>CM068373.1:468122414-469322414 GCA_034769895.1 Magicicada septendecula
CCACTTCAAAAGCAACTTAAAAATTATTTTCTTCAAGTGGCATTCAAAAATTGAACCGCTTTAATTTATAATATTATTTAATTGGAGCTTTTGTTTGACGGTCCTGTACGTACAAAACATTGCCTGTGACGCACACATAGTACTTCAGGCAGGTTAAACTTGTTTTACGAACACGTAGGGGAAAAGGATACAGAACTACTGCAATGTTTTTGAGAGAGACTCGCTTAAAAAATTCCACCTCCCAAAACGATTTGTAGTCAGAAACGTTCAAATTAAAAACCAAATAGGCGGAATACTATTCGATTGACGTTCATTGTGCCTTACCGTTTACATTAAAGTAACAATGTTTTACTCTCCGCATCAAAGTTAAGTTTAACAAATCGTGATCAAAGCTAGTTTACTGTTTTTTAAGCTTTCGAATTTGATTTTTGATTCAGTAATCTATTCGGTACAGAAATATCCTACTAATTTGTTATTAATATAAGTGGCCGTTTGTTTTAAAATATACATTTTTATGAATTAATATTTTTAAGCCGTAAGGAAGAAGCTCTAATTTGTTATTAATATAAGTGGCCGTTTGTTTTAAAATATACATTTTTATGAATTAATATTTTTAAGCCGTAAGGAAGAAGCGTTACATTTGCATTTTCATAAGGCAATCTTTGCTGCATAATGTATTTTAAAAATTACAAACAATTTGGAGCGTACGGAAAGTATAACACTGCAATTTGTAAACAAATGGGAAGAGTTTTGCTTCAAAAACGTATTTTGTAAATTCGCTGATAAGGCGATTCTCTTATTTCCTGATAGAAGAATAAGAAGATTACAATCAGAACTGGTGAATTTCTTATAGAATCAGTAGTATCTTATCAGTGCCATTTACCATTCACACATAATCGATAAAATTCTGAGAATTATAAGAACAGAGAGAAGTACTAAATACTTCATTTTTATCAGATAAATATTTATACAAATACAAAATTGGTATTGAACTTAGTATACTGTAACTATACTGTAAAACTCCGTCAACGAAGGACAGGCTCTTTTTAAATCTGATATATATAAATTAAATTATTGTATTATAATGTCGTGTCTTGTCCGGCCTTTACCATGGGTACTGTCTGTTCAGCAAATTGATTTCAAAAATTGGCTGTACTTTTATAAGAAGTTCTACTACAGTTCCAATTTTTTTTTCTAATAAGCCTATAGGCAACACTTAACATTGTTTCTTCTACGTCAGTTATTTTTTTTTTTTTATGACACTGATTTAGCTCCGTATTGTAAAAACATGCATACACTATAAATAAACACAAAATGAAATACTAAATGAAATGAGTATATTACTATTTAATTTTTTACCAGATAAATATTTACATAATATATACTAAGACACTATTTCACTTAGGGCTACTACATTTTAACTATAGTGTAGAAACTCCGTTAACCGATACGATCGGCTGCTTTTTCAGGTTGTAATATTTTAATAAATTTGAAGTATCGTTATTTTTACATCAACATACAGTAGAATAATAATAATAAATTATTAAATGAATGAAGCGAATGCTCAGTTTTAACTCAACCGTTTAAACACATCAATCGATTCTTGTAAAACTTGTCACGCGTGTTCTACACAATTCTATTGTTTCTGAGATTGATTCCCAATAAAATAAAGAGGAGTGATACAAAAATGTGAGCGAATCTATTTTTTTTTTTTAAATTGCATGTGCACGTCCGTGTGGGGTATCAAATTAAAGAAAATTTCAACCAAAATATCAAGTTAATGTTCACTGTTAAAAAATATGGATAAAAGGTTTGATAAATTCGCAAAACCGTATGTAGCTTATCAGATTACGTATAATTTTAACTAAAATCTGAATATAATGTTACGTTTTAGAAAATTTCAAAATTAAGGGACTAGAGGGCTAAACAAACTGGGGAAACTTTGTTAAATTTTGGAAATTCCGTGTAGGATATCGAAATAAACATAATTCTAGACTAAATCTGTATACAATGTAGACGTACAGTTTTGAAATTAAAAATTTGTTTTCCCCTGGACCCAAAATTTTATCAAAGATTTGAAAAAATTGTATAAATCCATCCGGATGTCAGGACTGAAAAAAATAATTCTAAGACAATGTGAGTGTTTAGAGTTTAGCGTGTACTGTGTTATTGCTCTATATCGTTTACTGTACTAAACAAAAGAACCAAAAAAAATAATACTAGGGTAATCGATATTTTAGAAATTTTTATGATGAGTGAAAAATTATATAATATCAAAGTTTAGGCCTACCTAATAATAAATGTACTTTGTTCGAAATGGTGAGTGAGTGCTGCGGCTCAGGAGGCATACTAGTATAAATATAAGAGTTATAAATATTAGCATATTGACAATTGAAAACTACATTAGTGTATTATAAAAATAATATTACAATAATAAAGAATGTAAGTAACACAAAACCACTAGACTAAGATTTTCTAAACTAGAATTAGAATTTAAAGGAATTTAACTTTTGTCAAATGTAAAATACTGTGCCAGGCTTTTTCTACTCTTTAATACTGTATTTATTGTTTATTCTCTCTCCCACTTATTTACTACCCCATATTTTTGTTATTCGTAATTTTACATTACCTTTATTTCAATAAATGGATGTTCTACTATATCTAATGCTGTTTCGAACATGTGTTTCTATCTATTTATTTTTTTAAGAATTTGTTAAGTTGTGTCACGTTATTTAAAAGTTTCATATATGACGCCATAAATATTATAATGAAACTTGGATCTGTAACAGTAAAACACATACACACACATTATTTCTTAATTTTCTCCACACGCTCCTGTTGTTCAGGTAGGTTAGCATTTGAATACACAAAGTATTCAAATAAAACATTCCTTGCCGTATCGTCTGAAAAGAAATAATATGGTTTGGTCACCTGAATGGAAATTATCACAGTAGACAAAAATCTCCTTCTCTTGTGTTTACCATCATATGCTTTTCCTGACACGTGTAGCCCTACTCCGCACACACTGAAACACATAACAACCGGTTCCTCTGCCGATTAACTCTCCATTATACATGTGTGGATGCTACCTCAAAACGGTTGACTGGAGCGGTGGCGTGCCATGCTGTGCTGACTATTTTTGATGGTTAACTGAATAGCCATACTGTGCCGAACCTAGTCGGGCCGTGCCATGCTGTCAAGGGTTACCACACTCTTTTATGTGAAATCAGCCAATGTCATCTGTGAAATAAATGCAGACTAGGAATTACTAGATGTTTTCGCATTACTCGGGAATTTTTTGAACTTACAAGTGTATATTTTCTTGCAGTAGAAGATACTCGAATATTTGTTAAGTTGTTTAAGTACATCACTGTGTGATGGTTCTGTAACACCACGCTCTGCATGCATGTAAACGTGTGTTCTATCACGCATGTCCTCTCATTTAAAAACTTACATAATTTATCAGGTACGAGGTTTGTTATATAATTTGTGAGGTATGAGGTTTCTGTTATTACATATTTTGTTAAGTAATATATTCTGTTGTTACATATCTCGCTTCCCAAAGTTTCGCATAATACCGGTGTAGAGATATACATTTCTGTCACATATTTCTCTGAGACTACAGCTCATTTTCCATTTGGAATGCAAATGGAATTGTTTTCGTGATTGTTTGAACAAGACCAGTAGCCCAATTTAATGTTAATGGAATATCAGCTGCTGTGGCCTAAGGCTGGTTATTACATTCACGGAATTACTGCGATTCTGCCTCGTGTAAACGTCTGTGTAGCTGTATGTGTCTGGTGGCTTGCAACTCTTCCGTTAATATCTGTACGTATTCCAGATGAAACAAACTCCCTCTCTTTTTACTGTACTATTTTAGTCACACGCTACTCAGTAAGGGTACTGCGACTAGCAAATTTTCTGTAGTAATGTGTATGTTTTTAATTTCTTTTATACTTTTTTAAGGATTACAAAAAGCTAAATTAAGTAAAGAATGATTTAAAGTACGAACCACTATGACATTCCTGGAAAGAACTTGAATATAGAAAAATCACTATATATCTCTAGTTACGAATGACGGTAACTCTTTAATATGGGTCCTCACACCGATCAAAGGAGGGCCAAATTTATAGGTGACAGTCAGAAGAAATAGTAACGCCGTTAAGAAACTGTATCGAGCACCAACAAAGAAAGGAAAGTAAGACAAAGCATTGTTTTGGTTGCAGGAGAGATGGAAATAAGAATGATATCAAAAAAGAGATAGCCGTAGGTATTCCTATTTTAAACAGAAATATAACAGACAGACAGAAATATTTTTAATACTATGCGACAAAGTGAGGGACCGTGTACTTTCCACGAGAAAGTACGTGGAAGAGTAAGAAAGGGAGATGTAAAATCACCAAAAGAAAGTAAAGAATAGTAAGACAGAGAAATGTAGTGAAACTCAAAGGTGTTACAAAATTAAATTCACTATTTATATATGTATTCAATTAGTGAGGATATAATATATTAAGTTATAATTAGGATAATTCAAATACTGTTAACTTACATTAGTTATAAGGAAATGAATTAACGTACCATAATTATTATTTAGGTAGTACAAAAATTACTAACGGCTGGTGAAATAGGATTTTACTAAACAGTATTACGAAAGTCATCGAGAAACCTGGTAATAAATAGTGACATAAAGAACATCCTTAGAATACATAACCTAATTAACAAAGTGAAGAAGTTCAGGCAATATGGAACAGACCGGTACATAATGTTGGTACGCTGAAGAAATAAATAATACTGCATGAATACGTCACGCTTTTCATGAATAGCGTACAAGGCATAATTACGTAACCGTCCATATCAATAATTCGTAAAGTAGGGTCCGCAGACACTTTAAAAAAAAATAGAATATAACGTAATTTTCTCCGATTTATATGCTCTGAAATCTAAATTTTAGAATCTTAAAATATTTAGTAGAAGATTCTAGTATTTTTTTGGTAAAAACTAATTGTAATTGTAAAAGTAATTTCAAACAAATGGCTTTAATAATGTCTTTAAATTATGTTGTATATAACAGATCTGTTTGTCAGCTGAACTGTCTAGAGCGCCGTATCAACGCAGAGGTGCGTATTAGTCTACGTATAAGCACAGTATCTTCCTTATAAACACTGAATCGCGCATATAAGCACTGTATCTAAACAAAACGTTTTTCCCTGCAGCTGGTTTTACGCTTAAGCAGCTGGATTTCGAACACGTGTGGCTGGAAAGATAGAGCCAAGTTTCGCAACTCTGGTTGCGCGACCGGAACCTTGCCCACTCTATCAGTCTCGTGGCCCCTGGCAGGTCAGTCACGGTCTGTCGCAGCCATTGATGCTTGCGTAGCTACTGTAGCGTATTATAAAGTGGATCGTTGGCTTACGTTTGTTTCTGTTAAGCGTCCTTTAGAGACTGAAAATGTTGCAGGTGCTGATGATATCAGAAACTTAGATTTTACGGAGACTGAAAATGTTACAAGTGTTAACACTGTCACAAACGTAGGTTCCTTAAATAGAGAAAGTGTTGCAAGTCGAAACGGAGGTGACGTAAAAAAGGTTTGTAAGTATTCTGATACGTACATAAAACTCGGATTTATTTCATTCAATAGGGACAAGTGTTGTGCCCGAAGTGTGTTATTTGCTACCATGTTTTGTCAAATGAAAGCATGAAACCAGGAAAACTCTCTCGACATATGCAGAAAAACACCAAGAGTATGTTACAAAATCCGTCAATTTTTAAAACAAAAGCTTAAGTGTTACGTAATGAAAAAACTATGTATACAGTATAACGTCTCTCCTGTTAAGACATTATAACATAGGGAACCAGTTTAATTGGTTGCTGTTAATTAAACTAGCTGCCGTAGTTAGTAAAAATTACTTACTAACAAATTAGGACAATGTATATAGCAGGAATTTGTCCAAGGTTACATGAATTTATTCACTCTCTGGATATTAGCGAAAACATCTCTTTATTATTGTATCTTAACTACTGATTTAAACATAATACCTTTAATGGTCATCTTTTGCTTTTACTTTACTTTAAAAGAAAATTCTTATGGATTCTGCATCAAATACTCTCTAAATTGTTACTCTTATTATCTCAAAATCATACAGCTGTGTATTACTTTGATTACCACGGATCCGGGTTCTAACTTTATAATATTCTAACATACTTCAACATCATCCAAACTATTTGAAGAATAGTCTGATGTAATTTCATATTAACTTTTACCTTTAGCCATCATCAGATTACTACTATCTCATTACAGAAACTACAAACATTAATATGCTAATATTTATGTGATTTAAATGAGTCTTTACAAGAAACTTTACTGTTCTTTTTGTTGAGGTTGTTAAAAACAATATATGCACAGAAGTTACGGTTTAGTGTCACCTGAGTATAGCGTGAATGGTGGTCGTCTTGATGATCCTCTTCAGTAGGTCTTCCTGGATGTAGTTCGTTGGCGTTCTGCTTCCTCCATTTAGTTTGTTGTTTCAGAATTGTGATCTAGGTCATGACGCTGGGATTCTGCTACTTGGAGCTCGTACAGTTGTTGTCGTAACTTCACTACTGACGTTGGTGTTCACTTTTCACATTTAATTTTTTAACAGCACTAATGTTACCTTTTACATTGTGTGGCACATATCTTACCATTTACTTTTCATAAAGAGATGTGTCAGCTAAATTTTTTTCTTATTAATAATACTTTCTCAGCATCTGAACTACATTACTAGTTTTAAGTTTTATTTCGTTTTAGCTACATGTGAATTACGTAAATGAGAAACACTAACTTCTTGTTACATCGTTTTAGCAACATAAACGTAAGTTTAACTTCACGACACATTTTCAAGCTGCTTACATGTCAGAGATTCTCGGTCGACTGGCGTTAGTTTAGCGTCAGAGAGTAGGCAAGCGGTCGCAGTTTACACGCCGGGAGAAAAGTAGTTCGTACTTTTATTATTATTAATTGTCCATTAATTAACTACTATAAATTATCCTACCTTTTCTTAGTTAGGAGTTAGGTATTTCATTTATTATTATTACGTCTTTTATTTAAATAGAATGATTATTAGTTTTCGCTTAATAACAGTGTACTTTGCATGTTCGTACTAGCCTTTTTAACAAGTTGATACAGGTATCTAGGTACCGCGGGAGGGTGGATTATACTCTCACTTGTTATAAGAACAAAAAAATTTTAAAAAATTTATTTATGCTATTTAAATTGCCTTTAAATCGTCACAACAGTAACTGTTAGCTATAATGAGAAATGGTTTTCGTGCTTCATATGAAGTGTAATTACTTACTGCTGAATATGAGAAACCACATACGATTGGCGAGGAAATAATAAAACCCGCTGCTAAATGATGGCCTCGGCAGTTCTGGGCGAGAAAGCTAGTAAGTCTTTAAGATCAATTTCGTTGTCAAACAATACAGTAAGGAGGAAGGTAGATGAAATGGCACAAAATGTTAAAAAGATATTCATAAACAGAATTAAAAATTACACATGTTTTGCTATTCAGTTAGATGAAAGTACTGACATTCTGAATAACGCAAATTTAATTGCCTTCATTCGCTATGATTATGAGAATAAATTACATCTTCTTTTTGTGAACATCTAGTATCACATAAAATTGCAGCAGAATTATTTAAGATTCTGAATACGTTTATGGTTGACAACGGTATTAGTTGGAATAAATGTGTGAGTGTTAGGAGTAACAAAACAAGATCAATGTGTGGAAGAAATAGCGGAGTGATTACAATGATAAAAACTGTAGCACCACTTGCTGAGTAGGTTTACTGTTGTATCCACAGAGAAGAGTTAGCAACAAAGATGATGCCAAAAGAACTGAATAGTTGCCTTGATGGGGTAGCCGCCGGTAGTGGCCGCAAGCAACTACTGATCTAATGTGAAATACGATGGATTTTGCGTGGTATCGAACAGTTTATTTAAACTGAGGGATGAAGTAAAGCTCTTTTTATTTGATTCCAACTTCGACCTTAAAGACAGGTTTCATGATTTTAACTGGATTTTGAAGCTATCATACCTTGCTGATATCTCCAGTCATCTGAATTATTACACTTTAAGCCTGCAGGCATCTAGCATAACTATTTTCTAGGTTTGAGATAAAACAAAGGGGATGAAAACAATTTGAAGCAGTGGATTTAGAGAATAGACTCTGAAATCTTTGAACAATTCTCTTGTATGACAGATTTTGTTCAGATGTCAGAAGAAAATGTTTCAAAGGAGTTCCTCAACGTTATTAAGTCTCTTTTGGAGCAACTGCATTTGCAGCTAAGGGAATATTTTTCAGTGACGGATTATAGTGCCATGTGGATCAGGAATCCATTTGTTCATGGGCTGTCAGTTAACCTCGCTCTTACACTACAAGAAGAAGATTATTGGCAGTGTTTGGCAGAAATTTCAACTGAAAGTTAATTAAAATTACAGTTTTCGCAATTACAGCTAACTGACTTCTGGTTATATATAATAACTGACTATAATGAACTCGCAAAAAAAACTTTGAAGTGTTTAACTGCATTCCCTCTACTTATCTGTGTGAAACAGAAATTCATGTACTAGAAGTCAAAGGTAAGAAAATAAACTTGACATCGAGAGTGACTTAATACTGAAGTTATCAGACATTAAAACCCAATATTGCGGAGATATTTTATTCAAAATCAGCTTTATTGTTTATATTAAAATATGTTTGATATCATTAATATTATAATTCTGCAAATTAAGGGTATTTTGATTTTAATACACTTTAATTAAAATACAAGAGTCTGTATCATATTTACTGTTTGTTTTTTTTTCAGAACTTAGACGGGGTACGTGATATTTTTAATTTTTTTGTGGGGGTCCGCGGACTGGAAAGTGCTCCTTCCTGCCGTTCTACTGCCATCCAAATCCTATGTGTCACTACAATACAAGGCACCTATACGGAAACTGATAGATTATTATTGAATCTCAAGCAGGGTATAAATGTAAGCGCTAGCGGGCCGTCTGAGTACAGTTATACCTGGCTATATTACGACTGCGGTCCGGAGATATTGCTCCGGTTTAGTGGAAAGTGATTATTATTTTAATTATTGCAAAAATGTAAAAAGGTGGCATTTATTGGTCTGTGGCTGACAGATTCCATTGAATTATTGTTAAGAGTCTTTTTTTTCCCCCCAAGTGTTGTAAGACTACATTAAAACAGAGCGTACGTATATTGTGCAAACTGATTCGAATAATTCTGCCGTTAAAAAAAATATAATTTTTACTTTTTCATGAGTACTTATTTTATCTTTTTACTTCCATGTTCCATAAGGAAATGGAAGTGTGGTGGTGGCAAAATATCGTGTTCGAGATAAGGGATGATTCTGAGTACTACCCTCAAAACATAAAGAAAAATAATTTTTCAAAACTTGTCTGTGTGTGTGTGTGTCTCTTTGTCTGTGTGTAGAATTTTTTCTATGGCAAACGATAACTGCCGCAAATTCAAACAGAATCAAATAATTTTGTGGTTACCAGTCTAAATTGTAGATGACTCAAGGTCTATTGATTTTGGTGAAGATATGTTAAAGGGAAGGGGTAATTTACCTGCAACGTTTTATGTTTTAACAAGAGTAATTTTTTATATGACGAACGATAACTGCCGTAAATTCAAACAGAATCAAATAATTTTTGCATATGTGCCTGAATTGTAGAGGACTCAAAACCTATTCATTTTAGTGAAGATCGGTTAAGGGAAAGGGGTAGTTTACCGGCAGCATTTTATGTTTTAACAAGAGTAAAGTACCGTACTTAATTTTGATAAATAATATATCCTGAAAAAAGGTCATAATAATCCACTGTAGAGAGGTAGGTGAAATATCTATAAATTGAAAGGGTAGTTAAAGGGGAGGGGTAATTTTCTATAATTGAAAATTATAGTTGAAGGGGCGGGGTTAATATTTTATATGTGTACTATGTTACCGGCAACAAAGAAGTATTTTGTTGTCAAAATTCATTTCCGGGCTGTTTGGCCGTGGTTCAATGTTTTCTGCAAAACCAGACTTTTTGGCAGTGCCATAGACTGCCATCATCAGTGAAAATGGAGTGCGTTAACGACATCAGTGGTGGTGTACGTTAGTAACCACAGTATTGTGGTTAAGGCTGAATCAAGAAATAGAAAGATGTAGTTTCTATGGAAATATTTCATTCCTAAAATGATTTTAAATATAACTCTTAGAACATGGAAGTAATGTATGGTTCTCCATAACGATATTTTTGTGTGGAACTAATACCTTTAATTAAGTTTAACTTTGATATTTTTATAGAGGATGATCTTAAAATTTCCAATCAAAGGAATAAGGAAAACTAATACTGTGAAAAGTATTAAGGCGTGTAGGCGAATTCCTATTCGGAATAAATAATATCGATTTAGATAGGCAAGTGCTAGATGATGATCTACGAATTCCTATACGCGATGATGGTCAAGTTGCTAGACAACTGTAGTAGACTTACATCGGGCGTCGGAGCAGGTAGACAGACCGCTCTACGTTTTACCAGATTTCTGTAATAGTTTGATAAAAAAAACTAGTTCTTGAATAATTCTCAGAAAATGAAAATTAGTTATCAATTTAGAGGTGGTTATTTTATAAACTTTTGTGGCAAACAACTTCTACTCCAAGTTTTGTACGAAGAATTGTGTTTATTTTTCAAGGCTTTTAAAACAAAATTGATAGACATGTATTTCATTAACAATGAAAATTGTAAAACCTAAACCAAACACCTTCAGGTCATAATCTTAAATAATATATAAAGTAAAGCATCAGCAAATTAGAAAGAGAAAAGCAACCGAATGTCTGTATGAAAAACCTACGAAGATCATCCGTAAGAACAAAGTGAAGAATATCCGTAAACTCACTGTCTATCTGTCATCATTGTCGACATCTCTAGTATTTGTCGAAACCTAAACTACAGAAACTAGAGCGTGGAACCTAAACTACCTAATTCTCACAAAGAAGTTTGTAATGCAGTGCAACGTTAGAATATAAGAACTGGCTGTAACGAATCATTAATGTATAAAAATGACGTTGATAACGGTGTAAACATCTTTACTTGTGACATGAACATTTGGAGCTCAATGACTCTAACTTGTGTTTACTGAGACAAAACTTTTCAATATTGAAAGAAGTATTTCTTTCTTATGTACGCCACTCATGGTTTAGTGGACGGTTTTTACAGATATTTAGATTAAGCGCTTTTCTCAAATAAAACGTTTGAAACATACATTAAGTTTTTTAATAAATTAAAACGAAAATGAACATTTTCCTATTATTAAAGGTAATTGTAATTACCACTATTTGTTGAAGATTTAATTACAATTAAGTCAAATAACGTTGATAAATTTTCTGATTATTTAATTGAAACATTTGTGATCGAGGATAGCCTCTTCCCACCAATCATTTTGGTCACCTCAGATTTGCATGAAAATACTAACGACCTGTGTAAACGCAAATATTTAAGGATTAGTAATATTAACCAAATATTTTCATAAGCTTTAAGCTTTAAAACTGATACGTATGTTAAATTTATAAAATTAAATTTGAACACTCTGTAAATTAAATTAAATGTAAATTAAATTAATTCATCTGTAACACAGCAACTTACTAAGAATCAGTTGGATGAATTTTCTGAAAAACGTTATTTAAGAATGGATTTCGTATTATATATAATATATGTATCACACAGAAATAGGTATAAATAAATGCGTCTGCATATATATATATATATATATATATATCAGTTTTTATAGTTTTCATTTATTTTTATATGTATTTAACAAAAAGTTTTCACATATGGTTCTCGGGCATATTTTTAAAATATTATTTTTCAAAATATTTATTTAAGAAATTACAGTTACGGTTGAGATCAAATATATTTAATATAAAAGTGAGTATAATAAACACTGTACGATAAGGAATTGTTTGACAGAAGAATTAATGGTAAAAGAATTCTTCTTTATTTTAAAAAAAGGAATGTTGTTCAAAGCAGGTAGTTGCCTAGCAGCTCGACTATGTCCGTCTAGGAACTCGGAGTATCATTTTTAAAATGTGTATACCTGCTCTGCTTCGTCTAGGAACTCATGTACTCGGATGTCAAGCACCATCAGTAACATTTACTTCATGCACATAAAATGTATTGAAATGTATAAGTATCGCATAGAATAAGTAGTCGAGACATTTGTTATTTAATTGAAGTGGATATATGGTTTACGCCAGTGTTTTCCGGCAATCTACTGTGCTTTAATACAGTTTATAAAAAAAGTAATCTGTCTCTTCATAACTCAAATTAAACTTTACTTTCTGTTCAATGAAAGAAATTAATATTTAAAAGTTCTTTTTCCTTATTTAAACTATAAAGAGTTTACTGATATAGTAGAGTCTTTCTTTTAATAATTTTTTATGTCTTGTACTTTATAAGTTAACTTCTCTATAACGTTAACTGAAGCTCCCTTAGACGACGAATTGATCCTATCTGGATAAAATGTGAATTGATTTACTCTGCCCGGATTTAGGGTCGCACTCCAGTAAGCGTAAAGTGTATGCATACCCTAAACGGAATATCTTGGGCTTTTGCAAATAGCACTTACTTAAAATACTTTTGCAGTAACTCAAAAGGATGTTTATAACTTGCGTTCTTTGCAATCGGCAGACCAAATGTCTGTACCAGCACAGGTTTTACATGTTATCGATTTCTAAGAGAGAATGATCTGTATGCAAATCTTATTTTTGAAACTGAATTTCTCATATTCTGATTATTTCTTTAGTAACCACTACATCCGATGTTCCTACCGCCAATAAGTTTCCTGTATATAAAGGTTGCGGATCACCATAATTCTTGTTAAAGAAACGTAAAATATTTTACGGGCGATATTACAGACAATAAAACTTTTACTTAAAAATATCTATATATATTTACTGATTTCCAAAAAAGCTACTTTCATCAGGTAAGTTTCTTTATTATGAATATTCTGACATTAGTTCTATCTATAAATTTCCCAAATCTCAAAAGTTATATAAATTAACATGTTTTCTATGAATATCCCAAAAAAATAATTACTTACCCTTGCATACGCCACCTACATACACAGCTAAGTACATTTACGCAGCATTCCACTGCATTTAAAGTTGTTTTACAGATTTAAAAATACTTACAAACATTTCCTCACAATGATGCTTATCAACTTAACCACAATGTTTAAACAATCTCTACCATCTCTACTTATTGATATAGCATCATTATATATTATGCTACCATGGGCTTTATTCTCTTCTATATTCCATATACAATTAGAATGTCCATTGCAATACATATATATGTATAGCTCAAAGTTTCCTGTTTCCCACATTAAGACATTCTTTGTTTTCTTCTTTCCTATGAAATGAAAATGCTCTTTATTTTTAAAACTATATTACATTTTACGAACAAACACAATATATTATGTACGTGGTGCAGCGTAATGGAAATCTGTTACAATAGAAAAGATATAATAATAATAATAAGATATGAAATGAAGGAAATAACATTAGACGTAATAATAGAAATGAAAGTAATAATGATAGACAATAATATTTTAATTTACTGTAAACAACGCGGTTTTATAAAATCTGTTTCTGTATTATATACGTTTTTGTAAACTTACTTGGTATAACACGGGTAATAGATAGTAAAACATTGGTAACTCTAAGAAATAATATTATGTTTTTTTTTTCTGTATTTCTCATCTTATCGTAGTACACCATTTCGCTTATATGGAAATAGTATAATGTATGGAAATTGATGAAAATATTGTATACGTATATCAGTAAATAAGTTAAATTTTCTTAAAATTGTATTTTATAATCTGTTTTTTGTTATGCATGTTTTAATTTACGAAAAAGTATATTGAATATTAGCATAGGCCTACACAAAGGAGAAAGATATATGAGCTTTAAACACTCAAGTTTTTAAGTAAATACGCTAAGAAGCTGCTTTCTTACAACTTTACTTAATAAAAACTTATAGGCCTATATAATAAAGGAAGCTTAACAATCCTAAATATTTAAGTATTATATTTAAGATTACAAATTCTGTAAAATTAAGTGAAGTTAACCGTACGTTAAATGGTTATAACCATAAACTAAAGTATATAGGCCTATATGTAAAGAAACTTGTGAATAACTTTGCAACATATGTTGTAGTTCTCTATATCAATTCCGGAATGGCTGTGAACCGTGCAATTCAGTTTGGTCACAACCCCTCATCGATCACAGCCACTGACGCATCTACGTGATTAGATCTCAACCTTCTCTTTTTCCTCACAGTTTTTTTTTCACTCAACCAAACCTTCTTATTTAAAACCGAAAAAGTATTGAAGTTTAAAATAACTAAAATTGTGCAATACTTTTATATGGAGTGTCTAAAGCGAAGCATTTTGCAACTGTGGTGTAGGCCTACATACAAAATTAATTAAGGGGTGCTTAACAAATTTATTGTATTGCAATATTTCACACATACTGTAAACAAAATTAATGAAACACAGGTAATAATGGTGCTACATTTGGAAAGTACAGTACTATTGGTTTAAAAAGTTTTAAAAATGGGACGACATTTTTAAAAACATTTCATTTATTCATACTGCCAGCAAACTTCTGTGGTAGAATAAATAAATAATAAAAGGATACACATTTCTAAGTAACGGACAAACACCATGTCAAATGCATCCACTGGTGCACTCATGAGTTATCCGACTACTTCTTAATTACTAGTCTCATGTAGTAGGAACGCAGAAGTATCAAACTCTAGTGTGTGTTCGAATAACCGCAATGTGTTGGATAACCTGTAATGAAGTAGCTGTTCGATTTCTTCAGTGTTGGATGTTTACTGTTACTTAATACATTTCCTTCCCGTTGGAGAAAGTTCAAACGTTTCCAATACTGTGTGATTTAAAAGTGTTGTCGAAGTAACTTTTTTTTTTTTTTTTTTTTTTTTTTTGAAACTGCGGGAGATCGAATAAACTGATCAGACGTTGGAAATGCAAAATTTTCAGAATTGTTTGCTCTGATTGATATTATTGTATTCTTCTTGGTTCGTATTGTATATATGGTTCAGATTATTCTTTATAATCATCAGTACATTCATATTGTTAATTTTAATCTATTGTTCTCTTCGTCTTTTGCTGATATCCGCTGTCGATATGACGCGATCTATCTCATGCGATCTGCATTGCCATCGCTGCTTATCCATTTGATGTACGCGTAATAATACTACCGCAGTGATCCGACTCTTTGTACCTCTCCCGCCAATTCTGCATTCGCTCGTCTGGTGTGAGTAGCGCCTTATTTTGTTCCAAACTTTGATCTCTTCTAATATATAATTTTGATAAATTTCATATATATTTTTTTACATATTTCGACATTTTAAGTACGCTAAATATGTAAAATTATCTTAATAAGTATTATATTTCGAAACAAACTTTCATTTTGCTCGTCGCTAATGCCGGTGTACTGCCTCAAATACATTCACACATTGAGCCCACAATTCTGAGCACATGTTGCAAAGACAATACTGAATATTTCATTACAAAGGTACAGACGTATCTTCGACGCGTGTACTTATAGAAAGTGTACTTTGTGTCACGTTATGATAGGTTATATGTTGGAAAGTAAGGTTCTTATCAAAGAGAAACGCGCTCTTTCAAAACCCTGTTAAAGTTTTGAGCAAAATGAGTCAGCTCTCACGGCACGCATGCACTATAGCCCATTCAAACCCTTGTTTCGGTATTACGTGCCGCGTACAAAGGCTTAAAATGTCGTTCCTTTTTGCCAATTTACATCCGCCACCAAAACCATCTTTTTACTAAAACAATGAAGTAATATTTGACAGGAGATGTGCAAGACTGCACGTTCAAATTAAAAACTAAAGATTACAACTTAAATTACCCATAAAGTATTCCATCCTCTAGTTTCACTGATACAAAAAATATTGTTCTAAGTTTGCGTTTAGTAAAATACAGAAAACAGTTTCCAGGGGTAATGCGCCAGATTTTAGTAGTTATTGTAGAACTTTTTTGACATTTTCCTGTCGAGTGTTTTAAACTTTCATATTTTCTGTTTATGTCGTTTGAAGTGTGTAAACCTTTGTTATATTGACGTAAGAATAGATGTATATTTTAGAACTAACTTGGAAATACAAGCCTTCATTTGACCAAGCCAATAACCCATATTTAATTAACTAATTGATATTTAAGTTTGCGTACGTTTACCACTTTAGTTAACCTCTTATTGATTCTAAATGTAAATGTTGAAAACTTTTGTTTAGAAAATTCAATCGAATAATTACGGTGCTGAGTTTTTACAACGGAATGTATTGTTACGACGGGCTACTAGGTACAGTGGAAAACAAATTACAAGACACCAATTAAGTCACTAATCACCAGCTTTAATTTGTACAGTTAAACAGTTCGTAATTAACAACACAGTCTCTACAACAAATCAAATGAAAATTGTTCACACGCAATAAAATGTCCACTAAAACTAAACACAATTGTATTACAATTATACCGTCCAATTATAAAACACCACTGTTAACTAATAACCACTTGAGCGCGCACAGTAATATCGCTACTCGTATAACTCGCGAACCGCACTGTCAATATATCGCGCAAATACTGAACTGAACGTTGTTGAGTACCGGTATTTTATACCGCCCCAAATTACTAGATTATTCCGTAATGCGCGATAGCGCCAGTATATTTGCGACGTAATTACTTGTGGCCTTGACACAGTCCGTGCGCCCGAGCGAAGTCTGGCACAGTCTAGAAAATGCGTCAACAAGCACGTACGCCACACCCGTTACATTCCGGACCACTCTGGAACATTCGATAAACACGTAGATTGTTCTGTGATGTCGTAACACTATATTGTAGGAAACTGTTTAGAAATAGGCACAAAAATATTCAGTACATTACAAACTCTTGAAAACATCTTGCAGACTGTAAACAAGTACACATTCGTTTACACTTTGACGAAGCACCCACTTAAATTAATCTGAGAAAACGTATTCAAAGGAAACTCAAAAAGTGTTCAAAAATTTCATAAAGACACATACGTAAAACATAAACATACTTTTGAACTAAAAAATAGTTAAATTGTTCAATAACGTTAGCTTTCTATTATTTTATTTTATTCTGCATAAAAACCAACAAGAGATGGAGAACCACGGCTATTAACGCAATCAGGAGATGACCGTTACCTTTGTGTACGGTTGGTTTAATTGACTCTAGAAAATCGTTTTATTTTTATTCAAACGGGATCGAACAGTACAAAGGGAGTGCTTTTTTGAACTCATTTAGATTATAAATTAAATTTCAGTGACTTTCAAACTTGCCCAGTTGAAAGGACTAGCAAAATCAACTGCAGTACGCCTGTGACCTTTTCGAGCCCAGCTCGTAAATCCTGCTAAAAAACTGCGATTTCTCTTCTCTCAGCACACAACGATGTACGTGTGTATGTGTGTGTGTGCGTGTGCGTGTAAATACCAACTCATCTGATCACGCTTCAAAATAAAAGTTAAATCTCTTCTGTTATTCTGTAGCTAGTTTTTCAATAACAATCGTTTATAAATAGTTTTGGTTACTCAGAATAACATAATACACATAATAATAACATATAGCTACAACTTTTCTTTCATTAAGCGTTTTCTACTTTCTACAAAATGTTTGTGTACTATCATCATTATTATGCATTCTAGCGTATTCTGTCTTTTCAGACACTACACTCCATTTCCATCCTACCTAGATCACGTAGTTTGAACCTTCATCTGTTCTTACGTCATATGACATCCAAAAATGATTTCCATCTCACTTTTCCCATCAAAAGCAGTTATGAGTAATTCGTTGCTCTCAGGATATTTCCAGTTAACTTTACATCTCTACTCTTTACTACCCGCAGAAGGATGTACGTATTAAATTAAAGGAAGATAGTGAATAGGAAGTGTGCTATGTAAGGAGAGAAGGAACACAAAGTACGTAGTTGCGAACACACTGAAGCAGCAGAACAGCTGTTTCTCTCCCAAGGAGACTGAACCAGGAAGGGTATCACACCTGATTCTACACGTTAGGAGTTGAGAGTTCATTTGTCGAGGCGTGGCAACTAAGTGTTGTTTCTAAACGATACGCATTCACAGAAAAGAAGGACTTAATGACTACAATTTAACAGAACAAAATTATCACGTGTAAACAAATTTATAGGAATACTGCTTTACTTTCAGTTGACTACTCTATAACATTGTGACTAACTAATAATGGAACGCCTTAAGATAAAAATTACTTGTTGTGACGTTTACTGTTAAAATTTCCACTTGTACTACTACTCTCCAGCAGTACAGCCCATGGTGAGCCTTGGCTTCCGCTACGACCCATCTCCACTCATCTCTGTCCATTGCCTTCAGTCTCCAGTTCCTAATGCCCATCTTTCTCAGATCTTCTTCCACATCCTGCTGCCATCTTCTTCGAGGCCTGCCTCTTCTTCTTTTGCCCAATATCTTTCCACTTAATATAGTTTTGGGCATCCTCGTAACATTCATACGGGATACGTGTCCCAGCCATCTAATTCTAGCAGATTTTATGTGCCTCACCAGGTCTTGTCCACCAATCAACTCATTTATCTCACTGTTACTTCGGATCATATACATATTCCCTTCCTTCACCGGTCCAAATATCTGTCTCAATATTCTTCTTTCAAAAATTCTTAGAGCGCTTATATCCTTATGTACGAGAGTCCATGTCTCGGATGCGTAAGTAACAACAGGTCTGATCAGTGTTTTATATAACATCAGTTTGGTTCTTGGAGTTAGAAGCTTTGATTTCAGTAATGATTGGTTTGCATAGTAGGCTCTATTGCCGGTTATGATTCTATTTACTATTTCGCTGCTCACTCGACTTTCATTATTCAGAATAACACCTAGGTACTTAAATTCTGCAACTCCTTGGAAACTGTAATGGCCTGTGTGAAGGTCTAGCAGTTCTCTATTTTCCTTCGCAGACACTTTCATGTATTTTGTTTTAGCCTCATTGACTTCCAAACCAATTTTGCTTACTTCCCTCTCCATTTCAATAAAGGTATCTTTTAATACATTTTTGTTCCTGGCTACCATTTCCACTTGTATTATTTATAATTTTTTCATCAATAAATCACGTACTTTCAACGTACGTATGACTTTTGTTCAATATTTCAAGTTTATTGTTTAACTACGCATCACAAGCTTTTTCTCTGAGAATTTAACGTAACCTACGAGGTGTAACGTCCTTCTTCCTGATGTAAGCAACTTCTAAATTTACTATCAGAGCTGCATTATAAGCAATTTTACTTTGTCTGTAAATTAGTTATTTTTTGTGAAAGCGGTAGATATCTTATTTAATAGAGAATTTACGAGACACATAAAATTCCTTTATTTTTTTGTTCCAACTAAACGCTACTTTAATTAAAATTATTTATACCTTTGTTTGCAACAGACAGAGGCAACATAGGAGATTGTTCCAATATGATATTAGGCAGAAGATCTTACCGGACAGCATCGTCGAACTGTTTGGCACCCTGCTCAGAAGAGATTTTTTAGGCAAAAAATATAGATTTGGACACCACAGGATAGAAGAAGAATAACTAATGATTTAAGCGAGTTATACAAGAGCCGCCGCTTGGTGAATTTTGCAAAGTCGATGAGATTTAGATGGACAGGGTACGAATAAATGATGGGAAAAGATTGGACGCACTAAGAAAGGTGACAGAGGGACAATTTCTGGTTAGACCAAGAGCACGATCGTGAGACAATATCAGAAATATGAAAGAAATTTGTTTTTTTGGGTAAAGTTGAGTAACCTGAGTGTCGCTGAATCGATGTAATTGAAGGAGGTTAGAAGTCTGTCATGGCTACAAAAGAAAGCATTGGAATTTTCTGGTATTAATGAAGTTCATGAAATTGACTTACCTGAGGTATTAGCTACTGAGGTATTTTACTGTCTTCGTGCGACCAACTCTCATATAACATTCTCTTCTGTGAGAGTGATTAGCTTCTTATAAAACACCGTTACTGCGATAGTATGGTTAAGCAATGTAATAAATAATTGAACACCAGAAAACGCAATAAAGTTTTAAAGAAAATCACTAGATACAACAATTTTCCAAATTTACGATTGTCTAGTTTTCGCTATCGCAACAAATAATCGAAGTCACCAATTACAAATGTTGTCAACACACACGTAATTAACATTTTAGGTTAAGTACAGCTGTCGAATAACGTAGAGCAAATCGGAACTCACAACTGCCCAGCCGTCTCCAAAATACGATTTTAAACTTAAACCAAGGTCGGCGGTGCAGCGTATTAAGGTCATGAGCTGACACTTTTGAGCTGTTATCTTCTTGATGATGAATAGAGAATAATATTGTAGTCTAAGGTGTTTAAGATCGGTAAATTATTTTAAAATGCAGTACCGACACACACGTTTTACAGGCGTGAGTATAAGCCTGTATCCTATACATGGTTTACGAGCAAAGTATATAAAGAATTAAGAGAACAAAGACGCTTTATAGCTAAGTAGTTTTTGAAAGAAATTTACAAATCTCAACTTAACTAGCCATACCGGTTTCGTTTGAAAGTTTATACATAAACGAACTAGGAAAAGATTCTACTGAAGACACACTGAATATATAGTCTGAGAAGATTGATTGTAAGACCTTAACCACAGCTGCCCGTACACGCGTTTTCTTTCCTATGTAAAATGGTGCCGTTTGGAAACGGTACGTCCGACGCGGAGTAAATAAACGGCGCGTGCAAAGAACCAGAGTTGCCCACACACAGTAGACGTGACATGTTTTATAGCTGACTGCGCTGGGTGTTCGGTTTTCGAAGGAAAGATCGTGAGTGTATGGGCTAACCAGAGATTTAGCGTGTCATTTATCGTGGCGCGTTGTCACCTACAGTGTTCCACGGTTTATTCCTTGGCGTCTTCTTTGTACAGTCGTGAGTAGCCTACTCGGCAAGTTGGTGAGTAATTCTCCCGTTACGATCCGTCGTTTACAGACCGGTTTAAAGCGCCCATATCTCGCCGTCAATAACGCCGATTTACAATAGTTGTTAAGTATGAAGTGTTCGTGAATTGTCGATTTACTGATGTAATTAATTCGCCAGGATGCAGAAATGATGAAGAGAGAGTGGACTGTAGTTAATACACTTATTGAAAATTATTCAGATTATTACAGCATTGAAATAGTTAGGTGTCAATTTTGAATATAAGATTGGCTAATGAGCGCATCGTAAATACAAGTCGTAAAATGTTACATTGAAGAATTAATTTAGTGAGAAAGCCTAGAAGGCCATATATAAAGTCTTGGGCCTAAGGCCTACATTAATTGTCGCGACAAAGAAGAAATTAATGTGACAGGATAGCAGCGAGCGGAAAGGGCGACCGCCGCTAGCGAACGTATGTAACGCACTGTCCAGATGTACAGACATGAATTGAGCAAACTAAAAGCGCAGATTAGCCAAACTATGAATACAAAAATTACCGCGCTACTGTACAATAGTATTACAGATGTTGTTTATGGTAGTTAAGTGACAATAACGTGTATCAAGGACTATTAAAACCTAATACAATTGGAAAGCATTACGAATTCGTTAAGTAAAAATAAGTAATTTAAAAAATCGGTGCTTGTTAAATATATCCTCCGCCAACCAACCATTCCTCCTGTTTATTTTCTTGGATCATATTGTTACGAGAAGCGTACCGAACAATCCAGAACATTCTCCGCTCCCCCCGTCCAGTGTGGCTTGTGTTGCGTCATTCATGTAGGTGGTTCTAATGAGTTTCAGGAACATTTAGAGATACGCATTAAGCCGCTGGCGTGCAGTGAGGAGGCAAAGCTGTACTGAACCTCTGCGGGGCCTATATAAAGCCATAGCAGCCGGATTGTCGGTTCAGTTACGTGAGCGATTTTCGTTAATGCGGATTGAGTGTTTGTCAAAATGAAGTAGTATTGTGTTAATAATTGTGTGAAACTCTATTAATAGACATTGTTATTGCGTGTGGAAAAATCTAACTGGAAATATTGTACGAGTTAATTACAAACTGTGTATCTGTTAAAGCTGGTCATTAGTGACGTAACTGGCGTCTTGTATTTTGTTTCCGCTGTACCGTGCGACGATCAGAAGACCGGCGTAACAATGAGGTAGTTCCATGTATTTTTTTATTTTATTTTACAGTACAGAAAAGTAGTTGATAGTCTAACTTATTTTCACTTTAAATTTTTTGCTTCGCTGTGTTCTGTTAATTGACTAGAAAGTACAATTAACATAACACTGTATTTGAATAGCATCTACAGATCTTTTAATATGCTTCTAAATTATATTAAACGTAGCAACAAACGCATGTGTATTACATTAGACTACTATTACACTAGGCAACTTGTTGCTGAGGTCGTCTAGTAACATTGTTTATATGGGAGCCTATTATACTAAGCCACTTGTTGAAATGGGTCGCCAACTTGTGGATGACGGTGGACGACGTCGGCAACTTCCCAACCACTCGGAAGTTGCTGACGCTGGGCGTGGGGCATTGTTTCAGATGGGAGCTATTACACACTGGGCAACATGTGGCGCACCACTCACGCTTCCGCGCATGCGCACTTCGCCACAGACACCACCTTAACTGTGCCCGGGACGGCAGACGACAGGCCCAGTTGTCATTTCGCATTCAATATGCAAGACATAACCTCTTAATTTTGGTATCAGTGCCAGTTATGTCTGCTTTGATCAAGTACAACAATTCATCAAATGATTGTTTTGACATACGAAAATAGTTAAAAAAATTATTTTCGTCCGCGCACAGATCATCGAACAGTGTGTAGTATAATCCTTTATCTGTCCTTGTTGATAACATAGGGTGTATGTACATACGTCTTCTCCGAGCTCTGCGTCTTCTTTTCTTTAATAACAAAGCGAGTAGCAGAAGCTTTTCATTCCTTGACACCATTTTCTCAACTTAAATCATCAACATGTGGCCGAGAGTTGCGCACCATTTTAGCCGTCGTCAACTAGTTGCTCGAGGTCTGTCAAGTTGCACGTCACATGTTGCCTAGTGTAATAGAGCCCTTTAAACCTTTAGTTAAAAATTCCTTTAGATGCGTGTGTAACGTGACACCCAGCAAAATACAGTGGTGGTAATATCACATTACGGAATTGTTGGTAAGTGGTTTGTTATCTAATCGTATTCCGTATTTGACAAGGTATTGTAATTCAAGTTAAGTAGCAATTTCCATAATTACCGCGCTCACATCCTGTAGTTTACAATCTCTCTTGGCATTAGTTTTAATTAGTTTGAAAGCTGCGTACGTATTACATAGAACGTAATTTCTCGCTGCACTGCTTTTCATAATTAACCGGTAATTAAAACACCTTTTCATTCTATCCGCGTGCAGCTCGGTACACGATCGTGCTCGTTGAATAATTAAATAGTGTAATAATCTTGAGAACTGTTACTTTACTAGTAGTAAGTAACTGTGGTACTCTGTTGCCCTGGAAATGGTAATAATAATAATAATAATAATAATAATAATAATAATAATAATAATAATGGAAGTAGATTTTACATGAAGCAACTGATGAATTAGTTTGCAAATTATTGAACAAGCTAAGCGAGTTAAGCTCAGTGTTAACTCAACCGTTTGGCATTTGTGTGTGTGTGTGTGTCCGTCTATATATCTGTGTATCTATTCTATCACGTACGCTTCCAAGACAAGTGTCCATGCTGTATTTGGACCGCTTCTTTTGGTATGGGCAGCTTCCAAAATCTCTTGTAAGCCAACGTTTTACCCATGTTACAGTGGGTATGCTGAGGCCTCTATGGCGATGAGGCTGGCTAGCAAACTCAGTTAGATAGTGCACAGAAGGCGGTGGGTGGTCCTGTAAGTAGACGGAACCCTGTAGGTGTTCCGCCATTTGCATCATTTCTGCGGCAACCAGTTTCTGTACAGTCAGAAGGCAAAGTAAAGGATACAAAGTCGTGCTGAGCGTTACTGCCTCTCTGTTCATTTTATCTGTGTGTTTATTAATTTATATGGCTTCTAGGACCATTCTGTGATGATAGCGGTTCCAAGATCTTATAACAATACGTCTTTGAAGTTTATCATTTGATTAGTTTTGCCTGAATGCTCACCAACTGTCAACTTTTCAGTTATTAAGTTCCTCGTATGTCTGACATGTCCTTGGACCCTTGTAGAAATTAAGCAGTCTGACTGGCCAATATAGATCTTTTTGCAGCTGCATGGATTTTGTGAACACCTTAAGTGTTGAATGGGATTCTATCTTTGATTTGTTTTTAAAATTGTGCCAATTTCTTACATGATTCAAACACTCCTTAACCATATTTCCTCAACATATTGCTAATTTTTGAAGTGAAAACTTCTATAGGCACGTTGGGCGATTTTTGGATGGGTAAAATCTTATGAGTTCGCGTTACCGACATGCTAATGCCAACACGATAATGTCGGCATGCTAATGTTAACAGTATATCTGTAGCTATAAGTATGACGTGTAGCGCGTGGCCAGCAGTGAAAGTATAGATTATACTTGTGTGTAATACTATTATTTATACTATTTAACACACTTTTATCGTTTACGTACTTTATTTTGGAGTTTCTTACACTGGCGAATTTGCTATCGCGTGTTCGATCCCTAGCGCGATTTTTGGATGGGTAAAATCTTATGAGTTCGCGTCACCGACATGCTAATGCGAACATAATAATGTCGGCATGCTAATGTTAACAGTATATCTGTAGCTATAAGTATGACGTGTTGCGCGTGGCCAGCAGTGAAAGTATAGATTATACTTGTGTGTAATACTATTATTTATACTATTTAACACACTTTTATCGTTTACGTACTTTATTTTGGAGTTTCTTACACTGCCGAATTTGCTATCGCGTGTTCGATCCCTAGCGCGATTTTGGCTTTCCGTATTAACAATTAACGCAATACTTATGGTCTATTTTACATTATTTTTCTTCTTATTAATTACTTATACTATATTATATGATATTTACATAATTGTTATTTGTCCGTCTGGCTGTTAACTTAGGGTTTTTCGTCATGTCTAATGTCGAAGTATGTATTTTTAATAGTTTTTTTATTATTGTAAGATTGTAACATTAGTGCTGTCTATATGTATATAAGTAAAGTTAAATTGACTACGTGGAAAGTTTAATGTGTGTATACTGTGCATTGTTTAAACTGTGTTTTAGTTTGATCATTATTTTAAATGTTCAAATGTAGGATCACTGTGCAGTACAAAAGTGAGTACTAAATATGTTAATATTTTTATGTAGAAAAATAAATAACATAAACAAAGCATGTATTTTCAAATATTTCCAATATTCGTATCAATATTTCCGTTTAAAAATTTGATATTATTTATTTTTTATTTTTGATATTTGACGTCTGCCATACATCATGCAATGAGTATTTCATAGTGGCTTAGGAGTTATCTTACTAGCGTGGTAAAACAAATTTCTAGTTGTTCGATAGTATTTTTGCCGCGGATTAGTAATTAATAAGTAAACCATATAAAAATGTATATAATTGTTGCTCGGAGTGCCGATAGATGTGAAAACCAGACTGATGTTAAAGATTTTAATTTACAAAAAATTTTAATTTTTGATACTACAATTAATTTGAATATCCAAAAAAACCACTGTTATTTCATAGTTTTAAGTTTTCACTTCTGTCGGCAGTCCTCAATGACTGCCTATTTTTAAATTTTTTTTATTATTAGTTTTACGTTAGATACGAAATCTATGTAGTTATTATCTGTTGCTGTCGGTGTCTCTGAAAGTCTTTAACTCTTCTAAAATATTTTATGTAGAACATTCTTGTTATACCCAGTCCTTTCAAAAGCGTCCGTTAGGTGCATCTACTCTTCTAACAATGATCCTAATCAGAGACCCTCTTTTTGGTTTGTAGGAAAGTATCTCGAGCACGATTTGCTTTTGTGCCGGGTGTTCAGGAGAAGTTGCCAAATACACGAGGGGGTTAAAATTGTAAAAAAATCGCAAAATCCCATGCGAGGTACAAAATGATATGTAATTTACAATCTAAATATAGTGTTATCTTTAAAAATTCTAAGCTTTTACGTATAAAAGCCCAAAACTGAGTGAAAATTTTGAAAAATTTCAAAAATTTACGAATAGTATCAAATGAACGATAACTGTAACTATTATCTGAATATACTGATAAATTTTAAAAATTTCAAAATTTGAGGACCACACAGCTTTAAAAAACTACAAATCTGAAAAAAGTAAAAATCCCTCAGGTTGTCAGATTAAAAGAAAATAAATCTCAAATCTGAATGTTTTCTATCATCTATCAATCCAGCTCTCTATCACCTGGCTTCATCCCTCTCGGCGTGCTGCTTTACCACCCACCTACTTCTTTTTCTGGAAGACTGTCTTACGCTCCTTAGTGAGATTGATGGATTATTGCGTTAACGATCAACGCAGCCGGCTGTATGTTACTGCTGGAGATGATAGCATTACTAATACAAATGACGACGATGGTGATGAAGAGGAATACAACTTGCCCATGACGACAATGAAACATACTTTGTTGACTCCATAGTTGTTAACTTATGACTGATTAACTTTCATAGCATTTTAAATGCTTGTAATTGTTAGGAAAATAATTCATTACAGCATCAGGTACAGAACGAGTACCATTCAATTCATTCCAGAGGTAGACATATGTGTGCCTCTATTTTATGCCGTTTTTTGATAGGACAAACAATTATTTTGGTGTTTTAACCTGTACTACATGTTCGTGTGGCTTCGTAGTTCATATTGCTACTACCCTGTGCACTGTTTCTCCGTTTTCGTGCTTGTGTTCAAAGTCTGAAAACACAGCTGTTCAGCCATAGCCAACGTTACTTGCAGGTCAAAAGGTAAGTATTAATTATTAATTTAATGTTCAAATTATTTTTGTAATTTAATAACTAATATTTACTAGAAGATTTACAACATATTTTAGAAAAAATTAAATAGTATCAAGTAAAAAAATTGTTGTTCTACTTGTTCCTTAGCACTTGTTCATTATTTAATGTCAAACTTAAAACTTATTATCAATTGTAGCTTCAGGACTGAAAAGAGTAAGGAACGTGAAATCAATAAACATATTTGTCTTTAGGTACTATTGTAGCAAATGTTTATGATTTTTTTAAACAAGATTTGTAGAAAATGAGCCTCAACATCATTTCTTGTACAGCCAGAACGTTAAATGTACATTTATATTAGCCTGTGCTAATATGTGTGCAGCCACAAAGGGCGCCTCCTCATTGTATATTTTATGAAAGGTAACTTCTGGTGACTGAAATGTTAGCTCAGCTATTAAAAGGGCTTAGCTAGCAGCTTAAGAAAAATCATTCTTGATTTGATTATAGTCACTCCTTTAAAGCCAGTAAGCCTTCCCTATAGTTAGGCCAAAAGAAGACCGTATTTGGCCATGTATTTTAAGAGCCAAATGTAATTTTCTTAATTAACTTTTTTTTTTTATGACACCAGAATAATACTACTAGTTTATTCAGTAGTTAAAGTTTATCAGTAAATCTTATAAAAAACCCTCTCTTTATTTTTTTCTGGTTGTAACCCGGCAGCGCTGTTTAATTCGGTTGTCCAGCGCAATTACTATTCCACATCGGTGGACAATAGTAATACACAAGGATAAACATAACGATTTCATAGCCAGCAATGTATGTAATTCAATTTTTTGTATGTTTTAATTCAGACATAACCAGGTAGTGTTTCCACACTACAAAATGTACGACCAGTTAGTGCATATTGTGTACCAGTACAAATAAAAATACAATTACACAAAGCCAAATATAAAACTACACAGCCGAATAAATAAATTCATAAGAATTTCAATGAATACGACCGTGTTTAGTTATTAATGTGTTAATTAGATATGGTATAAATTCAAAATCTTTAAAGTTCAGGACCTTTTTTGAGCGTGGTATGTATTAGATAGTGTTACGAGTGTCTACTGCTCGTCGTATGGTACAGTGGAAAACAAAATACAAGACACCCATTTAGTCACTAATCACCAGCTTTAATTATCACAGTTAAACAGTTCGTAATTAATAACACAGTCTCTTACAACAAATCAAATAAAAATTGTTCGTACGCAATAAAATGTCAACTAATATAAAATACAATTGTATTACAATTATACCGCCCGATTATAAAACACAACACATAGCCACAATAACCACTTGAACGCACAGAGTAATCACTTGTAATCGCCCGACAATAAACTGAACTAAGGCCGCTGCCGCCTTGTATTTATACCCCCGCTCAGAGGCCAGAACATTCCATAACTACGCGTTATCTCTACACTACGACGTAATTAATTGCGGCCTTGACACAGTCAGCGAGGATGGCGGCGTCCAGAAAAGTCTCGCAAGCGCATGTTGAAATCACATTCGCCCCAACATTCAGCCGGATTCCAATGGCTCGTTCGAGAAACACGTAGATTGTACTATGATGTCGTAAAAATAGGTTACACATTTACTTGAGACACAGGAAATCTGTGAAACTTCTAATAGGAGAACAGTTTGCGTGTAATACGCTTTTATTTCTGGTATGTTTTTTTAATAATAATTTTAAAGGAAAAGTAAGTTTAGATAAAAGTAAGTTGTACTAGAAGAAATACAACATGTATTTAAAGGACCCGTCGCCTGTCGTTTAGTAAATTGGGGAGTCTTACAAACTACAGAATAACGAACGTTATAAGTAAATTTTATACATTAAAATACTTTTTCCAGACATACATATAGACCCCTATTTTGTTGTTTACTTTTCTTCACAATGTCTTTGCGTGTTGTTTCTTTTCATTTCGTTCTCTCTCTCGTTCTATATACAGCCTATGTATATACAGATGAGTGTGTGTGTTCAAAATAGAATCAAAATGATCAGCTAGTATTTGGGAACTTTTACCCTTTGACAGAAGAAATTGTTGTTGAAGGCTTCGCTGCATTAATATAACATTGCATTACCTCAATAATCTGTTGCTGCACATTAATGCAATAAGATAAATTTTATGTTACTTTTGGGAAACCATTCCAGGTTGAAAACTGGTTCAGAAATTGAATTAACTAATTTAAGAAAATCGACAAAATTTAGTTTTAAAAATTTAGGCCTATAGTATATTTTTACTATACACAGGCCTTGGGTCTGTGTTAAATAAAAGTGTAATAGATGGTCAGCGATTGAAATATAAATTGTCATCTAAGAGCTACAATAATCACTTCCCCTGCGCTGCACAAAGTTTTAATTTAGTAATGCATGCATTAGAGCAAGAGAAGAGAATAAGATTTATAAAGTCATAGAGGAGAAGCTAATTTGAACACGTTCATAGAAGAGCAAGAATATGCATGACTACATGAGGATATATACACCCTTTCCTTGTGTATTATAATATCTTCGAATAAAACAGTAGAAATTTAGTGAGCGTGTGACAAAAAACTGTAACATGAGAATGCAATGTCAGTGATATATTCAGAATAGAATCTTGCCAGTTGGAGTACCTTCATTAAGTAGTTGAAACAGTATTTTTGCACTTGAGTCGTTATATTCTTGTCATTTTAGTTTTATACAATACAAAATTATTCAGAAAACTATGTTTATGACGCTGTAGTTAACAGCACTTGAGATTTTACATACGATTATAATATTTGTGGTACGCTGCTTTTTGAAAGTCTTTATGTTCTCGATGTTAAACATAAAACAGAAAACTATGCTCTTAAACCTAGAAAGTTGGAAATTAATATAAATTACAATAAAAATATGTTAAAACAAAAATAGTATCTTGTTAACCGCATCAATTTTCGTTGACGTAAGACCCCCAAAAATTGAATTTTTTGAATCCACTGTGTTCTAGTTGGCTAAAAAAATAAAACAAAGACGAGTAGCGAAGAGCAACACACAAAGTAAACAGTGTTTTTTGCTCTGTCGAATTCAATTTTATGGCATCGGAGTTTTAACTTGTGTTGTTGCTTCTTTCAGTAGCAAGCCAATCAAAACTTTACTCTTTTGGTTTTATGTTTTTTTCACTAAGTTTCTGTTTCTAAATAAACAACGTCTCACAACCTTTTCTGTTGTCGAAGAAACATTTTATTTACGTACTTTGAGGCTGATAAACTGTCTTGTACAATATCCACAGATGCTAAACGACAGTGAAAATAAATATCTGCTTTATTTCAAAGCAGTAAAATTACTCTCGTTTAATATAGGATATATTAACTTCAATATTCTGTTTAATTACCTTCGTGTGATAAACTGAAAACATTCTTTAAAGCAATCAGGTGTACCAGAGTCTATTGTAGCAATAAGTGAATATTCAAAATCTGAAACTTAAATATGTGTTCAGAAATACTAAACAGGGGATGAGTAAGTTGTCTAAAATTATTTCTCTTCTTGACATGACGTTCTCATTTAAAACGTAAGATATAGTCTTGTATTCTATGTTGCGGTTTTTAAAATACCTTCAACACATATTTTGAAGAGACTTGGTACAAACAACACATTGGTTTCGTTCCAATCAAGTCTTACTTATTTTATTAATCTGATCTTTGTTAAAAGTTGAATAAAAAAGTTTGAATACAAAGAAAAGACGTTTTGGTTACTTCAATTATTTTAGTATTAATATAATCTTTATGATGACAATGATATTGGTTCCTTCTGTTAATTACTGAAACTTTACTGCTAAAATATTGGCATATGATTTCACATCTAAAAATCGTAAGGTTCTTTTTTTAGTTTCAAACAATTTGTTTCTTCTACATTGTCACAGTCATTGTACCTTAATAACATTGCAAATCTTTCTTTTTTTTAATTTATAAAAGTATAAATACCTTATAGTCCGTCTTGCGGTCTTGTAGTTTTTCAATATGTATCACTACATGTTTCGAAAGTAAACTTTCATCATCAGGTATATTGTAAACTTCCTCCTATTTTCTAGGGCTCGTCAGTGAAAGTAAGAAACAATAAATAGTGAACAACATAACACAAATGTACTAGTCAATACGATTAACGTTGACATAATCTCTCGTAGCAGTGCGCACTACTATTGTTAACACACAACTGAGTGAGCCTCAAAGTTCATTATTTATCTTCATTTCTGTGTCGTATAATATTTACAGAGCTTCCAAAATTAATAACAAGTGTTTACTCAATGACCAACTCCTTTTTAACCGGACTATAAGGTATTTATACTTTTATACGGACTATAAGGTATTTATACTTTTATAAATTTAAAACTATTAATGCGGTCTGGAGACTATACATACATAATGAATTGCAAATCTTGTTCTATTCAGTTGTTGGAACTTGCTCGTTACTCTACTTACCAAGCTAGTAACCGACATACCTAAAATATTCTTATACTTTGTTTTGTCTTCCTTTTTAACATAGAGATTATAGTATACATGAAACTTTTCCACACACCGGTGATTTCCAAAAAGTCTAAACAATTTTGTTAATCATAGGAGGCTCTGTATTTCAACTCTTCTTCTGGTATGGACCTCTCAAATATCGTACCAGACAAAGTTTCACCCATATTAGAATAGGTGTCGTCAGGTCTACGTGACGATGCAAATTTACATATAATACATAGATGCTGCAAAGTAAAAATGTACACCTACATAGATATGAAAGATATAGTAACGATGGAACCCTCTCGAACAGTCGACGGGTCCTTCTACCCGTCCATCCGCAAGTCGAGACGGTGTAGTAAAGGCCGCATTTAAGTACATTCCAGATCGGTCCGCAAAGCACTTGTAATACGTATTATGCTGGCATGCTGCAGAAAGGATAGAGAGTTATTCTTGAACACCTGCGCTGCCTATATATAAGCCACAGCAGCTGGCTTTGTCGGTCAATTTCGTTGAGCGATTTCCTTGGTCTGGATCGAGTGGTGGTTGGAGATTACTAGAAACTGTTCAATGTGGAAAGTAATAGTGTGGGACTCTATACCTTGACATTATTATTGCATATGGACAGATTTAACTTGAATTATTTTACGAGGGTACCTTATTGATTACAAACTGTTATTTGTTATTAATTGAAGCTGGTAATTAGTAACTTCAACTTCATTGGCGTCTGTATTTTGTTTCTAAACAGTGAGACAGTCGTTACAATAGGTAATAAAGCATATATCTGTCATTGCACATAGATCTAGAGGTGCCTATTGTAATATGGGTTAAACGTTGCCTAAATCATTGTTGTCACTATCACTACGATCCATACGGAAGAAAGCTTGAAGTACGGATTGGATACCACCGCAGAAGCCTACGTTAAAAAGGAGTGTGATGAGATATTTACATAGACTTTCTTTTTTTTACTTCCATGTTCCATAAGGAAATGGAAGTTTGCTCATGGCGAAAAAATCTTATTAGACGTTGCTCTAATCTTACAAATGTTTACCTCTACTTGTTGCTTAATTTTCTTTATTTTTCTCTCAAATTGAATTTATGTTTTGCAAATGTAATTGCACGTGATTTCATTAACATTAAACACGTGAAATATAATATAATTTCATTAATGTGATCTGAATTAAAATTTTAATTTAACTTTAACTGTTATTCCCTTGTGTAGGCCTATATACAATTTGAGTTCTTATGTTATTTCTTTTCAGCTGAAGAGCTATTTTATAATTAAACGTTTTTTTATGAAATTAAACTTTATATGAATAGGAAATTTTTAAAAATATATAAACATTTGTATTAATATGTTTCACCAAGTGCCCAGCGAGTCATCAATTAATATCATCTATATGATTATTTCTTTTGTAAATTGTCTTTATTGCTTTAAAGTTTCTAATAAGTTACTCCTCTAGCATATCTCAGCCTTTGGCACTTTTTCGTAGTCAAATACTATTTCTAATTAGAAATGTAATTATTTCAAGAACTTTAAAATTAAAAATCTTGAATTAGTGGATACTAATGTTTACCCAAAGACTTCAAGGTTTATTTCATGTCATTAAATGCTCTTTCGGGTATGCCGGGTACATATTCACTGTCAGTGAGGTAGTCAGTGAGGTCAAAAAACTTGAAAGCGATTTCAGAAATAATTTGGAGTAATGGCTTGAACATTTTATTTTGTGTATAAAGAAACTTTGGGTCAAAACTTGGAAGCCTAATGTATTATCTATCCAACATTATAGAATATCTATTGAACGCAGCTGAAATTTGTTACTATGAGCAGACCCTGGTTTTTGTCTAATTTCTTCTACAAAAATCAGCTCGTTTTGAAATTTCATTAAAATTCAAGTTATTAAAAGACTGATGTATATATCAGCTCTTTTTGTTTATTATCAGACAATAAAAAACTTCATATTCTTACAAAAGTGATGTGTCCTTCTCTAAAGCAGTTATTTATCGTAGACAGCTTCGGTTTTCCTCGCTTGTACTTTTTATGGATGCCAAATAACGTTAATCCTTTAATTTTCATTTCCCCTTTGCTCTTTGCGTACTTGCTTCTTGTTGCCGCCGAGACTCCAAATTCAGTCCTCTCAAAGCGAATCAGTTCCCTTTAACCTTTGCTTTATATGAGTCGTTGCTTCACCTGTTTCAATTAATCACAGTTGAACCGACAGACACAAAGCAGAGACGAACACAAACTGAAACGAATAATATAATGCCAGAGAAAGAAATATATGGATTGTAGGTGCAAATGTGTAAGACTCTATTTCAAATTGCGTCTTTTCCTATATTGCTGTAAAGCAGTTTTGCTGTCAATCGTTCAGTATCACGTTTCAGCAATGCATGAATGCTTTGCCTGAGTGAGTATCGCGCGGCAACGCTTACCGAGCGTTTTGTGTATAGTGTTGCACATAGACGGCAAATGGTTGCATTGTTTATAACAATGGGACCATTTCCATTTGCAACAATGATTTAGGACAATCCTACGAGTATTTCGTTGTTTCAGTTTAAACAAAGACGTCAGTTAATTGCAATTTATTTGATTCTTTACGTAAAACAGAAATTGGAATTAAAAGTATGATAATTTAAGTGAATTTATAAATCAAGTTAAGTGATTGAAGGTGGCTTATACAGTTTATATACCTACACACAACACAAGCGCATTAGCTACTCGATGCTCCACTGTTGAGTGTAGAGACTTGGCTATAATAAGAAACCCAAAAGCATACCTGAATTGGAAAACTCCATATCTGGTATTTTTCAAATCTAAAGAATCCTTACAGCGTACACCAAATATTCACTATCTTACGGTGGCGTCCGATATTTAATTATTTATTACTCACTGAAATGATATTTCGTAAACTTCCACATTTGATCACCACACATAATTTACATGTGTATAATTAGTTACAAGGGGCTAACTGGGTTACAGAATATTAAACTTTGGCTATTAATCTAGACGTCCCGAATCCGATTTCAGACAGTAGCGTAAATTATACGTACTTGTGTGGCTCTACTTAGATTTGAGCTTGCCAAATCAAGCCAGCCTTTGTAAATGAGTGCTTACCTAGGTGTGACTCTCACAGGAGAGTAAGAAACGAATGAAGTTTAATAAAGCTACCTTCCATTCTCGTATGTCGTGGGGTTCCATTATTAGCCTACTCGATACGTCATAAATTGCTTTGGCCGTACATTAAGAACCAATAATTATTTATTATTTTTATTAATATACAAGTAATGTATAAAACACGTTTTTACTGATGTTATCACATTGTGAGCAATTTGGGTTTGTTACCATCCCGTTTTGTAAACACATGACCAGAACTATCACTGCCCAGTCAAAATGACCTAAACTTTTTGTTCTGTCTACAATGTCACTCTACGAGAAGAATAAACATATAACAATGAGTTTTAAATGAAATTAACAAACTCGGAACTGATACCTAGGACGGTATAGAAGATGATAATAAGTAGGTATGCAGATGGCAGAGACACTAAAATAAAAACACCCATTTCCAACAAAAGAGTATGTTGAGATCTCATCTTATCAAATCGCAAAAATCCATGTGGGGTATCAAATAAAAGAGAATTTTAACTAATATCTAAATATACTACTAACTTTAAAAAATTGTGGGACCCTAGATCCTTAAAATACAACAGACTTGAAAAAAAAAATGTAAAATTCCAGCAGGATATTGGTTAATAGGAATTAAAATACAAATCTGAAAGTTTCATATTTTAGCGTTTGTTGTATGATTTCGTGCCCTAAATTTGTTGTATTATTAAAAAAGTAGTAGAGTAATCAGCATTTTTGTAATTTCTATTATAATTACAAAACTATTCAATATCGAAATTTTTCTAATACTTAATCTACTTCGCTCCAAATAATGATCTAATAATATTTTGATAGTGGAAATGATGTTAAAATTAATTTTTTTACAAGTGTAGATGGAAAACGTTGTTGAACAAATGTCCAAACGGGTAGACACTTCTGGAATCTGTGGGTTCAGGTGTTACACCCGACCCTTAAAAAACCATCTCTTCTAGGACACTAACCTGGATCTGTTTGACACGTTACTTCGAGCCAGGCCTATTGTTTTTCAGTCCTAGAGCTTACGTCTTGCTTGTTATTCTTCTTATAATATATTATGTTGAGCAAGCCTATCTTCTCCGCCTGAAGAATCTCTTTTGCGAAGCGTACCACGCAGTTCCAGGTTCCAGGTCTCCTCCCCTCAAAGCATCAGTTTGTCTATGTTATCCGGGGAGATTTCTTGCCTAGTATCCTCTTGCAGCAATTTTTGCGTTGTTTCCTCCTATCGCAGACGATGAAGGTATGGCTGACATCATCCGCGGCTCCCGGAATGTACAGACACTCTGGTGACTTGGCCTTTCTAAAATTCTTCAGATAAGTTTGATAATACTTGTTACTAGTCAGAAACTGGGTAAGGTAATAGTCGATCCCCCCAGTCTACGGCTGCACCTGCTTGATGAGAGAAAGTAAATGAAAGTAGTAGCCTTCTGGACGGTACTGTGTTTGTTCTTCATTTAAAATATTAACTTTACGAATGTACCAAACATCCCGTAAAAAACTTCTACTATTAAGAAAATAATAATTTTAAATTGACAAAAGTTACACGGGTAAAAACCCGAAGTGATTCTTAAGACAAACACAGTACTTTGTAACAGTACTTAAACTAATAAATTATTAGAGGGCATTCCTTGTATTTGAGTTGTAGGTTGATTAACATTTGAATTATTAATTTTAATTCTTAGCGTTCTGTTTGTTCTCAGTTGTAATTAGCTTGGAACAAAACACAATATTAATTAGATTCGATTGCTTGCTTCTGCAGTATTACAAGGCACATCCACATCCACATAAAATATTAACTGTTTATTTCTGTGTTTGTTACTTTTCACACAGTTCTGCTGAGTCCAACGGTTAATTCTTCTGATGATTAATTTGAACGACAATATTTAGTCCTGAATATAATAGGGATTCTTATATAAATGCTTCTATTCTCTGATAAGAAAAATAGAAATTAGGAAAAATAACTTATTGCCATATAAAAATCATATATATATATGTTGTTTCTTCATATACACACCCTAGACACTAGGCAAATGTAATGTCATTTGACCAACGTTTGCAGTAACAAACTGACAAACGCAACCGGCAAGTGCAGCCAGGTAAGAGATGATGCAATTGACGAAATACTCATAGTCTCTAAAGAGTAACATCTCTCACGACATGATGTCTAAAGATGTAGACGTCTTTGTGACGTGCTGGAACCCATGTCCAGAATTGGTCATAGACTTATGCATAATCTTTGCTAGTTCCGTCTGCAAAACAGGAACAAAGAGTATACTCTATGCAACATTCAGCTCTCCGTACTTAATGACGAGACCTAGCAAAAAGAGACAGCCTTTAAAAAAAACAGGCATTTTGCGATCACTTCGTAGATAAAAAGTAAATTATGAAACTACTTTTTCGGCTTCATTACTGTATATTTAGCTTCTGTTACTTTGTGATTTTGACCCTTTTACACGTCTGACACTTCCAAATCGTATATTCATTTTTATTTCTTAGAATATGGTTCAAGCAGTTTATTTACAATTAATATAACCCAGTTTAATTTTTTAATGTTATATGGTGTGGCCCAAAGTTCTGCTTTTTTAATGTAGACAGCGGAAGATGTAGGAGCTTTAATTTAACCATAGGTGTACAATCTTACTTCAGTACGTTTGTCTTCCTAATAGGGAGTATTTACTTTACATCACAGAATATTGTCTACGTCTAATATTTTTCCCAGGTCTTAGTCTAAACTTTTTATAAAATAATTATAGTTACCATTATCCGTTTGTTTATTACATCTGTCATTTGTTTCCCAAGCGGTGGAAAGTGCAGAGACTAGTACTTGACAGCTAAGGTAAGGGTGACCCGGGCACGTCATCGCGTACAGATCTTTGTGCATGATGGATACTGCTGAAAAGTGTCTAGAAATGTTACTAAAGCCACGTTTGTTAACAGCTATTCAAAGCGTGGGAGACCTGTCAAATAGACAGTATGGCAATCGGAAAGGCTGGCCAACTCTTGGAGCAGTAGAGGAGGAAGTAAGAACTTTCCACGCGGTCCAGCAGGGAAATCATTACTGAAGAAGTATAGTCTTGTTGGCGACGTTGGATGTTAAGAACGCATTTAATTCTGCCAGCTAGAGCAACATGCTTAGAGCTCTGGATCACTTCTTCCGGATCTCACAGTATCTCCTACGGATAATAGAATGCTATCTGAGTGACAGGGAACTTATTTATGATAGGGCAGACGGAACTCGTAGGAAAACGTTCACCGCCTGGGCTGCCCAGGGCTCAATTTTTGGCCCTGTCCTTTGAAACGTATTCAACGACGTAATTCTACGGATGGAGACGCCGCCAGACACTTTCCTGCTAGGCTAAGCGGACGATATCGCGGCTGTGTTTGTAGCACGAAACGCCGTGGATGCACAAAGAAGCCTGAATCAGGTAATGAGGCGAGTGGACTCCTGGCTTGAAGAGCACGGCCTGGATCTAGCCACCGATAAGACCGAAATAGTACTACTCACCCGGGGACGGGTTCCCACTATCATACTGTTGCAAGTGGGAGCTCAGACAGTATTTACAAAGGACGCTGTGAAATACGTAGGGGTGAGAATAAACACAAAGCTCTCTTATTAGGAGCAAATAAAGTATCCATCTGATAAGGCGAATAACGTTACAACCAAGCTCAGCAGACATATCGCCAGTGTAGGAGGTCCCACTGCAAGCAAGAGGCGATTGTTGATGACGGTCACAGAATCCATCCTTCTATACGATTGCAATATCTGGGCCGATGCACTAAAGACGGAGATGTACAGAAAACGTATGGCATCGGTGCAGAGAAGAGGAATCCTCAGAGTAGCATCCTCTTACCGATCAGTGCCAGAGCCAGTAGTCTTGGTGATAGCAGCAGTATGATTCCCATAGACCTGTTGGGTCTAATGCGGAAGTATTTGTTCAAAAGAAGAGGGGAAATTGGAAGGGATGCCGCAAAGCATGAAGCTAGGGAACTCACTCTCCAGCACTGGCAAGATAGTTGGGATAGAAGAAGATGGACCGCGAGGCTCTTACTAAACTTGAAGGAATGGATCGACCTCAAACACGGTGAGGTCAACTACCATTTGACCTAGTTGGTCAGTGGCCACGGAAATTTTTATGTCTACCTCCATACAATAGGAAAAGTGCAAAACCCAGCATCCCAATATAGAGAGACGCTCTCTATGAAAATGCCTCGCACACGATTTCAAGTGCTGCAGATTCGCAATACAGAGAATGGTACTGGAAATGGAGCTGGGGGAGTTCACGTCCGAGAGCATAGTTGCACTTATGCTTCGTGAAAAGGCGGAATGGGATCGCATCAATTTATTCAGTGGGTCCTATTAAAAAAAAAAGAAAGGCCCAACTTACACCCAACGGGCAGTAGAAGATGAGGAACAACTAGAAGCCGTCCGATAAGGGCGCAATAGGCTCCATCCTGAAGTAAAACACTAATTGTTTCCAGGATGGATATGAATGCCTGAATTAGAGGTGGGTGTTTTAGTGGGTGAGAGACTCCTCTGACGGTGCATAAAGCATTTTCCCCCTCTATAATTAAAAAAAAAAACATTACAACTGTCCTTTCTTTGACAGTATTTGAAATCTTCTAACTGTTTTGTTCACCATCACGTGTTAGTTCTATATTTCTAACATTGATATTTTAATCTCTGTGTCTCATTCTGTTTCTCTGACCGTATGATTTGAAAACATATTTTTGTACTCCATTTTATGATTAATATTTGTGCTTCTGTAGCCAATGACTCAGAGCTACTACATTGACTTCAACATAAGTAAACTGGCTGTAGCCACTCCCAGTATAAGTGTGTTTCCCGTTTGCAGTAGCTGACGCTTCCTCCCACTTCACCCACAACACAGCAGTGGCAAAATCATAGTTGTCACCTTTAGTTCCTTACCACTTTCTATGTCAGGGTACTAATATAGTAGAGAAAACTCGTCTGTTCTGTCAGCTTTATTTTAACCTTTCAGGCCATCATGTTTATTTACGTATACTTAACTATATCTTGTAATAAACGTGGGCTACAATTGCAAACAACAACAACAAACTGCAAACCAATCCTTTATTAAAAATAATGTACAAGCGTGCAATCCTCTGCTTTATAAACTCACTACCTACGTTTTTTTCCATTGCACGTTAATTCTATACAAACAACGTGAGAACAGATAGCTGCATGCTCTTGTTGCACCGTGTCACACATGTTATTGTCATGTTGCACGTGTGGTTGTTTAAAAAAAACTGAAATCGTCCTGTTACGAGACTCTCTTTGAACCTTGAAAGGTTTTTGTTTTTACTTGGATAGGTAACTATCAGTTCGTCTTCCAACCCGGAGGACCAGGATTTTAATCCAAGTGCCTTATTATAAATTGATTGTTTTCTCAGCAGCGTAGGGACTCAACCTTGCTTATGAAAGCCCCTTGCTTATGAAATGCGCCGATAATAAAGATTTCCACCTCCACCGCTGCTGGTTTTTTATACGGCAATGGCAGATCTCACACTGTTGCATGATTCAGAATATTGGGCACCTGGGAAAAGAGATCTTAAGAACATGGAGTCATTAGAAATAATGTTTCTTAGATCAGTGGAAGGCTGTATTAGGGAAGATAAGATATAAAATACATTAGACAGGAATTAAATATTCAATCGGTTTTCCTACAGACGTAGGCAGAAACGCATAAAGAAAAATGGAAAAACGTGTATCCAAAATCCAGGAAGAAAGGATTTCAAAGCAGCTCTCTTGAATTATTACTCGACAAGTTGAAGAAGCGTGGAAAACCCTAGGATTAAATGGTAAACACGAAACAGGCAGAATTGCTTAACCCTGGAAGAGCAGAAGAAGGAGTGAAATCCTCTCTCAGCCAGTAAGTCCCTTGTTACTAATTACATACGTGTAATTTTTTTTGTGATCAAATGTGGAAGTTTCAAGTACCAGATTTATTAATCAAGAAATTATTACCTACCCGACACGTGAATTTATTTGTCCGTGTACAGTTTGAGACCTATTTAGATTTGAAAAACACCAGGTACACTGTCTGGCTAGTCATAAATGCTTTCCGGTTAATTATTGCACTCTATATCTGTGAAGACAATATTGCTGTAGCTGATACTAAATCCTGATATTGCGTGTGTCATTCGCTATACCAACCCCCTCCTCTCTTGCTTAATTTGATTTATGCGTTCACATAAATTTTCCACCTTTTATTCCCAAACTCTACTTTGTGTAACGTTTTAAAACAGACACATCGGATATCATAGTCTAAACAGAAACACATTGTATTATCGCGACTTATTGTTGAATATACAACAATTAACCAAACAATTTAATGCTGGGTGCGTTTGTGTGTATTACTCCACTTAAATCAACCGGTAACCGTAGCTGGGCAAAATTCATGTAAGCGCAAAGCTTTCGCGCAGTGTTGTAACGGGATACTGAATGATAGAGACCGTTTTTCTGGCTTTGTATATACGATAAGATAATGAAAACTTACTATCGTTGTGTTGAAAGCCGAGTCTTGTAATATCAAAACAGCGACAGACAAGGTAAAATTTTGAATGTAGTCCAGTAAAATAACTAACTTAATCTTTGATATTCACAAATAACATCCTTTGACATTAACTGACACCTATCGGTCTACCCTTGCCTCGAATGTATTTTTAATCGTTCACTTCTTTTCTGATTGTTGGCTCCTTAGCTTAAGTGGAGTTTTTCAAATTACGATTTGAAGTATTGTGTTTTTGTTTTACTGTTCTTAGCTGAGATAGTGAACACTGTCTTAGCATACGTTTAGCTTAAATGTTACTGATTTTGTTTACGCAACGTATCAGATTTTACACAGAAATTACAATCTGGAATACACTTTACAGTCAGGCACAAATAATTTGTCAAGATAGTGATATATGACGAAATACGTGAAGTAACATTTCAGTCAAAGGAAAGTTTAAAGGGAACTGTATTGTTTAAGAAAGGCTGATTGTAGAATCGATATGGCAAGAATGAAGCAAATACGGTAAGACAAAGAGAAAACAAAAAGTAAAATAGGAACATTGTTTAGGACCTCCAAGAAGTACATGCGAGAAAAATATAATAGGTACCACATCAGCTCTATTTCATAAATCTCTGCTTTGAAAAAGAGTACAATAATTTTACAAAAGTATTAAGTCACTTTCCACGCTTTGAGAATAACAAAAGCAGTGATAAAAACAGCAGTTTGTGAAGACAATGATAGGAACATTAATCATTTAAACATATTTAAAGCGGTCCAGGTCACTGTATGATAATTGTATATAATTTACCTTATAATTTCCGTCCAGTGACGTCGAGCGTAATTTGTATGGTTACGCGTTTCAGGCCATGTGGCCCATCCTCAGACCATCGCTCCGAGGGGAGCTCGTTAAACAATAAAATCCACACAAAACAAACACATAATAAATAAGTACATAAAATATATTAAATAAACATATAAAAGCGTTCTATTACCCGAACACGGTGCACCGCGTGTAGCATGTCTGAACTGCGTCAATGGAACCTGTTATCTATTATTATCTGTAATCGATCGCAGCGCGGTATCATACAGTGGGTTGGACCTGAAGTTAAGTTTATCATTAAGTATGTCGTCACACACACCAGGGTTATTATGACCTCTATATATCTCGAATTCCTCGAGTGCATCCATATAACGGCCTTTAGCACAATAATGTAGGGGTATGAAGTTATTGTTGAAATTTGTATAAGAATGATTACACTAAATCAGATGCCTTGTAAAGTTAGATTTAATATTATCTACAGAAAAATCACCCCTGTTAAAATGGCTTTGTGGTGTGTGTTCGCGGAATCTTTTGATGAACGGTCTACCCGTTTGGCCGATATTAATTATTTAAACAAGCTGTATTGCAGCGAAGTAAGTTGAGCAAAGACAACAGACTGCTCATAGTTTCAAGTGAAATGTGTAAAGTGTGAGTATGTGAGTTTCACAGACAATATAAATTACCCAAATTACTTATTGACTACTCGTATGTGATGTGTACGTATGTTTTCGCTGAACTCAGCACCTTAATGATTTCGCTAAGAGGAAGATACGTCATTTAAAAATTAAGATCTATCTCGTTAGATAGCCTTTCGTCAAGAAAAGTAAAAGCCTTTTTCTAAATATACGTATTTAATTGATGAATATGTAGCTGATACTTGTTAACGTCTATTTGAGGTTATATTACAAATAATTATTTTAAATGCTTTTACAAGACCAACATACTAAGACAGTGTGGCGAAGTACGATACACTTAGTGTGAGGCACGTCCAGAAAGTAAGAATACAAGGGCTGTGTAGGACATAGGGAAATTTTTTTTTCAAAGTTGGCACCCGTGACGTGTAGATGGGTTCTTAACGGTCAAAATGAGACATCGAGCGCCTCAGTCCGTAACGAAATGTCGTCGCAGCAGCTTAACACGTCAACCAGTTCGTCCCCCGTTTGCTCCACGTACTGAGGGTGAATCCTTTCTCGACTCAATTGTGACTGGGGACGAAACGTGGGTGTGTCACTATACTCCTGAGTCAAAAAGACAGTCTCTGCAGTGGCGCCATACTCATTCGCCAACATCCAAAAAATTCAAAGTTCAGTCTTCACAGAGGAAAATCATGGCATCCGTCTTTTGGGACCGGAACGGGATCTTGTTGGTCGATTTCATGCCCAAAGGGACCACCATCAATGCTGCTGCATATTGTGAGACCCTAAAGAAGTTGAAACAAAAAATCAAAGACAAAAGGAGGGGAATGCTGACTCGTGGTGTGTCACTCCTTCATGACAACGCCAGACCCCATACCGCCCGGCTCACTCAGTACCTGCTCGTGTCGTTTGGATGGGACATTGTGACTCACCCACCCTACTCCCCGGACCTGGCACCCTAGGATTACCATCTTTTCACCAAATTGAAGGAGTTCTTGGGTGGACAGCGACTTTTGAACGATAAGGAGGTAATGGAGACTGTGAAAAAGTGGCTTAAATAGGTGGAGCGGAAGGTATACAACGAGGGTATACAAAAGCTGGTGCCCAGGATTCAAAAATGCATTGACCTCAACGGCGATTATGTGGAGAAATGATAACATATTTTGGCACATACCCTGTAAATTTCATTAAAATATAGTCATTTTTCGATTTTTAACAAGTGTTGTATTCTTACTTTCTGGACGTGCCTCGTACATTACATTCCCATGTTTCGATAAATACAGAAGGCGACGGAATCTACAAAATACTTTTCCTTTTTAGAAATATCTCTGACCATTCCCCCTTAGGAGTTGGTATTAAGCTATAAGTTACACCTTTCCAAACATACAAGCCTGAAGTGTATTGAAACCTGAAGTGAAAAGGTAAGAATCCAGTTCCAAACCAATGACCAGGGGAAGAGGAAGAAACCGTATTTCAGTTTCGATTTTTCAAAATAAGTTTTAGTCATACTCTAATTTACAAATATCACTGAATCTTATTGGCAATACGGATATTATATGTAGTACGTGTAGTGTCAGAGTGACAAAAACATTATTGATGGCTGTTATTTCTACAATGTGTATTACAATTAAGATGATCGATACCGAATAAATCTTATTATCGATAGAAGTACCTTAAAAGTTTATTGTTCTACTGACAGCTTCCATTTTGTTTGCAAGAGTTTAAAGTATTATTTTGTTCATTACCAGTGGCGAAGTTACATGGAGGCAACTGAGGCAATGCCTACCCTAAAAATTCTGTAGAATAAAAATTATAAATACGTATGAACTACGTAACGTAAAGATTATACATTGTTACTGTGACTGTCGAATTTATTAAGCCGAAATGTGCTTTACTGAGCGACCGCTAGATGGTGACAGGTGAGATTCGGCATAAAGCGAATGAGGCAACGTGAACTTGCCTCAGAGTTTTTTGTGTACATCGCATGTAAGCAATGTCCTGGCGCGAATGGGAAGTGCGGAGGAGGGGGATTGTCCCGTGCTGTACACATAGAGCGTTGAGGCATGTCTCACTACTATGGTGCAAACAGTTAAGTTAGAGCGCGCTGTGTGGTTTATAAGTGTGCTTATTTTATGCGGTTATTAAAAGTGTGCCTATTATTCCTCTGAACTAACAGATGATCAAGATTGTTTTTTGAATTGTTTGTAACATTAAACATATAATATATAGAAACTAATCAAGTTTAAAAATTTGAAGTTCAATCAGATGTATTATTGTGTATGACTTATACAAGGATTGTTTAATAGAAACACGTTTAGAGCTGTAAAGCATTTTTTATTCAACGATTTTAAAAGAAGTCTCCATTAACATTAAGACATGAGTCCCACTCTTGCACTAATCTGTAGATTCCCTGCTAGTAAAATTCTTACGGCTGTTTCCGGAACCATTCGCTAACAGCAAACTCTACCTCAGCGTCCGATTTGAACCACCGTTTTTTTAGTGATTCCTTAAAAAAAATTTAAGGTAAGATTTTTGCTTACCCATTCATTAACTACTAGCTTCGCCACTGTTCATTACATAAAGAAGGACGATGACCATGATCAAATTTATTGAAAAAATAACGATTAAAACATATACAATCAAAAATATGTTTGGCCTGAATTGATGTAGTCTGTGGTATTCAATGGAAGTTAGAAAAACCATAGGCGCATAAATTTACAAAACTAAAAGTTAATTTTATTATCAATTTTATTTTCTTACTTTATGTTTAATTAAAGAATTTTGAGTATCGAAGCAGTACAAACTAAAAGTAAAACAGCAATAAGAAATAGTTCTTGTCTCGTTAAATCCCCAAAATTGCAGCATCAACCAATATCCCTAAGAGAAATTTGGCTTGAGCCTTAAAACGTATTTTAGAAACTTTATAAAATATTTGTGTCTCTCTGTAACAAGTTTCTTTGTAATAAGTAATAGATTAAATAGTGATATTCATTTAGGGTTGTTAAAGAGTAATGAATACTGCCGTTTGTTAGAAGAATAATTTTAAATCCGTTAAAATGTCTTCTTGAACATTGCAAAAGCAGATTATAACTGACATATTTAGGCCTAATACGAAACTTTGCTGTCTGATGTATTAACTTGTTTAAGACATATAAAATCTTCTGTACTCTCTACAATGTGATCGTAGAGCAACCTAAAGTAGTTTACCATTCTTGCAATCAATGTGTAAAGGTAAGCATATTTTAAACATTAATCGTACTCCGCCTGTCACTGACACATGAAACAACACTGAACATGCTATCAACATTTCAATTTAGTCCTATCTTTCATGTTGCCTTCAACTACAACAATATGTCGCAGCACAGTACACAGATATAATTTGTTTGTAACAAAAACTAGGGTACCCAACTGGATCAGAAAGTCTTCCACTTCTTTTTGACTCAGTTTAGGTTTTTGTAAATAATAAATGTGAATTCATTTTAATCTGACACAGGATTAAAAAAAACATGTTGTGCATTCTAATATCTTTTACCTTAATACTTACGATCCTTCATGTGTTTCTATTTTACCGATGTCGTCAATCCTTGTTGTGTATTAACGATGTCTATTAGTTGTATATTAAATGTTTACGAAACGTTTGTACTGCAAAGTACGTGTCATGGAAAACAATGGATGTTTTAGCTAATCTTTGTTTACCTTTCGTGTACCCACATAAGATTCGTGCTACGACGTCAAGCATAAACTTTCCACATACCATCGTTATGAATTATATAGTCGCTACGGTTGAACTCAGCTGTCGAGCGCGCCCTCTGCTAGTTTGCAGTATGCTGTGTAACTTAGCCTCCAGCTGTTGGCCTACTTGAGGCTCTACCGTTAAAAATGTTTACAAATAACAGTACAGGTACCTAAGAATAAAATAAAAATAGTACAAAAATTAAGTTAAGGCTCAAGGCATGGGGATGTACTGTCTGCGACTGTCTTGATTCTGGTCCTGGAAAATGTGGTATGGAAGTTACCGGTAAACCCAGGAGGTACTATATTAGATCGAATGTTTCAACGCGTCGCATACGCTGGTGACGTGGCGCTGATTGGTTGAAAAAAGATAGAACTTGTAACCCTCTTTTATTTGTGTGGGAGTTTTATGAATTTTTTTTTTTTTTAAGGGGTTACTCAATATTTAAGACTAGGCTGAAGGCCTAGAAGGAAGCATAAAGTGTGCTGGGTCCAATGAGACGGGACTTGCAATTAATACTCTCTATTAACAAGTAAGATAACAACCTTTATTATTTCATAAATTTATATTATTATTTCTTGAATATTTATAATTTATTTATTTCATAAATATTTATAATTTATTTCATAAATTTCTTGAATATTCATTATTTCAAGATAAAAACTTTATTAGACGATTACACATAATTTAACATATACCATACACGTAAATTACAGACACAATTATATATATATATCTTTACAGGGCCTATGGGCAACCTGTATAGTTTCATCAAAATACAAGAACCCCCAAAATTACTGAAAAGGCAATTGGCCATCATAATAAGAAAACACAAATTATAAGTTTAAAAAGCCTTGTGAACAGCCTGTATAGTTTTATCAAAAATACAATATATAAATTTAAAATGCCTGTAAACAGCCGGTATAGTTTTATCAAAAATACAATATATAAATTTAAAGAAAATAACCTGGTTTGGCCCGGCCGCTGACATGTTCCACACGGCATCCAAAAAAGCAATTAACCATTACAAAATTTAGGAAAAGCCCCCTCAAAACTTCTACAAACCCATATCCAGGTAAAAAAAGTATAGCATAAAAAAAAATTAAAGAGCGTGAAAAATTACAAATCACAAAGTTTTCATGAAAAATTATGTCCGGCAGGGCACGCCCACAATTAAAATGGTTTTATGCTGTAGTAAGTCAATTAAGTAGAACTTGAGTTTTTGTAGATGGTTAACGCACGATATCTGTTGTTTTATTCAGAGGCCAAATTTATGCAAATATTGGATTAATATCACCTCGTTTTATGCCGATGATTCCCAGGTGGACTTCTGCCTTGCTGTACTGCCAGTCGGTCATGATGAGGGTGGTTACAGTGGCATCTTTACGATTTTTTTTTCTCCTCCGGCAGGCGAGAAACGAGAGTCTGTGTTGGTGTGGTCATTTCAGGACATGGTGCAGGATGGAAATTCCACCATGCTAGGATCAAGTCTCCGTCGCTCCGGGAGCCCGGAGGTCTGTAAAAGTCTACCTACTCATGATAGTATAGAAAAATACAAAAATGAACCAAAACTCTGTCCACCGGAGGAAAGGCTGTTTACGCTAAGGTGGAAGCTCGCCGACTGGTCAAATTTTGCAGTCCGCAGAGCCGGATTAGAGAACACAATTGCCTGCTTCCGCTAACAGATGGCGCGAGCGTGCAGTAACGCCAAAACACGGCGCGTGCTGACATGGTGAAATAATAAATTCGCAATTCACATTTATTAATAAATTATATTTTTGTACGGTCGCCCTGTTTCTTTGGGAAACCGCGGCACAAACTAAAAGAAACATTTGTCGTGTTGGAGAGAGAAGATAAGAAAGTAAGTCTTGAAACAATTATAAAAGACCGTGTTCCTACTAGTATCACGTAAAACAGGTGTTCTACCCCAGGGAATCGAGTTGTGAGAGGGAGTTGGCATTTATGAAATATGCAAGAATTTAAGTACTTCGAGGTACTTGACACAAATGATAAAACAATTTCTCTCAAAATTCATGCTCAAATATCAGCTAGCAACAGATATTATTATGCTTTTGGCAGTGTACTGAGATAAAAAAATATTGATAGGGAGTTAAAAATTAAAATCTGTAAGACAATCATAAAACCCATTGATGTAAACAGAAGTGATGCAGGGGCGGTGTCAGTTAAGGAAGAGAGTAGGGTTAAGCAGTAAGAGATAAAGGTATTGCGAAGGATTTATGGTAATAATTGACACTGAGACAAGTGGAGAATACGCATAAATGAAAAATTTTGTCGAGAACTTTTCAAAGCTAGATTGAGAAGGTCCCGGGTGTTGGAGGCCAGGGCTTTACAAGGACTGTAGCGCCAAGCATCATCATCATCAATATCTCCGGTTGACGTCTTCAGCACGTGTCCTTCTCTAGAGGCCTGTGTGTGTGTGTGTGTGTGTGTGTGTGTGTGTGTGTGTGTGTGTGTGTGTGTGTGTGTGTGTGTGTGTGTGTGTGTGTGTGTGTGTGTGATGACTGAGTCCCAAGCTAACAAGAATCGGTGTTTGTGTGTGTCTGTGTGTGTGTTTATGCAAAACTTATATGTTTTATATGAAATTATGATTGGATTGTAAACAATAGTATGACAATTACAAGTGAACAATTTTAAATACCAATTTATGGAGAGCTTCCTATTAAGAAGGCGTTTATTGATAATGTTAAAGCTTAAACTAGTTAAATTTTGTTTAGTCTTGTATTTTACTGAGACAGTTGTAGTATTTTTCTTTCATATTAATGTTTTCCTCAAGAGTAATCGTTACTTACGTCTTAAGAGTTTAGCGTATTAAAACGTAAGCCTCCTTGATTTTAATATCACATCGGAACGTTCCATTACAATTGGTCGCGTGTTACAATTTTAAGTTTATAAGAAATTGTTTGTAGCCATCTGTAGACTGTACGAACAGATTTACACCATTCACTTTCGTAAATGTCATTTTAAACCGTGCTGGTTTTATTTGAAATGTTACATTAAGATCAGTGGTAAAATACTTATGGTAGGGGTCTAGAATGATCTCGAGTCGTGTTAGATTTTTAACAATATAACAACAAAAATGTAACAAAATAACTTTTTATTTCTCATTTTTTTATTGTAATCTAGAAAAGAAGTCTGAAACAAAGTTTACGTTAATTAAGTACTAAAAATTTAACAAAGTCATGAAACAATAAAGATGACATTTTACATTATGAATTTAAATAAAATGAACAATACTTCCTTCATCTCGTGCAGACGTTGTTAATGTTATATGTTTCGTATGAATTTTTCAAAAATTGTCATTATTTTCAGACAATTAAGGTGTCTGTAAATCCCTGCAAAAATTGAATTTAATTAGTCACAAAAACAAATCGCAGATTTTTATAAAAACATGTCTTTCAAAATCTCGCATGCGCATTTTGTTGAACCTGTTGTAGTTTACCTACATCAGGCGTTCCAAGGGTCGTGTTCGATCTTAGATTTACGTATGTATGAACAACGGACACGTTTAACGATTTCAATTTTTGTTTGTTTTGTCTTAAAGGTTATAAAGTACCGTACTAAATTAATCAAACAGAAAAAATGATTGTATACTGAGCGAGAAACTATATACAACAAAAATCACGTATATATAAGATTCACATAACAAACAATAACGGTTTAATATTAATTTTTTTAAAGTTACTGTGGAACAAATTACTGTATCATAAATATAGTAAAGTGATCTGGAAGCACAGTAAGCTGAATTAACATTTAAAGGTTACATTTTTCTTTTAAGATTTCATAACTGTAAAAGAAAGCATAAAAATTAATCATTTTCCATCCGCCAAACAACTATAAATTTTTACATAAAGCGATTTTCCATTAGGAGGATAGTTATAAGATTACCGCAACTAAAAATATTAGTACGTTGATAACTCTTTAGGTTTATTGTTTAATTTGATTTATATGATACATTTTACAGACAGACATTTAATTTTTGACATTTCTCTTTCCCTTTATCCCCACTGGTGGAGGGGATCCCAGAACTCTCTCGCTGCGTCATCACGTAGGTCACTTAAGTGATTATCCTGTTAAGGTTTGGACGTTTGATAAAGTAACTTTGTGAAGTTGTATTACGCTGAGGAACATGGCGACCTTAAGGACCGCACAAAGTAGATAAGGAAGTTTTTACAAGTGAAGGACAGCTTGCAGTTGGATATACTTATTTACGAAATAATGTACGTTATTATTTATTTTATATAAAAACCACTTCCACTAAAGTATTCATTTATAATTATGTTATTTCTTTTTTAAAAAGGATTGAGAGCGGACACAGGGGAAAAGCACTATGGTCGGTTGAACAGCTTCAGTTGGCCAATAGTTTAAAAACACTGAAATAAATAAATATAAAAAATTATTTCTATTTCTAAATAACAGTCTTATGAAATATGAAACAACTGAAAATGCTGTGTTGCGTAAATTACTCGGAAGCGAAGTAGCGATGAGCCTTCATCACATTCGACTAATTTAGGGAGGAACAGTTTATTAATCCCTAGAGTTGTGTTTGCTCTTTCCCCGTTTAATGAAAGTTTCCTGCTGTACATTATTTGTACTGCAAAGTACATGAACATAAAGCAGGGTGAGAATTTATTATTGTTTGTGCTTACAAAAGCTTGCAATAAGTTTGTTTACGTAGCCTATTGCCGGCCGTTTTCACGTAAGTCGGCAAGAGTAGGCCTATTTTTATCACTGAAATGTATTGTTACGACGGTCTACTGATTGTCGTATGGTACAGTGGATAACAAAATACAAGACACCAATTAAGTTCTTGGATTTCGTTGTCCATGACTTGTCCGTTACTTAACTAAATATCACTATTGCATTAACGACTCGGAACACCAGGTTTTTTTTTTTTAAGTAAAAGCATAAAGTTTTACCTTACAGCCTAAACCGGTTTTCTCCTTTATAAGGCTTTTTCAGAGGCTGCCGTTGGTAGAATCCACCTTTGCAAACCACCTCATTGAACCAAACCACACATATAAAACATCGACAATAACATGAACATTCTACACGTACACACAAAAGGCCGAAAACTAGACACTCTGAAACAATTGGAAATATACAAACACACAAAAACAAATAAAAACGACATCCTAAACGAACAGACACGTTTCAAATCGCACGCATTATTCGAACATATCTCACCCCACACACACAGCATCGATCTTTCGAAACTCGATTCCGTCGCCTACAACAAGACGGACAGCGCTACCAACGGCAGCCTCTGAAGAAGCCTTATAAAGGAGAAAATTGATTTAGGCTGTAAGGTAAAACTTTATGGTTTTACTTAAAAAAAAACCTAGTGTTCCGAGTCGTTAATGCAATAGTGATATTTACCAATTAAGTCACTAATCACCAGCTCAATTATCACAATTAAACAGTTTCTAATCAACAAGATAGTCTCTTACAACAAATAAAATAAAAATTGTTCACACGCAATAAAAATGTCAACTAATATAAAACACAATTGTATTACAATTGTCCCGCACATTTATAAAACACATAACACTTTGCCACAATACTTCAAACCGCACTGAAATAAATCGCCACTAAAACTGACTGCTAAGCGCAGCTGTCGTCGTTTAAATATGTAACACAAGCTTTCCAGACTAGTCCGTACTACGCATCAGCAATAAAGGAACACATTAGAGCGTAATTGATTGCGGCCTTGACACAGTGCGCGCCGCCGGCGACGTCTAGAAAACTCTTCCTAACGCATTTTGTGATCACGTACGGACACAACATTACAGACAGATTCCACTGGAACAGCCGAGACACACGTAGAATGTTTTGTAATGTTATAACAATTTTTACACATTACGTAACAGTATGATTACTTTTATCTGTAATACAAAAATCCTATAGGCTAATGCTGCATCTTGTTAACCATAAACAAATATTTATTAATTATGCAACAATATATTCTATTTTCTTTTACACTTGCATTAATGGATTATTCTGTCTCGGCACGTATTTATTGATATTGTATACGTGTACAATACAATATTCATTTTGTTTTAATTGTCTCCAAGTCACGTTACTAAATATTTAGAATTAATATTAGACAATTACCTGTATTAACTTCCGTCTTGTGACTTCTTTAGTTTTTCTTAAAACAACGCGTTTCGAGAATAAATTCTCATCATCAGGTTTAAAAATACTATAAAAACATCAAATTCACCCAAAAGGGGTCGTCAACTATTTAAAATACACAAACACAAAAACACCACACATAATTAAACACCGACACAGTCACGGCACAGTCCGATGCGCATCGTAATTGTGTGTGGTGTTTTTGTGTTTGTGTATTTTAAATAGTTGACGACCCCTTTTGGGTGAATTTGATGTTTTTATAGTATTTTTAAACCTGATGATGAGAATTTATTCTCGAAACGCGTTGTTTTGAGAAAAACTAAAGAAATCACAAGACGGAAGTTAATACAGGTAATTGCCTAATATTAATTCTAAATATTTAATACAATATTTGTATCGGCACGTATTGCTACGTGTACCATTACACGTACATTCAGTAACACATATTATTTCTGTCTTTGCAGGTATACTTCAGCTTTTAAATAAATATCTATCCTATAGTTTGTATTATTGTCTCGTACTTTTTTAACGTCTTCCACTTGTTGTACACACATGTTTGCGTTGTATCGGCATGCCGATTGGCTTAACACTTCCACTACTGTAACCACAAACACGCGCCGAGAGTTGAATTCGACTAACCTTACATATAAGAAGGCGAATTGTATTGTAATGCATGGATTCTTTTCAAAAGATATTCTTGACCTCATTTGTGGCCTTCCATATTTAACTGTATAATGTCTTTAGTTTATGTAAAAATTATTTTTTGTGGTACACTATCCAGGAGGACACGATAGAGGAGCCCGGTTTTTCTGAATATACTATCAGACTCATTTCCTCTTCGTCGGGCCAGGGGGTAAATCGGTGGTAGGTCAGCTATACCAGGACTGATAGATTTGGGCGCGGGCGTTTCTCACACTTTGAAGATGCCAAGTAGTTGTAAAGATGTTCTTCTCAGTCGGGTAGCGCCTATATATGTGCAACAGTGAACACGCAACAGGTGGCAGGCAACCTTTGCCAGGTAGCTCTAGGGTTTACGCTCTGGGAGGACAACAGATCACTCGAATCATTAGTCTCTCCAAACAGCCACTTTTATTGCCTCCCAGGAAATGCCACCTCCACAAGTCCCCAAGACAAAGGGGAAGCACATTACTCCCTAGTAGGTAGACACTACAATTTGGTCAAGATGTTTCTAATCCACGGAAAGAGGGCCTTCTTCTCCTATGGGTTTGTGTTAACTGTTAATACCGCTAGTACTGTTAATACCGCTAGTACTGTTACTACTGCTAGTTAACTGTTAGGTTAAAAATGGTTGTCTGGCATGACGATTTTCCCCGAGACACGTTAGGGAAGCATAGACTAACTTACTTTATCATTACTACCTATCATTAGTCAAGCTTAAACTTTTTGAAGCCTGAATTGTCACTCAATAACTACAGTAACAGAATTTGCAAGCAACAACTAGCTGACAAATTCCATATGTTCTCACAAAACATTCTAGTGAGATTAATCAAAATCACCCGGAGTTTTGGTTAATTTCGTCTTCTCGTGTAGGCTTGGTTTTTTGTTTCTTTTATTTGCATGTGACGAGTTCAGAAAAAACTGACACTTAGTCTGTGTTTTGACAGAAATATTTCTAATTTAATTTAAGTGCTTATAGAACAACTTACGGTTGCTTTAATTGTCAGGAGTAGTGACCTGGACATCTGCGAGCAACGTGCTGATAACTGTGGGACTAAATTAGTGTCACTTCCAGCGACCTATTTTCAATAAATCGCTTTCGTTTTATTCTGTTTAGCAACGCACAGTCTCCGCTGCTACGGAAATGAGATTAATCTCATGTACAGTTACTTAACCGACACAAGCAATTCAGTCAGTTGAAAAAGATTCATAAAATACTTCAATTCGTGTCAATTTGTTTCTGCAATGCGGTCTCAATATTTACACTGCGATACGTAAGTTTCTAATCAGATTAAAATGATATTTAAAACTTAAAGTCAAATCCAGTAGCTGGACAAATAGTCGATACGCATGTCATTACTCTGCTCGGTACCGTAGTCGATTGTAGTTCATCATTTTAATATCGATTCATAAAACCTGTTTGAATATGAAATGGTAACGTTTAATCAGTTATATATAACTAGTATAAACAGTTAAAATATATTTAACTTTATGGGATACCAGTTTACATACATAAGGGTTCCTACTGCTGTCGTCAACACTTGGTACCCTCCATCCCGTCATTTTTATTTCAATTCTCGTCTTTTGCAGATTTCATTTTCCATCGCCTCTCCTGTTTCATTCCTTTAGCTACACATCTTGTTGCTCTGTTTCTTTGATCCTCAGGTTACCATTCTAAAATTCCCTTTGACCACTCTTTATTTGTCATTATATTAACTTACTCAATCTATACGCCCCGTCTTATCCCACCTAAAATTCCCTTTGACCACTCTTCATTTGTCATTATATTAACTTACTCAATCTATACGTCCCGTCTTATCCCATCTAATCCCATCTATCTGTAACGTACTTGCCAACACCCTAATAAATTTCTGTAAATAATTTTGTAATAAGTGACATTTTTATTGACCTTATTACAAGCTTCAGTGTGCATATATTATAATTTTAAATATTAATACAAATTGTTTCTAACTACAAAGGAAATACTGGAATAAAACCTGTAGACAATTATAATCGACAGTGCATAAAAACTGATATTAATTTACCTTAAGTAAAAGTAATTTACCTGCTCTTCTGATTACATAATCACATGTCATGTTCAACTGTTCATAAGTAAAGGGTGTCTAATTTGATCTAAAATTCTGTAAAAGTTTCCTTGGTTTCTTCGGACATACTTTAATTTTATCTTCCTAAAAATGAGTTACTGATAGTTCTCGTCTTAATATGTTACATTTCACGGATTGTTACTTCTCCAAGTGTAGCTATGTTAACTCTGAACTTTTTAATCTTATCGATGATAACGTTTAAGGCTCTTGGTCTTACCATTGATTGAACATTCCCTGTAGCCACTGTCGGATCCTTCTCAATTTTTCGTTGTTGTTTAGATCGCCGTGTTCGATTGCATTACTGTTCATTCAATTCTGAGACAGATGTAAGGTATTCGCAACAAAACGTTTTTCTGAGTTAAGCCTAGTAGCCTAGCGCTCTACCCTCAACTTGGAGAAGCAAGGGTTTTTGATCAGAGTCCCCATCTCCTCGATCAGGTTTCCCCGTTGGTTTTTTTTTCAGACTGCTCTTCTGAGCCTTTGGGGAACCAAGCCTTCTTCGTGCTAGGAAACACTGGCAGTGCTTATGTAATAACAGTATTAATCATCATGTTACAGCATTGTCAAAAGGCCTCTGTGGTTTTAATCGGTATGAACTCATCTACTAATTGGTAAAGCTCACTCCTCAGTCCGGCACAGTTTATTTGGCCAAAGCTTATTTGCAGATAACCCACATATTTGAAGGCTATTAATTATCCGTTTGATGTGCCCAGCCCACCTCCCAGCAACTGAGGCTTCCTCCTCTTGGTAAGCGCAAACATTAGCAAAACAAAACTGATTATCTTCACTAGGACAAAGAATAGAAAAGTACTTTAAAAAGCAAAGACAATTCAATCAAACAAGAAAGCAAAATTAAATAACTTAGCTGCTGTATTGCAGATAACCTTTACTCTGATCTGGAAATTATGATCCGTATTGAAATACTAAAAACCACTTTGCGAAGATGCTCGAAATTTAAAGCTCAGACAGGACAAAATAAGGCGTTATATATTATCGGGATGTCTGCATTGACTTAAGTGTTTGACTCCAAAACACTCCACAGTTAAACGGTTGGAAGCTCTGGAAATGTGGGTGTATAGACAAATGCCGAAATCCAAGGATTCAACATGTCAGCAGTGAATCGGTACTGACAATGGGGACCAGTTAGATGGAAGTAATGGCAACCATTTAATTTAGGAAATTGAATATCTATAAAATTATTTGCGCCGTGAAGAATACAAGGTCGTTCAAATTATTGTGAAGGGCAATATGCTTGTACAAATGAGTAGGGGGAGAAGAAATACGAGAAGACAAATGACCTATCTTGACAAATTCAGAGGGTTGACACTATAGACACTTGCAGTACACTTCTAGAGGGGTAGTTGACACTCCTAGAACAAGACGTGTTGAACAGCACTATCGCCGAGCAGCAAATAGTCAGGTTCTAGCTGTAGTAATTTGAAACGTTCTGGGGAACGGGCAAGGCATATAGAAGAAGGAAAACATTCACACATTCAACATCACCTCTTCAAATCACTTTTACAATTTCTTTTCTCTGAACACTGACAATTTTTTTAATGTCTTCAGAAATTAAGTAAAAGTAAATCAAGACTACGGCCCGTAACCAAATAACTATTTTATCGAGCTTTACACATGAGAACTTTCAACTCATATCTTACACTGAATGTTAGTGGGCAAATTGAAAAGCACAATTTTATATCCTAGTATAAACATTACCATTGAAAAGTATATGAAAGCAGAAATATGAAATGTGAAAGCAGACCCCCAAATGTGAAATATCATCTTCACAAGGGTTAAGGGTTTGAAATATCTCAAACTCAACATCATATTTAGATTTCGGTTAATGTAACTTTTATTTGTTACTACCTTTAGCATTATGCAATTTTTTTAATGTTTAACCCGTCACAGTTTTGTATCTTACTTACTCTTTCGAGGGAGATTAATTTCTATAGTGGTTTGTGCAGCAAAAGACCCATATTAAGTTTTACAAAAATGGTTTGATACATTTAAAAGTTATCGCAAGACATATCTCAAACACAAAGACAGTTAAGCCTCCAGGTGGTCTAGTGGCTAACGCGGGCGATTGATTCGCTCGTGGTCCCGGGTTCAATTCCCGGCGGAGGTTCCGCACGGCGTGCACTCAGCGTCGTGAGGCAAACTGAGTAGGCGCTGAGATAACAGCGCCGCCTCCTGGCTGTGAATACCGCAACTAGCGGCTGGTGGCGCATAGTACTAGCCATACACCGTCACACTAACACAAAAGCTGCGCGGTACGCCTTGGTCCTTAACGGACTGTTGAGCGGAGGTTTTATTTAAAGACAGTTAAGTCCAAAACGGTCAAATTAAAACTGAATATTTTTTACCGTATGTTATATTAATTTTAATCTATACAATTTTTAATTTTTGAGTGATGATAAACACCATTACCATCAAATGACTCCAGCGTATATATATATAAATTTTCTTTTTCTTTATTTGCCAAAATACCATAGAATTAATTACATTATTTTTTAAATGTATTGTGTATTAAATGACACTGTATATAAAACTGAGTTATCAGTTCACGAAGTGACATTGATTTGTATTAAGTATAGAAAATATTACAATTATATCCTTCAATCATTATAAGAGTATTAGCATAATAATTCGTTGTCTTATGTATTTATTACGAATTAAAATATTATTTAATATAATAATTTAATAAGTGTTTAATTTTTTTATTGTTAAGTATTAAGTTAACAAACTGCTAGTTCATTCAATAAAACATTGATTTAAGCAAATCAGAAACATGGTTAAAAATACACAGAAAAGTGTGCGGTATAAAATATTGCAGAAAGATAGAGGAAATCATTTTTAAGAAGACAGTAAATGTTTACAACTGTTACTTTGCTTGACGATGGAGTTTAACATAAAATTAAGATAGTTTAAAATTGGAAAACATACTCGTAGTTTTAAAAATGAATAAAAACTATGTATTAATGTGTATTGCTCCAGAAGAACACTGAACGTAATTATTCATTCAGAACTCACTACTTGAGTGCGTGAGTGCCAACATTTACAAATTTCGACGTAAATGTTAGCATATATGATGATTTTGCCTTGCTCTAAACAAACTTTGTTTGTAAAGCTGACAAAGAGGCTTGTTTCAGATAACTATATATGCCACATTCAGCATGTAAGGCTTTTGAGTTTATGTCTCTCACAGTATAAGAGAAGGGGAATGATTCCAAATCCTGACATCCTCCGTCAATTTATTTAGCGAACACTTCATCTTGTTCTTATGCTTGTTTTGTTAAAGCTTTGAAAATTGTCTTTTTGTTTATTTAGTACACGCCTTCTCTTATGTGTACCAATATGTACATTACACTTTCCCTTACACTTCATCCTTCTACGAATAATATTAATTCTCCTTAGTCAAACGTTCCTTTGTGTGTCTGCACTTCTCTCTCTATCTCTATCTCTCTCTTTATTTCTCATTCCATTTTTACGTGCTCAGGTTTATCCCTTGTATCCTTTGTTCCTTCGAACAATTATGTACTCAAAATGCATTAAATTTGTAAACTGTATTGCTGATAGGGTTATTCAATTGATGTAAAAACAATTGATATCGTTTAGGAAATACTTATATTTCTTCTGTTATAAAAATCTTGCACCTGGAGCGGACTAAAATTGTCTCTCTATGGAATTGAGTTGCAAATCAATATAATATTACACGCTTGTGGAAATATGTTTAACATGTTATTACATTAAGTATCTTTATAACACAGTCAGATTAGTTTTGCATAAATAATACTTAAAAAATTCTAAATTATAAGTTAAATACCACGCTCTGCCGTTAATGGTCTGAAATCGTTTTTATCTTGAACTTACGTGTTTCATATATTTTAATGCGTGTGTGTGTGTGTGTGTGTGTGTGTGTGTGTGCATAGGGACTCTATTGTATGTTGTATTGACTGTTAATGTTATGTTGTATTGTATTGACTTGTATTGTATGTTGTATTGTATTGACTGTTATGTTGTATAACGTGAACATGAACGACAGAAATCATTCTTTTGCTACTGGATAATTAGATAGCTATTTGACGTATGTCTGACGATAGCTTTTGAACGCATCAACCAATGTTCGTAAAACTTAACAAGTGTGTCCACTCCTTTGCCTTACAACACTCTATTGTTTTTAAGACTGATGCCCCGCAAAAGTAGAGGGTCAGTAGGCAATAATGTTAGGGGATCAAAATTATGAAAAAGCCACAAAAACCCATGTGAAGTATAAAATTAAAGGGAGTTTTAACAACAATTTGAGTGTAGTGTTCACTTTTGAAATTTAAAAATTTTTGAACCTCAGTGCCTAAAAGTGGGAGAAAGTTTTATAAAGTCGCAAAAGTTTATATCGGGTATCAAATTAAAGAGTATGTTCAACTAACATCTGAGTGCAGTGTTAAGCTTTGGAAGCATTAAACTTTTGGGACGCCAGGGGCCAAAAAAAAAGTAAAAATTTATCAGAACATTTGTATAAAAGAAATTGCAACTAAATTCAAATTTTTCAATTTGTAGTGTTTAACTACAAAATGAAGTTTGTATAACTCTGTGCTCAACAAGTGTTACATTATTAAATAAATAATTCAATAACCGGTATGTTTGTATTTTGTCCCCTAAATATCTAATATTGAAATTGATGTAATAACAAAAGTACTTCCTTGAAAATGATGAGCGACTTCTGCAGGTAATTGAACATACTAATTAAAATTTAGAATTTCTAACCAGTACTAAACTAACCAGATTATTACTGTAACTAATAATGCATTGTACGTTTGAAATAGGCGTTCAATTTATTCTGTGTGCATGTCTCAAGCGTAGCGTTGGTCAAGGGTGGACTTGTGGGTTTTCTATGTTTTCGTTTGTAACACAGAATTTAAAAGTGTATAACATCAAAAATTAAAACTCTCTATTAGACAGAAAGATAAGTAAAAATAAAAACAAAGCTTGTATTTGCATAAATATTGATTTAACGTAAGAAAATATTTATCAATTTTTAAATGAACAGTACGATGTTACAATAAATGTAAAATAAAGTGTAATAATAACTTAAACAGTCAAGTTGTATGAAGTACAGAAATGGATGTGACTAAATCGGTTGCAGGAAGTGCACGAACACAGTCCTGTGACAATTACGTAGAGTATGTCAGTGGCTAATGAATTAAGTTGAGTACATTGCTCTCTTAACATTAACATTACGCCGTGTACATTCCTCTTTGATTCCGCGTCATAGCAAGGAAAAGCTGACTACAAGACGAAACGATTAATCCAATGGGAAACAACACAACAAAGGTTCTTCCTAATACACGTGCACACTCATCACCACACTGCTGTGTTCACCAATATTAATTTCGGGGTTTACTGGTGGTGTGGATAGAAAAGTGGGAAGTTGAGCTCTGGTCTCACCCAATAAAGCGGTGTGACAGTGCAAAGGGGCGCCCGCTGCTTCCAGTGACCTACTTCAGAATTTTCAAGTCACAAAGTTTAGTCTATGTTTCTCTGTTGTACATTACGCCTTATTTAGAGGATAAGTCTGATAGCGTGTTTTACTTTTATAATATTATAATTATTTTCGGCATTAGCATCGTGGAACGAGTAGACACCACGACTGTGTTTTTGAATTAACTTCATTTACTTTTAACATGTTCAACTATATACTTAGTAATTTCAAATTCAGTTATATTTTGTAACGACTGTGGAATTAAATTCGTATAAAGTCACTGCACATTCGTATTGAAGTAGGTTTTCATGGTGATTGGTACCCCTGCGTTCTTACCATTCTGCGTTGTACTACTACTTTGACTTATGTAGTCAGAAAACACATTAATTACTCAAGTAATGAAATTTACTGAGTTATCTCGCTTCCGACCAGTAAATATGGAACATTCTACTAATATGTGAGTGTAGTTACATTAAATATAATACTAATAATAATAATAATGGCTCCCATGTGTACCACTGAAGCAGAGTAGGAGTAAGGCAGGGTAGGCTGCCTTATGTGAGGCGTACGACATACAAGGAAGGCAGTGTGGCCAGCACTACGCCTCAGCCGCCTATTATTATCCCCAGGATTTTATCCCAGGTACTCATTTTCCACAGGCTGAGTCGACCTGGGGGCTGAAAAACGCACTTGGATTTTATGGTGCGGGCCCGGGAATCGAGCCCGGGTCCTCTAGATTAGTAGCAAGATGCCATACCCACTGGTCTACGCCTAAATATAACACTAAATACTATTAATTTAATACTATTACTAAATATTTAATTTCCGATTACAAGCTTATTTACTCATTATTCTGGAACATAAAATATTCAAGTTTAAATCTTATTACTTTCTTACATTACGCAAAGACAGCCCTCAAACACGCTTTGATGCAAGTCAAATTTTTCTCAACTCATTTTAGTACCGGCAAGGTTTGGTTATTTTGTTCTCCATTTTGATATTAATTTTTCTCGATATATTTATAAGAAGTTTGTTTTTGGAATGAAGGTTTAATCATTCCACTGTCTTGAAGAGAAAGATTTTATTCTTTTACAAAGGCTCATAATAAAAATGTGCTTCCTTTAGTGGCTTAAGAAAACGGTTTTTCTTGTACCATATTTATTAGAAAGTTTTATAACGTTGACTTACAGCATTATTTCATTAATCGTTTTAAATATTTTTTTTTTCTATTTTCACCGTAGCTTGTAACTAATTTTCTTCGTCACATCATGTGTCCTATATTGAAGGATATTTTAGTTTACAAAATTCTAGTATACATTCATTTAATTGCAATCACAAATATTTACAAAAACGGGCTCCACTGTTTTTCAGTTGAATATTCAATATAATCAAATCTACTGTTTAATTCCAAGATATAACAACTTCATTGCCTCTATAAAATCACCGTTACATATTTTATTTACAACCGAACTTTACTCAGCAATTTCTGAAAAATGTATTACTTTGTACAAATAGAGGAATCTTTATATTCCTTGATTGTTTTGTTTGTTTTTAATTTTATGTTAAATGTATAATTTCATAAAAGTCTTGTCTTTTAATGTTAATTAATATGGTGAATTAATAATATGAATGTTTATTGAATTATTTTAGGAAAGAAGTATTAAACACATTTATGTCATATTTTTGCTTTTTATGTCATATTACATTATTCCCCTACGTGTATCGTCAACTTATCAGGATAGACAGAGCAAAAGTTATGTAAGTTAGCAAGAAGAGATAAAGTAGTCAAGAGTTACTTTGGGCAGATAGTGCCACTTATAATATCTTAACTTACACCTTGACCGTTTCAGTTAAATAATTATTTTGTTACGACAACGGCTCAGATAGTCTTTTTACCAGTGTAATAAATAATTTAAAACCGGAGAAATTTTTATTCTGAACTCTAGTCAGAGTCTTTATAAACTAAGCATTTGTGTAAACAGTTTTGTAAGTTTAAAATTGTCCAACAGACAATGTTTATTTTTCAAAAAAAAATATATACAAAATATAAAACCTTTATATTCTCAAAAAAAACACTTGAAACAGACAATAATTATCGCTTAATTAACACTGTAGAAATAAATAACAAAAATAACTAAATAATATACTCCTTGACCTGCAGACCTCGCTCATCATGTTAAACGAAGCACATTATATTATAGGATAAATTTCAATATTAGATCATTTTAATTCGGCCTATCAAAAAAATTACGAATATCCCTATTACTTTATTATTTTCTGTTTAATAGTGTAAGAATTTTACGGCAGTTATACAAAAAACGTTAAAAATTCAACGCTATGGGATTTTTGTTAAAACTCGGTATTTAAATTTTGATAGTTGTGATTTCACTTTTGGGCCCTTCGTTTTAAAAATTTTCAAATTTCAAACACTGTTTACTATAGCCTATTTAGATTTTGATTATGTTTCTATTTAGGCCTAATTTGATATCCGACAAGGAATTTTCAATTTTATCAAATTTTTGCCTTACGTTTCAGACACTGGTCTCACAAAATTTTGCAATTTCCCAAACCTAACACTTAATTCAGATGTAAGTTAAAATTTCTGTTAATTCGATACGCTACATGAATTTTTACGATTTTATCAAAATGTTCATCGCTTTACCGCCATCTGCATTCCAACATTTTAAAATTTTTACAATAAAACACAAAATTCATATTTTGATTAGAATTTCCTTAATTTTTGCCTGCGGGCCCCGATTTTTGAGACGATCAATCTCAAAAACAATAGGTTTGTGTAACGTAAAAACATAAACAGGCTAGCTAAGTTTTACGAAATAGGTTGATGTGTTGAAAAGATCTTTTTAAACCAACCCCAATCAGTACAGTCAGATAGCAGTGGCGACCTGTGAGCCCTGAGGAGGCTACAAGCGGTCACCTGAGCCGCGCTCAAGTATAGCACCTCCCCTGACATTCGCCATTCGATATTAATTATGGTAGAGCTATCTGATTTTTACAGCATACACTCTTATTATAAATATACGCGTACCTTTAACAAGATAAACCGAAGATTAATTTAATTAATAAAGTTGTGTTCGTGTTTATAATCACAAATAGAAAAAGGACTGTTGCACACCACTTTAGAAAAATTACTCCGATTAGCGCTTTCAAGCTTCACAGCTCATCATCAGGTCGGAAATATGATGTTTTTTCTGCTCGAAGATTAATTTACTTTTGTTCTAGCAAAAAAGAAGTTAACGTTTCGGTAGAAATTTGTTTGTAAGCTGTGATGATTTTACTCATATGTCTATAGCAAATTCATTCAACGGTCCTTCTTATTCTCTTCTCAGAATTGTCGGTAACATCATCATGCCATGTCGGTCGACTTTCCAATTTGCAGAGGATTCCTTTTTCCAGTTCAAACTAAAGCAATGGTTCTGAGACGATTTTGAGTCCAGGAATATTTAGTCATAGCGGGAGAAAATTGTATTGTCACTTAACTTCATAGATTTTAATTCCTCACAGCTGGAAAACCATACTTCTTGTTGAGCAATTGCTCAGCAGGAAGCAGGGCTAGCTTAATAACTTCTACTTTACTCCACTACCGCATAACCACTTATGTTGATCGTACAATGACGACTGGACAGTTCTAGATTGGTTTTTGTGCCTTTTAATTTTGGGGTACGTGACCACGTCTCAACATTTCATTTCTCTCAAAATCACTCAACCGGGAAAATGGGTTTTCCAGTAGTGTTCAATACTGCAATATCGCTTTCACTTTCTTGTGCTAAATCCATTTTATCCTCGTAGTAGAGATCACAAACACACGCCAAGAAGAGGAAAATGATAAAAAATTCAGGGAGTATTCTTGATACTCTCGTCGGATCTTTATTTCGTGAATGCGAAATTACATACGTTACTCTCGTTATTGGGAGATTCTTTTGTTTTGTTTGTCAGAGTGCGTACAACGTTTGGAGCAACCTAGCACTTCGTCATCGTGTCGAATGGATTTGGAAAGTGACCAATGATGCCATAACTGCCTTCGTTTCGAAGTCGGCGAATTTGCATGAAAGGCAGCCTAGGCGATATCAACCGTTCCTCTACCGGACTCAACACTGGCAAAGTTTTAGGCCGATCAGGATATTTGAAACCGTTAGACACACTCATGGATGGGATTTTATTAGTATCCAAGCATCGACGGCAATTTACACATGCTACCATAGCCTCCACTACTTGGTCGGGGAACTCGCTGCGCAAAATGTTACAGTGTTTAACTTTAACGAGCTTAAGATCCTTCCTGAACCAAAGTCGATTACAAACATCACAACCAAGTCCAAATTCATTGTCAAAGAACATTTTCACAAAGTGGCGATCGCATGCAGCATACTTATTTGTCAAATCGAGCGAAAGGTCTGAACGCGCCATTGACGGACCGATGTTACCGTCCGTACGAGTCTCAGTACTGTCATCCTGCATATCAATGGAATCGTCGTTGCATTCTACGTCTATTGGACCACTTTCAAAATCCATTCGACACGATGACGAAGTGTTAGGTTGCTCCAAACGTTGTACGCACTCGCTACTTGTACTGGGCGCTCCACTTCCACCATCCAAATTCGAATTATGGCGTCTTCTTTCCAATTCCTTTTGTTGCAATCGACGTAGCCGACAACGTTCTATATTTTTAAGTCGTGGTGCACGCATTTTGTTCGGAGTTCCAGATTTTACAGCCTTCTTTCTCTTCTGAGGACGCGGCATTTTCAAAATATCTCAATATTTTCTGCTTTCCAATGTTAATTTTATATTTATTGTGTTATTAACGTCTAATTCACGTTCTCAGCTCTCCGTAGACACCTCGATCACTAAAATCGACCAACTCGTTCCGGAGATATAACTGAACTGAGCGCGCGCCGTGCCCACACAAGCCCAAATTTAGACCCCCACGCGCAGCGCTGTGACGTCACCGCGCAACCCCCCTCCGCTCGCGACAAACCATTTCCGGTAGTCGACGAAACGGGCTATCCAGTCATAGTTTTAGATATTCTGTAATCCTTATAGTTTTTGCACACGAGGCCCTCGAATGTACACAAATATTGGTCGCGGCAAAACCTTACATGACACTGAGAACGAACCATAAGATGTTCATTCGCATTCACATCGATAATACACACGCACAAGGAGCACAAGAACGTAAAGACTGCGTAAAACTCTAACAGAAACTACATTAAACCCTGCTGAGAGGCTAATTCACTCGTTGCCTCCCATGGCAAGGTTATAGATGCACTAGCGTCTCCCCCCCCCCTGACGGGCATAGTTACGTATCTGTATGGGTACTACGGCGGCTACTCAGATCCTTGTCTCTGTATGCTGCTATTATGCGCTATTAACGGTAACGCGTAATTTAAAAGGTTTTTGTAAGTAATCAGATAACTCAAATCCAAATTGTGATTACAGATTGATTACAGGTTCAGTGACAATAAAAATCAGAGCCTATCACTAGTTGTTTTATTAATTTTCCAAATTTTACTGGGGAGGCTTAGCCTTCCTTGCTTCTCCTGATGAGCCGCCGCTGTTAGATAGATAGACAGACAAACGCCATACGGGCGAGTTAAAACCGAGACGTCGCTTCACTCGTTCAATAAATTGTGACTTTGCAGTGTCCGTTTACATTAATTAACAATTAACAATTTCCATTAAACTACTGTTAAATAATACACTCTGATTAGCAACTAACAACTACTAATAACACATTTGATCAGTTTTACGCATCTCACACTAAGCCAGGCTCTTCACTAGCCTATATGGGGTAGTGCTTTATACGATTTTTCGAAATGCCGGTATTGTCAGTCAATTGGATGAATGTGTAGCAACGTACATGTGTTTTGTAACTGCTTCGCTAGCCGACTTTTGAATCATTGCAGCCATATACATTATATAATGTTGTGGGCCTATGAATATGTCATTTTTAATTCAAAGATTTTATTTTAATTTGAAATAATTGGATTTTTAACATAATAAGTATTGTTGGAATGATTATTTTCAGGGATGTTAGCCGTTACTTATTGCTTTTGTAAAAGACAGATGTTTTGGCCCCATCATCGGAGGCCATGTCAGAAACAATTGGTACAGTGTCCGCCGATTACCCCACTTGATGAGGTAGAAACTACGTACTTTTCCTTAGAAGTCCGAAACGTGTCTTGAATACCAGCAATAGACGTTGACGCGGGTCGTGAAACCCTAAGGAATTCTGTAAGTATGTTACAAAACCTTTTAAATCTAGCTATGAGATATACAGTTTTTACAGTGAGAACTACCGTGAGATATACAGTGAGATATACCTTCTTGAATACGATTAGCGGAGAAAATTTTGTATGTTTATTAAGCATTGGGTTCTGTTCCTTATAGACTAAACATAACAGGAAAGAAAATTCAGTTTGTGTACGTCCGCGCGAGCGCATGTGTGTGTGCCTATTTATGTTTGTGTTACGTACGCACACATCTTTGGCAATGTAAGGGTTGTGGGATAGACATCTGCCATATTCTGAACCAGAGAAATGTGATTCACCTGTATGAACAACAGAAACGTAATAATCAAACTGGATCCATATTGTTACGACAAATACGGGAATCTCTCCCGTATCAAATCTTAAGCCTCACTGTTGGGATCGCCAATTTGTAACGACAAGACTCGTTACCTGTCTAATGTGTACTTTGTTTATATTTTAAGGATGAGTATGTTGTCAGGGTAATATTAGTTGTGCGCCAATTTGCAATCAAATGTTGCAAATAAAATGTATTTGTAAATTGGTAAGTATTATTTTAAAATATCATAAAGTTTTCTTTTTCAGATATAAATCTATCTCTTTTAATCTTTTATTTAATAGAAGATTGTGACAACTAAAGCTCAGCAAGGCAGATTCAAATCGGATGCCATACTTTCCTGGTTGAGAGTGTTGCCAACTTAGGCTAGTTGATGAAAAAATTAACATTCATTGATATGGTGTTTATAATATCATATACATTTATTTATCCATTAAATAAAGAAAAGAAAACTTTTTATCTGTAGTTATTGAACTAAAATCCTTTATTATCCTTATTAAATTCTTTTAAAAGATAAATATAAAAAAACATTTGTGTTATTAATATTACTACATATAATATTAATCAATATAGCAAAATTAATTACTAATAACTATTAGTAACCTATGACAAATCTTATTAACACTGTAAGTAGTTTCCAAAACATTGTCCTCCTTACTTACTAACTTTAATAGTTAACATAACTATTATTAACATTCCTTTAACTTTAATAAACATAACTATTAGAGCCTTAGTTAACATTAATCAAATAATAAAAGAAATGAATAGTATCTAACTAATTAGTTATTGAAACAAGCTATATCATGTCTGTTGGTACTTTTGGTGGGAGTAGTAAAGTATATTCCTATCAACAAGATGAGTGGCAAAATATCATGTTACAATAAAAAGTCGATACTGAGAACTAATAAGACCTAGATGACTTTTGGTCGTAAAAATAATTTATTTTGCTTTTTCTGTGAATTCGTTCTCAGGGAAGAACCTTTGGGCATTCTGAACTATTGTATTGTCAGATTTAACTGAAGCATGATAGAAAATCGAGTGAGGTATAAATACCACCATGTTTTTTTTCTCAGCAAAGCAAGCGTAGGCCTACAACAACACGTGAAAATGCTCTTAGAAACGTGTTTTACGAAACTAACTTACGTTACTTACCAAAGTATTAAAAATGTTTTCTTATTTTTCCTGTCATTATACATTACTTATTTCATATTATTATTTTTTCAGCTTAAGTTCATTTATTATTTCAACAGATTTCCTTTCGACATTCATAGATTTTCTTTTTACCATAAACTGCAGCTCTCCTTTGAGCATCATATCGGCATATTCATATTTTTTTTCTGTTATGTAACCCACATGTAAGGTCATCTTAATTGTATACTATATAACATTTCTGTCTCAGCATTGTGCGTTTCTTGTACAGTATGTGAGCAACATCCGATAATCTACTGCTCACAATGCATCACACTATCTCCAGTTAGTGAGTTCCCCTGCGATTACACTAGAGATCAATTTGTCTGTGTAATCCCTGTGACGTCGTCGAAAACACCACTATACGTCATAGAATGAGTTTTAGATGTTGAAAAAATAACGACAGATGACTTGCTTAAGAGGAAAATTAAAGAATAATTAGACAATTTTATGTGCATGAAAGCGGTATAAATAATATTTTTAATCGGTGTCTTGCCACTCATAACACTTGCTGAAGTTCACAATCTCCGATGCCATTTATAAATGTCTGCACCGCAAACCTTATTTGAAAATCTTGTGGTGCTTCAGGATAGGCCAATCTAATTAGTCTGTCGCCCTTCCGACTCGAGCAACAGTGCTTTTTATCTTTCTTCTGTTTTCAGCAGTAGAGTTTTCTGTCTCTCTCCCGCTTCCTGTCGTCGTCGTTCCTCTGCTTCCAGGAGAAATATTTTCTGTCTCGCTTCCGCTTTTTCATCCTGTCGTTTTTCTGTCTGCAACAGGAGCGCCTGTACATTTTCCATCATCTGACTGGCATCCATTGCTTACCGATTAATTACAAATTACACAGGCTTGTACAAGTGTCCACTGTTTCACCTGTTAACCGTTCTATCCTACTTCTGATCCCACTGTTACCATGATCTACTGATCGTCGTATGGTACAGTAGAATACAAAATACAAGACACCAATTAAGTCACTAATCACTAGCTTCAATTATCGCAAATAAACAGTTTGTATTAACAAGATAGTCTCTTACAACAAATCAATTAAAAATTGTTCACACGCAATAAAATGTCAACGAGTATAAAACACAATTGTATTACAATTGTGCCGCACAAATATAAAACACTTAACACTTCGCCATGTTACTTCGAACCGCACTGAAATAAATCGCCACTAAAACGCACTGTGTAATCGCCCGATAATAACTAACTTGACCGTCGATGAACGACTATATTTATACCGCGCTGTTTTCCAGAATAATCTGTCACTTTGGATGATGACTTGTTAAACAAACAGGCGCTCTCGAGAATTCACTAGAAACAGTGTCCTTGAACCCAGAGACGGATTAAGCCGATTGGAGGCCCCTGGCGGTAAAAATTTCGAGGCCCTTAGACCCAAGCCCCAAAACAGAAAAATATTGTAAGGAAGTGATGGCTTTTTCTGAAAGATTTCAGTATTAGACTTTTAATGACTTGCTTAAACCAGCAATATGTAGCTAATAATAAAACTCAATGTTTCAAGAAAAATCAGAAATTTATTCAAAAATTTTAACAGTAACTAAGTTACCTGAGTGCTTAAAAAAGGTTTTCTATATGAATTTGCGTCTTGTTTTCTCTTTGGCAAATTCATCAATTATTTTTGCAGTATCTATTTCGTCCACAATTTCTTGTTCTATGTATAATATCGCCATGTTGTTCAATCTGTCTTCTCCCATTGTACTCCTTTAACGCGTTTCAAAACTGAAAAAGATCTTTCACCTGATGCATTTGATATCGGTATTGTTAAAAATATTTTCAAAATAATCTCTACGTTAGGAAAAGTTGAAGACATTTCTCTTGCAGCTCCGATACATTTCTGATGCGTTTTGATGGTATCTTTGTTTTCTTGTAGAAATAGTAAGAACTGGTCCAGTTCATCGTCAAAATTAGAAATATCAATGTCATTTTTGTAAATTTGCTTCAGTTTTTTTATAGCGTTCTTCTTTACTTCAGTTGGTAATCTGTGAATCAAAAAATACCCTAAAATGTTCTATAACAGCTTCATACGTCTGAGTTCTTCGAGATAGTTCTGCCTTGGTGCTATCGCTTATGACATAAAATGAATTGACAATGAAATTTTCCGTTCTTGCAAATTCATGACCGACTTCTTTGCTTTCATCGAAAAACGTTTTTCTCTTCTCTGGCCTATGAGCTTGTCCATCTTCTTAATCAAATGATAGACCTGATAACTCAATTGCTTCTTTTTCAACTTTTCCAAATACTTCTCTGATTTGTTCGATAAAATTCTCTAGTGACCTTAGTAGAATAGAGCATTTTAATAGTTCAAACTCCACTGATTGCAGTGATACACACTACAAATCAATCACTTCTTATTACTAAGATGTATATTTGACATCATAGTATACTTGATGTAGATAATAAATTAACAGTTTTAGTTACGAGTCTTTCGCTTTTGGCTTTTGCGTTTACATGTAGAATACGTGAATAATATTAAATATTGCATCTTTCGCTTTTCTGTTGTGGCAGTTTTTAACTAGGAATCTATCGATCGCGGGGCCCCTTGGAGATTCGGGGGCCCCTGGCGGCCACCAGCCGCTTAATCCGCCCCTGCTTGAACACACTGCGCTGACCGGTATGGTGTGGTATAGACCCGATAGTTGACGCGTAATTGTCTTTCACCGCAAAGTAGCAGCATTATGTACGCACACACACACACATACAACTGGAATATTCGAGAAACTTCTACCTTTTCCGCATTACGTAACAATAGGCTACATAAGTGTAGGCGTGAATCTCTATTGTAGGTTCTGTGTACATAGGCCTATACGTATATATACATCTATATAGACCTATAACGACTGAATTCGTAAACAAATACGTATACTGTAATACACAATATGACTAAGTTACTTATGTTTATGGAAATAAAACTATTTACTTTAGACTGTATATACAAAAAGATTGTTTTGCCCACGTATAGGCCTAATGTGTAGAGTGTTACAAGAAGATTATTTTGCTGCCGTTGAGATTCAGAAAATTTTCTATAGTAAACTAGAGTAGAAAAAGGTATATTTGGTATTTTTAGTAATTTTTTATTATACGTATTCAGTTGCTGATACAAATATTTTATTTCCTGTTTCACCCATAACTGTTCTCTTAACTTCTTGACCTTTTTCCGTATTTCACTACTTCCTTTTATTTCGAGTTTTGCATACTTTGGTATTATATTATGAAGTAAACACTGCTTATTAAACCAAATTTTAGACAAAGTTATCTTTAAATTAATTTTTGTTTTCAAATATTTATAGAAATCTTCTACTTTATTTCTCTGCTCCATTATTTTTCTACTCCTTAGATTTGTCAATCTATTAATTTATTGTTATATTGGCGTGTTAGTGGTCTCAAATATTTCTACTAGTAATTTTATACAAACCGCTATACCAAAGATAACATAGTGGTTTACATAAAATTACTAGTAGAAATATTTAAGACCACTAACACTCCAATATAACAATAGAAAATGTTACTAATCCGAAACCGTTCTGAGACATTTTTAATTATTTTTCCGCATTTTGAACTAATTTATGCCTAGATTCTAAAATCACAACGTATAAACTGTACATCATTGTAAAGTGCACATTATTCCTCTCTTCGAAGACAATATTTCAATACAAAATCGTAGGCTATCTGTAAGGATATCACTATTGAAGTTCTTATTTCATGTTATTCTCTTGGCACTAAATTAGATCGCGCGCACGCGTATATGTGTGGGAGGGGTGACCGTCTGCTCTTTTGAACATGTTACACAAGTTTTAGAGTTATAATCAAGGATGATAAAATAATCTTATTTACTTCAAAGTAAAATAGCTTTCATTTATCTGCCGTGGACCGTCCATATTTATCTGGACATTTAGGTTACTGAACTCATCGTCTGCTGGTTTCCTATAAATTTGGAATTTAATAACTTTTCATAATGTACACCGACTATTAACGTACATTTGTCGCTCGTAACGGCATTAATTGCATAATTGTATAATTCTACACGTACACACAAAAGGCCGAAAACTAGACACTCTAGAACAATTAGAAATATACAAACACACAAAAACAAATAAAAACGACATCCTAAACGAACAGACACAATTCAAATCGCACGCATTATTCGAACACATCTCACCACACACACACACACACACACACACACACACACACACACACAGCTTCGATCTTTCGAAAAACTATCCCGTCGCCAACAACAAGACGGACAACGCTACCTATGGCAGCCTCTGATGAAGCCTTCTAAAGGTGAAAGCCGGTTTAGGCTGTAAGGTAAAACTTTACGTTTTTACTTATAAAAAACTTAGTGTTCCGAGTCGTCAATACTATTAGTGATATTTAGTTTAATAGGTTCTTTAAATATTTTTGTTTAAAAAGTTTAGAGTTAGTAACTGATAGACTGTTTACGTTAGTTCTTAAAGATGTTATTGTTTTTTTAGATCTGTAAACTAATTGACTGATTGACTTAATGCGACACTTTTCCCAGTTTTTAAATTTCAAGTTTGTTTTATTGAGCCTACGGGATACGTGTAGCAAAACGCAAAATGTAGACAGTTGTTCTTACTTACGGTATATGCTTAAACATAATAGTAACAAATATGACAAGTGCAAAGTAGATTTAATTTTGCATAATGAGCTAACTTTCCCGCAAAAAGTTAACAAAAATAAAATTCTTCTGATACTGACGTTTTAATATATATGCAAACTGAGTCAACTGGCGCTGCAGGGACTCTGCACAGAGGGGCTCCGTTTAGTTGCTGTGGTTACTAATTACATCGTTATATACAAATTCTTAATAATAACGTCAAAGAAAGAGAGTAGTCTAAATTTTTTAATATCAAATATTATTGGCCCTATGAAGCATACATAGGTGATCAAGTATCCGGTAATAAATTATTTAACATAAGAGGCGAATTAAAGTTTATTTCTTACCGCTGAAAAAATATTTTCGATAAATTTGTTTGGAACTACGTAAATTTTTGCACAATATGCGAACTTAATTATTAATATTTAGACAACTGTAATTTTGTAATTTAGTTAGTGGTATAAATAAAGCTTACACTTTTGTTAGACTTGTGTCATAGAAAAGTGAATCGATAATAATTGCAGCTACTGACACTTTTGTTCTGTTTTAATGAAGTACCCAACATTAACGAATTGTCTTTCAGCAACAGTGACAATTGAAACGTACCTTGTAAAATTTATTGTTAGTTATACGGCGATATTTATTTCTTATTATTCATCCGTAATATAATAAAGGGAACGTTTTTACTACTAGTTCATTTTAAAAATATATAGGAATGAGGGGCAAGAGTCCGCACTTAAAATACAATAACAAATTCTCAGCTACTGAACCAAAATAAAGTTTATTGAAAACTACTGGCTTATTTGTTACACTATATACTAACAAATGTAATGAGTACACAACAATTTTGACTACAGTATTTGGTAAAAAAAATTAAAAAACAAAAGCATGTAAAATAGGAAAGTTACCCCAACCTTGGGGCAAGAGTCCGGTCTGTGTAAGGTAAGAGTCCTACTGACACTTATCACAAAAGAAATGGCCCAATTCACTGTAATTCGTACACGGCCCTTCCCACCACGTACTACACTGACGACACATGATCCAGTCTGTAGGAGGGGATTCGCAAAGGTGCCCACAACCTCCGCAATAATAATCAACTTTCCCGGAACACGATATTCCTTTTCTTTCTTTGAAATCAGCGGGACTCCCCAGCACACACTTCTGGAACGCTTAACAACAATTGTAGGCCTAATGCAAGTTTTATTTAATTGTAATGTGAAGTTTGTTTATGTGGGGTAAGCTTCCGCACAGGAGACCAAGAGGACTCTTGCCCCCGGAAACATGCCCCACTGTGTTCTATACTTTTTGCTGACTTATTATGATTCAATGAAATAAGATTGACCACTAACTTTAAGTTGATATGAAACCTCAGACTTACCTTTTAATAAGGTACTGTCGAAAACAAATAATAAGAAAGTATATATTTGTATAAATACTCTTAAATTACACAGTAAAATAACTTCAGCTTCCACAAAATTAAACAACGTTACTGTTCACTCACCGTAACGGCGCTAGACTCCTTGTTTGCTGTGTCCAGCCAGCAGAATGCACTTCTTCAACAGCCCAGACACCAACTCACGACAGCTATTAAGAAAACTAGTAACTACGACGTATTAGGACTCTTGCCCCTCATTACCTTAAGTGTGATCAACTTTTTCTGAAAAAAAAAGAAATATGTTCAAAATCCTGTTTCATGACCAGATAGGTTCGTCATTTCTATTAGTAACAATAACTACAAACTCTTAAAGCTTACTCACATTCAGTAATATCTCACACATTATTAATCTTTAAGAAAAATATTCCCGTCAACAGCCAGCGTACGTTTTCTCATTACAGGACAACACTGTAAACTCAGTATCAGTTCCAGGAACACCTTAACATATCTATTTAGCGTAGCGTTACTGCTGACATTTAAAAACAAAAATATGAAAAAATCCCACGCTTTAAAACTCTTATGTGAAAGGACCGAGAAAAAATTCAGAAAAGACTAAACAAATACAAAAAACATTAAAAACGTTATAATTAAATAACATTAACTATAAATCCTTAAATTCGTAGTGAACGTCAATAAATAAATTTTTCCGGTGAAGGGTTTGTGAGGATGGGTCAAAAAGTATAACAAAAATTTTTAATTATAATTGTTTGCTATAAAAACTAAATTGAATTTTACAAATTAAATTTATGCTAAATGTAAAGAGAAGTTTACTTTCATTGGTGTATTATTGCAACCCCATGTGTATTAACCCATGCTTGTAAAATCATACGTAATTTGTTCTGCATTCTGTTGTGTTGACAATTTATTATTGTTGTCTTAGACTACTCTAACGGTAAAATTATTAACTAAGTTGATAGCACTACAGTGGCAGGTAGGGTTGCCAACCCTAGTGGCAGTCACAAATTTCATAGGTCGTTGTTATGTGTTTAAACATCACTGGGTAAGAAAGTAACAGAAAAAAGTTGTTGCTATCGTGTACAATTTTATTCAGTACATACGCTTGGACAAAGAAGCATATATATATGTGATATTCTCTACTCTGAACAAAGAACATTAAATGGAACCCAAGATCATTAATCCTCTTTAAGTTACATCTAAATTAACAGTTACTTAAATATGAATCACTTACCGCCTGTATCCATTATTGTAACCAGTGCAGCAGGTAACTAATTAAGGTGTTTACTACTTTGTTAACTAGTTAATAAGGTTAACTAGTAACTAGTTAGGTTTATTACTTCCGCTCATAAGACACCCGTGCTAGTATCAATGGCGGTCATTCAAAATGCCTATAGTTTGTGTGTATTTTTTTTAGTATGATGTCTAGTTCTCGGCTAGTACGTTATCTAATTGTATCAATAATTATGTAACTATAAATAACTGATGCTTTCTGCAGAGAATCATTACAGAGTAAAGATCATCACATCATATCATCGCAAGATAATAGGCTATCTATCGATAGCCTGCTCACACAGATAATATGATAATTCTACACTAAATGTAACACACAAATAATTAGCCTCTTATCGTAAAACAAAAGTTGAAATCTAATCGTTAAATAGTTAAAATTGAAAAATATAATGTCTCCCTTGTGTACACCCTGCAAAAAATAAAAATTGCAATATTAAAATAACGTAAAGTATACTACGGTAATTATGATATCTAGGCTGAAATAAAATCACTCACACCTGATATCTACAGTAGAAAAAAACCAAAGCTTAGAATTAGAATTTTTAATTGATAAAAAATAATATGGTTCCAGGTACACAAAAAATTACCAGAATCACAGTTGCTATCATTTGATCTATTATCTACACAGTATTTCCGAGATATTGCTTCTAGTAATTTAATAAATCTGGAAATTCGTTTGGTCCCCACTTCTTACACAACAAATTCCAAACACTTTATACTACTTGTGTACTTTATGGTGGCCGGCAACCTTGGTGAACGTGATATGCGCAGAACTCTGTTTTTTTTTCAGCGTAACGGCACACCTCACTGAGTTCGTAACTGTTGATGCGTTTTCAAAAACATTTACCGTGTAAGCCTGTATTTCATGTAATTATTATTTTCAACACAAAAACATATCCTACGCTACGAAAACTTCATCAACTTCTTAAGTCTAGTGTAAACTTTCAAGGTAGCTTATCATGTTTAAGAAAAGTTAATGGAAGAAGATTAGAAATAATAGAAGTGTATTAAATGAATGTCAAGAGAATAAGGGCAAAAAGAATTGAATATACTGTATCAGGAAAATAAAAAATTTAGGACAGAAAAGCGGCCAATACTAGCACGCGTAATTGTTTATTATTTGCATTATGTAACAAATGACATTGTTCTGATACTACAAATACATATTTGATACAAATACATATTCGGTAATTTTACCAAGTAAAATTAAAAATAGCAGCTAGTTGAATGAAATCCGGAAATGTCAACAATGTGTAAAACCAGATTTGTAACAATTGAATAGTTAAGGTCACCAATAAGGCGGCTGTAGTAACAGTAAGGCGGACGTTTTTGAAATGAAGTGTTACAACTGACCACACTGAGTCTCCCCACTACCCTCACTTTTCATGCAGCTATGAAGCGGCCACCGTAAAGTAACGCGATTGTACTTTGAACGGACCTAACACATACAGCAAAAACAGCAATTTACACCTACTCGCTTAAATACAAACGCGATGTAATCATGGTGAATAAACATGCTAATGTCGTAAAAAATAAGAAACCGTTTTAACGTGTACATTACAGTATGTTTGGCAAATAAATTTTCATTATAAACACTACACAATAATTGTGCAATATAATAGCAGAACATACTCTGTACACTACTTTCTTATTTATTAGTTACTCATTTGTTTGTCACTCAATTCATTTTGACGCTTCACAGTATAATATAGGACAACAGGCATTGGTACGAAATCTATACGCCTACAAGAAAAGGAAACTTCAGCATGAAATTTGATACTAGTAGAATCCATGGTAGTGTTTTTGTGTTAGATGTAAGAACACCTGCTTCTAGAAGTGTCACTACTCTCGTTTTTATTGTTGATATAAGAGATAAAAGCTTCATGTCACAGCGTTCCAGTATCACCGTGTCCTATTTCCTGTCCAACATATCAGCAGAATCAGCAGGAATACTGTGTGGTGTCGCTTTATCAACACAACAACACAATACCACCATTAGACACCTGCTAGTTCCTGACCCGATTCTCGCTTCTGTTTGAACAATTTACTAAAACATAGTAGAAACAGCGAAGTAATAAGAACAACCATTTTAACATTAAGGAAACAGATCTAAAACAATTTAGTTTACAAAATAATTTAGTAATTTTTATGCACTTCCTGTTTTTTATGACGATCTTTAAATTACGTAATACATTTCATACAACAATCCATACCTTCGACTGGTAACAATTTAGATAATTAATAATTCGGCTGAAGAAGGCGAATACGTACGCCGAAACGCGTTCGACGAGAAGAGAATAAACAGTAAGTTCAAAAGAAAAAGTTTCATTTTTAGATAAGAATTAATAATAATGTGTGATGTAGTTTAAAACCTTAGACTTAGAGAGTTTAAAATTAAGTACGAGTTTTAAAAATAATACAGTAAAGCTTCGTTTATACGTTTCTCAGGGGACTTCGAAAAAAAAAGTATAAGTGTGAAAAACGTATAAGTGAAATAGAACACAAATAGTATAATTAAATGATATAGTACTAAATAGAAATAAAATTTGGAATAATACAGTATATATTTATACAAGTTTACGTATAGGCCTATATAGAGAAAAACACACAGACATAATTAATCATTTCCCAAAAAAGTTCGTTATCTACCCTTGTTTTTTATTTTCTGCGGCTATAGAATAAACTGTGCCCTCAAATCTTGACAACTGCGTAATAATTTCGTCGGATACATTCCGGCAGGTTACAAAGCGTTCAATTGTCTCCAGGGCATTCACTACATCACTAAAACACACAGGGGTCTGCGTTGCTTCTTCATCATCATCATCATCTTCTCGTCCATTTTCTGCTGAATGCCATCAGCAATCTCCGATATGGATATGGTTTCCGTGGTAACAACGTTTTCGTCAATGATGACATAGTCGTCAAACGACGCATGCCCTCCCAGTTTGCCCCATTCCACATAATTAACGGGAACATCACAGCTGTCTTCATTACTACAGGTTTCGCTATCCCCGAATCCGGCTTTGCGAAAGCAGTTGCGGACAGTGAGTTGCGACACTCTGTGCCATGCAGGTGCAATGTAATGCATTGCTGTTAGAAGAGAGCAAACCGTTACGAATTTGTGCAAAAATAGAATTTTAATAGATCTATACTGTAATTTCTTTAGATATGCCTACGCCTAAAAGTAAGTTCACATGAGGTTTATCGCATTTGCTATACCTGGTACACACAGAAATCAATTGTAAGATTGAGAGTAATGCCAGAAAATCACGGTAGAAAATACAGTCAGAAAACAATGGCTGGATAAAAGAGAATCCTATACGCCTCCCCTAGTGTAAACACTTTTAATATTTCTGAACAAACTGATACTTTCCAATCTATTAATTATTTATGAAGCAATACGTTTTTGAAATACCGGCAAAACATCGCGTAGAATCGAATGGTACAGTAATGCTTTCACTAGTTACAAGTTATAAAAATCACGAAGAAATCATACCTGCAAAATGTGAATTTTCATTTCATCCTTCTTTTCAGTGTCTACACAGTGGATGGGTGCTGTACCAGCATCTTACGATAATACAGTTTAAAATTGCGGATTATCCCCAGGTCCAGCGGTTGCAGGTCGCTTGTGCAATTTGCGGCGAAAAATTCCACTCTCACGTTCTTTAGGTACGATGTATCAGGAGGGTGTGCTGTGCATCTGTCCACAATCAGAAGAATCTTTTGCGGTCATTTTTGCATCGACGTCTCGCAGCCAGTCTTCAAACACTTTTGTAGTGATCGACGACTTATTGTTGTTAGTGTATTTCGTACGGAGCGTTGTAACAGTTTTAAAACACCGCGGCCTCGCAAATTTCCCGACAGTTAAGGGAAGCAGTTTTTCACTTCCGTCACTGTTTGCGCACAACACTGTTACACGTTGTTTACTCCGCTCACTTTACCTTCCAAATAAAAACCGTTACGAGTTACTGGCCAGTCTGTCTCAAACTGCTGACGAAGGCGCACATCACGCCGAAACGCGTACGGGAAGAAAAAACAAGTAAGTTTCACAAGTGAAAGTTCTATATTCTATATAATATAATAGTCTTTAAGAACTGAAAGTATAATTATGCAGTGTCTTTATAACTTAAGTCAATGGTAATTTGCGTACATAATTATACCTTACATATAAAAGTGTAATATTCTGAATTGCTGTTTTGGAGCTAATATAATAATAGGCCTATCTGCATTTACAGAAAGCTTCATCTGCCAGTTGCACTGATGGATATATCAATTTTCTCAATCTGTTACAGAAGTCAAAATGTTATCAACAGTTCTTGTAATATTCTGAGAAAAATTCGATTGCCAGTTTCAGGACATCAAGTTTTAGTTCTAGAATGGCGCAGAAACGGTGGTTTCAATTTCATTGAGTTCTAAAGTAACTCAGATAAGAATTGTAATAAATATAATAACATTTGATTAACGTGAAAGAAAACAAGATTTCTGACTTTTTGGTGATTATAAAATATCTACGTGCAAATGCAAATGGCAGAAGAAACTATAAATTATAAAATTGCTAATCTTAAGAATATTTCAAACACATTTCAGTAAACGTCAGACAATTGTTTCAGTAATTCATCATTCAGATTTGTAACACGAATTTTCCTTCATTGAATAAATTGAACATCAATCAATTTCGCAGAAGAACCATACTGGGAACAAAAATAAAATATGAGACGCTACCAGTTGGATTGTGACTGCTATTGTTTCTTAATTTTTACATCGTTATTTGCTGAGTATAACCGCATGGTTTAATTATACTGCTAATAATTAAACCGCAGTGTGTGAACGATAGAGGATTAAGTATCATCATACGATACTTAATCATACTTAATAATGACTGACTAGTCTTACTAAGCGTCCTCACAAAGGTAATTCCGACTATTTTTACTAAAATATATGTAGAATTGTAAACCAAAGTAATCATTTAAGAACTAATCCTAAAATACCGAAAAAATGCTCATATTAAGTACCGGTAATTGTTGTGACAACTTAAATGGCTCTGTTATTATTATAAAAAGAACAATAGCTAAAATACACTGTTATTTCTAATCGTCTTTATAATCTGACTAGTAACTATTATATCCAAATGATATGTGACAAATATTGCAAACTATGTATATTAAACCAAACCCGACTACGTATTTCAGTGTGGACAGCTATGCTCCCATACCTCACGTGTAATCTTGGACGTCGTAAATCCCTTTTGTGCTCCTATTAATGGTAGCGAAAATAAATAAGCTTTCCAAAGGAAAATGAGGAACAATTACTTATTTCCGCCAAGTGTGGTTTCACAAGAAACTTACATCACCACCAATGATCAAACTTGTGTCACTAAACCGTGGAAAAAATTCTAACCACAATAGGAGGATCACATATTCTCGGAATACAAACACTACTACAGCTAATAATGCTCACTGTATTAAACTCAGCTTTTTATATTAAACGTGAACACAATAATGTTCAATTCTAGGCAACAATATTAAATTTCACAACTGCCAGCGGTAAGGATTCTTACATTATTACACCTTAAAATTAAACATCTGTAGATTCCAATAAGAGGATTAAACGTACATAAATGTACGTAAGTATTTATGTCTTACGAGTAATTAACACTACCACGATGGCTGGAAACTGTTAAACTTAATTTATTTTATTCTACTTATTCTTTTCGTGCTGTAATAAATTCACTACTTCTTCCTTATATCCAAGTTTGTTTAAGACTGTTACCGCCTATACTAATTTAGCTTCCATCGATTCCCGTTCATCCATTTCCATGGCAACTTCCTCCTCTGTGTTACTACTTTTTAATGAAAATGCTATTGTTCTGTGTAGGGGAATCTACCAAATGATGGCACTTGGTTCCTACAGCTTCTATTCTGGACGTATCTCAGTTATTAGTTACCCATTATTCATCACCATATATTCAAATGCGTTCTACGATTGTTTAGCAGTGGACGAAATATCTTGTTCCCAATATAGCTTAAGAGGTTTTTTCTCACTAATAAATTGGCCAAACCTGTCAACTGTGATTAATCTGAATTACTAAAATCATACTATTTAAATTACTAGCGTAATCACAGAATTCTACGCAACAATTTTTGTTGAAAGTTTTTCGACTGTTTTGTGTTGATATTGTCTTAATTTTCTTTACTTTATATCCTCAGATGTAATCTGAATACATTCTGAAACTTATTTTTTAACTGTTAAGTTTTCTTTAAGAGTAATAATATAAAACGACAACTTCGGCAAAAGAAAAACGTCACACTTTTTTAAAATAATAGTCGCCTAACATTAGGTAAGCAAAGTCAAATATTCTGAGACTTTAAAAAGTTTATAATTAAACAAGAAAATCTTGTTTACACAGTGTGAGGGACAGTACACGTTTCTTAATCTCCCTCTATAGTAAAATACAACGTCGAGCAGTAACTATGTACAGGGCTACGTCAAAGGCAAAATATTGCTCCAGGGAGTAACTAACTCTTGCTCTCTAAATTAACGTGCTACTGTAACATTGCTTCCGTAAGCCAGCGCTGTTGTAACGCGTTAATGAAACTGTAAGCCCCAGGAAACCTTTCCCAAGCGCTTTGGCGAACGATGCGCATATTGGACGTATAAGACTATTAGTAAACCTCCTTTGCTTTATAATCGTCTTCCTTTTTTAAAAAAAAAAAAATAGGCTACATATATTCTTACATAAAATTAAATATTAGATAATTTTTCAATTATAAAAAAAAATTCTAAAACTACAATTAATCTAATAATTTTTAGCAAAATAACATGTGCAAAGAAGGAAATGATTATTGTTTTCTTTATTACTATAAATAAACACGAAAACTGTTACTGCGCTGGTCAGGAGTTAAATTTGTAACACAATACCTGAATCAAAAATAATTTAACCCTAATATAATTTTATGCATTTTGCCATAGACATTTATATTCTTAGTCTAACGGTTTTCGTACTATGAAGATGATACACTTTGTGTTTAATATATTATGTGAATATAATATTTGTCTACAATATATAACGATGAATCTATATATACAAACTATACGAGTTTAAATGCAAAAACAAAGAAGTATAAAAATTATGTTATAAAAAAAAATATTATTTATTATTTAATATTGATTACAAAAAACCAACTGTGATTAACTACGAGTGCTACAAAAATTTTGAATGTGGTCCAAACTTGTCAAGGGATATTTATAGCTATATGTCTAGTTATTACAGACTCCAAGTTTGCATTTCGAATAGAAACTCATTACGTAAGGTGCCACGTAGATTTTTGTAACTTTCTAAACGTTTTGACTTCCTTTTTTGACCCTTGGTGCCCACAAATTTTAGTACCTTTAGATACTGCATTTAGATTTAGGTTAAAATTAACTTAATTCTAATCTACGGCATGGATTCTAAAATTAAAATAATACATTGTCGTTTAGTGGCCTCTGGTATTCAATTTTGAATTTTAAAATTTTCTTAATTAAACATTACATTCATATTTTAGTTAAATATACACCTAAAATATATGCTTAGTTAAAGTATATTCATACTTTAATTATGAACATGTAGTAGAGTTGTACTGTTTTTACAAAATTGTGAGTCACACTTTTGGCTTTACTTATATTTTGGTTAAAATCCTTTTAATGGGATTTATAACCTAGATTTTTTCAAATTTGTTATCTTTCATGTTTTTGCTCTGCTCTCCTCCTTTTACGTTTAAGAGGATCAAAAGTAAAATAATAGGCTTCGGTAGGAAAGAAGCATGGAAACGGATGCCAAGGTTTACAAAAATCGGCTGATGCGTTAACAGTTATCTTGAGACATTCTTCAAACAGGTAAAGAGACAGATGAATCAGATAGACAGACAGGAGAAATGACAGTCTAGTTAAAACTGAGAATTGGCTTTCATATGACAAGTAAGAAAACATACTTACTTGTGCATATAACTGTCAGTATTCCCCTTCCGTATGCGTAGTCTTATCCCAAACTTAAGATTGCAGTCCTCTACAAAAGCGGTTTATGCTGATGACGAAATTCTTAATGGCTCTAATTTAAGAATATATACAAAAATAAATAGATTTCTTGTGGAAAACAGCCAACAACAGGAAAGACACTCTTGAATAATTGTGTAATTTAACAGGTAAAATTCGTTAATTATCTAGAATATGACACGAGTTATAATTAAAATTGTGATCTACTAAACATTATATTTAAATTATAAAATATTAAAATTGTGTTGTGACGTTAACAAAAATGATGTAAACTTATTCAGGCTGCAAAAATTAAATTTTTTTTTCAGTGTGAAGAATATCCATTTCGAGATTGGAAGTAGAATGATGACATCCGGAAGGAACTAAGTATATTCTTTGTGAATGAAAATTTAATAACCTATCGCCTCAAATTGAAAGACCATTTAAATAGGCAGCCACCAGATAGCATTGTCAAAAAAAAAACTTAGGAGTATACAGTAAAAGGAAAAACAGATCCAGAACGCGCAAAAATAAGATAGACACTACAGCAAGTGAGGCGAGGACAGGTACTCGTATAATCATTTAACTGATGCTCTAAATCACTACAAGCTGACGTGTGCGCCATGACGCTCGTCCTGACGATTCCGTGCCCTTGTGTGTGTGCGTGCATGGGTGCATGCGTGTGTTGTTCAGCCTTGTTGAACGTCTGGATAAAAAGCTCTACTTGTGAAACACACTACGTTCACTCATGACGATCTGACTGCAAATAGCAATGTAGTTCACACAACTTGGGGTAAAGTAGTCCTGGAATTACAAACCTGTCAAAGATTGACTGAACACTCGTGGGCTTCTTAACAATATTGTACGAACTGTTTTGCGTCACGTTTGAAAGATGGCAAACTATTTGCCCACAATGGCGATTTACCGCGAGTTCACTGTCGCGTAACATTTTGCACAACCCGATGATTAGAAAGGTTTTAAAAAGAGCTGCTGTTGTTGTTAGCAACTCTTTGAGAGTAGCCTAATGGGATGAAACAATCGCCAGAGAATAAATTCTGAAGCTACCAAGTGTTTATGTTTTTAAAACCTTTGTAGTAATGTGTTTTACCAAATGCCCAACGAGTTTTCAATCGATATCGCCGATCATACACTCTGTTTTTTGCATGCAATAACTCGTTTTTGCACAGTCCTGCAAAAACTTATTGTTTTGCATGCGTCTTAAATTGTTGTATGTACTGCCAACACACACACTATTCACTTACAGCATTTAGAACTGCACCGACAGAGATTTTACCTTTCATGGCTCCATAACAAGGTATATTTCTCTTAGACTGTTAGTTTAAAAATCGTACACGGGTTTTAATAAATGTTTAAGATTTTATGTTTTTTATATTTTATAACGTATGCAACGTATTTTATTTTTTATATTATGCAACGTAGTACGTATACATTATTGACACAATTTGTAGCGTTGCACTATCTAGGGACAGACTGAATTTATTATCATTGTTGTGATAACTATCGGTGTCGTTTCATGTTAAGTTAAATTATTGCAAGAACTACTTTCTTATTAAATAAATATGACGAATGCAACATTTCATAGCTTTTAAAATAATCAACAATAAAAAATTCTTATCTATAGACTTCACTCTAAATCAATGAGTCAAATTTCGAATTGATCAAATTGATGAACCCGTATCCTGGATACGAGTATACACTTACACTACGTCGCTTTCAAACTTCGTGCCATGTAACAGGTTTCTCATAGACAATACACAATGTTTATAAGAGATATTGACTATAGATCCGTTACATTTAAACTAAGTATACATTGGAAGTTGACTATAACTCCGTAGGAAGCAGCTGACGCACTGTTCAAGGAGTTTACTAACTTATTTGTTACATCGTATATTGCAACCACTAAAATCACTAACCTGCATCACTGAATAGTTACGTTAGTGCTGGAGTAACACAGATGTATAGCAACAACGTGAATATGAGTAAAAATTAGTGTCTTTATAATTAATTCGTAAATTGTTACAACTTCCATAAATTACACTTTACTCTTAATATTACGTTTCAATTAAAATACTTTTTAAGGAGTATACAAATTAAACTGCAGTGATTGCTAACATTTCTACATAGGCCAGACGGGAAGATCTTTTTATTCAAGATTTTCCGAACACATAAAAGCCCTCTCTAATAACTACATACACTCCGCATTCGCCACACACATACAGACTGAAAACCACAGCTACACCAACATAGAAAACAACCTTGAAATACTACACTACTTACCAAAAAGTAGGAAACTCAACACGGCTGAACAGTATGAAATATATAAACACCACGCACTACAACCAAACAACATATTAAATAACCAACTACACTTTAAATCACACGTACTATTTGGCACAATCATACACAAACCAAACTATACTTTGAATCCCAGCGCCAACTCCCTCCCACCAACAACCCCCCCCACACATTCCACCAACCTGAGAAAAAATCCATTACAACTGTTCACGACATTCTGTATTTAAACCTCGACGAGGAAGGTGTACACCACACCGAAACGTACGAAGACATTAAGAAACGCAAGTGCTCACAAGTGGAAGTTCAGTTTAAGTGCGTGAATGAAAATGATGAACCATCAAAACAACTGTAAAATACTTTATTAATTGCAGCTTACATTTTATGTGCCTTTAAAAATAAGTATGTACCTAATGCTTTAGCGACTTTAACGTTTAACGAGTGTAAGATAAATACCGTTTATATTACGGAATGCTGGAAAGCTCAAAAGAACAGTATTCAGCAGAGAAGTGCCTGCGACTGAACGCTGAGCTATGTTAATGGCGTGACCAGTAATGACGCGGTAAATCTACCCTTATTGCTGGCACATTCAACTGCAGATAAATCTGGACGTAATCACTACCCAGTCGGCGGTTCACGCTCAATTTACGCCAAACTTATTGATGGAGCGATTCGGCGTTTCGTGCTACCTAATATTAAAGGACGTAAGACCAGATGAATAAGTAAGTACGCATATGTCACTTATCAATACGTTCTATTCATATCTCATATATTATAATAGTACAAAAGCAGGCCTACTAGTACTAAAACGTGTATAAGAAAGTTAGTGGTTCTCTTATCTCTATTTCCACATTAATTTTTGACTCCGAATTTTATACGTTTGAAAATACGTCACGTAGAGTGAGACTGATCTGTGTGCGTGCGCGCGCCTGTGTGTGTGTGTGTGTGTGAACAAACTTTAGGAATGGTTTTGCGCCATATACGCCTTACTGTCACGATCTACTGTGTGTGTGTGTGTGTGTGTGTGTGTGTGTGTGTGTGTGTGTGTGTGTGTGTGTGTGTGTGTGTGTGTGTGTGTGTGTGTGTGTGTGTGTGTGTGTGTGTGTGTGTGTGTGTGTGTGTGTGTGTGTGTGTGTGTGTGGACAACGTTTAGGAATTGTTTTAATGTTTGTAATGCGCGGTTGCGACAGTCACACAGGATCGTCGGTGACTCAGTGAAAACATAGTAACAGACACCATTGAGGTCACCAATTACAAACTTTAACTAGACACAAACAGCAGTTATAAATTACCAAAAGCCCTCTTCTTATACGATACTTCAAGTTAAATGTGTCCATCAGTTAACGTCACCTTTAACAGTTTTTCACTAATTATACAGTAATCATTTTCAATTAATCCGCAAAACTTGCTTGATCCGCATGGAATTAATCGTCAACTGTAACTGAACAAGGCCGCTCCAAAATTCAGTATTATACCTCCGCAACCTTACCGAGCCAGTGTAGCTAGCGGGCATGGCGGATGCTCTTAGAGTAGTCGAGTAAAGCTCTATAAGGGGCACAGGCGATGCAGAGGAATCCTTAACAACACGCAACTCTGCTGGGCAGAAATACCTTTAAATAAATACTGCCTCCTCCTTAAGACTATTGGTCCCGAAATGGCAGATCCTCTCCGTAATAATACTTGGCCAGGCGGTCTAGGTGAACACCATCACCTTACTCTTCCCCCATCGGTTTGGTTCCCGTCACTAACCTCTTGTCTGATATCCTCTTCAGCGAACTCTCCCAAGGGCGTTTACCTTCGGGAACAAGCAAGAACCTTTCTCCACGAGTGTTATAGTAGATATTCCAATAATTTCTTCTTTCGCCACATATTCGGTCCTCCATCTGATGGTCCTTCTTCTTTTTCCACATCCAAACCTTGCAGTTCCTCTTTTCCGCGTTTGTTGACTCATTTTTCGGCTACACTCATTTGCTTCTTCGACTGGTTGGTTCACCCTATGATTCCAGTTGTGATAAACTTTATCTTCTCTTGGCTAACGCTTCAGGACATTTGCTTGGCCAATGCTTCAACAAATCCGTAGGCATTCATAATGTGCCAAGAATCAATTAATCGACATTAAGTGAATCAACAAAAATCTGCAACAAGCATTTGGTGGCCAAACTCGAGAACATTCATGCTTACACGTACATTAACCTATCCTGGCACTTTCAGGGGCTTCTAGTCACAGTCTGTACGGTACAAGAGCTACATTGCGCTGGCGGTTGCTGACCAAGTCAGTGCGTGCGATGGACACTGTTGCGCCCGTGTTAACTGTAAATGTTGTTGGCTTACCTTCCGCAAATCAATTGACGATCAGGTTTGCAGTGGTCTTATGTACCGTGGAAATTTATGTGCCGTCCTAAAATTTTATTTCTCTAGTTTGTGATCTCGCGCTCTCATCTCTGCATTTTATTCTCCCAACAATCTGGCTGTAGATCACCAAGTTTCGCACAGTTGTAACACTTCTATCTTCTGTCTCTTTCCCATCGCTCAAATCGTTGTGCCACTCTTGACGTTTTTTATTGTTTGCCTTCTACCATTATAAAGGTACTTCTACCATTGTCTACGATGTGATGATATAAACTCAGTAACGTAGCGGACGCTTACTTGGCAGCATCAAACTCGAGGGCGTGAACAAGAGCTTCTGATCAATTTCGGTGGCTCGCTATTCGTAACACTTGCTAAAGTTCACAACCTCCGACGCCATCAATACATGTCTGCACCACAAACCTCATTCGAAAATCCTTTGATGCTTTAGGATTTTAGATTTTCCTTTTGGTGTCCAGACTAATTAGTCTGTAAATGGGTGTTTCAAACTATCGAAGGCTCTCCTCGGAATGGGCCTAACTAAGCGCAGTAGCCCACACATCTCGCATACCGTAATTCTAGAGCTTTTATAAATTTGACACTGGTATTCTATCAGATGCCACTTTTTGTAGTGGTTCTTTTGCAGATCCTTTTAAAACGAGAACGAGTGACACTGATTTGTTTTTCTCCGACCGATTATTTGCGCGTGCAGTGGTTTTAAACTGCCTCGACTCGTTGAAGGACAGCACAGGCGTGATATTCCTGATAATGACATACATTTGGCCTAAATCTTGTGGCATTGCATCAGCTGTAGGAACCCACCCAATCAGCCATCTGCACCTGAATGACTTTCATGCACTTTGCACTAACGTGCAGACATTAGACCAGATCTTATATACTTGACAGCCCACTCGTAGCATTTCATTAGCGTTACATTTTTTTTTTTTTTTTGCGGGGGAGGAAAAATGCATTATGGACCATCAGGAGACACCCGACTGGTCTCCCGGTGTGTGGGACTCGCACCCACTAAAAAACCTCCACTTTACAGGCAGGGAACTCCCCCTGGAACAACTATTCGTATGGCTTCAGGGTGGCACCTCGTATTGCGCCTACTAGGCTTCTATAGCTTTATCTATATGATCGACCTGTGACATGATCCAGTTCCAGTTCAGGCTTCTTTTGCCGCAGGACCATCCTCACGAAGGTCACAACCATGTCCCAATTCTCTTTGCTGTTGAGCATGACGCCTATGATGTTATCAGGCGTCATGAGGCCAATCTCCGATTCGAGTCCTCGCCTCTCCAGCACCCACCGTTGACACTCGAAAAAAGTATGATGAGCGTCATCAGAGTCTGAGTCGCCATACACGCACGACGGATCCTCCATCTTACCCATCCTTCGCAGGTATGCACAGAAATAACCATGCCCTGTCAGGAATTGAGTAAGGTAATAATCTACCTACAATTCCTAGGTAGATTAAATATAAATATATATATAATATTTATGAATATATTTATATATTTTTAAATATTAAATAACTATATTGCAAAGTATTTTTATTCAACAATTTTCTAGTCAAACGCTTCTTTGGAATTCAGTTAGTACAGTGCATAGGTCAAAAAGAGTGGAAACTTGGTATTAAAATTCATTTCAACTCTCTGTGGATCACATTGCATACAGATTCAGAGGAGAAGAAAATTAATGTAAATATTCTGGCCGATCTACAAGTCAGATCAGGTGGTTGGTTTATTTGCATATTGTCACTTTTCTTTGTCGGGATACAATTGTACTACTTTTATTTTCCCGAGTACAATTACATAGCGTTGCGAACACGAGAAAGCTTTCAGCTGTATAATACTACTGGACTTATTCTATTATGTTCTTGGTTACATTGAAATTGTACGTCTAAAAAAGAATACTATTTTTCTCTATTTTTCTTACGTTCGTTTTCAAAGTATACTGAGTTGCACGTCGTTCTAATTATATAGCCTGTAGAAAAAACTGGATATTCACTGTACAAAATAGATAAGTAAAAGTGTAAATTGTGTCAACCAGAATGTGTAAATTGTTTTATAAACATCCTGTAACGTAGTCAATATATTGAAACAGTACATGTTATATTATTACGCAATTACGAAAGATTCTCTCGAACAATGGAGTGTACCGTTGTACGTGCTTCACGCCTACCCCAACAGATGCTTGTTCTGCCAAGGCCGCATTAAAGTATCCTGTAGAGTTTTCGAGTGCTTCTTAGGGACGTATATATTATGGAACCCTGCACTTTATAAATAGACCACAGCTGCCGCTTAGTTTCCGTTTATGTCGGGCGATTTACGTAGTGCATCTCAGGTGCTTATTAGTGAAAAGTGATTATTGTGCGGGACTCTATCAGTTGATATTATTGCGTGTGAACAAATTTAACTTGTGTTATTGTACGAGTATGATCTTGTTGAATAACTTGTCGATTACAAACTGTTATCTGTGATTAATTAGCTGGTGATTCATGATTTCTTTGGTGTCTGTATTTTGTTTTTAAACTGTTCCAAATGACGATCAGTGAGACAGTCGTAACAGTAGGTCAGACGCGGGACAGAACATTTAACAGTGGAAACGGAGGACACTTTGTACAAGACTAGGAGAACTCGTAATAAATCGGTAAATAATGGATACCAGTCAGATGATGGGAGCTTTCTAAGCGTTGCTACTACAAACAGAAATACTACAACATGAGAAAGCGGAACAGAGACAGAAAACCCTCCTGCTGGAAACACAAGAACGCCAGAAACATTACTTTTCGATTCAGAGAAACGACAGAAAGTATTAATGCTATAAACATAAGAAAAACAAAAAGCACTATTGTTTGAGTCGGAAGATCGACAAAACGAGAAACGTATGCAGGAATCAAATAAAACGGCAGCTCTTTTTGAAGCCATGCAAAAACAGTTGCAAGAACCTATGTAACATGACAGATATAAGCATAATATTGAATGGCAATTGATCATTAGAATAATGAAGTTATAATGTTTAAATTTGGAAGAAAGCATTAAGTTTAATATAAATAGATTAATTCATAGCAACTGTGGAAAGAAATCATTATTATAAAGAAAATCCAAGTTCAAGTAAAAGGAGTTACTAGTGATGAGTCATCCAAGACCAGTCTCATAACCAAAGGTTTTCAAGGTATAACCCAGGAAGGTAAAAAAGTAAATAATAAAGCAGTACTGAATATGACCAAACCCACAACGAGGAAGAATAAATAGAAGAGAAACCTTAAAATAAGCCAAGATCAAACAACACAGGTGGTGTATTTCTGAAATAAAGAAGAAGATGGAGAAGATCCCAAGAAACCTGATGGCATCAAGAAGAAGCTGGAGAAGATACCAGTCCCAGAAGGCAGGAGAAAAGAAGACTGATGAAAGAAGAAGAAGGCAGCATCCTGAAGAAGATGTCATGCTCTTATAAAAGACACCCAAATCCCTATATCCCCAAAATAAATATTTAAAAATAAAAGTATAACGAATTGAAAACCACATGTATACAAATTTAAGAGAGAGAAGTGTATAAAGTAAAAGTTACCTGTGAACTAAGATGAAACAATAATATAGTACCCATGGAACAAATCTCCATTGAAAAAACGCTAACCAATTTATTATGTTAATAAGACTATACGACCATTTAGCATTAACATAATATATAAGTGCAAAGTGAACCAGTGATAGTTTTGGGTATTATAAAAAATGAACCTTGTGTTTCATTCTTGGCAATCACAAACATTGGATGCAATGAAATATGAATTTTTCAATGACTTAAAATGTGTACTGTGACAATATGTTGTTCATAAGACATGAATCTGTTTAAAATAACATTTTGTTTTACATGAAAAAAGAAAAACAGATTTCATAGTGCTTTTTGAACGGTTCATACTATTTATTTATTAATGACAGGGTACAATTCCCCAAAGACAATGTATAAAAGACTGCATAAAAACTGTAGAATCCTACTTATAATAATAGTTATAATAGTTAGAAATAAGAATATAAATATAAGGTTTTTATGTATATAGTACAAGAATGTTTTAAAAATGTTTTAGATATAAGGCCATTTGTTTGGGTCTGAAACAACTAACATCAGAACTATAAAAATAGTTACCACTTGTAAATAGTAGAGAGTAATTAAGATGTTAGTTAGTACAAAACCTTTTTTATAAACCATGTTTCCATGTTGGAAATGGGGATTTTGTTGCAAAATGTCTGACTTGAAGACAACCATTTATTTAAAAAAATATTCTTTATTTTGTTTAACTATTATTTGTATTGTAACCAATACTAATTGTTTTTGTGTAATTTGAAAACATGTTTAATTTATAATACTATATGTAAAAGTCAGAGAGGGTATCACACATCATATATTGTTTGTAAAATATTTTATAAGAAAAATTGTAAAAAAATCATAGGCCAAAAGAATGGAAACCAAACTTCATCAAAACAGAGAAATTGCTCATTTAAATGCAAGTAAACAAAAGGGGTTTAAACAAAATAAACTTGAGATCAAGCCATATAATTGCACATACCATTTAGGAAGATTTTAATAAATTATATTCAGAATTATAAATAAAAATGAGAATGACTAAACTCAGAAATTTGGACATGGGAGTCATATATTTCAGAATAATGTTTCAGAATACAACTAATTCAATTAATTACCAGAAAATAAGGGAATATGAACCCTTTAATACAATATAGGATTATTAATATTAAATATAACTGATAAAATGGCTGAATTTATATAATGACAGGAAGTAAATTTTGATGTTTTGACTTTTCAGAGTATACCAAACTAAAAGTGAAATTACTATTTTTTGGACAGAAAACACTATAAAATGGCATTATTTAATCTGAAAATAACCAGAATGAACTGAAAGATTAATTTAAATCACATCTAGTGAATAAAATTGACAAATAACCAAAGTTTAGGCATTCATATAGTGAAATAGTAAAGTGTACACAGGATGTGAAAATATTTTTGAACAATGTTAAGGATAATATTATATGGGCTAAGAGTTTAATTGAAACTGAAGGAAACAGTTAGTTAATTATTGGTTTTTGAACGGTTAACATGACATACGTTTGATAACGTGGATAACCTAACCTATAATAGTCATACAAAGCGAGTGTATAGTGCGTTATTGTGAAATCGCGAGTGACTTGTAAAATACTTCTAAAACTATCATATTATAACAGAAACGATCAAGTAACACTCCATAACACAGAACAATATAAATCTACTCCGAAAAACACCACAAAACACTAGAAAACTGTATAATACATTAATCCAAATTAGTGACGGAATCGGAGAAAGTGTTTGAACTAATAATTATACGGATACACTAAATACAACTCAGAAACAGTACACCAATCACTACACAACATTTAACAAGAGATTTGCAGAAACAAGAACAGAAATATTGCCAGAAAATACATTATTTGGAACACGGCAGGAACGAGCAACATTTTGATCGACTTGACGGCAGCCATCTTTCTTTGACAATTCCAGTGCCTCCTCTTAGTTCATCAGCTGTTTGGTGAAAACAATTATTATATTTACAATTTATTATTCAATGTCTGTGTTTATTAATAACTATTAATTTGATTGTAACGTTATACTTTTTAAATATTAGCCCGATTTCTCTGACTTTGGTAATAACTGGCTGTTTTAAGAACCCTATATAATTTTTATATCATATACTTGTAACTTTTTTCGATATCCTGAGAATCGATACTAATCGATAAGAGTCAATATTGCTATTAATTAATAAAACATTAATACTTTTCAATACTTATTAGTTCTTTATTTCTTCAATAATACTAATTACCAATAATATAATTCTAATTGATAATCTACAAGGACTTTACCACCCGTAAGTGAAGATAACCTAAAAAATAAAAAGGTAAACAAGTATCGATTGGTTTGAAGACAGTCTTATGAGTGGTGATAGCTTATTTAAAATATACTAAAACTTTAATAAAAATTTTCAGAAGAGCATTACACTGTTTAAAACTTCACAGCCCTATATTAATTAATTGATCCTAATTAATTAATTAATTAATAAAATTAAAATTTTTTTTTTAATTATTTTTTTTATAAACATAATTTTTTTAAATTTCCTTCAAAACAATAAATTTTGTTTTGAAACTTTCGGCGAAGCTGAACATATATATTCCTTCATCAACTTTACGCTACTCGACCGGTCTTGCTACCATTGGGACTCGACCAGCTGGGAAACTTAAGGAAGTGTTTCAGGCCAGTAAGACGTCGAGAGCCACACCAAATACACACCAATTAAACACATTATAACTTACAACTTATTTATTAATTTATTACAAATTGGCTAGCCCAAAGAGTGGGGCTTGATTACATCGGAGTTTCATACTTCACAATTAAACGTATTACATCAACACACAATAAATAATTATATTATTTTTATTACACCTACTAGCTCAGAGTTGGGTCTCCTACGTAGTGACATAAGTGAATTACACGGTGATCTGATTGGTCAAGAAGTAAGATTGTCTACAGTCAAAAAATCTATATTGACAAATATAGAAGAAACAATGTCAGCAAAAATATCTGCAATAGAAGTCTCAATTGAAAACACAAAAGAGCAAATAAAAAAATGAAGTTGAGGAGTTAATGAAAATACAGCCAGGCGTTCCAAAACAAATTTTTGAACAAACTGTGCCAATGGTAAAGACAGGTAAAGAGAAAGTCACGTTGCCTGCGGTTGGGGCAGTTCATGTCAAGACCATCGCCTTTGATAAAGCACTACTGGGCAATGTATCTTCGGCAATTTGAAGCTGATAGCTCAAATAATTAGAATGAAAAGACAAAGCAGTTTCACTTGTTCTCACTTTAAAAGGACCTGCGGTAGAACTGCCACAGAAAGTGCCACCTGGCACCCAGAACACATATGCCAAATTGATATTAAGTTTTAGAATTAGGGTATGGCGATAAACGTTTGAGAGATGTGTACTGCACTCAGTTGAGAGCACGGAGACAACTTTCCGAGGAGAGTCTTCAAGAGTTTGAACCAAGCATTGACATACTTATTAGACTGGCCTATCACGAAGCACCAAGACATGTACGAATAAGGATTGCGGTGCAGACGATGGCATCGGAGACTGTTAACTTCAGCAAGTGCTATGAATGGCAAGACACCGAAACAGCTCAGAAGCTCTTGTTTACGCCCTTGAAGCTACCAAGTCAGCGTCCCGCTTCATTAATGGGTTTATGGCATCACACTGTAGTCAGAAGATCGCAGTATCACATTGCCGTTACGATGGGTGCGAAAACACCATGATGTCGGATAAACAATTCACACGTTCCAGAGCGCCACAACGATTTGAACGATGGGAAAAAGACAGAAGACCGAAGTGTTACAACTGTGGAAAATGTAGTCGTCTACAGGTAGACTGTTGGGAGAAGAAATTACCAAGAAAAGAGAGTGATTGCACCGATTGGAGAAATACAACTCTAGAACAGAACACAGTTCCCAAACTACATAAGATCAGTGGAAGCTTGACCGTTAATGGATTTGCGGAAGGTAAACCAACACCATTTGCAGTTGACAAGGGCGCAACAGTATCCATTGTGCCCCCTCACTTAGTCAGCAACCGACAGCTTGAAATTAGCTCTTGTACAATACAGACTGTGACTGGAAGCCTCGTCAATGTGTTAGGAAAGGTAACACGTAAGTGTCGCTTCCATCGTCTTGAGTTTAGCCAGTGATAACTCGGTATGATATTCGCAGCAATAGTGAGGGCTTCCAAGAAGGAGATCAGGTTTGGTTGTACAACCCGAAGCACTGTCGAGGTCGCTCACCTAAACTTCAAACTAACTGGAGAGGACCTTACACTGTGGAAAAGAGAATCAACGATGTTGCCTATCGGATTCAACAGGAAAGACAGCAAAAATTCATGGTCGACCACCCAGTTCGCCTGACCAAGTGTAACTTCAGAGACGGTTTGCCAGTTCGGGACGAACAGGGATAAGGAGGAGGCGGTAATACGCAATTACGGAACACTCTCGAACAGTGGAGTATCGTGAGACGCGTCTCTCGGCTAGCTCAGCCTATATGCGTGTTCCTGCCAAGGCAAAACTATTTTAGTATATAAGATCTATAATATTAGCTAGACACACACACGCGCGCGCGCGCACACACACACACACACACACACACAAAACAGTAGCTCGCAAAGGTGTATTGTTCTCTACAAACAAAAGAAAATACGTCGAAAGATGAGGTGCTTTCAAGTTTGGTTGAGTCGAGTAAAATTTTAATAAAATATTTTAACAAAATACAGATAATATAACTTTCTACGGAACTTAAAGGTAGGCCTATATATCACAATTAGATAAGTAGGTATATTAAAATTGAAAATAATTTTTCGTTAAAAATTATATGAGCTAGAAATGACAGTATTTATTTACTCTTAAAACTTGTTTTTGTCAACAAGCAAAACGTTAGATCTAAAAAAAAATTACTGTAATTTTTCGTTATTTGCTTTTAGCACACAAACATTTAATTTCCTTTTGTAAGGAAAAGCACAAACACGGGAAGTAATGGAATGGCAGTAAATGGAAGCTCCTCTAAGCGGGTTCACTGCGCGCTTATTATGAGTAAGGGGTTGGAAGGTCTGTTGCCTCCCTCTCTGAACAGAGACACCATTGTAGAAAATAGTGTATAGCGTACAAACATATGAATGCGTGACTAGATAACAGTCAACTGAAAGCTACGATTAACGTAACGCGCTCTATACTGGGCAGGACTTAGTTCCAATACGTTATACTATATCCAGAATAAGTATGTAATTTGTGAACGTAGGCCTACTTACGTTTATAAAAATACAACATTAAAATAAACGAAACAGCGTCATATTACGTCAATTTTTCATGCTGAAGTTTCCATATTTTATAATTTGAAAAATGTTTAGAATTTTTGACGATAAATTCATTATTTTTCAAAATTATAATCACCAAGGCAATCACCAGAAACGGATCCGTCTACATACTGATTCTCCTAGTTCGTCTATCTCATTTGATGTTTCCGGAAGAAGATAAAATCCACTGAAAAGTACCACCTGCAGGGTGATAGCGTGTACACAATAAGTAATCTCTAGTTTCACCTCATGTATAAATACATGCTGTATTTACTCACAACATTGTATTATGATCTTGGTAATATTTCTTATTACTTGTCTTTCAAATTTTCAGAGGTTAAAATGGAAACCGTACGATGCGCTAATATTCTTCTGCTAACATGATTTGAAGACAACCGTAGACACACTCTTTTCCTTATCGTTTCTTAAACGAGATCAAATTCGTTCCATATGTAATTATTTGTTCTACAGCAGCAAAGAAGAAATGTGAAAATGTTTCAGATGATTTTATACATTTTTCAATTAAGTTTCCTATAATTTAGCATCTTTAAAATATCATTGTTAATAACATTCTAAATATAACTTCTAACTTTACAAACAACCTAGAAGTCAAACCTTTATAAAAACAAATTAACGGAAATGGACGTAAATTTTTTAAAATGGTGAGTGAAACGGGGGATTAAATGTTCCGCTGTTAGGGTGTCTTAAATAAATTACTCTCTAGAACTTGAAACACAGCAGTTTTTTCAACGCCCTCATTCTTTTCATCCTTCCCTGACACCACATTTATAATTACATATTTCAAACTGTTATCACTGAACATTTCAAACATGCTCACATGTCTAGGACCTGTAATTTTTTCCCTATAGATGAATTTTTATTGCCTGTCTGTTTATCAGTCCGGTTATATTATGTTAATCGTTGTTGTATTGTGTTTATAATGTTATTACCAGAGTGAAAAATAATGATGTATTAGTAAAAAGTTGGACTTACTTAACGTGTTTAAAGATATTACGAAAAATTACTATATTAATATTATTAATACTATAATTCGTCGGAATAATGCATGCAGTATAATTCATATTGATTCTTTAAGTAAGAAGAAACTAATATCCTCGTTGCCATCGGGTCCTGTTACGGCGGAATACTAAATTTAAACATAATTAATGCGGTCCAAGTCACTGTATGATAATTATATAATTTACCTTATAATTTCCGTCAAGTGACGTCTAGCGAAATTTGTGCTGGGTTACGCGTTTCAGGCCATATGACCCATCTTCAGACCTTCACTCCAAAGGAGCTCGTTATATAATAAAATCCATATTAAAACAAACACATAATAAACAAATACGTAAAATACAATGAATAAACATATTATAAGCGTACTAGTAACCGACACGGTGCACCGCGTGTAGCATGTCAAGAATCTTTTTGAGTACATAAAAACAGGTGTTTTTTATGTGGGCCAGACAGGTCGTGGTTTTTTAAAAAGATTTACAGAACATAGACCGCCTACACACCTTCACAGCTTGGACAATATCAAGTCAAAATTTGCAGAACACCTCATTTCTGAGAATCATAATTACACTAATTTTAGAACTAACTTGATACCTATTCACATATGTAAAAAGGGCGATATATGAACGCCCTTGAAGAGTACGAAATTTATAAAGCGTATAATAATACTGATACCAAACCGCGTGTTTTAAATGATCAACTGCTTTTCAAGTCGAATGTATTGTACGACACTGCCATGCGTTATTGTCGTGGTGGGAGCCAGACGTAATTCACTGCGCGGTCAGTCACCTTACGATGTACATCGTTTAACCGTGGCGCTCGTTTTTAAACATTTATATTGGATTTTAATATTTTAATTATTTGACAACTGTATAAACGTTAAATGATACACGAATATTTTAAGTTCTGAGGATGGGACTAGTGTCCTGAAACATGTCAACTTTACAGTGAAGACGTTGTTTCAAAAAGCCGCAGACGGTGAGTTGCAATATATTTGATTTTACATTAAACAGGTTATAAAGAAATCTTATTATCTAATCTTAACTATCACATATCTCTCTCTCAGCTTACTCATTCAGTGTGGTTATCTTTGCAATTGCTTACCAATTTATTTCAACAATGAATTTACTTTTATTTCAATTTCTTTCATCTTACTTTGCTTTAATTCTTTTCTACTGCATACGCATTTTTCTTTTATCAAATACCGATTTTATTGATTACTTTAAATTATTTCAATTTCAAATCAAATATTGCTCTTATAGCATTTACGTTATATTCAAATCCTAATTGACATATATGAAATATTATTCTACATTAACAATCTGTCTTTACACTACTATGTACAATTTAATTACTTATAGCAACAGTTCGAATGTCTCTCATTATAGTTTTTAATTATTGTTTTTCAAATGTACGTAATTATATGGCTTTTTATCACCTCGTTTGATGTGGTACATTATCAGTGTGTCCTCCTTCGGTCCTCGGTCCGTGTCCTTCGGGTCCTCTTCCAGGATTCCACTACATGTACTCCTTAATTGTTGTCTCTCCTCACAAAATGGGCTGTAGGTGTGTCCATAGAACCTCTGCTTTGACTTCCAGTCTATCCTGTGACGCTTACTGTAGATTCGAGACAGCGTTTCTGACTGATATAGCCTCCTGCGGTAACGGTTGAATGAAAAAGAAGAGAGCTGATTAGCACGACTTGGTATTTATAGCCACATCGTGCAAAAGCTCCTGTCTGAACAATATTTGTCTTGTCAGAGTTTGTCGAAAGCGTCCTTACTCCCACTCTTGTTCGATTCACTAATTTCGCTGATATTCGCGAATTGCGAAGTCTGTTTTACACTACACGATACTCAATCGATCGCTAATTTCCATATGTTTATTTTATGTAATTTACACTTCTTTATTGTAATTATTCAGAGAGCTATTCACTTTTTAATTCATTGTACTTTCACTTTGCGTCACTTTCTCACGGTTTTATAACCCTTTCTGCATCTTTATTTCTTACACACTTTGGTGTATTTTGTTTTACATTATTGTACATATTTTTCTTATAATTAAAATAATACTTAAAATCTAACATCATTTGAATAGGGATTGTTACTGTCCAGGAACGGACAGGTTTCACACACACATATTAAATACACATGTACACACAGCTAGCGACAGGTGGCCAGATATGCGTGTCCATGCATGAATTGTACTGTTCCCTATATTTTAAACAATCCAGCTTGCAAACTAAATCATGTTTATCAACCATATATTTATTTATTTTTATTAATTATTTTAATTATTTTGGCAATGCACAGTACCGTATATGGTTGTACTGCCGCAATATATATTGTAACGCGACATAATGGGAGCCCCAAATAAGTAACAAAATAATCCAAATGATAAGAAGTCAGAATAACTGGACTCAAATATTTAACCACGTAAAATAAAAGTACAATACAAAAGTGTAATAAATAAAAACCATGTACCATAGAATATAAGACATAAACTCATGAAAAGTGTATAAGTGTAAGAAAGTGGAAAACAGAGATGATCATTGATCATGCAGAAAAAGACTGTAAGGATCAATGACCCCTCCAATTACTTTAAGTGCAAGAGAACAAATATGTCAGTGTAGAATAAAAAATTTGTGTTAAGGCAATATTAGTTATTAGAGTTTCAATGGTTTTAACTCATGTGGTTTATCTTTAAAGAGGAGACCACACATAATATTAACAGTAGACTAGAGTAATAGGTCACATCTTATAATGAGATGTTAATGAAGGCCTTAACATAAGTTAATTATGTTCATTTGTTATACCAAAGCCAATGTTATTTATTGTTTATAAATCAGTAGTAACAGGGGAAATTGTACTAAGCCTATAGGCAATTCTGTGTTACCACTTAATAATACAGCGGTACACTAAATAGTTTGGGTTTCTGTTTGTTAATTGATAAATACAATCTGGGCCATAAAGCCAACATTGTAAGTTAGTATATTAAGATATTTTGTTGTAATTTATAGATAGTGTTAAGGTATTTTAAAATGGAAAAGCTCATGTAACAAATTATAAACAATTATGATCAGGCAAGGGTTCAAAACATACATCCAGTTAATTATTTATGTCAGTCAGAAAATGATAATGAAGTAAAATTTAAGGCTTAGGCCAAACATGTAATATAAAATAAGGTAATGTCAGAAATGATTAAGTTATCAAATCAATGTAAGAAAATGATGAGAAGGTACCAAAATTTGGGTGATAAACATAATCCTTGGAATGTTTATAACACATATTAAATTAGTTTAATAAATGGAAATATTATATAATAAATGTTAGGGCATTGTAATGGTCCATAATTAGAACTTTTAGAAAAATGTAAAAACACCTATTATAAGGCCAGCTTATATCAAATGAGGCATCAAAATGCATATCTTGTTCTCTTTACAATCGAGTTTGGTCTGCCAACCGCGGCAAAAACAAGTTATAAAACTCGTATGAGTTCTGCAAGAAGTATTATAATTGTGTTAATACGCGAAAGTTCAAAATATTCCGATTAAGGGACATAGACACTTTAAGTTTATTGGAAAAGTGTGTACGATGTGACACACCATTTAGCAGTAACAATATCGGTTCGCGGTGAAAGAGTATATAACCGTGGTCGTAAGAAGTATCTACACTGCCGGAAGTGACCCTGAAGCCGGATAGGGTATAGCAACCCACGTACTCATACACATCCAGCATCATTCAGTAACAAATCGTCTGAAGGTATGCATTATCGTCTGCAATTGACATTAAAGGGAAGTAAACTTGTATTATTAAGTACAATTATTAAAAAAAATATTTAAAGGGAAAACTCCGTGTCATCAATAATGACAATATTGTAGATAGGACAAAAACAACTTTAAAATACTAATTTATTTTATTGTATAAGAAGTAAATTTTTAGTTTGTGTTAAAAAGTCAGGAGGGACAGATTAATAATTTTTTATAAACTGTATAGATTGAACATTGTTGATTATGGTCCAAGTCACGTTTTTGATAATAAATTACCTTACTTCAAATCCGTCCTGTGACTTCGTTGCTTTGTTTTTGTTGTTACGCGTTTCGTGAACTATGTCCCATCATCAGACCTATCACTCGGGAAGAGATCGTCAAATATTAAAATTCATACTATCCGACCGAACGTTGCACGGTGCGCACCGAGTCGAACACGTGTGTTTAAATAATGTACTTTTATGAATTTTAATATTTGACGATCTCTTCCCGAGTGATACGTCTGATGATGGGACATAGTTTCCGAAACGCGTAACAACAAAAACAAAGCAACGAAGTCACAGGACGGATTTGAAATAAGGTAATGTATAGATTGATATAAAGCTCAGTAGATTGGCACGAAAAAATAGCATCATTAATAAATCCACTTCTTTCCAGTAACACATATATCTCGACTACTTATTCTATGCGACACTTATACATCCCACATATGTTTGTGTGGGGGAGTTTGGTGTGAGCGTGTGTGACTTTCACTTTCCGTAATAATAGCAACGGTAGATTGTGTGTATTACAGCTGAACGAGCATTTAAAAGTGAAGCTACAAAGAGACCAAATTTACTGTTTAACTTTGTAACTAAAGTGAACGAAATATATGGAAATTGAAATGCAACCGCAGTAGCTAATCATACTTCTCACCACACTATCGCTGATATTATATCGCTTTCTGAATGCTTTTGTACATTTTGAATCCACTACCTGCAAATTATTCTTGCCCTTCATTTGTTATGTAGATTCAGTGGAACGTATGAATATGCGAAATTTTTTATTCTTTGCTCCGTATAAATGATTCTTAAAGTGAAGTTAAAATGCGCTTCTCCCGATACATGTGCCAAGCCTTGTCTATTATCCTAGATGAAAACTTTCTTCCTATATTTTTAAGGTAAACCGACTCTTCTCTTGCCGGGTGCTTTTACGTCCCTGCAGTTTTTACTTTGCACTTTAAAATCGTCATAATTTTTAATAGATACAAACTGACAAGATATATGTGCAATTACATATCTCGGGTCATATTTATTACAGGGAACCAAATAATAATGGCAACGTAATTACAACATTTCATCTGTATCGCACCATCTTGCTGATTAAATACGTACATGGTGCTTCTGGTGAAAGAGGGCTTTTAGTGCCAGTATCATTACCAAGTCTAAACGGCTTATCAAACCACCATTGTTTTTCGCAACAAATACTTACTTACAAGCTATTTCCATCAAACAAATGGGCTTCTAATATCATTCAATGAGGTGGGTATCGACAAACTAATAATCGACACGAGGGTGGCTGGCAGAATAAGGCAACAACATAAGACTCGCTATGTTTGAATTCATGAGAATTCTAACCATGAAGGTAAGCAGTCTATTTCTCTCTAAATATTCTTTAAAAGAGATTTCAACATTTAATGCAGACAAACGAAAAGCAAATCCTCTTTATAAAGTATTTCATACTGAGCCAATACCCAGCGGAACCCCCCTCGCTTACCTCAGACATATTACTACTACCAATGTTATACAGATTTGCATATTTGAATCGCGAGTCTTAGCAGTGGAAAACAATATTTCTCTTGTACCTCTGTATTAAAATATTCCCGCGCACAATATTCCTACAATATTTTATCTGAGATCGTATTACCGAGAGATAAGAAAATTTAACAGAGACATCAGTAAGCAGAAGGCAGACGGAAATAACTGAGTGGTGGCAGAGAAAACAAGAGATAATGCCATTATACTTTGCCGCACATTTTAAAGAAAATATTCAAGACTACAGTAACATTGCACATTTGAGCGTATTTTAACTTTGGTCTCGTTAATGACGCCAAGTATGTCTTTTACTGATTGCTTGGAAATTACATTTTAAATAAATATGGTTGGAATTCTGTATTGTAGTGTATTTACTGTTCATAGCCTAAAGGTACCATACATAAGATTTGCGATAAAGTTTTAATTACTCACATTCTTAAACACGATCTATTTCGGTCATAGACTATCGTCAGGTCATATACAGTGCACTTGCGGTCACAATATCATAAAACAGCCACCATTTACAAAAACGAGAAATAGGAAACGAGTTCTCGAGAAACTATGGACACCGACGTACATATCACGTTCATTAATCAATGTCTACGAATTCGTTTTTTGTAAATGGTGGCTGTTTTACGATATTGTGACCGCAAGTGCACTGTATATGATCTGACGAAGGTCTATGACCGAAATAGATCGTGTTTAAGAATGTGAGTAATTAAAACTTTATTGCAAATCATATGTATGGTACCTTAAGGCTATGAACAATAAATACACTACAATAGAAAATTGAGATTATAGGTACCATTAGTAAACAATAAGTGTGTGTATATTATAAATAAATCACCTCATTAGTTAAATATGGTTGCATTGAGACTATGTAATGAGATCCATACTAAGTTAACACTATTGGAACTGTTATTTGGCAAGCTGTTAGCCCGTGGTATACTGCCAGACGTTTCGGCTCCGCTATTGTAGGCCATCTTCAAAGTCAGAAAGAATTTGCGCTGCGTCCGCCATTTACCCCCGTGCTGAGTTAGAAAATATGTATTCCCACGGCGGTCTACTCGCTCGTCGTGGGTACAGTGGAAACAAAATAAGTACAAGACACCAATTAAGTCACTAATCACACCTTTAATTTTTACAATTAAATAGTTCGTAATTAACAACACAGTCTCTTCAACAAATCAAATGAAAATTGTTCACACTCAATAAAATGTCCACTAAATTTAAACACAATTGTATTACAATTATACCGTCCGATTACTGAACAAAAATCTTAACTAATAACCACTTGAACGGGCACAGAAATATCTCTACTATAACTTTCGAACCGCAGTGTCAATATATCGCACTAATAATGACTCTTAAGGCCGCTGCCGCCATGTATTTATACCCGCGATCACATACCAAATGTTCGTAATTGCGTCTTAGCGCTCGTGTGAACTACGTAATTAAGTGCGGCCTTGACACAGTCCGCGCGGCTGGCGCCTTCGAGAAACCTCTCGAAAATGCGTCGACAAGCACGTTCGCCACACGCGTTGCATCGAGATTCTTCTGGCACATTCCACAAACACGTAGATTGTTCTGTGATGTCGTAACAGTATTTTAGCTGAGAGTAAATACAGGTAAAGCGTCCTGCACACTATCAGTAGCCACGGCCTAACAACTCGGTAAATAACATTTCTAACAGTGTTGACGCCGCCCGTAAAAGTCTAAGGAAGAGTAAGTTAATATATAAACCATACACTGGTGTCAGTATTCGGCTCAAATTACGACCATCCCTAAAGGTCTGCGCACACTACGCCGGCACGGACCAGCACAGCAGTCACCGGCATTTGCCGGTCATGAAGGTTTCCATGTTTTCAAATACAAGCGCGCGCACTAGAACAGCACCGGCACGGACCTGCAACCAGCAGCGACCGGCAGTGCAGGTCGTGACGGTCAGGTTAGAATCTCGACCTGCACTGCCGGTCGCTGCTGGTTGCATGATCGTGCTGTGACGGTGTAGTGTGCGCTGGCGGCCGACAAGGACCAGCAGCAACCAGCAGTTTTCAACCGATTGCCCGACCTTCGTTACAGTTCGCCGCGTCTCGGCAGTTCTCGGGTTCTTGTTTTCGCGGTATTCTGTAACGAGGAAAGTTATATTGTGCCACGTTTACTTTTGTTAAAACTGTGTACTAGACATGGACGAAGAAAAACTAATATTGATTGTACACGGTTATCCAGAACTGTGGGACATGAGCAGTGGGAATTATCACGACCAACAAAGAAAGGACGCTTTATGGGAAGAAATAGCCCAAAGTAACTTTGAAGGGAAAACAGATTAGTAAATTTCACGTTACAGTTACTTTATAATTTCACGACTATCCGTTTATTTTAAAATTATTACCGTTTCCTGTAATAACTGCATTTCGAAATTAGTCACCTGATGATATGATACTGCCATTAGGGTATAAACTAGTAAATCGAAATGAGTAAGAAAATGTCAAAAGTTTATTAAGAATTAGATCCATAAAGTCGCTCTGATATATGTGCGTGTGTGTGTTTTAACACGCTTTATTAAAAATTTATTCAGAAAATGTACAGAATTATAGACAGCTGTTCAAATTTTAGGATATTATTTTGGTTACAGAAGAGTACATTGATAATAGAATAGAAATAAAACTCAGTATTATGAGAACATATTTATTATAAAAAGCCTTTATTATTATAAAATATAAATAAGACAAAATTGCTGTTTCAGCTAGACCGACACCCCCCCACCTACACGAAAGATGCAGGTTGGTGCTGGTCGGTTCAGGACAAGTGTGCGCGGGTGTACTGTTTGCAGGTCCGTGCCGGTGCCTGCTGTGCTGGTCCGTACCGGTCCGTGCTGGCGTAGTGTGCGCGAACCTTTAGACACTGTTAGCTTGAATTTCGGGATGACAAAAGCATACTTATTCATAGTAAAGAATCTTAGAAAACATAGTTGTTTTTTTACCTTAAAGAATCAAAGTGAATTAGGAAAATATAACTTAATAGAATGCTTTTTTACATATGGATACATATTACATATTCTACATATGGTAAAATTCTTGTTAATATAATTACTAACCATTAATCCTTATGCAATGTGTTTTTAAAATAAAGACAGTTTAGAGACACAAGAACAATTGTATAACACTTTCGTTTTCTTAGTAGTAATTTCGGAAAGTAAAATTGAAATGTCAACAAAGCAGAAAACAAAACTCTGAACATCAGAGATGAAATTTCCCTGAAAAACTGAAGGTTATACAAACCTGACAAAATACGCAACAATTCGTAAATAACGAGCGTAATTTAGAGTATCGATGCTACAAGACGTAGTTCTGAGATACTATGTGAAATAGAGACAAAATATCAACAGATTGGATGATAACTGGATTTCAGAACTATTGCGTCCCACAGGCGCCAGGGATGTCAAAGTTTGGGACGTCAGTTGAACCGACGTGGGGCACCAGTGAGCTAAAAGGACTACAACACTGACGAGTAAACGAGTCTCTGAAACTTGAAGATACACGTAAAAGAGTCTATGAAAATATATTTGTATGAAAACGCCAACAAGCGTTTTTTACACAAAGGAATACAATTTTCGCCTTACACGCACAAATCCAAATAGTCTCGTACTTATTCCATTTAACATGAGTAACAAACTAGAAAGTAATAAAACCCCATTCTTACTCAAAAAGAACAGACAGAGACTCAGAGACTCAGTTATCTACTTCAAGGTAGGCCTTAGTCTACCTATAATGTAATAATAGTGATCTACATTATTGCTTGTCAAATTATTCTTTCAAACCTGTTATAGCTACTTTTATTACTAACAAAATTGTTCAAAGAATGGTCTTACATCTGGTAATTACGTACACTGTTCCATTATTTATCATGAAATTATATTCCTAGTGTATGAAAAATACAGAGTAGTTGTCACTATTGAAAATTTCTGCTGATCGCTTAACCAACGATGTATTTGTACTTGACAAAATCGTTACATACACTTTTAGTAATCCACTGGCTATAGAATTACCCTATGGTATGGTATAGAAAGATATATACATAAAGGACATATATATTGTTACGACATCACAGAACAATCTACGTGTTTATCGAACGTTCCAGAGTGATCCAGAATGTAATGCGGTGGCGTATGTCACCCTTGACGCATCTGCTAGACTGTGTCAGAAGCCGGGCGAACTGTGTCATGGCCGCAGTTAATTATGTCATACACACTGGAGTTAACGAGTATAAATACCAGTACTCAACAACGTTTAGTTTCAGTTTATTGTAGGGCGATTACAAGTTATTATCGGGCGATATTACTGTGTGCGTTCAAGTGGTTATTTGTGAGTTTGTGTTTTAGGCTAGGTGGCCACCAGATGCGGACTGAGGCGGAGCGGAGCGTAGTTGAGCGCAATGGAGTTGAGCTGAGTTACTTAGGGGGCGGCAATAGAAAGCGGGGTGTAGTTGAGTTGCGTTTATAATCTCGGCGATGTCAAACGTGCTAAATTTCAAACTGCTGTGAATTTCACACTCTTTTTTATGATTTGACCGTTGATCAATTTAAAAATTATTTCAGAATGTCATGCGACCAGTTTAACGAACTTCTAGATATTATTCATAATGATCGGAATCATTTGCTATTGTTAGCATGTGATACTAATTATCGGAAGGCGATAGGACCAAAAGAGAAGTTACCAATTTGTTTAAGGTAACTTTTATTTATATATTATTACAACAATTGAAATTTACAGAAATTAATTATTAAGTTACAAAAATTGTTGAACAAGAATCTTTGGTCTATGGTTGCGAGTGGGAAGGTGGTGTGGTGGGGGGAAGTGGAGTCAGCTTCCAAACGGACCTCGGCCGAGGCAAAGCTGAGCGGAGTTGACCCGAGCGACGTCGTTTCACTCCGCTCCACTCAGCTCCGCTTTCGGTGGCCGCCCTTTCATTGAACAACATTGTTTAGATTTAACAAGCTCAGTCCACTTCGCTCCGCTCCTGGTGGCCGCCCGGCCTTATAATCGGATGGTATATTGTGTTTTAATATTAGTTGACATTTTATTGCGTGTGAACAATTTTTATCTGATTTGTTGTAAGAGACTGTGTTGTTAATTACGAACTGTTTAACTGTGAAAATTAAAGATAATTAGTGACTTAATTGGTGTCTTGTATTTTGTTTCCACTGTACCTATGACAATCAAGTAGATCGCCGTGACATATAACAGATCCTGCCAATACCTAGCGTATGAAGTAGGCCGTCGCGGGCACTACGGGAACGGTTGTCTTGTTTTTGTGAATTTTTTTAGAGTGTTTTACTGACGGGGTTGCTGTCATGGACCTGCTTTTAGATGGCAACTATAATTTTTATAATGTTGAATCACATGCCTAACAGACCGACAGCTGTTTTACAATCAAATAGCGGACATGAAAGCCTACGTTTTTTGTTGAAAGTTTTACTGCGATCATTGAAAGCCAACAATTACTTGAAGTGCTTTAGTACTCTCTAAAATGCAACCCATCCTATCTGCCGCTTTCATTTATTTGACGAACAATGTCGCACTGTTGAATGACGTGAAAAAGTTACATCCAGCCTTATCTAAATGCTTTGTAGAATCGTAGCTCTATCACTATCACTTTTGTCTGTAATATAAAGTAATATAGATAAGTATTTCTGTCTCACTCAGAAATATAAAGTAACTATATTGCAAATAAATTTATTGCAAAAATTTCTAATGAAATGTTTTTTCAAACATACATTTATGAAGAGTACAAGGAATAAAGAAGAAGAAACTTGTGTTTGAAATTCATTTCAACACGCTACCCATTATAATGAGTATAAATTCAAAGAAAAAATAATAAATGTAAACAAGAAATACCGTCGGGTGTATAAGTTAAATCAGCTGTTGGTTCATTCGCATTTTGTTGCTCTTTCTTTGCCAGGATGTAGTTGTAGCCATTTTTTGCCTTGTGTAATTATATAATGTTGTAAACAAGAGAATGCTTTCAGCTGTGCAATGCTGCTCTAGTCTTACACTATTATGTCCTTGTTTAATTGAAACTGCACATCTGCAAGTTCCAAATCAAAATCGTATTCTTACATTTCTCTTGTGGCACTTAGTGTTTTACTGAGTTTCAGAACTCCTTAAATATTTAGGCTACTGAAAAGACTGTGAATGTGGAATGTATAAAGCAGATAAGTAAGTGGTGTTAGCCAGAACATGTAAGTTGATAAATAATACCCTTTCATGTAAACAAGAATTTAAAGCAGGTGTCTGTCATCCGATATGATGTCATGTGGGTGATTTTATGCTGTGTGTGTGTGTGTGTGTGTGTGTGCGCGCGTGCGTGTGCGCGCGCGCGCGAGAGAGAGAGAGAGAGAGAGAGAGAGAGAGAGAGAGAGAGAGAGAGAGAGAGAGAGAGAGAGAGAGAGAGACCTTCACGTACAGGATTTTTGTTGCCACAGGAATCTTTGATTTTTGTTAATTGTGTGAACGTGTACAGTGAGACGCAAAAACGAAATCTAGCAACGATATTACCAGTGCTTAATTTTGGGCAATTGTAGACATGTATCTGGGCAAGATCGTGGGTAAACTAAATAGTAACTACTAATTTATATTACTTAGTAATATAATTGGGAAGTATAAAACACTGATATGTAGTGCAGAATAGTGTACATCAGTTATGTTCGGTTACATTGTGTTATCAGCAATTGTGTCAATAAAAGTGTAAATATCAGATAAACGCCAACATGATAAATTGTTAATAAACACTTACTCTAATTTTTCGCTCTCCGCGTTCAACACACAAAGACTTAAATTTTCTTCTGTAATTAAAAAGCAGAAACACGGTAAATAAAGGAGTGTCAGTAAATGAAAGGGCCTCTATCCAAGTTCATTGCGCGCACATTACAAAGGAAGAAGTCGGAGGGTCTTCTACCTCCCCTCTCAGAACAGAAGAGACACTGGACACAATAGTCATATCAATGTGGGACTATATCTCAATCAAACTCGAAGCTACATTTAACACAACAATCTGTACATCAATTCTTACTGTGTAGGACTTAGTTATGATACGCTCGCCAATAATAAATGTGTTGTTTGTGAATGCACGCGTACTTGTGTTCATTGCAAAAGTACAACATCAGAAACAGTAAATCGTTCTCATACGAAATCATTTTTTCACGCTCTAATGTTCTTATTTATAATCTGAAAGTATTTTAATATAGTTGGTAGTAACTTTATTATTTTTCAAAATTTGTATCATGTAGACGATAGCCAGTCAGGGATCTTTCACCTTTATTAATACCTCTTGTTTATCTATCTTATATAAGATAGATCTAATTGATTTGCACAGTCTATGATAATTCTTAAAAATAAGAGGAAAGCAAGTAGACTGAAGAGCATTGGCTGTAGGAGCCAATTCACGTATTAGAATTTATGAATAATTGAACAAGTTTGCATTTTTTTTAAATATTTTTTGTTTAAGAATTAAATTGGTACGATCTGAAGATTGCCGTAGAATAATAATAATACACTCGTGTGTGTGATTGTTTTTGCGTGTGTATTTATCTGCGTAAATTTTCAAAACGGAGAGTTCACACAATGCAAACACACACACACACACACACACACACACACACACACACACACACACACACACACACACACACACACACACACACACACACACATATTTACGTTTGAGTGTTTTGAATCTTAAAGTGAACAATATTAATTAAACATGGGATAATATTTATATACCCAAATTTTCTTCATTATATGACCTTGTCTCGTAGGTTGTTATGTATAGTCACTTTTTTGTTATATACATGTTCTAACAAATATTATACGTAATATATAAGTAATGTAGTTTATACATTGGCTAAAAAAATATTAAACGCGGACACATACATACGCCTATATAAGTTAAGGTTATACGCGGGAGCTTAGTTAAGGTTTTACTAAATGGAATCTAAAAACATAACTGGATGAGATTGTAAAAAGAAAACTTTTTGATGTTCTTTAACAAATTAATGAAATTTACGTTGTAGGCCTACGAAGCACTGACCAATAATGAGGCGCAATACGCAACAAAATCAAACCAACGGTCAATGGCCAAGATCTGACAGCACGACACTAATTTCGTAGTCGTTAAGTGACTTGTATCTACTACTTAATTAAATCAGTGCGCCAATATATAACTTCCAAAAGAACCTGCTGACGAACCAGTTTGTAATTATGTGGCGGTTAATCTCCAGTCTGTCGGAGTAACTGTATCGCATCGGTGTACAGTGCATTTATTAAAAATTTATCTCAGCAGATAAGGCTAATATACACTTTAAATTACATATAATATGTATTCTGTTTAGTTGAGGATATTACTCCGGGTACACTAATGCTCATAACGTATTGGGAATTTTTCCTAGAAACAAAATTTTATTGTCTGATTTCTCAAACAATATGACATTGTCCTCTTCTATTGTTTTTTGAACATATACGAGAACAGTTTTGTTTCGTTTCGTGATTGTTACATTCGTGTTTCACAAAAGCTTATTCAGCACAACGTTCCAGAACGGATCCATCACTTTTTTTACAATTCGGTTTAGCTGTAAAACAAATAGTGGCACTGAACTGGATTTATTTTACTAAATTTCCTTCCAACGAATGCGTCGCTCTGCCTGGTACCTATATAAACTCGCACATCGATATTTTGGTTTATACGCTTTAACTACACACTTCTATTTTTCCTTCTCTTATTTCTACAAATTTAAATTATGTTTGCTTTAAATTCGAATAACATAAATTTTAGACTATATTTTATTTGACTTATTCCAAAAGTCTAAAAAAGTAGACTTGTGGAATTACTTTTTAGATATAAACAAAGGGTAACTCCTATATTATTTACAGAAATAGTTAAAATTAGTTGTTGAAAGTGATAATAGTGCCAATTAGTGCGAAACTGCAATACGATGCCATTTAATATTGTGTGTTGGTTCGCTTAATTTGAATTACTGTATAAGAGTCTTTGTTGATTTCTAACTGTTGTTTATTTCTAATTAAAGTTTGTAATTTTTGACTGCATTGGTGTTGATTATTTTTTCCTCTGTGCACTATGTCGATCTGTATGATTATCGTAACAGTACATTAAACAAGAAATTTCTGCAATTTTTTTTAATATAATAATAATAATAATAATAATAATTTGATAGCGTACTGATTTTTTAAGTATAATATTTTTACGACGGTCTACTGATCGTCGTATGGTACAGTGGAAAACAAAATACAAGACACCAATTAAGTCGCTAATCACCAGCTTTAATTATCACAATTAAACAGTTTGTAATCAACAGGATAGTATCTTACAACAAATCAAATAAAAATAGTTTACACGCAATAAAAATGTCAACTAATATAAAACACAATTGTATTACAGTTGTCCCGCACAATTATAAAGCACATAACACTTTGCCGCAATACTTCGAACCGCACTAAAATAAATCGCAATTCAAACTGAATTAAGCGCCCCTGACTGCCTATATTTATTTTTATTATTAACTCCTAAAGACAATGCCTTGTCGCTGTAGCCACGTCACTCTATCCCTTGCGTTATTCTTCATTTCTTCATAGGACCCACTATTCACGACACTCATTGTGCTGCGGAAGTATGCAGTTCTTGGTCTTCCTTTGGGCTTCTTCCCCACTACTTTGCCCTCAAAGATGTTAGTTAAAAAAGCACTATGTCTGATCACATGCCCTATCAACTTAATCTTCCTCACCTCTATGCTCCTAAGCAGTGTTCTATTCTCATTTATTTCCTCTAAGATCTGTTCATTCGTCTTCCTATCTGTCCAACTAGTTTTTGTCATTCTCCGCCAAATCCACATCTCCATTGCCTGAAGTCTGTCACTCTCCACCTTCCCTAATGCCCACGATTCACACCCGTAAGTTAAAACACTCCATACAAATACCTTAACAAACTTTTTCCTTGTTTCAATACTAATATGGTTGCTTGTTAATAAGTTTCTTTTGCTCTGGAATGCTTGTTTTGCCAGAGCTACTCTCCTCTTAGTCTCTGCCAGACACTTATTCCCACTTGCAACTATGCTACCCAGGTAACAAAATTCAGTAACGTGCTCCAATATTGTGTTGTTCAACATAATGGTTGATTTAATGTCTTCTCTTTTTTTACTTACAACCATTATTTTAGTTTTCTTAACATTTATCCTCAATCTCCTAGCGTGAAGAATTTTGTTAAACGTACCTAACATTCGGGTCATATCCTTGTCTGAGTCAGCCATCAGTACAATATCATCTGCGAAGCGAATACTGTGTATCTGTTCCCCATTTATTTTAATTCTCCCCGAACTCCTTTTCATCTGAGTTACATCTTCTATGAACAAATTAAACAAGTACGGTGACAGTGGACAACCTTGTCTTACCCCTCTTCTTATTATTGCATCCTTTTTACATCCATTTATCCTATATTTATACACCGCTGAAATACCAGAATATTCCATAATACGCGTCAAGAACGCTACTAGAAAACACCAGAACGTAATTGATTGCGGCCTTGCACACAGCACGCCGCGCGGACTGGTGAAATCTGGATCAGTCTCGCACGCGTGACAAGTGTCACGCAATTGTCCTTCATCTCAAAGTAGCAGCAATACGTAAGCGCACACAAATTACAGCCGGATTCCAATGGAATAGCCGAGAAACTCATAGCGTGTCCTGTAATGTTGTAACAGTATCATACATGCATTTATAATCGGATGAATATTGAATTTAAAGCGCCCAGAGATAAATGTCTAATGTGTTTTATGGTTGAAAACAGAATGTAGGTGTGTTTGAATATGTACATTAATAAATCGATATAGCCCTTAAACACAGTTCGACTTATTACATGGTCAGTACAGTTTGTGACGGTGATCGCTAAATATTACGACTGATATTAAACTTTGTTGTCTATAAATTAAAGAATTATATCCAAAATAACAGAATTACAAATATTTAAAACATAAATTTATGATTATCTTGTTGGTACATCCTCTTCGTTCAGTTTTATAAATATTATATATATATATATATATATATATATATATATATAAACTTTCACTATGAACTTACTTTATGGTTTTATTTCCCAAACGTTTCAACGTGGTATACGTCTTCTTCAGTGGGAGTAAATACTGAACGTCTTTACATGACCTACAGTCCATAACCGTTACTCTGTACAGACATTCAGTATTTACTCCCACTGAAGAAGACGTATACCACGTTGAAACGTTTGGGAAATAAAACCATAAAGTAAGTTCATAGTGAAAGTTTATATATATATATGTATATATAATATAAATTTATGGTAACATATCTTGTGACAATGGTTATTTATTATTATTGACATTATTTTAAGTTAATATAGTTGTATACTGAGTACTATAGTCTTCTGGAAAATTATGTAGATAGGCATAAAACACATTAAGTGGATGCATAAAACACACACACACACAAAACTCTCTCACTTTTTCTCTCTATCACTCCCATACTGTCCGGGCCTCACGGTCTGGGCGACTTTGCGGAAATCATAGCCCGCAAGGAAGTTGTGAACGGCGTGGCGTCGTTGGAGGCGGTGTTCGAAGCAGAGTTCTCGGAGAACTGTAAAGTGCTCACATCATGCCACGCAATCTGATTACATGTGTACAGCATTCACTTGACCTGTGAAAGTAATAAGAAAAACACGTGATTTAAAGGCAGTGAGTTGTGATTTAAAACTGCATGGGGGAGTAACATCAATTAATAGTTAACAACGTGCCCAGTCGAAAAAGATCACAAACACATAAGGAAGCATCTTGTAAGTAACAAAGTGACTACATGTGTTTCCTACGAAGTCATTCATTAAGTGTTTTTATAAATTGAGCGTAGCTGGACGAAATATTTTCTCTATTCGTACAACATTAATGAAATGGAAGGGTCACTCTTTTTTGAACAATTTTTAGTACACATTTTTTGATATAATTATTTTTGTAACGTTTAATTTTGGTGGACCTATAATTGAAATCAAATTAATTGCCTGAATTCACATTGTATAAAACTAAAGCGTTGGGGTTAGCACTGTGAGTTTTTTATGGCAACCACAGCAAAGCTGATAAATTCTTTTATATAGAACCTGACACGTGATACTAGTGTAGGTGGCCAGACAGTCATTGCGTTTATTAGAGAATATACACAGTTAAACTTCAATTATGTGTTACAATAAGATACGACTGAAGTTGACTATGCAGCAGCTGACACTGTTCGAGGAATTTACAAATTTATTTGTTACATCAGGTATAATGCTATGACTAAAATCTCTAACCTGTATTGCTGAAGACAAACGCCAGTGCGAAACGATAAGAGATTTATAAATAACTAAATTCACTGGAATAAAGCTTACCTTCCTAAAGTTTAGTTAGTAAGTTGATACAAATAATCCTAATTACCTCTGTAACATGTGATTAGTTTACGTTAAACTTCATATTTTATTAAAATATTTTATCAATTTCTACGTAGTCTATATATCTTTACACAAAAATATCTGTATATAAAAATTCAGTGTACGACTGCACATGTTCTTAAAACTTTTGAACCACTTATCCGATAGAGCTCATATTCTCACCATATGTTCGTTAGGTCCAGAGTAAGGTTTACATGTGCCGAGTGTGAGGTTTGCCCGAAGGGGGGGGGGGTAAAAATTGGAAAAAATGAAAATACCGCATATGGGGTATCGAATTAAAGGGAATTTCCATGCAAGTAACAATTTTACATGCATGTATGCACTATTGAAAATTTTTGGGCATTTGGGGGTGTCAGTTTGGCTAAGGGGGTGAAAATTGGAAATAATGGAAATACAGCATATGGGGTATCGAATTAAAGGGAATTTCGATGGAAGTAACAATTTTACATGCATGTATGCACTACTGAAAATTTTTGGGCCCTTGGGCTTAATAAATGGGCGGTTTGAGGGGGGGGTTGTCAAAAATGGAAAATATGAAAAACGGCAGGACCGATTTCAACCAACTTGCCAGAAATATTTTATGCAACGGGAGAAGCAACATAGGATAGGTGTTTTTGTCCACGTTGGGAGGTGGGGTGAAAAACACAGTGATCAGAAAACACAGTGGTAAATATAATACTGTATTTACATTTTGTTTAGTGGTGAATATAATACTCTATTTACATTTTGTTTAGGAATGTGCTGCAAACAACAAATCAATTAAAGGAAATTCAATATAATCGCAATGCTACGTGATGTATTTATAAAATTGTTACAATTAAAACGTTTTATTTTAATATATACATTTGTGAAATTTGTGATAGAAAAATGCCAAGAAGAGGGCGGGCAAACATCGGTCGGAAATCACATGCTCAAAACGAGCAGGCGCGACGACAAAGAAGAACGGATGAACAACACTGGCAGGAGAATGAAAATATTAGAAATTTAAATGTACGTTCACGCGCGCAAGAAAGTGGAGAGCAGCGCAGTCAACGTTTAGAAGCAGGCAGATTACGACACAGACACGTCAACGTTTAACTAATGAAAACAGAGGCCTTCATCTATTAGCAGAACGACAACGAATCAAGTACGACGGGCATTAATAGCAGCAGGACAAAGTCTGCCGGGTCATCTAGTTTCTTATAAATTATACGTGACGCCTTAACGGTTTACTATATTTATTAACATAGTACTGTACTGTAAATAAACACACTGTACATAGTACCGGGTAACACAGTACTGTCTACACTACGATTACCGGTGAGCTCAAGAGAAGTGACTGACCGCTAAGCTCTGGTACTGACGTGATCACTAACGTCGCCGTAAATCTGTCTTTATTGCCGGCATATTCAACTGCAGATAAGGGTGAGCATAATCTCTGGTCACGCTCAATTTACGATAAACTTTTTTTATGGCACGATTCGTCGCTGTATGTAAACTAATATCGAAGAAACTAAGACCCCTGGCGTAACTGAGGACATATGCCCCCCCCACCAGCAAAATAATCAAATAAATCTTCTATATCCGCATACCAACGGCCATAAAAATATTAATACTTTAATGAAAAACGTTATTAAAACCTGCGTCTAAATTTATAATTTCCGAATCATCGTCTTCACTGCTCAATTTCCTATTTCATATAAACAATAAGTATTTGTTTGACTACAAAAAACAACTTATTGAATAAATTATATTAAAATAAAAAAACTTATACTTTATTCGACGGAAACTAATTCTGATTCTTAATTGTCACATGTTTGCAATACGGACTACTTTTTTTCATCTACTTTTTGTCAATTAGTGTCTAATAAAAGTTACACACTTCATTGATACTTTACAGTATTGAAAGAATTTAAATTATGGTTTTTGTAAATCGTACTTTAAAATAAGTCTTCCATACCCTCAATGTGTCTTCCAGATTTCAATAAAACACACCGTAGACTTGAAGTGCTTAATGTAGTATTGTCCAATATGCAACGCACCTGATCTGCCATCTGCATTTCTCTGACGTACTGTTCGCTGGCGTGGAATTACACCACTATCACTTTTTCTCTCTTAAATGTGTACTTAATAAACTAAGTAACTACATTCCACATCATTTAACTGCAAAATATTCTAGTGACTTATACATTCATTAAGTGTGTAGGTAATAAAAAAGAGGAAACTTGAGTTTAAAATTCATTTCAACTCTCTGTGCGTCAAAGTGAATACAAATTGTGAGAAAAACATAATAAATGTAAATATTTCGTCCGATGTACAAGTGTAATCAGGTGGCTGGTTCATTTGCAATGTTGTTGCATTCTTTTACCATAATAGGTTTGTAGTGTTTTGTTTGCGGAGTGTAATTATATAGCGTTGCGAACGCGGAAAAGCTTTCAGCTGTCCAACGCTGCTTGACTTATTCTATCATGTTGTTGCTTATATTAAAATTTTATGTCTGCAAATTCTGAAACAGAAGAGTATTTTTATGTATCTCTTACGTTATTTAGTTTTCCAGGTTTACCTAGTTTCAGATCTTTTTAAACATACAGCCTGTAGAAAAAAATGAATGTGGATATGGAAAATGATTAAGTAAAGGTGTCAACCACAAAGAATAGACTGCTTAATAAACACCCAATAATGTGATCACTTGATTAAAGCAGGCGTGCGTGTCGTGTAGAGTGGCGTTACACTGAGTAGGCTACGTATACCGGAAGAATGGAATGGCTGACCTTGAAGTAGCATTCTCTCGTGCAATCTGCTTGTTGGAATTGGAACGTTATCGTGCTTTGTCGCGGTCCTGTAACTCTCCATCGGAATGCTGCGTCGGGACAACGGTCGAGGCTGGAGGTCTCACGTTCGCACCTTCAGGAGCATAAACATAGTCAAGTCTCAAGACACACACGCAACGGTAATCGCAATCGGCAGCGCTATGTGACAAACAAGTGATTGCTGCGGTAAATACAATAAAAATAGAAAAGACGCAGAAACAGTGATTACAAATAAACAACTATAGATGTAATTTTGAAACTGGTAACGAACATTTCTAAATAGCTAATTTAAAATTTGTTTAATGGAAATTTTTAATTTAATATAATCGAGTCGAATCTGTAACCGCTAGGGATTTGTATGGGTACAGATTTGAATACTTTAGGGTAAAGTTTAACATTAAAAATTTTCAAATCAGATTATTGAGAATATTTTATTTCTAAATTTGTTTGTTTATTCATATAAGTATTTTTTTAAAATTTGTAATATAAGTTAATATATTGTTCTTATTTTTAATAATACGAGGGCCATACAGAAAGTAAGCTCATGTTTTGTAATGAAATACTAATACTATGGATTAATAAACAAAATACCTATGTGTTTAAATCCTGTGCATAATATTCCTCTTTAGCCACCTACCCGAGGCTATTAATATTTGAGAAAAATATGTACTGGTTTTTCAGGCAGGATTCGGTTATTATGTAATTACTTATCATCATCGAATATCATTTTCTCTAAAGTAAAGTTTGAAATTAGGATAATTTAGAAGTTATTAGGCGCAAGGTCAGGGGAATAGAATGAACGGTAAAAAATCTTGCAAGCAATTTTTTTTTTGCACCATTTGTTAGAGTTCCTTCAAGCAGCATTTCCAAGTATAAAAATGACTATTTTTTTAATAATATGTTACATCTTTTCTGTTTGATTGCAGTGTGAGGGGCATCAGTAACAGAGCTGACCATGCGTGGTTTAATATTCAGACTGTTAAGACACTTTCAAAATCCACTTCTTCAACGACAAAACAACTCTACGCTCAGAAGTCAATTCATGACGGACATCACTAGTGTTCTCTTTTTATGATCAAAAATCTAATTACAAAACGCTGCTTACAATCAGACACAACACTCAATGTTTACACACAGCCGAAAATGAGGAACCTGCTTTTTGACGTGTATAGGGTCCCCGCAGAGTTGCCGTAACGATTCAGCAAAAATGTATTATCCAGTGGAGCTACAACTCCCTCAATCGTTAATGATAATTGCAGCTGAAGACACTACTTACAGAAAATCCCTCGTAGAATACTAATATGCTTACTACGTAATATCTACGTGCACATTTATGAGAAGGTATAATTGCGTATTTTAAGAAGTTACAAGACATGTTTAAAACGTTTTGTTTATGTGCTTATTTTGTAATAAAATATGAAAGTATTGTTTTCCAAATTTACAATAACTCATTTCAAGATACTCTGTTTTGTCTACAATATACATTTTTTTATTACGTAAATTTGGGATGTAACTATAATAAGCTCAAATCCTTGTTTGAGTACGTAAATTTATTAACATTTCGTTCAACACACCTACCGCGTACAAAAGCGCGCACACACACATACACACAGAATACGAAGGTGACGTCGCAACGTGTGTGAGTGAATGTGTATGTGTGTACGCGTGCGTGCGTGCGTTTTCCTATAGAGGAAGACAAAACGGTTGAAACGATATGTGCTTTTATGTTCGGTCGGGTAGAGAAAATTAATAAAACGTTGGTATACAATCTATAATTATCTACTAAACGTAGATTGTTATCCGCACATTTCTATAAATTAATAACGCTGATAACAATTTTCGCCTAAAATTAAACAATGGCGAAGTTTTTCTGTTTATTTGACACGAAAAAAGCACTTACTATAATTTTTCGCTCTTCCCTTTCAGCACACAAAGACTTTAATTTCCTTTTGTAACAAAAAGCACAAACACGGGAAGTAATGGAATGGCATCAGGCAATGAAAGCGCTTCTAAGCGGGTTCACTGCGCGAGTGGTAAGGGAGGGTCTGCTGCCTTCAGAAGAGGCATTGCACACAAAGCCAGTATACAGCACTGTAATTTCAATACCTCATAAGATCTCAGTCAAACTAAAACTGCGTGTAACACTATGGGCTGCTGTACAGTAGATCAATGCTTAATGTGGAGGGCTTAGTTTCAATATATAATGCCATCGCGAGAAATAGTTGCGCAATTTATAAAGGTAGGATATTTGGTTTTATTACTAAAAAATAAATCATTGAAAACACTATAACACTGTCATACGAAGTAATTGTTTCACGCTGACTTTCTCTGATGTTATTATCTGAAAATATTTTAGTATAGTTAATAATAACTTTAGTATTTTTTTTTGAAAATCTGTATCGTCTATATGCTTACCAGGTACGAATCCATCCACGTATTGGTATCTTCGTTATCATATCTGATTTGAAGTATCCTAGAGAAGTTGTTTCTTCTCCCTGATGCACCGTGTAAGGTGGCAGGTGGTTTACGTGGTTTAAGCCATTATCATTGCAGATTTGTTCCATGGACACATATTAAGTCGTATTTATTTCTTATATGTCTATGCAAGACTTTGAATTCGTGTCTGTTTCTCTGTTGTCTGTTAATTGTTTAATGTTCACCTCCAATCAGCGTTGTAAGCGATTGTTGTATAACGTTCTCCAGATGACACCTGCTTCTGTAAAAACATTTAAAGTCTATTATAGTAAATGAGGCTAAATAGTACTATAATTTCTCAAAGTATCTCATGTCCTACAGCCTATAGTGAATCTGCGAAATAAGAGCAAAAGCTAACTGCTTTCAGCGTTACTTAGCAGCCAGTATTGTAAAAATTAGAGTGTATAAATTATTGCAGAAGGATACCAATTTTAAAACTATATTTTAAGAATTGCGTCGTCAGTATCTAAAACATTACCGTAGTGTAATAACTTTGTATTTGCCTGTGTGTGGGCGCATGTGTGTGGATGTGCGTGTGCGTGGGTGTATCTGCGGGTGTACTAGCCTGCGCGCAGGTGTATAGTTTAGAGTAAACACAAAGATGGAAAGAACACACACACACACATACATTTATGTTTAAATTGAGTTAATGTTGGGTTAAGTTTGAGTTTTCTACAGTGACGTGAACAACATTAATTAGAACAATTATTATTTATCCAATAATTGCCGTATATCGGCATTTACGTACGTTCTTCATTATGTGACCTCTTCCCCTCGTGTACGGTCATGCAGTGGAATGAGACACATACAAACACTTATGTTTATAGTGACATATATACAATCTTACGTATATAACAAAGTAAAAGAGAAAAATAATTTCATGAAACGATATAAAGTAAACACAAGTGAACTTTCTAACGTTCTTTAACAAATTGGTGTAATTTACGTCGAACATTTAGTGATTGATTTAGTAAAACGTAATGACTCACTGACCAATAATTGGGTACAATCAAGCATGTACAACACACTCCAAACAGCGGCCAATGGGCATACTCTGACAGCACCGATACTAATTTTCTTACTCATTAGTTACTTCTACCGGTTGTTGAATAAGATCAGTGCTCAGAATAGTATAGGCCTATTGATGCAATTTCCCATAGAACCTGCTGACGCACCAAGTTTACGTTATGAGGAATTTTCATGATGCAACGTGGTGCTAGTTTTCAGCCTCGTCGAGTAACGTATAAAGTATGTTTGCTACAACAGAAAACCAACCGCAACTGACATGGTCATCCACAATACATCAAATCATTCAACACAATATAAACAGGCAGCCTTCAACCATATGCTACAAAGACTTACTAAAATACCAATGAATAAACAAGACTGTAAAGATGAACTTAACACCATAAAATACATAGCCCTGCAAAATGGCTACAACCAGGATTTAATAAACAAATTACATAGGCAGGTTCAAAACAAAAACAACAAACCACAAAATAAAAACAACACGCAACAAAACAAATACATCACACTCACATGCTACAACTCTAACACACACAGAATATCCAACACTTTCAGAAAATACAACTACAAAATAGCATACAGAACCAACAACACCATCAAAAGGTACCTCAACGCCACAAACAAAAACACTGACATATACAGCAAAACAGGAGTTTATAAATTAAAATACAATGATTGCTACAAATTCTACATAGGCCAGACAGGAAGATCTTTTTCATCCAGATTTTATGAAGACACCAAAGCAATCACCAATAATAATATACAATCCACATTTGCCACACATATCCAGACAGAAAACAACAGTTACACCAATATAAAAAATAACCTTAAAATTTTACACGTCCTACCCAAAAGTCGTAAACTTAACACCACAGAACAATTTGAAATATACAAACACAACAAAACACAACCCAACAACATACTCAATGACCAATTACAATTCAAATCAAACACACTATTTGACACAGTAATAAACAACACCTACAACAATTCAAACTCCAGCGCCAATCCCCTCCACCTCCACCCACAAACAACGTGTTAACTAAAACCGTTATACATAAAATTACCGACAGTTTGCACATTCCGTATCCAAACTCACTGACGAAGGAGCACACCACTCCGAAACGACGAATGAGTAAATACAACAAGTAAGTTCACAGTGAAAGTACCAACAATACTAATAAATACCAATTATAATTTGTTCATAAACAAGTAAATAGATTTTACGAGTTACTCTGTATTTCATATCCTTAGGGCTTAGGAATTCGTTTCCTATATTTATTTACTTTCAAAGTGAATCAGATTTTCCAACATTTATTTTATTTTTACAAGTACAGAAGTTTCTTGAAACGACTTGTACTGGATACGCACAACAACGTCTCAGATACGTTTATTTCTGAATAAGCATACACGACTTAAAATTTAGTAATATCATATGAAACGATATTGTGTCCGCGCGCGCGCGTGTGTGTCGGACCACTCTCAACGTATGAACATTGATATTTTATAATTTAGGGTTTTATTAACGTCTTAAAGTCACATAACGACTTAAAATATCTTATAATTTGCTTAAAATTGTCTGTAGCAATACATAATACATAATTTCCATAATTTCTGTCACGGAAAGTATTTTCATAGATGTTAATAACTTTTATAGACACGTCTAATTAGATAAATACAGGGTGGGCCAAAAGTCACTACCCATTGCGAGTTACTGACTTACCCGTTGTAAACATTAAGATAACTTTGATTGTGATCGTCCCATCGATTTTAAATTACGCGCCTTTGGTTTGTGTCTGATAGTTTCTTATGTAAACACTATATATACATGTAAACACTATGTAAACACATGGGAAGATCACAACCAAAGTTATCTTAATGTTTACAATGGGTAACTCAGTAACTCACAATGGGTAGTGACTTTTGGCCCACTCTGTATATGTTTGTGACTTTCACTGACTGTAATAACATCAGCAATGGGTAATGTGTATTCAGCTGATGCCCAAAAGCGAACCTACAAAACGACCAAATTTACTTTTACACTTTATAACTGAAGTACGTCAAATATATGGAAAATTGAATGCATATAGCTAGCCTTTCATCTCACCACATCACGTCTATAGTACATCGCTTTCTGAATGCTACTGTATGCTTTAAGAGTAAATTATTCGTTCTCTCAGTTGCTATGCAGATTCAGTGAAATGAATGAAAGTGCATAATCTTTTATTCTTTGCTCCATACCAACGATTCTGAAAATAAAGTGCATGATTAAAGCGCTCTTTCCCGTATATGTATTCAAAGCCTTGTCTATTTAACCAAACGAAAACTTTATTTCTATATTTTCAACGTTGACGAACTCCTCTCTTCCCACCTGATTTTACGTTCCTGCCTATATTTACTGTTTCCTCAGTATTACTGAGTTTTAGTTAGTTGCCGTTACTAAATACTAAGGTACTAAGTTTTACCGGATTCTCAGTATTTAGCGAAATTTGTTTAACATTGCCATTGTGTAACTTATAGGATGGTGTGGTACGGGTGATAATACCAGAAGGTCTACTTCAACACAAAGCAGCAGCTAGCAGTTCAATAACAAACTCACAGGATGGTGTAGTACTGATGGTGACACCAGAATGGCTCGTTCAACACAAATCAACAGCTATGAGTTCAACAATAAGCTTACAGAATCGTGTGGTTCTGGTGGTGATACCAGAAAGCCTTGTTTAGCACAACGCAGTAGCTAGCAGTTCAACAACAAGCTACGGCAAAGTGCTAACACATACTAAATGACTGAGTGTAAACATGATAGGCACATACATAATTTAATTTCCATTAAAAGACTTTAAAAGATCTTGAACAAACTTGCTAGGAAAAGTTCACGATTGTCAAAGACAACGGATCAATCCATCGCGTCAATCAGATCAATACGCTGATACTACCAAACAAATATTTAGAGTATTAGGGAAAATGTAGACGACTTCTTGGAGGAGACTAAAACCGTGATGGTAAGATCTAACTGTGGGTTCGAATTTGAGCAGAGTTATAAATGTAATAGGCCTATGTGTATGTAAGGAACAAGGAAGAATAAACGAGAAATGCCTACATAGCCAGTTGAGAAATTCATGTTATAAGTGCAGGACATATATTCTGAGACTATAGTAATATGACATTAATAAACATATTTTTATGTAATAGCACTTTTACGGAAATTTGCTAAACCTTATGTGTATACAGTTATAAAAAAACAAAGATTAATAAGTTGAAAACAATTCAAAACCCAAGACGATTATGTAACAGTAGACATTTTGAAACACGTAAATAAATACACCGACACTAGAGGAAGTGGAAAATTCTTCTGTTGGTCAGAAACGAAATGAAGAGTCTATTAGACGATAAAGACAAAAACGCGCTAGTGAAGATTCACAGTCAAAATTAAAACGATTGACATTATTAACAATGGCGGGACCGCCAAGCAGTTTTGTTGTCTACTGATTCTACTGTTTACAATTTTTCGTTTTCATATTTAATTGACTATATTTTCAACCTAAAGTGCTCCACAACAAATAAGGTACCATATGTACCTAAATGGAAATGATTTATTATACCTTAGTTGAAACATTTATATTTTAATATTTTGGAGAAATTTAAATAAATAAATAGGCCTATAGAGTAAATAATCATATACATATAACCGGCATAATTAAAATTGAAATGTACGTATTTGTGTTCAATCAAAATAGAATAAGAGCCCGCGCAGGAGCGCGCTTCTCCAAGTGTGTGTGGGTGTGAGTGAGAGAAGGGGCAGGGAGAGAGAAATAGTGAGAGGGGGAGTGGGAATGGAAGAATGTGTATGTTTTATGAAAGTGTATGACGGTGTTTTTCAAATTCTCTATGCCCGCCCAAATTTATTTCCGCCCTTTATCGGATGAGGATACAAAACTACAGCTACGGAGAGGAGAAATCTGTATACATAGTTAAAGACAGGAAAAGAGAAAGGGAGAAGACAGAACGCGAGCATGTGGTGGAGGGGAGAGAGGCCTGAAGCGCTTTTAAAGTACAGCCGGATGAACGTAGTAAACATACTTATGAAACACACTTACTTAATTACTTAAAAATATAGATATGACGTATTTAATTATATGATATAAATTACTTTTCCCCGATACGAAAACTTTTATCGTGTAAGAAAATCGTCGTACCGCAACTGTTTCTATTGTATAACAGGCTTACGTTTTAATGTATGTCGGTGACAAATTAGTGAGCAGAAAATAAATATTTTCACTTCGTATAAGTAATTTAATATAATACAAGTACACAGAGGTACTATTAATTGTGTGTACAAAGAACTTATAGATTAGGTTAATGATTTCTTGTGCAGTCTTGTGGTTATAATAATTCCATGAAATAGACTTTTCTTGAAAATATATGTAATGTAAAACCTGTGCATAGTTTATTCATACTTGATATAGATTTTGATAAACCTGTGTCTTTTCATAGAATATGTTATGATTTTTTTTAAACTTCAATCAGACACTGCCTCATAGTACCTACTTATTATACATATATAATAATATTTACAAAAATTATTACAATCCAATTTGTTTCTTTTGCTGTTTTTGAAACTTGGAAAGTTATAACACTTTTGTCAGTAGTTTATATTCTCAGAATTAAGTACAAATCATACCTTTATAGTGCATGTTTAAAATATAGTGTAAGTCCAGATTTGGAAAATTACAATCTTAATAAAAATAGAAAGTTTTAGTACAATTTATAATACTCCAATTTTGTTAGTTAGTTATAACATGAAAAGGGTTATTATCTACCATTAAGGATAAAGTAACTAACCTTAAATAAGTTTCAATCATTTTACAATAATTCTTTGTAAAGTAATTGTTTTCCGTCTTGTTTACTTATTTTTATAGATGCATAGGCCTATATAATGATCTCTGTAATATAAAAAAAAATATTTTGTATTTTAATATACTAAGAAATTTTACGAGTTTGCTTTTTAATTTGTATTACACATAGAGATTGATACATTAAAATCTTTTACACCTTAAAAGTTTGGGAGTCTCTCATACAATTAATACAGGCTTCCGAAGGGTGTCCAAGAGTTTTTATGCATCTCTGTAACCTTCCTCAGCTTAAAACTTCCTCTCAGTTGAGATGTATATTGTTACAGACTAATAATTAGTGAATACTGAGCTTGACGTGCAATCGATAATCATTTTGTTGCAAGACTAACAAAATTTATTCATTTTGATCATGCGCAGATTAGTCTTTTACAGTGAGAATAGTGCAAGAATAGATTATACGACATGCACAGTTACTTGCGAAATATATTGTGAAGACAAATGTGGTTGTACTCCTCATTGCGATTAACTTTAAATATAAAAATGTATCGGAAACTGGAAATAACTTTTTTTTTTAACTGAGTTCATGTTGTAATCATAATCGACAACGATAACTTGATGTGTGGTTCAGAAAATGAGAAGCGTGCAAGTTTTGTTGCGAAGTATACGTTAGAGATGATTATGTCTGAGTGAGACTGCAAACTGTTAGCGCCTATTCTATCCAGACTGATTAAGTGGCTGAGGGTAATTATCTCTTTACCTCTGTTCATCTCAACTTCTAGAAACGGTTGTCAAGTTTCTACAGCCTTATTTATGCACTTTCTGTTTTCATTTGATGTTACTTTCTTAAAATGTAGTTTTCATAGACGTAGCACACACGTTGTGGGATTGCCATACATCTGTAAAACCTTAGCTCTGTCGCCTTCCTAATAATCCTAATCTCTCTGCAAAGTAGGCCTACCGCATAAGGACTGAAATTTCTGAATTTTTAAAGTCTGTAATTATAAGTAACTTTAAATCCAAAGTGCGAACATGTATAGTTTGATCGATTTCTGAATCATTAATTATAACTTTGATTACTGGCACGTCAAAAAGTGCCGTTATTCCTGTTCTTCACAGAGATACTCTCAAATTATAACGTCCTGAAGTCTTAGAGTGTGTAAACAGTTTCCACTTTCAACCTCCCTCATATTCGGAGAAAATATCCTGATAGTCAGAAAAGAGCAGTACATTAAAGGTCATGCTCTCAGTTTCACAGGATGTTACTAAATCTTTCGCCAGTACACCACCACAATGTAGGTATCGTACATTCTTTGCATAATACAGAGTAGATCCAACCCCTATATTACGTTCATTTCTGTATAAATCTGATGCGTATTGACGGATTAGAGTTAAGCTAGAGTGGTTTTTACTTGCTGGTATGTCACGTTTATAATTACACCGTGAGTTGCAGAAACAAAACTCTCAGAAAATAAATTACGAACCATTGACCTCTTAATGTTATAAAGCATTTGATTTATAAATAGACTCTAAAACATTGTAACTCTCTTCCATAACACCTCTGAAATCAGTCTCTAACGACTTAACAGACGACTAACAGCATTAGCCAAGAGAAAACTATTGGAGACGAGATGCCATTATCAGTATCGTAGATCCTACGTTGCATTAATTTATATTGTAAAACTACAACCTCATACAAGTAATTCTCCAGCAAAAATTATTCTGAAAACATAGGGTCTCAAGTAAGCTAATGTTTATAATTAACTTCATTAAAAGACGCCAGTAATTTACGTGAGAACTGTATAATTATAGTAAACAGGGTCTGGCGGAAACAGCTGGTGTTCAGGTAGGCAGTGTCGCGGGATAGACGCAAGACGAATCTCACGTAAAACTTTAAATCCAATTTCCTTTTGCATTTGGTAAACTTAAATTTTGTGTGAGACAGAAAGAGTGACGGGAAGAAGAGGTCAAAAGAAAATATGAGACGAACGCGCATGTGCACAAGAGGAATTAGAGAAAAGTATCATGTTATCGTTGCGAGTTTTAGAGAATTCAGTAAGTAAAGTAAATTGAGTTCTTGAGGTGTATCAAATGTGCATTATTAAAAATATAAATTTGAATTTAGAATTATTAAAATTATTTGTAACAAACGCTGCTGATATACATAGGTGTGTGTTGCTTGTCAATACTACAATTTAATAACATTTTAAGTACAATAATTTACGTTTGAAAACTGACAAACACTCGCACACACTTGGTATTCAGAGCCAACTGCACGTTAAATTCTTTCTTGTTCTCTTTCTGTTTACATTTCAAGTGAAAATCAATTGTAGCAATGCCGAGAGCGCGATAGGTAAACTATTGTTGGAAAATAAAACAGAGCAGTAATTTGGCAGTAACAGACAGAAGAACTATACTGAAGAGGAAAGCTAGCCTAAAGTGCGTTGGGAGAGGAGAGGGATTTAAACATGGAAAATAAGTGTAAACAAACCTTGAGGTCATGTTTTGACAGATCTCTTAAAATCCTCCAACGCTCCAAATTTTCAGAGAAATATATGATACCATCTCAAGTACTATAATCTATAGGAGAAATAGGCGAAGATAGGGTATTTTAACAGATATGTAACAGATAAACCACAAGGAGTATACTTTCAAACTTCCAGAAAAATGTAACTTACAGAGAACATCAAAGCAGGCGGTCTCAAAAGTTGTCAATACTGTAGCGTATACAAAGCCATCACAGTACCATATGCAACGTAGATAGTAACAAGAATATTATACAGGAGAATTAAAATATATGATATAAAAGGCGTTACTAAAATTTAGTTTCAATTTAGGAGAAATAAGGCTACAAGGAAAGGTATTCTGATAGTATATGTAAGTTTTTTTTTTTTTTTTTTTTTCCGGCAGGGCAGGTGAAAATCTCTATAGACACACTGGAGCCCCGTAGCTCCAGGTAGTGTGGGACTCTAACCCACTAAAAACACCTCCCTTTGCAACAACTGAGCGAGCCCAACAAGTTGCTTTTCTTTAATATTACGTCACGGTTTATGGGGTAGAAGCCCACTGGCTGTTCCCCGGGTTGAGATTATTGTCTTTCTCTCTTTTAGATATATGTAAGTGAAGGAAAAAGTAAAAGCAAAAAACAAATTTGTATTTTGTTTATAGGCTATGAAAAGTGCTTAATAATATCAAGTGGAATAAAATGTTCTGAATTTAAAAAAATTGGTAACAAATGTAAGAACAGCAGAATGAGTTTTTCTGCTAAAGAATAAGTATATATAATAAAAGTAGACGATCTACAAGCGACAGTAAGAAAGTAAATAAGACAGGAAGACAAGAGTGCGTTTTTTGGTGACTGTTGTTTATCACATATATACAAGAGTTAAGAAAGGAAATGAAGGATGTAGTTAAGACTGGAGTTCAGGAATTGAAAAGAAGATATTAAGACTTACTGATGATATTGCATTACTTTCTGAAAAACAAGAACGAATTAAGTAGAACAACAAATATTACGGAAATTTATAAAAAAAGAGAAAATCAACAAACCCAAAATGATAGTCATGAAAGCATTAGAAATGAAAACTATTTAAATTATGAAGGACAACATAGACGACGTGGATAAATTCATCAACCTACCACGCTGCATCTCAAAGGATGGTCAATCAAAAAAACATCATAAGTATCGTGGCGGAAGTTAAAAGAGTTTTATTTAAGAAGACAAAAGTGGTACTTCAGATATTGAATTAGGAATTAGAAAGAAATTCAAGACGTCGTACGTTTGGAGCCTCATACTACAAACGTACGAAACCTTGACAGCAGGGAAAGCTGAAAGATAAGAGATAGGTTAAAAGTATTGCATTATAAGAGATTAGCAAAATGGTCTAAGTAAATTATAAGATTTCTGAAAATGATACGAGACAGTGCTAATTGAGAAGTTTGTGGAGAACCGTAACGAGAAAGCAAGACGGGTTAGTTAAGCACCGGTTGAGGCCACCAGAATTTGTCGCTTTGGTGTTGGAGAATGGAGTGAATGGAACGAACTAAAGGGAAAGCAGTTGGATTACCTGAAGCAGATTGTTGAGATCACGGGAAGTGGTTGTTTATATTTGCGAAGTTGAAGAGGTTGTTTCAGAATCGCAATAGCTACAGGGGCCGCATCACAGTTGTCAGGCGACTGATGACAGATAGATAGAGTGAAGGGGAGAAAGAGAGAGAGAGAGAGAGAGAGAGAGAGAGAGAGAGAGAGAGAGAGAGAGAGAGAGAGAGAGAGAGAGAGAGAGAGAGAGAGAGAAGTGGAAGACAGGAGGTGAAATAGAGAGAAATAAGTTAAACTATGATTTTCACTACACATGGTTTACATTCATTAATAAATAACAAGGTTTGTGTCGTCAATTATACGTGTATCAGATGTGTCTGTACATCCAGTGAACAAAACTGTATGTAATTAAAACTACCTAACTGAGACATACACAAATACAGTAATCTTTTATCTTATAAGCGCTGTCTGGAAAAGTTTTCAATACTTAAAACAGATACAGATCAAAGCCCGTTTGTAAAGTATTTCATACTGAGTCAATGCCCTGCGGAACTCCCCCACGCCCCCAGATATATTACTTCCACCGCTGTTATCCGGATTTGCATATTTGAATCACGAGTCTTGGCAACGGAGAACAATATTTTTGCAGTACGTCTGTATTAAAATATCCCCGCATGCCGTGTTTTTGGACAGAGACAGCAATGCACAGAACACAAATGGGAAAAAACTGAGTGGGAGAGAAAGAAAAGTATTACTATATACTAAATATATATATTGCAACGTTACAACAATTATACAAATATATTACCATGTACTCAACGCAACTAAATATGTATTACACCGGCCAGGTCCCAGGATTTTGTTTCTCGTTGCGTTAAGTATATGTAGTTGCACAATAATAAAATTGTTTTTAAAGAGGAGTGAGATGTTGTTGACATGAAATAAATCATTTAAAATCATTTCAAATAATCATTCTAAGATTTATTAATTAACATAAAAAAATATTTCAATATTAAAATTTCAAACAGTAGACACATAAATATTTACCTTTATAAGTGTTACAAATATACTGTTACATGCAATGCTATTCATAACATACCACAAAAAATAAACACCCATATAATCTTATTGACTAAACAACATGTTAAAAAGTTATTTAAATTCTTTTCATTTCTGTGTGTGTGAAATTAACTCAACTTTTAAATACTGATAGCAACTCAGTTACAAACAAAATAAGATTAAGTTTCAAGAATGAATTTATTGTTGCTATATACAAAAATGAATTAATCTACCATTTACTTCCAATCTATTATGGACTTATAATGACACACCCAAAAAATACTACAAAAGATTATTATTTCTTTACTATATTTGCTTGTTAACTTACTCCCTTATCTAAGTATTATTTAATCTTAAAACTCTAATTATTATATTCATATTTAAGTTCTTTTTCGAGAGCTCTGTTCACAATAAAATATAATTGTTTTCTATCACCTGCGTATATCTGACGTTACCGTTGCGTCTGTGTGTGTGTGTGTCCAGAATCCTGAGAGTATGATGATGTTGATGACTATACTGATGCGGTGTTTGTTCTCTCTATGGGTTGTTGCTGTTAGTGATGCTCCAGCGTTCCTCCTTACGTCTTGGTGTGAGTGTGGTACAGTGTGTATGTCCTGGTCGATCTGCAAACGGGCAGCGTAACGTCCTGTAGATTTGTTGAGTCCGAGTGTGCGATCGCCCAAAATTGCCAGCGGTATTTATACTGCTGGCGAGTTGACAGGAACAGTCCTGCTTTCGACAGGTTAGAGATGGTCAGTTCGCTCCAGAGCGTCCTTTTTATTACACTCACTTTTTGGTTAAATATCGCGAACTTATGAACATACTCGTCACATGAGCGATCTCATTTTTCTCTGGTCACTCACATATACCACACATATTCATTACTCTTCAATTACACTAGTAACTAATATTAATTAAATAGAATCATTAATATTGCAACTCTGGAAATAAATTGTACATTACCATACACGTTAAAAATCCCTTAATGTAATGGTGTCTTTATAATTGGTGTAAGTCTTTGCGTACAGGTTTAGCACAAGTAATTAGTTTATTATAATCCTGTTAAGACCTGAATAATTGGAACAAACAATTCGTAGCACATCACCCCATCATCGTGTCGCAGCTGGTCACATACACACATGCTGTATCTTACGCGGCGGCAGGTCTACGTTTTTCGACAGGTCAGATTCTGTCAATTCCTGCATTTCCTTGCACAAAACTGTCTAAAACTGTCCCTTATACTTTCTATGATAATTACATATTAAACATACCGCCCTGGGGAATATGCAAATATATGTATTGTTGCAATATATATAGTCTATTTCTGGGCATTTTTAGTCAATATTCATAAGTACCATTCTACGTTAGAACATGCTTCAATCTTACTCTTTTTGATGAAGTTTATTATTTTCACTTATTGCGTTTCAATTACATTATAAATAAATTAGCCTATTGTTGTTTTGAGAATATGTAATGGGCGCACGCAGATACATAGGCTTATCTGTGTCGGTGTTCTTAGTAAATACACAACAATAAAAATCGTGTCACCATAAAAATTGGAATAACTAAAATAAATAATAAAAATAGATTAACGTAGAGTCTGGAAGAAAAAAGGGCCTTCTTGAATCCACCAAAACACAAAAACTGACACTTTATTCAGTAAAATAATATTATTACATGTACCCTTATATATATATTATTACATGTACCCTTATATATATATTATTATATGTTACCCTTATATATTTATGAAATAAATACTGTCACGCTTATGTTTAAATATTACTTTTTAGGAATACTACCACTTCGACGTTTACACTCGCGTATTATGTCATAGTAATCTGATACGGATAGCCTATTGTTTTTGTGCGCAGCATGGTGTGTGGATAAATTGCATACACCATATGATTAAGATATATGCGACAGAAAATAACCGACAAACTGACAAGTTTGGAGACCTGGGTGAAGATACCACATTTCTGGATACGATGATGATTCCGGAAATTCACTGCACGACTCCTCCCAGTGTCAGCCATAGTACTGACTTGCTGAAACATAAATGGCCACGTCAGCCTGTCAGGTATAGTGGGAATATTCCCTTTGACAATAACAGTTATTTATTCACTAAAGTACTAAGATAGAATTAGGCCACGTCACTCGTCCACAAGAAAGTAAAGATAGCTTCGTTCTCTTGTACTACAACTAAAGCTGTACAAAGAGATTTTTTTTATTTATCTGTTGCACAATTTGTATTAAGAACTCCACTACTAATGAAAGGTCAGGCAAAATGTTTTGCACCTTGTGTTATAACATTCTGCTCGCTGTGTATTTTGTCTTCTTTTCTCATCCTTAGGGTTTTCCACACCGAGATAGGTTCTTCCAATAGTGCTTTCCATGATTATTCAAACTTATTTATCCATAATCTGATATCATGTTCATATGGAATACAATCGTACCTCCCAAGGTTAAAACACCGCCTTCATTTAAATTTAGCAGTGGCAGCAGGGCCACCAATTTTATAAAATGCCGTAACATACACATCACCGTGAGCGCAAATTCAGTTCCCTGCCTATGGGGTTGCGTGGTGAATCAAATAAAAATCAAAAAGTGTTGCCAAAACTACAATAGAAATTTTTACATAAAAATCAGAAAATTGCGTTTTTGCCACATCTTGTAAAAACCATAGACTTTTGTCCTTATTCAGATCAAATAAGAGTTCACATTGTTACAGAATCCACTATGACCAAATCATATTCTTATTCACAGATACGGTTTGATGATTTAAAGCGTCAAAATTGAATATAAGTCCAAGACGTATGTATCACATATTATGTGTACGTCATAAATACAATACGATCTTATAACATAATTAAAAAGTATCAATCCAAACGTGGAGTAATTTGGTTTTAAAAGTAAACACATTACTGTTAAACATTATTTTTTCTTTCTCAGTATTGCGTGAGTGAACACAAACGTAAACAAAAGCAAATAAGCAAAGTGTCTGGTTATAAGCAATGCAATTCTTTGGAAAATTTAAAGAATAATATAATAGATATTTAGCATATATCCGTCGTGCGACTTCGTTTTTCTCGTCTTATTTTGACGCGTTTCGGCAACGAATTGCCATCTTCAGAAATCTTAATCACTCATTAGAGATCGTTAAAAAAAGAACGAACGAAGAAAAAAAGATCGTTAGAGAAAAACGAAGTCGCACGACGGATATATGGTAAATATCTATTATATTAATATAAAGCGACTTGGAGACAACTAACCTAAAATGTATTAAAGAATAAGGGTACACAAAGCTGATTGAATACGAACAAATCGTAAAATACGAGCTCAGTGTGGAGTGGAGACGCTATCCAAGAGAAAGTACAGAGATATAAATATGGGAAATATGAAGGACACTCAAACAGCGTGAATGATAACCTCATACCGAAAGTACAGCGCCGCACAAACTTCATTGACACCAAATTGTGGACGTCAGTTGACACAGACGTGATACTCCAAGAACATAGAGCATTAAGAACACTAAATCAACAGTTAATCGAATTTCTAAACCTTAAATATATAGGAAAAAGAATTTTTAAATTTTTAAGGGAAAATCCAAAATTTTTTCTTAATAGGAGGCAGACATTCACGCTCTCACGCCACAAAGAGTTTTAACATGCGTATTAATATTGCAGTTTTGTGTTGTGGCGTAATTAGCAGCACACTGAGAAGTAAGTAAACTCTGTTCTCACATAACTACGTCACGCGTAGTGTAAACAGAGACCCAGTGACCTACTTCAAGCCACATTATTGTTTATCTGTTATACATCAGACATTTTATAGCCACTCTTGTTACTATAAAAACTTGCTAAAAAAATGTTTTTACACCTGCGTAATAATCTAAACTGTTATCACGAATTACCATTTGCTTCTATTCCACGTGTTTGGGAAACACAGAGCATTTCAGAAAACTATCAGAAACATACTGACAATTTCTACTTTCAGCTTAAACTGCAGTTGATTTGCTCTAAGTAAAATAGATCTATAGGTTTCAATGAGAGTTGTAGATATAAATATGAAATATGTCTCTTCACTCTTCAACAGAATGTACAAAATACTCCAAAACAAACAGGAAATAAATAAAGAAAGAAATATAATTCGCCAGATTGGAGATAAAAATTGATACAATAAAAACCTTTTACGCGAAATAAAAAATACAATCACATATAAAATAAAAACTAAACACTTCAGAAATGGTCAAAATGAGCAACACATAAATAATAACAACATCAACAACAAATAACAAGTGGGCCACATTCACATAAATAAATAATAGGATGACAAAGCTTACAAAACTATTTGTGACGATTTAAATTGTGACAATTACAAAAAAAAAAAAAAATTTAATTAATTAAGGTTGCGTACTATTAACCATTTAAATCTCACAATAATAATAATAAAAACATGTAGGTACTAAATGTGAATGTAAGAAGTAATTAATCAGGGCAAAGTATCCGTAAAGAAAAGGCATATTGTAAATAATTATTATGTTCGTATTTAACCCTTTGCTTGCTATCAAGCGCCTACCTGTCGATACCGGAATCGACATGTTTTCCGAGTCTACTGTAATTAAAAATAATATAGTAATCTAATGTTAATAATTAAAGTATCTGTAGACACAGAGAGTAACTAAAACAATTAATTTAAATGATGTATTTTTATCTAGCGATCGTTTGTATAAATAAAAAAGTTTATTCAAAGAGAAACAGGAACTATATATGCTCGCGGAATAAACACCCCACTCTCTCTTGTCATGTACAAGGGTAGCGGACGAAAAATACGGCTCTCGCCATGACGACTCCCAGCAGTGCAGACGCACGAGCAAAATGCTCTGTTCAAAAGTTATGCAATTTATTGTTAGTGTGGATTAATTAATTATTATTTTGTATTTTACTAAGTGTTACAAAAAGTGTAACATGTAACGTTAACCAAAAAGAACATTTCAAAAAACTTTGTAACAAGAAGAAAGATGTAACTACAAACGACAAGTGTTAAAAAAAAAACGATGACTGCAATCTTCACCGATGGACGAATCTTTTCAACTTCTCACCTGTGGTCATGGACCATCTGAATTACAACTCTAGTATACCCTACCGATGATGCAGTTCGAGACATCTGAGAATCAACGAGTATCTGTGTAGAAGACTCTACCTATCCTGCAGACGTTTTAAGCCATGAACAACTGAGACCAGACCAAGACGAGGACGACGTTTTAGGACCCCAAGACGGAATCACATGGAGGAGATTAGTACATCCAAAAATAGAGGTGACTCGATAGCACGTCTATCGAGGAATAATGTTAATAGTTTTTGTAACACAATACTCTATTAAAGAGACTTTCAGAGACGATTGATTTTATAAGAATATAAAAAAAAACTTAAATTTGAGAATTTAATTGTAACTATTCAATATCATTCAATTGTAACAGTTTAGATATGAACGTAACGTAGTGTTATTAATACCATTCTTCTAATGGAATATATATATATGAAACAAAAAGGTAAAAGTCTTGCAAGATAAAGTTTTGAATTGAATATAATTAAAGGATTAGAGACTAAATATCAATGGTTACCCGGATCCGGGGGTATAGCTAGATAAATCTGTTGTGATCCCGTAGTCTAAATAAAGCAATTCAATTAATTTTAATAATTTGATTAATAATGTCATGGGATCTGTTCTTTGGAGTAAATGTTATATTTCAAATGTTTAATAAAGCAAGTCTTCTTGTTACACACATATACGGAGTATATAAATCAACAGTTTCACCTTCCCTGATTCCTTGTATGTCTTACTGTGTATTGTTCTGATTTAAATTTCAGCTCGTCTGGAATAAGGGAGCCTGAAATAATTGGCAGAACCAATTATTTTGGGTTCCCTCCGTTATAACTCAAAAGAAGAGGTTATATATTTAAAAGTAACAGACATTAAAATAGCATACAAAACTAACAAAAATAACTTATAAAAACTTAATAATCCACATAACAAATGTAATACAATGACCAATGGAATATACAAAATTGAATGACAAGATTGCAATAGATGTTACATATGACCAACAAAAAAAATCAACTGTAAAATTTTATTTTAAACATTTGAAAGCGTCAAAAACAGAAATATATAATTCCAATTTGGCTACACATACAATAAACACAGGACATGAATTCCCAGACATAATCGATATGACACTAAAAAGACTCACACCACAAAGAGGCACAATAATGAACATATTTACATACTTAAAAATATTGTAACAAGACATATGAGCCCAACATTTTAGGTAACAAAATATTAACACATGTCGTAATAATTGAGTTAACAAGACACATCAAGTATTTACTCTGGAAATCCCAAGAATGAAACTACATAAGCAACTCATCAAGAAGAATAAACTCACAGCACAGGAGTTAATATAATGTAATGGTAATAAACAATAATAACAACATATAAGACGAAGGAAGATAGAGTAAACAGTGATTATACCACAAGAACAAATAACTCAATAGTTCCGGTCAGTAAGGAACACATAAAAACAAGGAAGAAACATACGAGAAAGACACATAACAACCATGGAATAAGATATAGATTCCAAGAGCCAGTCAACTATAGATTAACATCTTACCCGTATAAATACTAACTGAGAGACTTACAGATTGAAAATAAAATAATAACTGACTAACTTAGATGACCCATATATGACCAATAATATTGTAAATGAGTAGGGCATCCCATATTAGACAAAAGAGTGGAAGTAACAATAATGTTAACACAAAAAGAAGCTGTAAATAACAGCATAAGGACACATTATGCACAGCATCAATGTAATATAAAAGAGAATTAAAATTGTCTCATAACTATAATAATTGTTAGTCAAGTAATCAAAAAATCATGTAAGATAGAAAAAAAGAACTAATTAATGAATTACCAGTTAGCATTAATAAAATAATACTTGAAAAAACAAGGTTAAAAAATGTAAATTTGTATCAAATCAATACACCCACTGTTGCTACAAATAAGAGAACCACATAACCTAGATACAGGTACTTTCCTCCTAATTTCATATTTAATAATAGATAAAACATGTCTAAACTGAAATATTTTGTACCCTAAATCAAGTAGAGGTAATAAGGTTTCTACCAATACCAATATCAGATACCAAGAGTAATCTTTATATAAGAATTAATATAAACAAAGTGAACAAAAACAATCAAAATGAGATTCACCATGTGAAACATAGATAAAACCACATTGTAATGTTAGATAGGAATAACAGGAGGAAACCTGTACAATAAGTAAGATATAATATCACTATTATATTAGTGTAAGAGAATTATAAACAATAACATAATGTGTAATAAGAATAAATAAGCACATCTGTCAAGACACCAGATGTAACTACTATTATCCAATGCTACATGCTAAGGAACAGACAAGTGTATTAAAAACACAAGATTGACTATCCATATGCTACTTATAATGAACTATCCTAAACTAGATAGTGGTCTGAAAAGACACTACATTCTCAAGTAAGAATTAAAATAAAGGTACACTTTATAGTGCCATACAGAGGTCATATTAAAGACTAAAGTACCAAGGAATAACAATGTAATTCAACAAACAAAGGCAACCAGTAGTTGTAACAACTCAGTGTTTACAATTGGGGCAATACAGAATTTACCCAGATACCTTTTATTATTAATAATTTGTTAACATAATTAATAGACTCTTAGGCTAAACCAATGTTAGGATAAGAACTATGTTTTGTCAATAATTATAAGTAACCAATAAGTGAGAAGTGTTGAAGGACTTGGAAGGCATGCTCTCAAAGAGATATGATTGCTATTAAATAGTTATAATTCATGAATAAATAAAATTAATAGTGAATAGTGTAAAGTGATAATCTCAAACATTAACTCCCTTAATAATAAACGAAAGCACATCATGAGTAGACTCTAAATGAAGAGCCGAATGTTAGCAATACAGTGATAAGCTTAGATTTAAAATCTATGCAGTAATAAGAAAGTTACATCAATTATAAAATATTTGTGTCAATTCGAGCAAATGTGTATACTCTCAAACCCAACTACCCCACGCTAATAACAACAATTAAAATATTTCGCGAAGGGGGTATGTGCGTTAAATTAAAGATCGACAACCAATCAAATCAGAGAAATTAGCCAATTTTACAACGATCGCAAAACGGAACGGCAGCGTCATGTGCCATTTCGAGACACTTTTTAATCAACCTTTGAAAAGTGCAGCCGCGGCTCGACACCGGAAGAAATCAGCTGTTTACCTAATTTGTGCGCGTCACCGATGTCAACAAAGCAACATAACCTAAATTTGTGCAAACATAACAACACTATTATTGAAGATGTTTGAAGTGTAACAGTGCGTTAATAAGGATTGCTAAGTGTATAATCCCTAGCAATTCCGGGATTTAAAAGGGAGTACAGTGATTTTCTCAAATTAGTTAAGAATTGGAAAAATGACGATATAATCGAACAACATTCTAGTAATGTGTATAAAATAAAGTATGTAGGTCATTGCACCTTATTAATATCATTCAACGAAAGTTAACGAAAAATGCAAATGTTATTTATGTTTTGTATTTTAGGAAGAATCTACTACTACTATTTTGAATATGTATGTTTATTATGAATAGAAGCTAGTGTTATTAAGCTATATAAATACTTGTAACTAAACAATTACCTTTTACGGAGTCAAGTATGATGATTCAGATGTTTCATTAAACAACACTGTTTCGAATTATTATTTTATTGTTCACATTTTTAAATATTTTATCAAAAGTTCTTTAAACGTTAACAAACGTTCATTAAATCATTTGTTGTCGGATGACTAATAAACTAGTTCACCTAAAATGCCCAAAGCAGGCATGGTTATGATTTTAAATGTTATGTATTAAGAAATGATTGAGTTTTAATCATCCTTCAACTGCCTGATAACGGTAGAATAAGATTTCTAGTAAATTATTTGGTATTCTGCAGGCTAAAAGAACCCACACTTGAATTAAATTATTTAACCAAAAAGCATGTTAACAACAGTCTGACGTTGTAGATCAGTCATACCACCCTGAGATAATTTTTGTAAAACAAATAACCAATGTTAATTAATTTTGAACCAAAATGGTTAATGACATATTAGATCATTAAAGAAGTGTTAAACAAAGAATAAATTCTCATTTTATACGATAAAGCGTAGTCAGTTAGTTCATTTCAATAGACTAGAGTTTACAGAATAGATGAACGCCTCTTATTGGATAACACGACAAACAGCGGCGATTTGAAATACGGTAAGTCAATCTAAAGATTAGAATGCTACATCGACCTTGCGAGATCGGCCAGATTCACTAAAAGTAAGTGATAATTTCTTACCAGATATTTGTACTTTCAGTGAGGGATCCACGTCACCGATTCGCCTTGTCGACGGAAGAATAATAAATTAAAATAAATTAACAAAAGTCTAAATACTTCGCTAACTAACTTCAAGAGCAATTCACCGGATTTATTTATATTGGATTCAATTAAACAATTGAATTGGATTGAGTAAATCAATAAGTAATAAACTAAAAATATACCTTCATTTAAAATTTAAACTACATAAAGAACTAACACCCCGTACACGGTTACGTTACAATATACAACAAACTAATGCCTAAACAAATACAAGTCAACACAAAACATGAAAACATTTTTAAAAATTCTCAACACTAAAAACACTCAAAAACAAATATATAGGCTACACCACACCCACACACAATAACACCGGATTAAAATACCAGAAACCAACAGGAAACTATAGTATTTGTGTCGGAACACAAATATTCGACAAGATCCAAAATTAAGATAGCTGAGGATGGAAACAATATGATTCCTGAAGCATGTTTCAAGTAAGGAATAGTATATTTTGGGGTAAAACGGTTATAACTATTAAATAAATAAATATGAAATATTAATAATATTTTCATGAAAATAAAAAATATATTTCATAAGTTGCACATTGATGACCTAGGAGTTTTATGAAACGAATTATTGTAAACCTAGGGGTCCTAGGTAAGTACTTGTCATTCTAAATATGTATACCTCTGTGTCTCTAATATACTAATATACAATGAATTGCCTTTTTCCCTCAATAAATAGTTTTATAATTAAGTAATTCCGTCTGTTGCTAAAGTTGCTTTTAGTTAGGACGTTCCCTTCTTACAACTTTTTTGTTGCAAGTAGACTAAAATATTCATGATAAGGGCCTTTCTTGAAAATTGTTGATCATACAATTTATAAGTAAGGTAGTAAAATTGTGAACTTTGTAACGTATTGCCACGTTACAAATCCAGGGAACCCATCTTAACTGACAACTGCCAATTACATGGGCTGCCTACGTTGTAACGAACTATTATTAAAGTCAAATTAATTGAACAAATTACTTAATATAACTATAAGGAAACAAGGGAAGGTATTTTACTGATTTATGCACTTATTTTCATGTGTAACAAGACGACTTCTCTTTATTAAGAACAGTTACTAAAAAGATCCCATGACATCATTAATTAAACTAAAATATTTAAATGCTTTTCATAAAACTTTGGGATCAAACTGATTATGTATTCTTATACCTCGGATCCGAGTTTACTTTAAGTATATTTATAGTAAAGACTTCTAATTATTTTCATTTCATCTAGGCGCTTGCAAGACTTCTTTTTACCATTTGAAGAATGGTATTATTACTTGAAGTGATAATAAATTACATTTACATTTAAGGCGTTACAACGTATGATAATTGAATCTTACAGTAAACTCTTAGATTGTCTCATTTTAATTTTAAATAAAATTAATCGTCTTTGAAAAGTCTCTTTTTATTGTGAGTTGTGTATCAAATATGATTAACTCTCGATAGCCAAGCTATCGAGTCACCTTTACAATTGGTCGTAGTAACCTCGTCCTGGGCTGTCTGTCTTGGGAATTCTTGGAGTCGGCGTCATCATCTGTGTCGTGTCTTCGGCAAGAATTAGGTCGGATGTTCACTGCGGAGATTGAAGTTTCTTTGGTGAAAGTAGGTGTAGATTCACGGAGGTCCTCGTCAGCGTCTTATGCATCGTATACGTGTATTTATGAAGTTTATGCAGATCACATCTTCAGGAGTGATGTTGTAATTGGATTTACCTCTTGAGGGGAGACGTCATCTTGCTTACCACTAGTTAAGTTTTTGTTTTACTTATTACATTTTCTTCTTAACACATCTTTATAATATTCATACATTACACAATGCTCTCCACGTTTAGCAGTGGTAGCTAATATTCTAAAGTTAAATAAAAAAACAAATACATTTTGGTGGAGCTCTCGCTCTTACGTCTGTACGATGTGACGGCAACATAGCGACTCTTTCTCGATTGAACTGGCACATAACAACGGAGAGGGGCAAGTACTCCGCGACAATATAGTTCCTATTTTTATTTAAGTTAACATTCTTATTACCAAAAACCATACATTAATTATACATATATAATTTAAGTGAGTTATTTTAACTACTATTCGTGCCTTCAAATTTCTAATTATAAACATTATGATTTTTATATCTCCCTAAATTACAGACGACTCGATAAACACGTTGAGTCCGGAATTAACAGGTCACCGCATGTTGACTAGCAAAGGGTTAATTATGATAATAATAACTTTTTACAATTCGACCTTTTTTATTAGTGCTTCTGTTGATTTTCATTCACTTCTCATTCTCATACTGATTTAATACAGGGGCTTTAGGTTTAATAGTGCGACTTAAAAATACTTAATCGCTCGCAAACTTAATTTTTATTTATTTAAGATTACAGTTAGAATTAAATCGTCACAACTTCAAAAAAAATCTATTGAAAATTCTGTATGAAGCAGTCTATTGTATCTAGTGTGCCTTATTATCAAACGCCTGAGAGGTGTTCTGTTAATGTCTTTGTCTGCTCATACAAGGCACGCGTATTTTGGTTTTCATTGTACAGAACCATTTACGCAAAGCATTTATTACTTGTTCCCCGTATGTTTTCTCTCTGTTGAAAGTAGCAACTATGCAAGTTTACGACGGTTTATAGAGAAAAATGAGTGAAACATTTTGTTACTTCTTTTGGTTACTAGTTTTGCTTGCATTAGTTTTGAAATTAAGAAAGAGACAAATAAGACTCGGTGAGTAAATAAAGTATTCATTATAACTGGGAACCTTATCACCAACGGACCTGCCGAAGGCAATCTTAGTTCCTTGGTTTTTTCTCTAGTACTTTTGATTCCGTCACTCTTGGCAAATATTATCGTTGTTCAAAATTTTTTTTTATATATAATTAATACTTTGTTTAGTTTGAATGGGCTCATAAATCCATGGGAAGAATGACTTTGTTTAATGCTTTTCTAGCGATATATTTATCCTTCATTTGAATTTGATATCTTCACAGTATATACAAAATATTTTACAATTGACATCAGTTCTTCTACTTCAGTATGCACGCTCAGTCACAATGCACTAGACCCATTTCACTACTTCCATGGTCAGCCACTCTTTCTGTTGCTACATAAAAGATTTAACAGAATAAAGTCTAATTAGAGTCGTTTTTCCCTGCTGGTATCTCACGTTTATGATTACACCATGAGCTGCAAAAACTAGTCTCTGAAAATAAATTAGACAGAAATGTGCGTCTCAACGTCATAAAACATTCTCTTCATAAATAAACCGTATAATATACCATAAACTCCCTTTCATAACACATCTGGCGTTAGTCTCTGTAACTTAATAAACGACTAACAGCATTACGCAAGAGGAGAATAGTGCAGTCGAAACGCCATTATCAGGATCATAAATCCATTACTGCATTTATAAAACATAATTGTTTCAATGCTTGTCATTGCGTTTGTATTTCTAGTTAATTAATAAACTTGTCTTAGTTATATTTATATCTTGGGTTTGTCATATTTATATTTTTGATCTGGTGATGAGCTGATCTTGAAAGCGCTAATCGGGAATTTTTTGTGAGGTGCTCAACAGTATAATTTCTGCTTGTATTTTTGTTGTTCACTTGCCTCTGGTTCTGCTTTGTAATTATCTATTTCCAGTTTTATAGCCTCTATACTTGTCACAATCTTTCTTTCTTTCTACTTATCCTTTAAATTACAGTTCTTCTATGCGCACTTCTGATAGAAACATTTGATTAATATTCATACATTTTAATTAACAATAATTACGTTTTAACCTTAAGTGGTGTTTTTGAAGACAACGCTGGATACCTAGGAACACTGTAGCAGACAGTATTTTACTATGAGAATTCGTTAAAAAGATTCAGAAAACTATATTTACGTGATAAATTTGGTGCGTTGTTATTATAGTTATTTTGTAAAACAATATTGTAGGCTATACTATTGTTACGGGAAGCCTACCGAACAACCCAGACCATTCTCCACTCCCCCCCCCCGGACAGTGTGGCAGCTGTTTCGTCGTTCAAGTAGGTGATTCTAGTGAGTTCAGAGGACACTTGAGATACGCATTAAACCACCGGCGTGCAGTTAAGGAGGGAAGCTGTTCTGGACCTCAGCGCGGCGTATATAATGCCATAACAGCCGGGTTGTCAGTTCAGTTACGTGAGCGATTTTCGCTAGTGCGGATTGAGTGTTGTCGAAGTGTAGTAGTATTGTGTTAATAATTGTGTGAAACTCTATTAACAGACATTGTTATTGTGGACAAATCTAACTGGAAATATTGTACGAGTTAATTATAAACTGTTTAATTGTGATAATTAAAGCTGGTGATTAGTGACGTAATTGGTTTCTTGTATTTTGTTTTCCACTGTACCATACGACGACCGTCGTAACACTATATTTTAAGAACAATACTTATTCTAGCGGAGTTTTATAAACATAATACACATTTGTTATATGAGTAATGTGTTCAAATTATATTGAGTTTTTCTACCCTTGCATTTTTTCGTATCTATAGTTATCAATGTGTGTGTGTGTGTGTGTGTGTGTGTGTGTGTGTGTGTGCTGGATAAAGGAAAAGAAGAAAAGGGTATAAAGTAGTAGGAGACATGTAGGAAAGATGAAAGGGGAAATATGGCAATTAGGTGTGGAATAAAAAAGTAAGCAAGTCGTAAGAGCGTGTAGAGGAGGTACAATGAAACTATGTAAGTAACTGAGTGTAAAAATTACTACACGAAATACGATTGTTCAACATGTAATGACGTATAAATAAGTAAAACTGTCATAAAAGAATGTTAAGTAAGAAAATACGGAGAGAGTAAGAAGAAGAAGAAGAAGAAGAAGAAGAAGAAGAAGAAGAAGAAGAAGAAGAAGAAGAAGAAGAAGAAGAAGAAGAAGAAGAAGAAGAAGTTATGAGAGAGGAACAAATATATACGTTGCGATTTTTCCCTTCTTAGAAAAGAAATATAATTTTCTGATCTCACAGAACTCGGATATTGTTACATTCGTGTTTCACAGAAAGCTACGTCAGCACAACATTTTTCTTTGTTACAAAACGAATCCATCCCTTTTTACAACTCGGTTTAGACGTAAACATGTAGTGACACGGAACTCGATTTATTTTACTAAATTTTCTTTCAACGAATACCTCGGTCTGTCTTAAATATACTCGCATATCTGTACTTGGATTTCTTCCTTTAGAACTACATACTTCTCTATCTGTTCTCTTTTTATTTTTAAAAACTTAAATTTTGTTTTCTCAAAAATTTGAACAGATTTTAATTTGGCTTGTGTTGAACGAGTGGAAAAAATCGTGTCATTGAAATTAAGCATTAAACTAGACAGTTTATTGATTCAGAAAATCAAATTAATTTACAAGAGTTATATACATCTCTATTGTCCTTCACGACTCTACAATGCGTCTGGAACTGGAGGGAAAATATATTTAAATTGCAGACTTCCTATATCGAAGTGTTTGCTGTTTCTCAGTATACTGTGTCTTGTTGGCTTCATGCAAAAGTGGTAAAATATTTTATAAATCTATTTTTTATCATGTCTGCGGTTGACGTGTATCCATGTTGTTTTTATTAAAACCTATATATTTATCTTTCACCGAACAAATTAAGAATAAAATTTAGTGATTGTGCATTCTGCATTGTAGGCTTGATATTCTTCGAAGAGATGATAGGGATAGTATATCCTGCAAATTGATTACCATTTCAAAAATTGAGAAGGATAAGGCTGTAGATATTTTTAGAAGCCTACAAACATCACATATGGTTAAATGCTAATAGAGGTGACTTAGATAAATACCATTCAGAATACCACTGAGGCGGTAAATTCCTTTGGTGATATAATTTCTTGTACATCTCAATTGTTTGTAGCGAGTCTCGCAATGTTATTTCATAGAACTATCCATTTAATCTATGTGTAGAAATATGGTTGATTGTAATAAAATTTTACAATCATTCTTGCTTGGTTGATACAAAAGTTTGTCAATCACGCTTGCAATCCTTAAAATATTATGAGTGCGTGTTTGTAAGTGTAGGACAGGTTCGTGCTTATTAATTTCGTATCCGCGACTTCACATAGCACTAGCAAAATTAACCCGTTCCGAAGATTACACATGAAGTTCGGTGTTTCATGAGACTATACTCATGTTACAGACGTCTCTTAAAGCTTCGCTATTCTTGCTAAACCACTCCATGCACTAACACAAGATAAATGAACATTTCAGCGATGAGGCGTTCAAGACATAAAAATTACACTCTGCTCGTAGTCAGTTCTTGTTTTACTATCTTTCAAAGGTAAGTACTTCGCAGAGATAGACGAGAGCAATACTGGTCTAGGAGCAGTTTCGTCTAGAGTAAAAAATTGTAAAGAACGGGTAACAATGTATTACGTCTCTTGCTGCTTTATTTTGTTGAGGTGAACATTATATTATTGCAGAGAGGCATTATTGCGTCGTAAGGTGAGAGTTGCTACTGTCGTTACTGTTCGAGGTATGGATCTCTTATCTCTATGGGTGAGAGTTTTTAATAAGTACCAACCACGCTGCGCTTGCATGTCTTTTAGGTTTAACAATCCAGAAGGGCTCGGTGGCTCGCAAGTTTGCAAGTATACTATTTCAAGATACAACATCGGCTGTGGCGTTTTTTTAATGGTGATGCAGATGGCTCAGATGGCTTGCCTCGAAGATCATGCTTGGAGGTTTTCCTACATTGCACCATAAAGGTAGAACAGAGGCGAATGAACATATACAATCGGTCACTATTGATATCTTGGCAGACGGTTTGACGACGCATGATATCCGGCAAGAACAGATGGCTGACGAAGATATTGCTCCGATATTGACTACAAAAAAAAAGAAGACGTTCATTGCTCTTATTGATAATATATGTGCCACGTTTCCGAAGTGCATAAAAGTTACTGAGCACCATGAGAATCTCTAACTTTGTAAAACGGATTGCTGAAATGGGCTTGGGGAAGTTCAGACCGACTAGACGTGGTCATGTAGCTGATTGTTCCCAGTAGTAAAGTGCAGTCTGTCTTCTATGAAATGCAGGGATGAGCATCCGGAGTTCACATTGGTGTCAATAAAACAATGTAAAAAAGGCAAAAATGATTCTTTTGACTTTAACTTTGCTACAATGTAGAGAAATGATACCCCGTAAAATATGTGCTGCAAGCAAATGACCCACAAACTAGAATCAAGGGAAATATTAAACAGTATTATTTTGGAATTCCATTCGAAAGAATTCCTTTAGAAATTGGTAGACCTTTCCCAGTTACAAAGAACGAAATCCGGTATATGAAAGTAATAGGCAACTACTTTAATAAGTGCGTTTAAGCTTGTGCATATCACTATATCACTTCGTATAGCCTAAGCACATCACTGTAGCAAAGGCGTTAATTTGCAACTTCTGTTGGTGTTATGGAGTCACTATGAAAATCCATACCGATCAAGGGAGGAATTTCGAGTCGAAACTTTTTAAAGAATTAAAAGGTCTCCCAGTTATTATTCGGAAGACCTGGTCAACAGGTCTCTATCCTCAGCTCGACAGAATTGTTGAAATTTTCAATAGGGCACTCAAGCAGCGAGATCTGTTGGAAGTTGTTGATAAAAAACAACACTAGCACCAGCATATACCATTATACCTAACAACGCATAGATCGTTAGTACATGACGCAAGCGATATAACTCTAGAAACATTGGTGTCTGAGCGAGACTTTCGTCTTCCAAGGGACTTCATATTCGGATCAACTGAGTCTGAGCTCCAAGAGTGGCAGAATCATTCTTCATTAGGAGACTAAAATCAAGTAGTGAATCGTATGATAAGCGGAGGGGTAAAGCTAACCAGTGACAAAATAAAAACGCGATACAATATTCATAGTAATAGTCTGGTTTCTGAACGAAAAGATGGATTAGGTAGTAACACCCGAAACGCCCTTGTAGTTCCAAGTTCTAAGGCTTCTAACTCATTTGGAATGGCCTTATACTGTAAAAAACAGAATCAACAATGTTGATTATCGGATACAAGATGAAGGAGAGAGAGGAAATTCAAGGTTGTCCATTTAGTTGTGTCCATAAACGACATGTGTGGTTTCCTGATGTTCGTATTTACAGAACACTTTCAACTTTCCAGACTGTCTGTCGATGATACTACCGTCATCCTTGTCATCGTACAACACAAGAAAAGTATAAAAGCACTGCTTACAAAGCAAAGAGATTCAGTTTCGGACCTGCGATTTTAGAGTGCGCTGTCGTTGTTACTGTGACTTTTGGTTAATTGTAAAATAATTATTGTGTATTACTTAGTACGGCGCTGTTAATAAGGAGACATTTATACTCATCGACATCATCATCTGCAAGGATTAAACCAAGGATGGTTTGTTCCGGTTTCAAACAGTCAAAGAGTCTACAGCTGGTTACTGCGCGCTTCCTCGGACGACCAACACATCTCAGTCGCTTCGGCTTATAGTTCTATAGTTGTTTGGGGATGCCGCAGTCATCTATTCGGAAAAGCTGTTCCCACCAATTCAGCCGATACTGGGCAATCCTGTCGAGTATACCCATAATATTCATTTCCTGCCGTATATATGTGTTTCGACATTTATATTGTTTGTTAAATTGTTCTGTACTATGTATTCTTTAGCTCGAAGAGTTTTGTAAGAGTGCCTGTGTTTACTTTTAACTGTAATCCAAGTTTGTCGTTAGCCGCTTCACCAGATGTCAGTTATTTTGTTTCCACGGTGCATTATGATGATCCCCGCGAACGACATAACGATTTGTGGGGACCGTTAAAGTAGGTCACTTTACACTCATAGTCTTAATCCATTACCTTTGCAAAATTTAAAATTTATAGACCTGTATAAATAACGCAATGTGACAACTTTACCAAAAAACGCATAAACGGCTATATGAAAGAACGTTTTTAATTGTGCTTGTAATTACAAACACAACAAAATTTTTAGCACACTAAAACCGTTGTACTCCCAATAATCAAGCTCATCATCTTTAGTTGCCAACAAGAAGCCTACCTACACTACAGTTCAGATTGCTATTCCGCGTGCTCTACACTGCGTGTGTGTTTTAGTTTGGTTAAGAGTACACTGCTTATTCAATTGATAACCGGCTTTCACATGGAACAGTAAATAACTTCATGTAAGTCAACTTACGTACTTGAGTGTCGTTTCTATTAGGTAGTTCTCATATTACTCTCTATTACTAGAGTGATATTTTAATGTCTGCGTTATCTGCAATTTTTATGTTTTAGAATTATAGCGCTGAACACAGGTACTGATTCCAAATTTTGTTTAAAAAGAACTAAATAATTAAATGGCGTTTTATTAAATCTGTCTATTCCTACTTAAACAAAATATACTTTACGTGTAAAGGTTCTGCAAATTAGATTAAAATAGACTGTGAGTACTATAAAAAGTTGAGTCGTTTTATTTTTGGCACTTTAAGCACCTTACAGTAGAGGCATCTGGTCAATATTAGAATCAACAGTTTTTATTTGTATTGACAAATTTGTGTAAATTTCCATTGCATGTGTCACTAAAACATTTCTATAATTTTCTTGTTAAATTAAAATTATAGAATTTGTTATTACATTGAAATGAGAAAATACAAAATCTCATTTATCTCCGATCTATAAAAATCAGATAAGTAATCAAAGCAAGTAAGTGAGAAATTAGTGAGTGAAATGTATAATCAGTGTGATATGCCCTCTTTAATGAGTGCCACGAAAAATAGGCATTACTGAGAGCAAAAAATTGAGGAATAAAAAATTAACTATCAGCAAAAACTATGCTGGTTTGGTATTTTCACTTTTCATGAGAACTTATAAACCGTACAAACCTCACACAGTTTCGACTCCCCTACAAACCGCAACCAACTTTCCTACCCTATATGTTTCGAGAACCCTAAAAACATTCCTTTTAGCAGCACCACATACGACAGGAAACAGGAAATTGAACTTTGCTCAATACCTTACTACGATATTGGATGTAGGAAGGGTGTCTAATGCCGAACACACTCAATACAAAGACACACACTTCACTTGCGCACACACACACACACACACACGTGTTATTGCCTTTAATACAAATGTAGTAATAAATAATCAGCAAAATTAATTACTTAAAAAAGTAATTACTATTTGATGAAAGTATTATATTTTTTATATTATTTGTCTCACAATTCACGTTTCACAGATTCAACCTATATATTCAGAGGTTTGTACATACATTTATACAGATTTACATATACACCTACAGGTTGAATCTGCGAAACGTGCGCCGGGTACAACTATAGTGATAAAAGTTAAGTAACATGCAGAAGAAAGTATGATTTGATAACATAGTATATAATATGATATAGCATCGTGTTTATAGCTAGAGGTCACACTCATACAATAGATAATCATATGAAAGTGCAGTACGCATTTCCCAGAGGAATTAGCCCCTCTGCGGTCAAAAAAGCTGCGTAGTTAGAATTACCAACGCCTGCACATCCAAGAGGATAAATTGTTATTAACGCGTTGGTGTTAGCCAAGTAGTACATAATTATTTCCTGTCACATGATTTTTTGTGATCTGTGTTTAAATTATTTATATACATAAATGGTTAGAATTTTGTACTTTCTCTTATTATAACTTTTTATTGTCCCTCAGCTTTTTCTTTATTATTTTAGACCCTTTTCAAATAGCATTTTTGATTATAAAGACCTTGTAAACTGTTTTTCTTTTTTATTATTTATACTTCGCTTATTTATCTCTTTTATGGTCATTATTATATTCCTATGTACTAAAATTTTCGTAATATTACGTATGCACTAAAATTTTCTGTTTCATATTTTACTGCACTTTTCATCTTTAATATCAACAGATTCTCCACATACCCTTTATCACTTTAGGTTATGGAGGAAATATCAGTAAAACCTTTGACTGTCTTGAAAGAGACAATTTATTTTTTGTTTTCAAAGTATTATAATGTTGTGTTCTAAATCCATCTTGCTGTAATAATATATTTTTTGGTTTGGAGAATTACAAACCAAAGAAATTAATTTAACGAAATGTGATTGTGATGTTTTCCCTGTGCCTACATCTGGACGTAGAGGTCTGCCATTGTCTAGCCCCTCTAGTGTATACTTATCCTCATTTACGTCCACTTATTGTCTTAGAAATTAGGGGTGTAATTTTGTTAGCATTTCAATTCATTTATCTTTTACAGTACGAAAGTAATTGCTCCTATTTTTCTTGTGCTTTCGTCCTTTTGTTCCCATTTCCCTCAACCAGACACTTTGTTCCCATTTCCCTCAACCAGACTCTTACTCCTAGTACCCTAGTAAGCCCTACTTTAGTTGAGATGAAAGTTACCCATTTTCCCACAACTTTTACAAAATGTATTTTACAAGCATTTAAATAAAATCTTCGATCGTGTATGTGTGTGTTTTTTGTGTTTTAATTTGTACAACCTTTAAATAATGAACGAAAACGCATGAAATCTTCTAGTATTGCCAATCATGTTAATATTTACTTATAAAATGAAATATACTGTAAAACGCACCTATCAAATAAATAAAGATTACTTTTATTTAATTACTCATAAATTTTATTTTATTTCTCAATAAAAAAAAACTTACTTGAGCTGGTATCTTGATAAAAGAAAAATGTATAATGATAGACTATATCTGAGACTCTTACAATTACAATTCTTACCATAATTTACTATTAGAAGTAAAGTCAATCTTACACTTTCTAGTTCTTAAAACCCCCGCAGATCTGTTACAGATATGACTTTTGATAGAGAGAGCACACATGGGGAATTAATAAATGCTTTGCGTAATAGGTTCTATAGAATGGGTACCAAATTTTGCGTGTTGCATACCATGCACGAGGAGACGAAAGCGTTTACAGAACATCTGTCAAGCGCTTGAAACCAACATCGTATAAAAATAATTTTTATTTTAGACCTGTTACGCCCATTTACACCTACTCTACTAATAATAGAATTGTACACAAATGTATGCATTTACACACAAATTTTGTTCAATAAGTACCGTTATTCTTGTATTCAAACTATCCCTGAGAAATATTAAGTTTACACTTCGTCCAATAGTATATGTACAAGATAACATTTTGTACTCAGTAATGTGCATACTTTTAATAAATATTAATTTTTTCGCGAATGAAATATAGTAGTCTGCCAGGCACTTTCTTCCGTTCAAGTTACACTAATATGTTGAATAAGTAAATTATATAGTATAAGTTGAATCAAATTCGTCAAACACTCAGGATTGTATTTCGAAATTATTGAGCGTTTCTTACAAAATAATTTCAACGGTAGCGCTTTGCACTTTAAAGCAATCTGTTTCTCCGCCTCTTACATTGTAATTAATGTTAAGAAAAACATTGTTAATACATTATTTGTTATTATTGAAATCGTTAGAAACTAATTTGTTGTGAATTAGTCAACTTAAAATTATAAGTATAAATGTTAGAAGCAGACCAAGAAAAAGATTTAGGGTTATGTAGATATAGACGTATAAAAGGATGCAGAAATATTTAGCAAAGACTGGGCGAAACCGGATGAACTGACTTCCAAAATACGACTGTACTGAAAATTATATAATATAGAATACGGATCTGAATTATTCTAAGCGACTAAATGTGTGTGTGCATAAAATAAAAATTGTTTAGAGATTTTGATATTTTGGTGAGTACAACCTGATTTATTTGTGCAGTAAATGTTGCTGACGATCATGTGTAAACAAAGTAATCTTACTTATTCCTGGTTAAGAATATAAGTTGGTCATTCATGAACAAGTCCGTTACATTGAATGAACGACACAGCTTTAAGGTCCTTTAAGAACCGCTCTGAGTAAATCAAACTTTGACACATGGAATCTACATCGTTCAATTTCGTTTGAGAAGCAGAGTGACTCGTACAAAGCCATCAACGTATACTCTTAACAACGAAGTAAGCAGTTTCATTAAATCACAGATAGACTATAATAGAGGTTTTTTCTGATAAATATACTTTTCTTTTTAAATAATGAATAAATATAAAAATATATATTTTAATAAATATATAAATATGTAAAGTATTCTATATTATAATATTCTAACATTCTAATATTGTAATATTCTAATACTCTAATATTCTATTATTCTAATACTCTAATATTTTAACATTCTAATACTCTAATATTCTAATTTTCTAATTTGATAATTTTCTAATACTCTAATTTTCTTATATTCTAATATTCTAAATTTAGTGCGCACGATTTTTATACACGTTTTAACAACAAAAAGTTATTAACAATGGCATTTTAATTAGTTAGTAAGAATTTTAATGCAGTTACAAGACAGTCACAAGATAAAACACTATAATTATTTCTCGTGCTCGCGACTGTTTAGCCCGTGAGTAAGGCGAAAATTGCTTTCCTTGTGTAATAAAAGTCACGATTGTTTTGTAGTATATGAAATCTTTTCCTTTTTTGCTCAAGTTTCAGGGATTTAACTGTACAAATGGTGTTCTTTTTGGTTTAATTTCTTGACGTCTCAAGTCGGTTTCAATTGAAATCGCATTTTCTCCGCCCCTCAGGTTCGTGGGCTAAATATTTTTGGTATGCCGTTATCAACTCTGTTCTTCTGTTTATAGCGTGTCTACTACACATTGATCTCGTACTTTACGGCTTTTCCTTATTCTATTACCTGTGTATATACTTTATTTTCTCTCCTCTTTTGTTCAAAGTCTTTGCTAATTTGCTTTGATTAATGTTTCTGTTTGACTCACTACTAGGAGAGCCAAACCATTAAGTAAGCGTATTGTGTCTCTAATCAGGGTTCTTACTTTAAAACTAGATCACTCCACGTGTGGCTTGGCACTTCAAAGTTTTTTTTTTATAAAATGTAATCTTATTTATTATATGACAATATGATATAACGTATTTCTTTATTGTATACTTTCTTTTCTCGTTTAAATAATCGAGATTGTGACTGAGCTGAAGTATGATTTTGTCATCGCGAAAAGTGAAACCTAAAATAACTATTTCTGTAACAACGCTGGCGTCACTTTTACTTTGTCAATTGGTACAGCATTTTTTGCATTTGTAGGAAAATAAATGACCATAGTGGATCTCACTGCACTGTAGGTTTAAGGAATTTTACAGAAGTGGTGACTGTGCTGCTGCTGCTGCTAGATAAGAATGCAGGTGTCCTTAATTTCGGAATTCATGGTCATATTCCATCTGAACATGAGATTAGGTTACAGGTGGAGAATTTTGAAGGTATGGTACTTGAGATGAATCAAAAGCTTACATGAGTATTCAAACACAAGCAAAAATACAGAGCGTGCAAAATATTGTAATTAAAAGTTGAAGACATTCTGTGGGAAGTCTTTAACTGTAACTGTTTCAAGTCATAATTTGCATAGAATCTTACGAGATATAAGCTAATAAAAATTACGCTAGACACCAAATAAATCTCTCTCTAGACCTTGTGGTTTTAATCCGAAACAACAATGCTTTCTAAACCTTTTTGTCGACGACTGTCGACACCTTCTTCCATATTAGTGGTTTTGTGAATAAGCAAATGTCACGAAAGTCCCCAATAAATGTATCAAACAAAAATATACAGACGAAGATTTACAGTGTGAGGTTCGGTCTTGAAAATAGGATAATCCACCTATCTTAAGACAAGTTGGGTGTAGTGCACCCATACACCACTGCTGAGCTCAAAAATGATATCCGGATCATAACCATTCCCACGGAAATGCTGAAACGAATCATGCATGATTTCCGTGTCACAATATATTAGTGTAAACGTCGAAAAGGTGGCCACCTGAAGACTGTATAAAACGTGAACGTCACAATATAGGGACGTCAATAACCGCTCGTCACAATATGATAATAACGTGAACGTCACAATAACCGCTCGGTTATAAGCGTAACCGTTATTTTCGGTTACCGGTAAATTTTTTACTTCGGTTACAACCGCTTATTTTTTTCAAAACTCCAATAACCGCCAGAAGACCGACCAAAATAGACGAAATCACTATTTAGCGAAATCGCACGAATCAGTAGTTGGAAGGGTATTTGGTTAATGACTGCGACGAATGACGTCTACAATGTACAGTCTACAATCATCGATAGTCAATCGCGTTTGTTTGTTTGTAAGGAAAGTTAATATAGGTTCTCAATAGAGTTAATAAATTTTTTTTTTTATTTATTTACCATTTTTCAGGCTGACATTTTCTTCAGGTACGCTAATTTCTTTGTTACACGATTATTATTACTATTTGTCTAAGCACACAAACTTACATACAAACATACGTGTCTCCGCTTATTACAGAATCTCATTGCACACACGATTTATTTGAAATGTGATTAAAACGTAATCAATGAAAACAACAATTGGGTTCATTTAATAGAGCAAAGAGCAAACAACACGCGATAGTAACCCACTACACTTTCGAATATTTTCTGAAAATGCACCAAAAATATATTATTGTATTTTCTCTTGTTCTTTCCTCTCATCTTTCTTTTCGTTCCATCTGTGTTCTGTCCATTCCTAATTCTGTTGAATTTACTTGTCTCCAGCTGATATGATCTAAAATAAAATATTTTAAGAACATTGTATGCGGGACTATTTTAATACAGACGTACTGTGGAAAAATTGTTCTCCGTTGCCAAGACTCGTGATTCAAATATGCAAATCCGGATAACAGCGGTGGAAGTAATATATCTGGGGGCGTGGGGGAGTTCCGCAGTGTATTGACTCAGTATGAAATATTTTATAAAGGGATCTTTTCTCATCTTTATGTGCATTAACTATTCATCTGTTTTCAGGAAAAGTTTGACTAAGTAAAAATTATGTATACATGTCGTAATTACGTAGTTACAGTTACATACAACAGTTTTATTTGGCGTGTTTTATTTCGTAATTATAGTTGTATACGTATAAACAATTGTATAACGCAATTATAATTGTATAATACGCATAAAGTATATACGTTACTTACTCATTGGATTTACGCTACAGACACGTTCAATTTCTTTGTTGACGACACAGAACTTTTTACTTGATTAACAAAAGCAGACTGTGTATATTGAAAATCACTCCCCCAGACTATGTATAATTTATTTCCTATTCCCCCTCGATCACTGTCTTTTACAACCAAATACACCCACACCCACACTCACACCATACACACACACCACACTCAGTCACACACTTTAACGCACTAACAAATAAGAATAGTCCTAGCAGAAGTGGCTGGTTTTCCTATTTAGTGTAGGTATGTGTGCGATTTGTGATTCTCTCTCTTTCACTTTCTTTGTTCATCTGTAGCCATGCTGGTTCGATCCGGTCCTCCATCTACTCTTATCCTGAGCCAGTCTCTTCATTTCCGCATGTATGTCTCGTGTTTTTAACAAGTTACTTAAATTTCTCCCTTCTCCTGTATTTCTTCCAATTCACTCCGTTCTCCATCACCAGAGTCATTAAGCCTGGATGGCTCAACCGGTGCCCAACAAAGTGGGTTGCTTTCTTGTTAAACTTCTCCATTATCTCATCATGTCTACAAACCATACACTTGTTACGTATACCATTTTATCATTCTCCTGCGACACCAGAAATCAAGAGCTTCTGTTTTCGTCTTTCAGCTTCCCTACTTTTAGGGTTTGTATTCCTAACGCGAGGTTCCAAACGTCTAATTCCCCAAATTTCTAACCCAATATTGAACATTTTTCTTCTTGAGTAAAACTATTTTGTCCTTTCATTATTCTACCATTGGTGTCGCTTTGTTTGGTCCGCCGTCCAGACACTGTTTCACATGTAGGCGAATTCATTAATTCCGTTACACTAATTTTAATGCTTTTTGTTCATGAAGCTTACATGACTTTCATTTGCTTTTATTGAATTTTAAGCCAATACTAGTCCTAATAAGTTTCTAAAATCTTCAATGCTTTGTTTATTTTTTCTGATTTCTGCAAGTCGAACAACATTGTTAGCAAATTAAACATTTTTTAATTCTCTCTTTCTGAAGTCCAGTCTTAAATAATGTCATTTTTTCCTGTCCTATGGCTCCCCCTCGCTTTTTTTTACATTTTTCCTTGTTGTCGCCTCAAGATAGACTCAATACGGGAGAAAACAAGTAAGTTTTGCAAGTGAAAGTTCAATATTCTATATTAATTTAGTACTGTGAAAAAAGAAGATGAACTATCAAAACATTTTTCTTTTTGTCGTCTTGCTGTTTCTTTCGCCTCCTGTTGGCGTCGTTCCTCTGTTTGGTTTAGAAGCGGTTGGAAAGCTTCCATCATCATCCTGGTATCCACATTTGCAAATTAAATATCATGTACACGGTTATCCTACAAACTGTGCTCTGTTTTCGCTGTTAAATTTTAATCCCAATTCTGACCCACTGATCGTGTTGTTCAATGAAAACAGAATAACTAACACCAATGAAGTCATTAATTTCAAATATTTAATTAGACACAACAAACGTTAGAAATAAACAGAGGTAGCCTACTCTTATACAATAATTCAATTTAAATTTGTCCAACACACAACAACAAATGTCACCTTATTACATTGTTGCACTAATTAACACAATAATCCTTTCCAACTATACCGCAAAAATCAATGCAAACCGCATTGTAATATCGCCAAGTCTAGTGGAACTCGACCGGCCATTGAATACTTATATTTATACCCCGTTGAGATTCCACAGTATCTTCCATTTCCCAGGTGGTGTGCCAAGAATAATTTGCGTAGTTTCCAACCCTTAAGGGGACCATGTACCCGAAATTTTTTAAAAATTTCACTTTTTCTGTTTTTCAAATTTTCAGAAACTACAGTTAATTCTGAAAAAAATGATATAAAATTTGTTTACCTATGAGAAATAAAAGTTACAAAAATAAATAATTAAAAGTACACAATTTTGTGTTGAGCGCTTGCATTTTCAGGCTTGGAAACTTTTAATATATTTGTTTTTTTTTTAACAAACAAAAGGGAATTTTTGTGTTATAGGTTAGGTTGGCTACTCTGTCATTATTACAGGTGAGGAATACAAACATGAGCATTCATTGCCTTTACCTGAGCTTCATAAAATAAAACATATTCAGGGACCTAAGCAATGAAACTTTACTGAGCAAGTGCCTTTTTGGTAAAACACAAAACCCGAATGAATCGTTCAATGCCCTAATTTGAAAAGGTTACCAAAGACAATTTATGTTGGGATAAATACAATTAAAGTGGGAGTGTATGATGCAGTGCTTGCTTTCAACAGCGGAGCTTACAGCAAATGTACTGTGATGGGGAAACTGGGACTGAAAGTAAGTGAGTCTTGTCGGGCACGGTTGAGACGAATCGATGAGAGGAGAGTAAAAGAAGCTGATAAGAAAATGACAGAGCAAAGTAAGGTAGAAGGTAAAATAAAAAGGCAAGAAAACAAGAAGAAATCAGAAGAAAATGAGGAAGACCCACAGTACGGCGCAGGACTATTTTAAATGTAGCTTTGTTGTGTAAATATGGTAACATTGACAATAAAGTAAGTTTTCTCAAAAAATGACTTTTTACCATATTTATGTACCTTTTTCTCAGCTTCTGTAAAAGATAGAAACACGATTCTTTTTTTAAGTTGTAGGGCTAATTACAGTGTATCTACTGAACCTCAAAAACAGAAGAAGAAAGTAACCGAAAAATTATTAACTCTTTAAAAATATTAAAATATTTAGACAATTTTTCAAAAAGTTAATTTAATAAATGTGAGATAATAAAACGTAATTTTTTTGGTTCAGATGGTTAAAATACCTTTCCAGAATATGCTGACCAAACCTCAAGTTTGTACCTTGAACAGGTTTTGAGAAAAAGGTACATGAAGTTGATTAATTTAACATGGGGAAGATAGGCGGGTACATGGTCCCCTTAAGTGCTTTGGAGAGTAGCCTATGTCCAGTCCGATCTTGAACCAAACGTGCCCAACGCATACGATAATGTAATCGATAAACGTGTGGAAAGGCAATCTCGATTTAGCTAGAGCGTTACACAGTTCTCTTTCATCTCATCGTAACAGTATAGAGACATTCTGTATCCACGACTCACTGACGAAGGAGGACACCACACCGAAACAGCTGTCTGAGTGAAAAACAAAGTCAGTTTTGTTTACAAGTGAAAGTTCTATTAAAACTAATAAAATTATAAGTGCTGTAAACAAAGTAGTGATGAACATACAAAACAATATAGAATTTTGTTAAAGTGAAATGAAATGTTTCTATAGAAACTACTTCTTTCTTGTTAATAACGTAGTACACATATTATAAAAATTTACCTCCATCATCAACTACCATTTTAATTAAAAAAAGTAAAAAATTAACCTTTCCCTCCCTCATCTACCCTTCATTTATAGATATTTTATCTACCTTTCTACAGTGGATTATTATGACCTTCTTTTCAGGATACTTTATTTATCAAAATTAAGCACTTTACTCTTGTTAAAACCTAAAACGTTGCTGGTAAACTACCCCTTTCCCTTAACCGATCTCCACAAAAAACAATGGACCTTGAGTCCTCTACAATTCAGGGCTGTATGCAAAAAATTATTTGATTCTGTTTGAATTTGCGGCTGTTATCGTTTGTCATAGAAAACATTCTACACACACACACACACACACACACACACACAGACACTTTTCGAAAAATGACTTTTCTTTCATGTTTTGATGGTAGTACAATCAGAATCTGCAGTTATCTCGAACACGATTTTTTTCGCCATGACCATACTTCCATTTCCTTATGGAACATGGAAGTAAAAAACCTCACGGACACTAGTCTAGTTACGTAGTTAGTTGAGGTCAGTAATGAGTACAGTAACTATATCGGTGACTACTGTTTGGAACGTGCCATGTTTGATTCTGTTTGCTCAATTACTAATTAGTCTGTCATTTTCTTCACTACATCAATCGGTTCACGTTCGACGTATAAGTTAATTCATTTTTTAAACAATGCTAGAAATCATTAATACTATCTAACGCTTTACAGTTTAAATTGTTTTACAATTATTACATTTTATTCTCCTACTTGGCCAATACTTAAAATTTTTCATATCAAGAAAGAGGACTCAACCTATTGAAATACAATTGTGTGTGTGCACGTGTGTGTGTTGTGTAAGTTTTGTCATCTCTGTGTACACTCTGTACGGCCTAAACATACATACAGGTACAGATACGCCACATTTAAGCCAGCAAGCAAGCAAGCGCGCACGGATTACACATTGTTTAGTGGGCGAAATGTTGTGTGATAAGTTCTAACGACAATAGTTGTTTGACGTAAGCCTTCTGGTAAGATTTAGACTTGTTTAGTAAAAATTCAGTCGAAATGGACAGAACGTTTGACAAACTCATTCTGGAAGGCATAATGTTTTCTTCAGAATAAATGTGGACAAAATTGTTAATAAGGCTCCACCAAGTGACAGTCGGTATAAGTATACGAATTGAATTAAATGTTTTGTTAAAATAGTAACAGTTATAATACGAAGCCTCACTATCCGCAATAACTTCAAAATAATCCCTCTAAGTTATATGATACAAAGCTCACAGTTGAGACGGTTTAGCCTCGTCAGTAGAATAGAAAATTGAAGATATCCTAGAAGAGGGTGGGAAGCAAACCCAGAAGGTAAAATGAGAAGAGGCAGACCCAGGTTGGAGTAAGAAGGCAGTATTAAAGTAAGTCCAGAAAGGAGACTTCTGTACATTCATGTGTTTATAAAACTAACAAAAAAGTTGATCCGATCAACTGTGGAAAGGGAAAGTTGGATGGGGACCTGCTATGCCATTAAAACTGGTTTACCGCCTATTTGTACTGGGAGGGAAAGGCCCAGCCCCAGGTAGGACTACACGGTTCGGGTAAGAAAAGAAAGAATGTATGTGGTGATAAAGAAGCTGTCTACGTAAAGGAAGACATTGCGAGCCCGCTAACCTGTGGGTAGAGGAGGAGGAGGAGGAGGAGGAGGAGGAGGAGGAGGAGGAGGCGGAGGAGGAGGAGGCGGAGGAGGAGGAGGAGGAGGAGAAGAAGCAGAAGAAGAAGAAGAAGAAGAAGAAGAAGAAGAAGAAGAAGAAGAAGAAGAAGAAGAAGAAGAAGAAGAAGAAGAAGGAAAATAAATATATGTAATTTAACTTTTACGTAAAGTTAACTTCAATTGTTAAAGTTAGGCCTTTGTACGACACCACCTTCTACGATAGGAGCAACACCAACAACAGAAAATTAAACAAATATACATATTGACGAATTTTTTACAAACATATTAAAGAATACGGAAACTATTAATTACATAAACACATTAATGAAGTAACAAGAAAACTCATTTGTAGTTTCTATTAATATATTTAAAATAAATTCCCACATGCTGTACGTGTTCAACTAGCAGAAATATATATATTAGACGATACTTTTAGACACATACTTTTGCACATATGCTATTACTCATTTGTGCGCACTTACCCACGTCTCGAAGGTATACTCTTCTTCTGCAGTATTTACCTTGATGTTTCCCAGCTAGGTCGCAGGCTTTGGTAGTTGATTGAGTGTGGATAAGCACGTGAATATCGTTATACAATTGTAATACAAGTAAACAGTACAGAGGATTTAGTACTGGTTGTGAAATTAGTACGACTTTGTTAATAAAATCATATTCATTTTGTTTATTATTTAAAAAAATGCAATTGTCATATTATTAATTTATTGTGTGGGTTAATTACTATTGGAACCCTTATATTCAATACGAATATAATATCATTATAACGTGGTTAAAATCTTATCTCTTATATTCTAAGACATATTACACACAAACATAAGACATATACGACCTGGAATATTTAAACAGATATATAATACTTAACACATATAATTATTATAATACGTGATTAACAGGTACGAAATTGAATATTCATCTTGTCTTAGCAAGTGTGGTTTTTATTATATACCACTTAATTAAAAAATTAATTAATTAAACATTTATTATAAATTCTAATAGAGACCATTCTATTACTTTAATTAATTATATTACTAATGTCTCAATTAATTAACAATCTTCAATTAAAGTAACTCTCATACTTGAGTTTTACGTTATCGTTACTTGCTTTTAATTATATAGTAAAACATAAAAATATAATACAATATGGTTTCTATAATGACCATTTACTTATGAGATTAATAAATTTATATTATTTGTTATCAATTATTATTCTTTGAACATTTATTGATTATTAATTATGAAAAATAAAAATATAATAAAGTTTATGTAAACTTGTATATGGAATCTTGAGCCTTCTTTTGATAGATCTCAGGGTCATTTATAATATTAAATAAATGTCTGACTTCACCTGCATATTTCTGCAACCATTTAACTGTGTCGTTACCGTCATCTGGACTCTCGAGTTTGGGATCCTCTTCGGGTATCACCTTCTCTGTCTCTGCGTCGTTGAAATTACTCTCTTCGTCTACTGGATGCTGAGTTCTGAAGGGGACCTCTGGTCGTGATGATGTACGGCTGGATGTAGCTGCATGTGGCTGTCCCTGCGTCCTCTAGTATTGTGCTCTGGTTCCTCTCCTGTCCTTGTCTTATCCCTCGTGGATGTCTCGAAGTTCTACGTGGACTTCTTGAAGTTCATCGACGTTACGACTCCTCGTAGATTACGATATTATAGTCTTTTAAATAAACCGTGTTTCACTAATACTTTCACCGACGTACTGCCGGTTCCATCGCACTTCAAGTTACGTAATACGGTTTAAAACATTACTTAACTTTGTAAAATTCGCGGTTGCGAGATGCGTGGATTTCACGTACTGTCTGTTGATGATCTGAGAAAGCGTGTGTCGCTCGCTGGGGTTTTATACTCCTGCTGTCGTCCGATTCCTGTTGGAAACTGTTTGAACAAAGTTGAACAGGTCGGCGCGTCGATTTATTTGCTAATAACAACCTACGCGTCTTTCTATGAAGCGCACACTTTTTTATAAATATTATTTTACAAATCGTTAGGTACATTATTAAACTTAACCAATGCAAATTATGAACATTAAGGTGTGTAAACTATGGAAGTTATGGAAAAATTTCACACGGTAGCTGAACGGTTCCCACGATCATAGACCATTATGGTCATAGACCATTTAATGTCTAATTGTAGCGCCAGGCGCCAGCTTTATTTTTACATACGTCTCTGATTCGTCTGACTTCTGGTTTTCGTTCAGTACTTAAAAAACTGTGTAAAATTTTCCACAATCGTATGCATAATTCAACTTGTTCTTCATTTACACACTACCACTAACACACACACGCAGAGTGCTACCACGCGGCTGCCTGTCGCTATGACGTCACCCTTGCCAGTCGGTGCGTGCTTCTTCTCCCCTCGCTGCGTTTAAAAACCAACTAGGATTTTAATTCCATATGCAGGCTCACTTACAATTATTTATTTATTTAAAATTAATTAATACGTTTATTTCTTTTATTATCTCTTCTACCTAACGCTTAATTATTACATTATTTTTATTATTTACATCTTTTACGTAACATACGTGCGTTCGTATGTTATCATACCTCAGTCAGGGGTTGATACATAGACTTATGCTAAACGTATCGTTGCAATATATTTGTTTTGTCGAATCGTAGTCCAGAACATGTAAAGTTTTTTGTATGTTGTCTCTACAAACAATTCAACCCTGGCTGAATTTGCCCATCTCGAACATACTCCAGTTGCAAAATTTTACTACTATGATTGCCACGATTAAAACAACGAGGCATGTGTGTACACCGCGAGCGCAATGCGTGCGACGTACCAGAGTGCGTGCTGGAGTCAATGCAAGACGCGCGCTTGCACTGATCCCCAACACGCAGCCTGCATCGCAGGACATGTGTTGGCTCAGCGGTGCGGTTTAAGTCTGATCGCGCGGGCAACACATGCGCGCGCTTACCAGAGTGCGTGTTGAAGTCAATGCAAGGCGCGCGCTTGCACTAACTCCCAACACGCAGACTGCAACGCAGGACATGTGTCGGCTCAGCGGTGCAGTTTAAGTCTGATTGCGCGGGAAACACATGCGCGCGCTTACCAGAGTGCGTGTTAAAGTCAATGCAAGGCGCGCGCTTGCACTAACCAGACTGCAACGCAGGACATGTGTCGGCTTAGCGGTGCGGTTTAAGTCTGATCGCACGGGCAACACATGCGCGCGCTTACCAGAGTGCGTGTTGAAGTCAATGCAAGGCGCGCGCTTGCACTAACCAGACTGCAACGCAGGACATGTGTGGGCTCAGCGGTGCGGTTTAAGTCTTATCGCGCGGGCAACACAAGCGCGCGCTTAGCAGAGTGCGTGTTGAAGTCAATGCAAGGCGCGCGCTTGCACTAACCAGACTGCAACGCAGGACATGTGTCGGCTCAGCGGTGCGGTTTAAGTCTGATCGCGCGGGCAACACAAGCGCGCGCTTACCAGAGTGTGTGTTGAAGTCAATGCAAGGCGCGCGCTAGCACTAACTAGACTGCAACGCAGGGCATGTGTCGGCTCAGCGGTGCGGTTTAAGTCTGATCGCGCGGGCAACACATGCGCGCGCTTACCAGAGTGCGTGTTGAAGTAAATGCAAGGCGCGCGCTTACACTAACTCCCAACACGCAGACTGCAACGTAGGACACGTGTCCGCCAAACGTGTGTGTGTGTGTGTGTGTGTGTGTGTGTGTGTGTGTGTGTGTGTGTGTGTGTGTGTGTGTGTGTGTGTGTGTGTGTGTGTGTGTGTGTGTGTGTGTGTGATGCCCGTATCCTAACCGTGACAGTCAGAGGAGCAAAAATTCCATTACCTAGAGTATTTCACAGTAGATAAAGAAGCCACAAGCTGAACTTATTTGCAGAGACATCGGGACACATCTGTTATCGTTGCCGATTTGAATTAAACTAACTACTTACATTTAATTTCTATCAATGGCTAAGAAACGACCAACGTATTGTTATTAACAATTACAAAAAAAAAATTTGAAATGTTTCCTGTTCTAAATCCTTTATTATTATAAAAATAGAAACACACACACACACACACACAGAATGAAAAAACATAAGATTTCTGTTTGATAGTAATCTTCAGATCCTGACAAGTTTATCTGAAAACAACGATTTAAAAATTGGCACTTCTCTTTAGTTATTCATAAAGTCTACCTTTTGTAGTACGTACTGCTATAAATCAGTCACATGATATACTGCTATACACATAATTCATATACACATTTAGTGTACTTCCATTAAAAGAGTTTGCGTAACGAGGCCTAATGACAGCCTGTTCCTTGTAATACTCTTTCATCAGAATCATCCAGAAATTTTCACCATGAATGATTGTGGAAAGTTATAGTATTACTTAGCATAATATCATTACATAATTAAAGTAAATCCAACTTTACACTAACTAACATACATACATAAGTGATTATTTTTGCTGTGCCAAGTTTTCTCTGAAGCACTTCATACCTGGCAACATTACTCACATAATTCAACAACAATTAGACATAAGTATTACATACAACACACACATATAGATAGATGAACACACAGAGAATGCAAATTCACACATGAAAATAAAAGTACACGACTAAAATACTGAGCACGCATCGAATGTGCTATGATGACGGTTTGAAACAAGTAATTATAGAGATTACAAATAGCGTCAGAGAAGCTGTATCCACTTGCTGGCTGCCGCGGAGGATGAGAGGACAGAAAAAACTCCTGCCTTTGGAGGCCTAGAGAGCAATTTAATTAAGAACCCCAGACAGCGGAACATTTCATCCCCCATTTCACCCATCATTTAAATTAATTTCACTTTCGTTTCCGTTAATTGGTTTTAGGAACTTTTGACTATAGATTGCGTGAAATATTACACGTCATACACAGAACTCGATTTACACTGATATTCTCACGGCAGAGGAATTAAAAATATAACTAACTTAAATGATATACTTTTATAATTGTAGGAAACATGTTGATTTTTTTTTTATGTTGCAGGAAAACAAACGATTACGTATGGAATAAATTGGTTCTCGTGTGACAAGCAAGGAACAGCATGATTTTGGTTGTATTAACATTGGTTTTGTAAAACCGTATAAAAATGTTGTACGTTTGATCAGTTAAAATAACAATGGCAAATAATTAGAAATATTTTCAAGCTAATAAAAGGCTATGGTTGATTACAGCATATAATTATATATTAATTAAAATATGTTTTGTAATCGAGAGCTAGACAATAAAAATTCTATTTTGCAACATTGGATCAAATATGGAGACCCAACTGAAAATGCAATATTATTCTATAAAACCTTTATTACAAGTGTTTAGAAATTATAAGAGATTAGAACTATTTTGATTAATGCTGGACATGTAGGTAGCAGAGTAACTGCCTTTATGAGCTCTATCCATATGTGCACAGTCACTGTAGGAGCCACTATTTATCTTTCAGCATTGAAAGATAGTGAACTTTGACTTTGTTGGATACGTAACAGTTACCGACATTAACAACAAAGCTTGAAGTCGTCTGCTTCGCGTTACAAAGTCCCGCCTGGCCGAACTATGAGTTTTTTACAATTGATATCGGAGTTTACGGGAAAGAGAGTGACGATGGAATTTTCAGGCATTCAAACCTTTCTAAGAAACTTGAAATGGGAGGACTGGCTCTTCATCGACCCTTCGTTCTTACAGGAACATACAAAACAGCGCTTTTTGTTTTCTGAGCGATGAAGGTTACCCACTAAAAACCTATTTGAAGAGACTTTTCCTTGCGCCAAAACTTTGACCATCAGAATCTACTTTTAATAACCGCCTTTTTTAAGGTCAGAAAATACCGGTAAATAATGTGATTTGGAATTATGAGTGACAAATGGAAACTGTTGCAAAAGGCTATTGAGGTAAAACCTTCGGTAGTGGACAAAATTGTTGAATGCCTATGCTTCTTGCATACAACATCATAATTGATAAACAAGGGAGACAGGAAGCAGTTACACTTACTGATCCTAAACACAATCGAAAAACCGATTTGCCTCGATTGGCAAAAACAGGGTGTCAATGAATCTTACACGGTCAGAGAACAATTTCAAACATTGTTTCCTACACAAGAAATGTACTAACGAAAATTTCATATCGCAAAATCGTTGTTTTTAAAATATTTATTACTTTTTATGGCAAAAACAATAGTAATTTTATGGCGTGGACCGGACAACACACTTTGGGCACTGTGTGTGCGGTTGTATTTATGTACATTGTCACAGGACAAAAGGCTTGCCGCATGACAAATGGCGCCAGTCATACACTCTGTTTTTGTGGCCCTAAAAAGGACCTGGTGGCGAGAAAGCTGATGTTGGTCTTGCCGCGCTGAGATGTTCGGCGGCTGCGCCTGCTGATCCTGGCGTATTGCAGTCCTTCTCTTCTTTCGGCATAGGTTGTAGAGTCGGCTGCCGGCCCAGCGACGTCCATCGCTGGCGCGGAACGGGAGTGCGAAGATGCAAGAACGGCGGCGGTTCTATTCTTCGGCTTACTCCGCGTCGATGTCGACCGAGAGAGGAGAGGAGATGAAGTGCGTCCGATGGCGTGGCGGTAAATTTTCTGCCGACCCGGGTTTTATGCACTAACCGGGATCGCTCCGAACACGTAGTTGGTCACGTCTCGGCGGCTGCTGATCCCGGATTGGCTCATCTCGTATTCTTCAGGTGTCACGCGCCGTGTCACTGGTACCGGAGAGCAGACGTAATGAATCGCTGTTGCCACAACATGTAGTGAGCCGTTTAAGAACAACAAATATGGCTCCCTTTTTGGGAGTTCATCATGATAGATTTGAACCGTATGGCATACGAGGAAGGTAGCGTTGGTAAGCACTACGCTACAGCCAATTATTCCAGAATGTCATCAAAATTACCTGATGATACAAGCTGAGAAGACCTGGAGACTGTAAAAACCTCTGACCTCTGACGTTTGGGATGGAACTCGGGTCAGGCGTCGTATTTACAGGACGTACACTAAGAATTATATGTCTTTACGGCCGTTTAACACTAGCCTAAAAACTAAGCTAAACTAGGTTAATATTTGCTAGCTTGACATTTCGTAATTTCGTAAAATATCAGAATATAAATTGAAATGTGTTGGTTTATACATAAGGTTACACATAAGGTACTGCTGCGTTTTCCAAATTGCTGGCCGGAGAAATTTTCATCTTCCATTTTACCCATCTTACGTTGCACATGCATATAATTCATGTCGTGCATTGCGCATGTCCGTAACTAAGACCTTGCATTTTTATTTTGTTGGTTTTGTTTTACAATAGTCTTTTTATCAGGATTATACAGAAAGTAAGTTCCGTTTTTAAATTTTGCGAAGGGATCGATGGCGCCACGCTGTTGCCCATGTGCGGCCAGCGGCCAGCATGTTGATTCGTTAGCAAGCCAACGAGCCAGCTTGTAAACAACTGTGCACTGCGTAAGCTTCGTTGAACATGTTTATAACGTCGAACGAATTCGAGACTCCTGCCGCGTGTAAAAGTAGGTATGTGATTTGGATCTTGAATACGAAAGGCATTAAAACAAAAGAAATTCACCGTCAGGTTTTCCATATTTATGGAGAAAAATCAGTAAGCGATTCAATGGTACCAAGATGGATATGACTTTTTGTTTAGTCCGGACCAGACAGAGTAATCGACGTAGTCTGCTTACCCGGGACATTGCGATGAAACATGGCACTGCACACACGCGCGCGCGCGCGCGCTGCCGCTGCAACACAACATCTCCTCACAGAGTTGGTCTGGCAACAATTAGATCAATTTGATCTGCCGCTTAAAACTCAGACCTCACACAAAGCGAATATCACCTTTCAAGCATGAGAAATCCTTCCTTGGTGGCCAACAATGTTAAACAAGCTGTTAATACATTGTTAAAATCACAGGCGAAAAATTTCTACGACGAAGGAATACAACTCCGGGCGCCTAGCTATGGAAAGTGTTCCAAAAATGACTGAAACTCTATAGAAAAGCAGTTTATGGTGTATACCCCAAATAGCAATAGAAGTATGTTATAAATATATAATAAATTATAATATTTTATATTATAGTTTTCTTTAATATTATATCGGAACTTACTTTCTGGATAGCCCTCGTATATTAATTATTAACGAAACTAGATAGCACAGTACCCATGCTTATGAAATTTAAAATCAACAGATTAACAGTCAGGCGGGGACGTTTGTAAGGAAGTAAGCAAAGCAGATAAACACTGAATTCAGGTTAGAAAGAGAAACCAACGCTTAACATAGTACTGAGTGTAGAAACGAACGGCCAAAACCTAGCGGAGCATAGAAAATCTTAGTTTTTATTAGATTTCAAAGTGAATCGACCTTAGGTTTTACAAAAAACTGACAAATTAGTGCTAAGTGGAAGGTTTATCAAATACGCTCACATGTTTCAAGCTGAGTTGTTTGCAAACGTTGAGTAAGCAGAAAACGTTTAAACAATTTGCCAACAAGAATTCTTAATTAATGAGTAATTCATGACTATACTTTCCTCTTATGATACAAACTTTAGCTGATAAAACCGGGGATTATTTACTGTGTATGAGACGTTAACACAATAGTTCTTGCAAACCGTACTTTTCAGGTATTTTATCTTCTTCCGGGCACTTAAAACAAGATACAAGGGGTATCAGTGCGTCAACGGATCGTTTCTGACGCTTGTGTACATAATTTAAATTTTGGAGCATAACAAATTTACGTAAAAACGTTAAATCTTTCTCAAATTATAAATCCTTAAATTTTTAGTGACCGTCAATCAATGAATGTTTTAGTGGATGGTTAGTGAGGATCGGTCAATAATAAAACTTTTAGTTACTTTGCGTCGACGTTTCGACAATATTTATTGTCATCTTCAGGACCTGTGTATGAAATACAATAGAAATATCAAACATAACGAAACAATTAAATATTTGGGTGAACGTGTTGGTGATGTGAGTGTGTGCGTGCGTATGTATGTATGTATTATTTAATTAAATTGTAAATTGTAATTTACAATTTTAAGTTATTTTAATTGTTTAATTAATTAAAATAACATTACATCTAGTAATTTAAATTGTAATACTGTATAAATTAAGTTCTCTCATACTATAATTTGCTCGCTTTCTTAAAGATAATTTGAAGATGTAAACAAACTATCATAAGTCTTCACATATAAAATGATACATACATACGCACGCACACACTCACATCACCAACACGTTCACCCAAATATTTAATTGTTTCGTTATGTTTGATATTTCTATTGTATTTCATACACAGGTCCTGAAGATGACAATAAATATTGTCGAAACGTCGACGCAAAATAACTAAAAGTTGTATTATTGACCGATCCTCACTAACCATCCACTAAAACATTCAAATTATTAAGTAAGTGACTTAAACGTAAAAAAGTACTTCGTGATGTTTTACTTTTCTTCTGTTGTAGTATATTTTATAACAAACATAAGTACGTGTATAAATTACGCATTACTTTTGGTGATCGTATTGTTATGACGATCACACAGATCGTCGCGTAGTTCAGCGGTAACAGGATAATTATGTAATTAATAATAATAATAAATAATATTTAATTAATAATAATTTTCAACGAAGCCACAAGTAACAAACTTTAATTAGTCACAAACATAAGTTATAAATCAACAAAACACTCTTTTACAATTGAAGTTTAATTTGTCCACCACACAACAATAAATGTACCTTATTATAGTTCGCACTAATTAACACTTTTTACTTAGCTTCAAACCGTACGCAAAAATATCGCCAGGTAAAACTTACTGCTAAGCGACGCTCATAACGTGTGTGTGTGTGTGTGTGTGTGTCGCAGAGGTTTTAGAATAATTTTCCGTTCTCCGGGCGGCTTGCCGATAAGTGCTCGAACAATCTGGAGACTAAGTCATAATACGCGCTTGACACAGACGCTGCATGTTCTGGACCAGCCGAGAAACGTGTAGAACTACACTCTCGAATTTTCAAGAGCGTCACATAAATTGCGTTTCATCTCAACGAACATAATAGTATCAAGTACCGGAAGTAAGCCCTCCAGAGTAATCACTGACATACAGCAAGTTCTTTTACACGCAGCTTTCAGTTTGACTGAGACCTAATCACGCTATACTCGGGAGCACATACAAAGGCGAGACGTGTCACATGCGCAGAGGCAAGAGACAGTATCACGTGATGTGTCGGCCAATAAGGGCCAGTCAATCGTTTCGTTTACATGAGTGCTTGTGACGCAATTCGCTGAGTGCAGTGAGTGACTCTGTCTCTCTCTGCGCAATACGCTTTTACTTTCGTAGTCATTTATATGACTGTACTCTATACACGCTAATGTCTACAATGCCGCTTCTGTTCAGAAAGGGAGACAGCAGACCCTCGGTTATAATATGCGATCAATGCAGCTGCTTAGAGGCGCTTTCAATGCCTGCCATTTCAGTGTTGTGGTTTTCATTATAAAAGAAAATTAAAATATTTGTTTGTTAAATGCAAAAAGTAAAAAAAAAAATAGTCATTTTGTTTATGCCTTGTGTTCTGCTTGTTAACAAAACAACTTTTAGGAGTTAATAAATTTTAAACTTTCCCAAAATTCAATTTTAAAGAAAATAGTTATTTTCAACGTCATTACTTATAGAAGTGGTCAATTAGAAATTTACATTCCGTACCCAGTTATATTATTTATACTTTGTTGGAAAACGTTATTAAAATTCTTACTTCGTTCAACCAAACTTAAAAGCGCCTCACATTTTGATCGTCTTTCTTTTTTTAATAGAGAAGTGCACCCCCCCACACACACACACACACATGTTGGGATGTTACCATCTGTGTGTTTGCGTCTGTGTGGGTGTGTGCATAATTTACTACCTTAATACATATGTATAGCTGAACTCTTAATCGAAGGCCCCAGTTATGAAGAAATTAAAAATGTAATCAAATCTAGGAAATAAAGCACTAGGAAGTGATGGAATAACGGCAGAACTTCCAAAATGTGGAGGAGAATATATTGTTACGACATCACAGAACAATCTACGTGATTCTCGAACTATGCATTGGAATCCGGCTGAATGTTGTGGCGTACGTGATTTCAACATGCGCTTGCGAGACTTTTCTAGACGCCGTCAGCCTCGCTGACTGGGTCAAGGCCGCAATTAAATAACGCGTAGTTATGGAATGTTCTGGTGTGTAAGCGGGGTATAAATATTCGGGGTCAGCGTCTTTAGTTCAGTTATTATCGGGCGATATTACTCTGTGCGTTCAAGTGGTTATTAGTGCGGTTCGTAATATTGTGGCGAAGTGTTATGTGTTTTTATAATTGCGCGGGAAAATTGTTGTACAATTGTGTTTTATATTAGTTGACATTTTTTTATTCCTTGTGAACAATTTTTATTTGATTTGTTGTAAGAGACTGTATTGTTAATTACAAACTGTTTAATTGTGATAATTAAACCTGGTGATTAGTGATTTAATTGGTACCTAATTATTGACTTAATTTTCCACTGTACCTACGACGATCAGGAAACGTTGTTACAATATGATCTGATAATATCTATATGGAGAAAGGAGAGATTTCTAGAGGAATGGACCTTCGGAATCGTACAGCCGGTAAATAAAACAGATGATAAGCTACTTTGCACAAATAGCACAGGAACTACATTATTAAATGTCACACACAAAATTCTATCTGGTTTTATAAATAAGAGTTTGGCTAAATATATCTAATACATGGCTGGAAATAATACATGGAATGTCACAGGCATATCTATCAGTTGGCAATTATACATTTTAACGTGATTTGAACGTGTCTAACAATTTTCTCACTTAGGTTCACGAATTACCCAGAACGACTGTTGCAGCAATGAAATAATGTCCCGCACCGCACTTAGCAACAGGTGTCATTACTCCTATGAAAATATTTTAAAATCCAGGATGTTCAGCAAACAAGTTCAGCTGGCTATATGCAAAAGTCATGTACTACCGGAAGTAACATACGGATGCGAAGCCTGGTCAGTAACCAGCACAGACGAACAACGTCTAAGAATATTTAAACGAAAATGCTTGCGAAAAATCTTTAAAACTCTACAAACTGAAGATGGCTATTGGAGGATTCGAATGAATCATGAACTGGACCAATTGATTCAGGGTGCCGACAGAGTCCGGTTTTTTAAGAGTAAGAGGCTTGGGTGTCTGGGCCACGTAAGGCGAATGGATGACAGAAAAATGGATAAAAGAATTACAGATTCGAGATGGGTAGGAAGAAGAATTAGAGGCAGATCCATAATGAGATGGTTGGATGACGTAAAGGATGATTTGAAATGTATGATCGTAAGGGAATGCAGATGGATGTGTAATGAGAGGGCGGAATGGAAGAAAGTTATTAAGCAGGCTAAAACCCACGCAGGGTTGTAACGCCAGGAAAAGAAATGAAGGAATTCATATATACGGTAATTATAAACATAATTTACATTCTAATACACAACTTACATACCCAACTAGGTCTTCGGGTTTGAGCTTATTCCAGTTACGTCTAAACAGTGTAAAAGATAAAACTTTTGCACAGAGGGAAAAGTATCTTGAAGAGAAATAACTAGTTTAAATTTGTCATAGAATAATATTATCTTATATTTTAAAAGGCAAAATATTCGGTTTGCAAACATTCTTTATACTTTCTTAAAATATGGACATAGACGTGCGTGTAGATATAATAATCAACATAATCTATGAGAACTAACCAATAATTAAATTTCCCTGCCGTAAATATTATCACTGGCTGAAGGGTAATTTTCGTGCCACGGGGAAGGACGTTGTGTTGTTGATCCGTTATTGCGATTCTGCGGGAAATGTATGCGCGCGCGCGCACACACACACACCTCTAGTCTGTTTTTTATCGATGGCGTTAAATGTTGACTATTGTGGCCGATTGTGAGCCACAATTCTATTTTTGACCACAAAAAATATAAACTAGCCATGTGTGTGGCAAAAGCGTTTCTGTTTATTTGCAATGCTCGGAACGGCATCCTACCTAAACAGGCTAACATATTGTCAAAACCAAAGACTTAATTCATAAACGGCACGACACGGTCTCATTTTGCGGTTCTTGAGTTTCTACAACGTCGGTAAAAGTTTTATAGAATATTTTTGAACATCCATTCTTCTGATTTTGCGCCTGCAGATTTTACTCTTTGTTTCATTTAAAATTTGATTTGGAAGGAAGTGATATTTGCAAAATAACGAAGACGCAAGGCGAAAGTTTATCCCTGGTTGTGGAAACAGACCCACTTTTTATAAGATTTGTTTGGAAAAATTAATCTCAACTTTGATAAGTGCGTAAATAGGAATAGGGACAACGTGGGGATCAGTCTCCACGTTACTTAATAAAAATAATTAAATATTTTTCTTAATGATCGATGGAAGTTACTTTCTGGACGCTCATCGTATTATCTACATAATATAAAACTCAGAGTCTGAGGATATGTGGGTACTGAATACAAATCCACACTATTACACCGTTTGCCACCAAAGTTTGCACAGGTAACCTCTAACACAAAGCAAAAAACACTGCCTAACTTGGAATTTGATATTCTGCCCCGTTCTCACGATTTAGCCCCTTTTAATTATGCCTTTTCGTTGACGCGTATAAAGATGTCAACAACACCATGGAGACCAGAATAAATTAAAACAGGAACAAGTAAATAAAAAAAAAAAAACATTCAGCGGCATCGGAACTGTACATTTATCGATTCCTGCAGTAGATTTTCGAGGCTTAATATAATATGCGATTGTATCGATAGCCCTATATTACGATGCGGAAAAGAAGAAGTGTACTAATTGTAAATTATCCTATTACTTAATTCAAAGAGAAAATACGTGTTGTTTTCATTTGTGAGGTTAGGTGACAACGGTTTTTGTTTTTAGTGTACTGCTGAAATAAATAAAAGCCATGGTTGATGAAAACAACGTTTAATGTGTTATGCAATGCTTCTAACACTGTAACACTTAAAATAAAGAATTTAACGTTTTTGATTAAACCAGGTACTTCATAAATGTCTCCAAATGCTTTATAAACGGGTACTTTTAGGCTGTTGGACCAACATAATAATTTAGTACAAGTTAAAATATTACAAGTGTTGAAAACAGCTTTGGAGAGATTTTGACTAATAAGTACAAAATTTTTATACTCATTTCTACGAGCTGACGCATAGAAATGAGTAGCTGGCTCATTCTCAGTTCTGACGAGCTGACAGAACGCCATATAGATATAAACAATAAAAATTATATAAAAATACTTATTAAAAGTCAAATATTTGCGTGCGAAGCCGCGGGTAACAGCTAGTAGATTACAAAAGTAATAACATAATATTGATTGCATTACAAATTTAAAATTTATTTTACCATTGTTGAATGATTAATAATAAAAGGTTTAGGCATTAAATATTTTAAGTAATCTTATTTAAACATTTTGAAACTTTAAACTATTGCTAGAATACAACAGTAGGCTATCCACTAATACAAATATTAAAGTAGTCCTATACACGATTTATACGGGTAATTAAATTTTTGAATAAATTGTTGAACTTCCATTCCTTAAAAAAAAATAATTCACTTGTAACCCTCTTTAACTTAGGCAGTAAAAAAAAGATTTTTTTTTTGAAAATTTTTTTTGAAATTTTTTTTTTTTTGTAAAGAGGGGCCACAAGTTAATTATAACTAGGCTAAAGCCTAGAGAAGCCAAAAATGCGCTGGATCCAGTGAGACGGGACTTGCAATGAAAACTCATCAATTAAACAATTAACAAATCCCTTTTATTATTCTATCTCAGTAAACAAATTAATAATAAAACAAATAAACCCAAATGTCATAAACTATAATTCCCTTAAATAGTCAATAAAATAAAGTATACTTTCTCAACAAGGCCACCTGAAAATATTTATTAATACCAAGAAAATAATTTGCTATGTCGCTTTACAAATGAATTGAATTTAAAACCATTACTAACCTTGAAATAAGGTTTCCATTAAAATATTAATAAAATATAGAATTTATTTTATATGTTCCTTTTAGAATGCTCCATTGAACTTAATGAAGCTAAATGGTATAGATTCCTTGCTAATATTAATTATAATAATAATTACTCAAACAAATTAAATAAATTTTAAAGGGTGACAATTCATATACTTGTTATAAAGTTAACTGAAATAAATTATTTTCTTAAAGAAATTATCAGCAATGATTAATTGAGATAGAATACCTGTTATAAAAAATGAAAAGGATATATCTACATGATTCCATGTATTAATTTTCTTTTATAAAAAAAGACAACGAACAAACCCTATATCTAATGTCCCCACCAAAAATACACTAAATGCATAATACTTATAACCCCCAAAATGTACACACAAATATACAAACATAATATGTTCCACAATACAAATACATTATACAATAGTATACAATACAATATACATAAGGATCTCTTGCCACGCCCCTTTTTATATTACCGCCATGGTGTATATAAATTCTTACTTGTTTTATAATTATCCCTGTTAGGATTGCAATTTACTTTTATATTACCCCCACGGTGTTGGTTGATTACACATCACGTGTAGTAGATAATGCTTAAGCATTCGGTAGTCTCCAGGACATAATAACTTTCAAAGTAAATTTGTATTACTTATTGTCAGCGTTTTACAGTTACGTAATTTGCACTCATTGTTTCTGTTCTCGTTTCATGTATTGGCGTTTCTATTCCAATGAAGAAATCAGTTCATTGTCAGATGATGCTACTGATGATGCTCCTTTTTACTCTGGCCAGTAAACAGCATGTGGTATGTGTGTGTGTCCTGTACCTTTAACCATGGTATCCTTCAGAAATTTGCGTTTGTAAAATCTCCAGCATCGTCTGATGGCAAGTAACATAATGGCGATAAATAACTATAACGTTCACACCCCCAACACCGCGACTTCCACACGCTTCTTGGCTATTCTACCAGCACCTAATCCCGCTGCGCTCTGTCACTACAGTGCAAGGCGGCTCTGAAGGATAAATACTGGATTTTGGAGCGACCGAGTTTAGTTCAGTTCACACATAGCGATATTTAACAATTAAAGTTATAATTAGTACAAAACTGTAATAAGTTGGCATTTAGTGTTGTGTGTTACATAATTTAACTGGAACTTTTGCATATGAGGAGCGTCATCTGTTGATTTCTGACTATTGTTTGTTCTAAAATTTGGTAATTAGCGACTTCATTGGTGTCAGTTACAGCACGATGATGTTTGGCACTGTCAGTGTGTTTCATCACTCCGTAATTACACCACTCATTTACTAATTAATAAAAAAATTACCTACTTATTTTGTTTACATACTATTTTAAAATACTAATTTTGTTTTGTCATATCATTTCGTCTAAAAACGCGAAAAACAGTTGCAATACTACGGGTAGATTTCATGATGCATCTAACTGTACACCTTTTGCACATTCACCAAATCCTACGTTTCTGTTGGCGTCAAAACCGTGTCAGTTTAGATCACACACACACACACACACACACACACATGTTTCAAACTGTGTTTTACATTACAGGGGGATTATGAAATGTTTTACACTCTTTTCTCGACATACTTTTACTTTCTTGCTTCGTATATCCTAGGTCTATAATTTCTCCACAAGTAAATATATTTAACAAAATTGGAATATTTGTAAACTCAGGAGACTAAGTAAAGTAAGGGAAATGGAAAAATACCATTCCGTTTCTGAAGTTTCAGACGTACAATTTCAATGCAAACAAGAACATAATAAAATAAGTCCAGTGGTATTGTAGCAACTGAAAGCTTTCCCGTGTTCGCAACGCTGTATAATTAAACTTGGCAAAGAAACGTACTACAGCTGTATCATGGCAAAGAAATGCAACACAACCGAATGAACCAGCCAACTTATTTGACTTGCATATCGTACGGAATGCTTACATGTACTTTCTATTCGTCTTAATTTGTATGAACTGTGATCCACAAGGAGTTAAAATGAATTTTCAACAAAGCATTCCTCCTTTCTTACTTACACACTCTGTGAATACTAAATTTTAAAATAAGTTTGACTATAAAATTGTTTTGCAATTAATTCCTTAGAAATTAAATTCTTAACCCATATAATTGCACTGTTCGTATTGTACTGCACTATGCATAGTGTACGTTGTTTGCAGTGACCATGGGTGTATGCGGGACGTTGGGGTATTTTTGGCAACCAGTAAAGACGAATAGCAAGCGCCTCAGAACACCGAACGACTTTCACGTCAGGCGGCATGGAAGATTGCTTAACCAATAAACAGGTCTTACTAAGGACCGCAGTCCTAGGATCTTTGTTCAGCTGCTTACAGGTGGCTGTCTCCGACTATTCTCCAATCATTCTAAGGTAGCTATCGCTGTTCATGACCAACATTGAACTCGCCTTGTCATCCGGTACCACAGCAATCGAGCCGAACACCCTTTTAAGTCCCGTAAGGGTGTCAGTTTTGTCGGCGGAAGATTACATCTTGGAGGTTTCAGTTCGTAGTCCTTCAGTCTTTCGACTGGTTAGTACCCTCCCCGCATATACCCGTGGTGCGTGTGGTAATGAGTCTCTCACAGGTATATGGGACCTACAGTTTAACGCCGGATCCGAACGACAAAATTTTTTTTTTTATACTAGGCAGGATACCTCTCGCTGGGTTGCCATTACCTTGCGAGGGGGAACGGTCGTATCTAAATCAGATGACCCCTAGCGGGAATTGAACCCGCGCCGACAGTGTAGCAGCGTCATACGCTAGCCACTACGCCACGACCGCTCCCATCTTGGAGGAATGGCCCTGGCAGCTGCAAACCGAATTTCACCTGTCTCTTACTGCAGCTGCTCAGCTCCCGAATTATAGCCTCTACCTTAGCTATAAACCCTTTTACCGGAATCCTGCTCAAAGTCACAGCAAACTTCTATCCCTTACTTAACACCAACATTTCCGCTTGCATCAGTTGACAGGACGTCCTTTCTGTTGTTACTCCCACTTCCGTTGTTGTTGTCAGGACGACAACGTTCAAATTTTACGCGGTGCCTCTTTTTGTGCTGGCGCAAACTGACTTAAAGGTGTTAAACGTCAGACCGACCACCAACTCTAAGTCACCCCACCGGAGGGACCTGCTAAGATATATGTGCAGATTTAACAACGATTCGTCGTTGATCGTTAACGCCGTCCTCGTTTGGTGGATCCTTCGTGCAGCATAGCTTCCTCAGCCCGCCCATGTATCCTGCTGGCCTACCTTTTTAAGATCTTACAAATTATTGGAAGGGTCTTACACTAATGTTTACTAAATCTGTTTGAGAAGGCAAACGTATGTTGGCAGGAGAATGACAAACCGCTCCCAACCCCCTTCTGCTGTACTTCTTTGGTCTCGTAGTGTAGTTCATCAACAGTTTTTTTTCAAAACTTTTGTTTACTTCCTATTAAGTTTATAAGTTTTACGAAAAATTAATTGCAAATTTGTTTTTTTTAGTGTATTGCACCTACCTATTTTTTCTGACGTTGAACTACAGATTGTCTTTTAGGAGTCAGTTTCTTAACACAAGCACTTACGAAAGTAGTCTGTAAGTCCCATACCTTTCTTCCCCAGAACGTATGAAAATAAATTTTATATTCTTTTTAGAAAAGTTTTCATTGCACTTATATCGGCCAGTGTATAAGTACGGTTTCACTGACCTCTCTTCATGTACACACTGTATACATTTTCTTTACCACTGTTGCGAAGAGTCTTAGGCTTAGCTCTTTTCCATTCTCCCACTTTACACAATTTTGTCCTTGGTTTTTCATCATTTGTTTTCTCTTCTGGTGTTTCTGATTGCTCAGATTTAAGCTAAAAAGTCTTGCTGTTGTTGGTGTTCTAAAGATCTTTACCTAAAAACAAAAATACTACGATAAGCTTAACGTTCTCTAGAGACACCGTTACCAAATTTTACAAATTAGTCAGCATTGTGAGAAACAAAAAATAAAAGACATGGAAGGTCGTACATTTCTTTTTTTACCAAACCTACAAACACCCCGTCCCAGCAACACCGCCAGGATAAGACGGTTTTCGCCAAAATCCTTAGCGGTAGTGACCCCGACACTGCCTACCACTTTTTGTTGTATCCCATTGGCAGTAATATTTTTAGTATATCTAGTTTCTGTATTTTTGCTTGACTCATTTTATTTAAAAAATGCACTTCTACCCCCTTTACCTTGCAGCTTGCAATTAAGAAGCTAAATTTGTTTCCGCACAAAAAAAAAGGTAAGCTGATATTTAATTTTAATGTATTTTACTATTTCTTTTATGAATTTGCTAACTGCTATGATTTTTTATTGTTCGACTAAGCTTTTCGTCATTACTGACATCTTCAGGTCTTAAACAACGCGGACCTGAAGATGTTAGTAATGACGAAAAGCTTAGTCGAACAATAAAAAATCATAGCAGTTAGCAAATTCATAAAAGAAATAGTAAGGATGGCTGCTAATTTAAACAATACGAAGAAGTTTAATGTATTTTGTTTAAAACTATTATAGGTGTTGAGTCTAAATTAAAAAATTATAAAATTATAAATTCGAAATTGTCTGTAAATATAAATGCGGCTATCATTACCCTTTTTTAATGAAAATTTCGGTATCGTTATTGTGTTGGAATATGGATAGAGGGTTTCCATTCGATAATGTTGCGGGGGTGGGACTATGCGTCTTTAGTTACGACACTCGTCTAGGTTCTTCAATAATACGAGGGCGTAGTTCTCATGAAACTTCGAATCGCTCCATAAATAAGTTTGGCGCAAATTGAGCGTGAACCGCCGACTGACCAAAGATTACGTCCAGATTTATCTGCAGTTGAATGTGCCAGCAATAAGGGTAGATTTACCGCGTCGTTACTGGTCACGCCAATAACATAGCTCAGCGTTCAGTCGCAGGCACTTCTCTGCCGAATTCCGTTCTTTTGAGCTTTCCAGTGTTCCGTAATGTAAACGGTATTTATCTTACACTCGTTAAATGTGCAAGTCCGTAAAGCATCAGGTGTAGGGCTACGTTTATTTTTAAAACGGCTTAAATTATAAGGTCCAGTTAATAAATAATTTAATTGAAAGTTTAGAGTAAATCGTTAGCAGTGGCGAAGTTACATGGAGGCAATTGATGCAATGCCTACCCTAAAAAATTCTGTAGAATAAAAAAATTATAAATACGTATGAACTACATAACGTAAAGATTATACATTGTTTGAAGTTCAATCAGTTGTATTATTGTGTATGATTAATACAAGGATTGTTCAATAGAAACACGTATAGAGCTGTAAAGCATATTTTATTCAACGATTTTAAAAGAAGTCTCCATTAACATTAAGATATGAGTTCCACTGTTGCACCAACCTATAGATTCCCTGCTAGTAAAATTCTTACGGCTGTTTGTGGAACCATTCGCTTACAGCAAAGTCTACCTCAGCGTCCGATTTGAACCACCATCCTTTTAGTGATTCCTTAAAAAAAATTTAAGATAAGATTTTTGCCTACCCATTCATTAACTACTAGCTTCGCCACTGATCGTTACAAACCTGTAACTACTAAGAATTCATTTAATGAAAACTAGGCTTTAATCGTGTGTGCACTTTGTAATTAGGATTAATGGAGATATCTACTCGTTGCAGTATCCGATGTAACAAATGACTTTGTAAACTGCTTGAGCAGTGAGTCAGTTACTGCTTACAGAGTCATAGTAAATTTTCAACATACAGACTCTTTATACGTTACATATTCTGACGCATAATTGAAGATCCTACGAATCCCACAAAATAACAAACACGCCAGTCTGTCATAGTTAATGCATTAAACATTTGTAATACGTTCTATATCTTGAGATATTTGTCGTACGATTTATGTCACAATTTATAATTTATAGTACATTTATCATGAAGGGTTTGTGTGCAGCACCCCCATACATTTGTAATACGTTCTATATCTTTGTATATTTGTCGTACGAATTATGTCACAACTTATAATTTATAGTACATTTATCATGAACGTTTTGTGTGCAGCACCCCCTGAGTAGCCTGTTCTAAGCTTGGAAGTGACGTAGTGTATGTGGCCTATATTTGCATAAACATGCAAGGCATTTAATGGAAGTGCATAAAAGCCACTGCCAGTCCATAAAATATAACCTGGCTTCAGTTCATTAAGGAATAAAACAAAATTTTAAAAACAATTTATTTATTTTTAAAATTGCTAGCAGACCAGTTTGACAAAATGAATAACCATCTATATCAAGGAAGGCACACACATATCAAATCCAAACCTGTCTCTGTCCGTAAAGTGTTGATACTATGGAGAGTATTTCTTCGCTATTGATTTCTTCATATCACTTTATAAAGCACTGCCGATCGTACAAAATATACATATATTTGAATAAGTTGTAAGTAACCTACTTGTGAATTACTTGTGAAACTCTTTGTTTTATCAGTTTTTAATATTTATTCATGAAAATATAAATATACCCATCTCTCTGTCCTTGTCGTCGTTGACATGTAATATCAACCAATAAAAATAATTTGGTTTCGAAAAATGTGTAAGCATTGTACAGCCGGAATAAATAAAAACTAACATTTATGTAAACTTGCATACATATTGTTATATAACGAGTATTCGTAGTGTGTTAAGCCCCGCGTTTGGACTGACATATGTTATAGAACGTATATTCTGACGACCGTATCTATCCGTTCAAGCTTCGCGATGGAGCGCCATATGTTATAGAACGAGTATTCTGACGATCGTATCTATCCGTTCAAGTTTCGCGATGGAGCGCCATATGTTATAGAACGAGTATTCTGACGATCGTATCTGTCCGTTCAAGCTTCGCGATAGAGCGCCATATGTTATAGAACGAGTATTCTGACGATCGTATCTATCCGTTCAAGCTTCGCGATGGAGCGCCATATGTTATAGAACGAGTATTCTGACGATCGTATCTATCCGTTCAAGTTTCGCGATAGAGCGCCATATGTTATAGAACGAGTATTCTGACGATCGTATCTATCCGTTCAAGCTTCGCGATAGAGCGCCATATGTTATAGAACGAGTATTCTGACGATCGTATCTATCCGTTCAAGCTTCGCGATGGAGCGCCATATGTTATAGAACGAGTATTCTGACGATCGTATCTATCCGTTCAAGCCTCGCGATGGAGCGCCATATGTTATAGAACGAATATTCGTAGTATGTTTTTATTTATAATTAATTAAGTCGAGATTTAACCTAATTAAATGCCTCAAACTTTGGTCGTTAATTTGTGATAGAATTTGGTTATTTTGTTGCTCGAGTTCGCTGCTGCGTCTTAGAATTTTGTTCTTCCCTCGTCGCTGAGATGAACCTATTGGTATGCCTTTTCGCTGAAAATCATAAGTATCGGTTTATACAAATACTAACTTGTGACGGTGGGTTACTAGTAATGTAGAGGTGTATTGCTAGTAATAAAGTGAGAATAATTCAAATCAACTTATTGCCGCCGCCACTGCTGCTAACCATGTACTCGTATGTCGTTCACCTAGGCTGTAACGTCTTAGTCTAATACAATAACAGTCAAACTCCTGTATTGGTTATGAATTAATCTTTTATTTTTCGAACTCATTATTAATGATTACTATTATACAATAATACTGTTTACTTTCTTTTTAAATTTCAATGTTGTTGATGGACTCTTTCAAATAATTATATCTCAAGGTTTCCAGACTGAATCGAACTATCTGTCGTTCTGGACGTAAACATCCGTTAATAAAGCAGGTTCTTTTAGACTGCAAGATACACATAAATTAAAACACTGCACCACTATGATAGTTAGTATTAGGAGTGTGATAACATTATTATAATTCTTTAACAAAAAAACATAAACATTGAACATGTGATCATTATGGAAATTTTAGGTTAAGTTGGTTTCATTGTAACCTAACTTACTCAACTTTAAATGGTTAATAATTCCTTAGATACGTTAACAGTTTTGTGTAACAAAGTTATAATTGGAATCTAGTGATAATTTCATCATTTATCTTCTTATATTGGATGCAAACAAATTAACAGGTATTTGGAAATTAACCACTCCTATCGTTGAGGAGTATATTACATTTAGTCATAATCTTAAATTTAAACACAATATAACGCTTAGGATACTATAGGTCAAGGGTTTCTTTTAATTCCCTCATTGACGAGTTAATGTCTCTTATTCGACAAGTTCATTTAGTTAATTAGAAAATTAAAGTTTATTAAGGATCTAATCTTTCCTTATCAATTGTTTGTTTTAATTATTGAAATAGTTTTCCCATCTAGGTTGGGTAATTATTAAATCTAAGTGTATTAATTAATTTCGCTGATAGCGTTCCTTAATTATTGAATTACTATCTAAAAATATTTGTCATTGTCACTGATACTTGCGTACTAAGTCGATCTTGTAGTATCACTATTTCACAAAATTTTCTTTTTATTTGAATGAACTTAATTTTTATTAATTCATTCTCGCTCACAGCCTATGCGCACATACTCCGTTTTAGACCACTGGTTAAAGAAAACTTTCACTATCCCTATATCCGACCTAACCTCAACTTTGCGTTTCGAGGTTAGACACTTTCGTCAGCTGTCGGCTATCAATTCAGTACCTTTTGGTTACGATGACCAGCGTGGAGTCTGCGTCGAGGCTTGAGATGAACTGATGATCTTACCTGTGTCGAGATTCTGTACCTAGTAATTAACGGCCCCTGATTGGCTAATTGTTCTAATTTTCGGGTACTCTCGGTATCACTCGGCAAAATAGACGCTTATTTTGGCGTCAGTCGACTGGGGTTGAGGCTATGATTTTTTGGTTTCCATTGTACTCCCACGGGCTTGTAATTAATTCTTTTTTTATAATTTAAATAATTCACTTGTAAATACACTGGTCATTTTTTCATTACTACCATCGTTTTTGTCTTTTTCTCACGAGTATTTCGGTTACCCTCACCATACAGTTTTGATAAGGATTAACAAAATATATTTCTTAACATTCCTTAAGAACTATTTACATATCTTATTTTCTACCTTATTCTATTTACAATGTTCTCTTTTCTGATAAATACTTATCATTTTTATTTAGTTATCAATTATTACCCCGGTAATTCGTTAAAATAGTCACTATTAGTTTAGGCCCACTTCCATGTTTTTTCTATGTCTTCATCACCTTCTTATATTAAGGATTCTTATATTTATTACACTATTATTCTTCACTTTTGTTCTTTGTGATAGCTTATGATTACTACACAATAGTTTTTTACATCATTATTTAATTATTACTCCTAATAATTAATTTAATTTTGACTAGACTCTTGGTCGATTGCCATTCTAATAGTTTATTAGTTATTTTATAATATTAGGGGTTTGTAACCCATATTTGTTGTGGTCTATTTATACTAAATTAATCATAACTACTTCTGATTATATCAATACTATCTAGTATTGTCTTATTTTATTTATATTTTTCTTTGACTATCATTCAGTATATCTGGGTGTTACATTTTTCCTTAATTGATAATTCATATTTATCTTTTGATTAGGTTTAGTTTGTATCAGTGTTATTATAGCAATGTTAATGCTTGGCAGTGTTTAGTTTTGCTCTTGTATTTTAACATTTGTTGGCATTTATCTAAATTTTCCTGCATCTAGTATCATCTATGGTTTACATATAATATACATTATTATTATTAATTTTATGGCAATAGAGATTGATTTGCCTCTCATGAATAGTTTTGTGTCTCAGTTAAAATCACTGACTGAGTTCCTATTCTTTTATCATTGTTTTATGTGTGATTTTTGTTGTTTAAGTTACCCATACTATGTTGTACACTTGATCATGTTAATTTACACTTATACTGTACACGAATTGCTTTATATTATTACTTTTGTGACAGGAATGCTCATTATTGTCTCTAGTTTGTTTACACTACAAAATATTTTTAGTTTGAGATCATTCTAGTCATTGTTTTTTACAATTCTATTGGAAACATTTTGGCCAGTTTAGGTTGTGTCCTATCTTGGATCCCCAAAAATAGTTGAATCTCAGATTTAATTTTTTACTTATGGCATTGGCTCTTTACATCTACTTAATGCTGTTTATTATTTTTATAGTTATATCTTTCCTTCTTTGTTACTAACTCAATCTTATTGTTGAGTAATAGTTGTCTTTTATAATTTTATTTCTACTTTACAATTTCAACTAGTCCTTTGGACATTATCTAGTGGTCATTTTTATACATTAATAATTTATATATTTACAACTCTTATATTCACTACCCTCTGCACTTCTATTATCAATATTTTACCTTTCGAGTTTTGGTTGTACCGTTAAGTCATTGAGGTCAATTTATTAATGGTCTTAGGTCAGTGTCAAGTCACAGCTTACGGTTTTAAATCAAGTTTTACATTACTTCTATTTTCTTTATCATTAATAATACTTTATATTCTCATAGTTTGTTTTATTCTTGTCATTATTAGTTCTTTCTTGTATCTGATTTGATTTTATTTTCCCTATTTGCACTGATTTTTTATCCTCCTTAATAAATTTCTTCTGATTATGCATGTTGTAGTCTTCATCTCACTGTCTGATCTATTGGGTATTTCTGTCAATGTTGTCTTGTCTTTAGTCGTATCTTCGTTTCTTCTATCATACATTACTTATTAATTATAATTTATTTTATTCCCTTATTTTAATCATATTTTTTTAATGAAGAAATTTGTGTTAGTGGTTGAAATCACAATCAGAATGATCACTGTTGCACACCACTATATAAAATTATTCCGATTAGCGCTTTCAAGCTTCACAGCTCATCGTCAGATCGGGAATAGCTATTCCCGAACTGACGATGAGCTGTGAAGCTTGAAAGCGCTAATCGGAATAATTTTTATATAGTGGTGTGCAACAGTGATCATCTGATTGTCATATTTTTTTAACTAACTGGGATCGCTGATTGGCTAGCTCCGAGCACGTTAGATGGTCACGTCTCGGCTGCTGATCCCGGATTGGCTCGCCTCGTATTCTTCAGACGTAATGAATCGCTGTTGCCACAATATATATATATATATATATATATATATATATATTCAAACACTTTTTGCTACAGTCTGTTTCTTGATGTATATAATATATTTAATATTTATAATCACTTTAGCTCAAGATATTTTCTCCTTATTTGGAACATGTTTCGGGAAACCTTGTGTTACCATCTTCAGCCTTTCTGATTTTGAGTCTTGTAAAGTATTTGTGTGTTGGTAGGTTGTTGTTGTGGTTTCCTGTTGGCCTCTGGTACTTTAAATTGGTATTATTGTGTGTGATTGTGTAATATTATTTTTAAAACATGACACAATTTTCAAAACACTCAACATTGAAAATACACAAAATACTAACATACACACCACAATCACACAAAATAAACCCAAATTCAAAGTACCAGAGGCCAACAGGAAACCACAACAGCAACCTATCAAACACACAAATACTTCACAAGACTCAAAATCAGGAAGGCTAAAGATGGGAACACAAGGCTTCCCTAAACATGTTCCAAATAAGGAGAAAATATCTTGAGGTAAAGTGATAAATATTAAATATATTGTGACGGTAGCGGTATGCGAACATCTGCTCTCCGGTACCAGCGGTGGACGAGGCGAGTCAATCCGGCATCAGCAGCCGCCGAGACGTGACCAACTGCGTGTTCGGAGCTAGCGAATCAGCGATCCCGGTTAGTTAATAAAACCCGGGCCGGCAGAAAATTTTACGCACACTTCATCGCCACGCCATCGGACGCACTTTATCTCCTCTCCTCTCTCGGACGATATCGAGGCGGAGTCAGCCGGAAGGAACAGCCGAAGAATAGAACCGCCGCCGTTCTTGCGTCTTCGCACTCCAGTTCCGCGCAAGCGATGGATTTCGCTGGGCCGGCAGCCGACTCTACAACCGGTGCCGAAAGAAGAGGAGGACTGTAGTACGCCACGAACAGCAGGCGCAGCCGCCGAACATCTTAGCCCGGCACAACCAACATCAGCATTCTCGTCACAAGGTCCTTTTTAGGGCCACCAAAAACACTACAGTGTACGGTTGGCGCCATTTGTCATGCGGCAAGCCTTTTGTCCGGTGACAATATATATGTGTGTGTGTGAGCTCGCGCGCGCGTAGAAGCAATTAACGATGAACAATAAAAAAAAAACAGTTGCAAACCCATTCCATCTGCTACCGTTTACATTATTTTAATTTTGTTCCTAGCTCGCGGTTCTGTGACATTGATTGATGTTAAACTCGTTTTCAGCGAAGAAAAATCTGCATTACAAATCTGAGTGATGAATTACTGAAACCATTGTCTACTGTTCACTGAAATCTGTTTGTCATCTTTTCAAGAAAAAGAGGTTTTTCAATTTATCGGCGTTTCAATCATTAGCATTTGAATGTAGGTATTTGATAAACACGCATAGAATCTGAATCCTTTTACATTAAACAAATGTTATTACATTTATTACAATTTCTACCTGAGTTAGTTCGGAACGTAAGACACTTGAATGGAATCGAAACCATCGTTGTGAGCATTTCTCAATAAAGTCTGATGCTTTTCGTTAAAAAAAAAGCAAAACGTTTTTATATTTAATGACAACATAATTATAAAACATTTAGACGTTGGTTACATTTCTTCAGAATATTACAAAACTGTTGATAACGTTTCGATTTCGATAGAAAACAACGTTAAAATTACAATAAGCCTTTGCGGTAATAGCAGATACAAAAAAACTTTTGTAATCGTATCTCATCGATAAACAGGCCTAATCTAGGAGCTAGTTTGGCTTTATCTAATGGTAGGGCCTACATGTGATTCTCGATCTCTTAAATTGTGCGGTTTGTACGCGCAAAGATGAACAACTTCGAGTTTGAGATCAGAATTAGTCTCAAGCTCCTGCCTCTCAAGTCCTAGCAAAGGAGAACCATTTGCTCTCTGACGGCTTACAACGGCGATTTTTGGTAAACAATATTGCCTCAGTATTAGTAGAGGCCGTTTCCATGTATCATCTGGTCGTGTAAGATACTGGCCGAGTGCGACAATAAAGGCACTTTCTTTGGCTCTTGACGCTCCTACATGACTTAAGAAGAAGTTGTATAAGGTGCAATACAAGTATCGAACTCGAAATCCGCTTGTCAGTAAGCGAGACAATTGATTTAGGTCTTGCCGTCACCTGAAGCTCCCGTCGAGAATGCTCTGCAGCCTCTCTTTGTGTCTCAGAGTATCCAAAAAAATTGGTTCTAACTCCGTTTCTAAGATTAAAATATAGTCGAGGAAATTTCATAATAATTTATAAACTCTTTTCATAAAACGGCTACAATCGAACATCTAAACAGTAGTCTGAAAACAGCTTGAGTAATTTCATTTTCTCACACAAATTACGTGAGCAGCTTCAATGCCTTTCAAAAATTCATTTAATTTTAAAAAATTTAGCTTCGGTTATATTTTAATCGAACGTTTTTCATAAAGTTTGAGTAAATCGCATCCAAAGATATTTGTAGCTATTCAGCAACTTTTTTCTTTATTAAATCATCCATTTCTTGCTTGGCTTGCAAATACAACAGAATTATTTAGTTACATTATAAGATTCCAAACAGTAATAACACAAAAACTTTTAAAATATTTCTAATCGAATCCCTACATTAAACATTTTTATATGAATTATTATAAATTACACTGACATAGAGGCTTTTTTCTTGAAAAATAAATCACATAGAACCCGATTTAAAATTATCGACTTCAGTACAATCACTGGAATGTTCATGACAATTACATTTACTTTTCTTGTTACTGGAGGTTTTGTCAGCAAGTAATATTTAGTGTATATTTACGACTACTGTGAAAAAGAAAGAATTTCGACAAACCGAAACATCGAAGCATGATAATGTTAATATTTACTACATAATACAAATATTTACTATATAACAAATATATTTACTATATAACAAACATTATCATGTTAAAACGACAGAGACCGAAGATTTCTAGACTGTGGGGAATCGAAAGTGTGGAAGCGTTACATTTTTTTGGAACGACCCTCAGACTAATAACATTATCATGTTAATATATTTGCTTAAATTACCCAATTAACTTTACGAGACTTCTGCAACTAAGTTTACTTATTTTAATTCCGCAGGTAGTAGGCCTACATATGTTTTCGTGCTTAAACGTATTTTAGTAAAGGTGTTGCAATGGGCGCTCGTCTAAATGACTGTTCAATAGATAGGAACACCAGTAATATAATAGAATGTAAAACTAAAATAATTCTTAATACGTACATATGAAATAACAGTGTGTGTTGACTAAATAAAAACCATAATTTCTTGGCTTCAATAATGTACCAAAATATTTAACGATGCCCTTTATCTATGCACTTGTTAATAAATCTTTTTCTATTTTCAGTGTACCCGCAAGTGTATGAAACTGTAAGCGCATTGTCTGAAGTCAACTTTTAACAAACACAGATTTTAACTCATTACTTTATATCTCATTTTCCAGTCTCGTTACAGACTAAATGCTTGAAAAACTAAAATCACGTGTTATTAGGCAACATAGAGCTTACCAAAGTTTTGAAATACTTCAAAAGCCTGTACGTTGCTAGGCAACAAAAATTTTAACTGCTAGAGTAGCAGTCTACACAATAATTATAATAATAGCGTAGCCAGTACTTGACGTTTGTGAGTAGGTTTACAGATATTATGTATTCTGGAGCGACTCCAAATGGGTCACTGTTGTCATTGTATTACTATGTGTTTTAAATCCTTAAATTTTTTAGTGAGCGTCAATCAGTGAATGTTTTAGTGGATGGTTAGTGAGGATCGGTCAATAATACAACTTTTAGTTATTTTGCGTCGACGTTTCGACAATATTTATTGTCATCTTCAGGACCTGTGTATGAAATACTATAGAAATATCAAACATAACGAAACAATTAAATATTTGGGTGAACGTGTTGGTGATGTGAGTGTGTGCGTGCGTATGTATGTATAATTTTTTATGTGAAGACTTAAGATAGTTTGTTTACATCTTAAAATGTGTATTTAATTCATTAAATTAAACGTACAGTGTAATTAATGTTTTCGGCTTTGTGACACGTTTCTCAACCTCTGCGTGTCCATACGCCACGCCTATGCTTTCCTCAACTTCCGGCGGTTTAAAGTTTCTGCCCTGTGAAGAGAACTTCTCCCTTTCTCTTTGTAATATGACGCATCTCCTATGTCGGATGCGCACTGAAAGTCAACTAATCAATCGAAACTTGCCAAATTTTGTATGTGTTGTGATTATGTCTATAAGTATTGTGATTAATGTTTGAACGATCTCGCACGATTAATATGGATCTGACGATAGACCATACGTCCCGAGACGCCTAATGTGTCCTGCAATTTCCTTAGCCCGTTTAACATTGTTATGATATTACGCTGTGTACCTATACACACCAGTTCCCATTATAACCTTGAATTACAATGACAGCGGCGCTCCAAAACTTCAATTGATATTCAGTTGCAGGTTTCCATGAAACAGAAGACGTCAAAGAATTGCTTAAATATTATGCTAGAAGAATACACTAGTTGATATCTACGAACTGTCACAAAACATAAGGATGTAGGAGAAATCGAATCGAATATGGAAAAATGAATCAAACTGACGTTTAACTCAAATCAAATAAATCAAAGACGTCGACAGATGCATTTCGTCTCATACAATGCGGGCTCCACGTTATTAATGACGAAGACACGAAACAGAACCATGGAAGATTTATAGTAGGGTTCAAACCAACGTAACCAGCAACCTAAGATCCTACGCGAAAATCTAAGAAAATAAATGAAACTTCGTAACATCGTAGCTCTTTATTCCTTTCTTATGACAGCCGGTGAATGTGTTAACAGTCCAGTTTGAATCCGTTGGCTTCATTAAATAATCATGAAAACTTTGTTACCTGGACTGACAACCACACAAGTGCATAAAAAATGTTGCCCTATGTCAATATTCGCTACCTTAATTACATTAGTTAAGTATTATGCATGTAAACGCTGTGTATTCACAAAACTTTAGTACTCTTCAGAAGCAAATGTACAGCTACACTTGTACGTTTCTTATGACAAACAATTGTCTCGTTTTATCTTTTTTCATTAAACACTGTGAACTTCAAGAATATAATCCCGAAATTAAGTCAAAACACACTGAACAAGAAAAGTGACATAATCTGACAAGAAGAGTTAATATGTATTGAAATAATAATTTAAATACTTTCAATTATTTTCAATACTCTCTAAGAATACAGATTTGAAGTACGGCAGATAGCATTTTTAATTAAAGTGTTAGCAGTGCAATGCATAGATTGACGTACGAAATTGATTACGCGTTTTAAGGATTATTATACAAATGGAAACTGTATAAATTAGATTCACAAGATATCCTAAACAATTGCCAGGATATCTCTTTTCTTTATGTTACAGTGGGTATTCTTACTTTGCTGTTTGTACTGTATTGTAGTGAGTAACCCAAGTAGAAACGAGAATCGGGGTCAGGAAATAGCAGGTGTCTAATGGTGGTGTTTTCTGTGTTGTGTTGTTTTGTGTAGGCATAGAAACACCACATAGTACTACTGTTGATGGTAAAATAGAACACGGCGGTACTAGAACGCTGTGACACGAAGCTATTAATTGTCAGAGCAACAATAAAGACGACAATAATAACACTTCTTGCAGCAGCCGTTCTTTCTTACGTATGACAATAATACCACGTGAATATACTCTCACAATATCTAATATCTAATTTTTTTGAAATATTTTGTTTTCCAGAAATTTGGTTACCTGTACGTAGAAAACCATATGCTCATATATTACTCTGTGAGCCTGCTAATTAATCCTGCAGTACAAAAATCTGTAAAGCATTAACAAAGAAACAATTTAATAATACATTGTCATACTATGATAGATCTGTTGCATAATTATTTTGAGTTGTTTAAAAGTAGCATGTATTAAAAAAAAAAAAACAACGCACACATTTGTAATGTAGTGTTCTTATAAAGCGTACATTATAAAGTATTATTATATACAGTAAAATATATTAATATATTATAAAGAGTTCTTATTTTTAAGAGTGTTACATTTAAACGCTTATTCGAAAAAAAATTTATTCTTAACTGATAATTCTGAATTTCATTATTTCGAATATAAAAGAAGATCCTGTTAGCGTAAAATGAAAACAATATCAAGATCAATAAAAAATGTACAAATTAAATGTGTTAGGTAAGATTTCAAATTAACTGCATAGGAACTATGAAATACTGGTAATTATAAGTTATCTCAAAATGCAAAAGATATTGTTGGCGACATTACAGAACAATCTACCTGTTTGTCGAATGTTCCAGAAGAATCTCGCTCTAATGTGTGTGCCGTACACGATTCTCGACGCATTTGGTAGACTATGGCAGAATTCGCGCGGCCGCACGCACTGTCAAGGCCGCAATCAATTACGTCGTAGTTTAGAGCTAGTATGTAGTATGTGGAATAATCTAATATTTCGGGGGGGGGGTATAAATACGAGTACTCAACGACGTTCAGTTTCAGTTGCGAGATATTACAGTGCGGTTCGAGTTATTATCGGGCGATATTGCTGTGTACGTTCAAGTGGTTATTAGTGAAGTGTTGCGTTTTATAATCGGGCTTTGTAATTGTAATACAATTGTGTTTACTATTAGTTGACATTTTATTGCGTGTGAACAATTTTTATTTGATGTGTTGTAAGAGACTGAGTTGTTAATTACGAACTGTTTAACTGTGAAAATTAAAGCTGGTGATTAGTGACTTAATTAGTGTCTTGTGTTTTGTTTTCCACTGTACCTACGACGATCAAGTAGGCCATCGTAACAATATATTAGTAACTATAGTGTAGTTTAAAATATAACAATTACATTATTATTATATTATTATAAGATATAATAATTATATAAAATGTTATTTGTACGTAAATTATTTACTTATAGATGTTACATAAACCTTTCACATATAAATTAATATTTCGCAGAGAATATTTCATTCATTCCTCTTTCACCTTCTATTACGATGCAGCTCATCGTAGGCTGGGTTCTTCCATTTTCTTTCTCTATCAATGGCCAGTGTTTTCGTAAAAAACTAATGCTGCAGCTTTAGGTATTTCAAAATGTTGAAAATTCTACCTGCGAACTTCAGAATGCCTTTCCCTCTTTGGTGTTATGCGTGACTCATGACAAAACATTTAGACAGAAGTTTCCTCTTATTCATTTAGTCTGAATACTCAAAATTCTTTTCCTGCGACTCCCTAGAGAACATTGACTACTATATAAAAATTAAACACAATATCATACAAAGTTGAACTGATAAATTATTTACGTTTTTCTCTACTTCGGCAGGCGGTAATTTTGTTCAGCCTTTTATACGATTCATTTACGCTACGAGCGAAGCTTTACAACACTTATTCGTCCTGGCAAATAATTGAAGTTTGCCAAGTGTTAAATCTGCTGCTGCTCTACTCATTTAACTTGACAAAGCTTCATACCTACGGTGATTTATTTATTTATAAAATTTCGAGTAGCGTATGCCGTTTATGACGTTAAATCTTTATATTCCAATACACGAGAATCATTCTCGTAGTACTGATTTTAATATCCGTTGCCTTGATCTTTGCGATCCTTAAAATAAGATATTATATCAAAGCTTACTATGCCAAGATAACGTGATGTATTGTAAACAGCAAGCTATACGAAGTTGCTCGCACAATGATAAAGAACGCAAAGTAGCCTGCTGGAACAGAAATACCATTGAACATAGAGTTGGGCTGACCTCACATCTGGGTTACATAACACAAAACAATATGAGTGCGGCGGTGCGATGCTCAAAGATGACGTAGACCTACAATGAGTTGAAAGAAAAATGAAAATAAGAGAGAAACTGAATAACGTCATGGAAGTTATGAACAATCACAGAAAAGTTTATTATGATTTTGTAATTTTCACCAACAAACACGCATTTCTCTAGAAGTTTTTACCTATTGTTAAATGGTTGTTTAGTTGAGACAGAAAAACAAATGTTTTTGATAGTTTCATTCAATTTACAGTTGTGCGTGTGTTCAAACTGACAATATAATCGTTCACAATCCAGAATGTTCTCTCCTACTAACGAACTCATGGAAAAAGAAATAACTTATTTTTAAAACCTAAAGTCGTTTGAAGTTTCTAGTTGTCAGTACTGCCTTCAAAGATATTCAATTCAACTTTGATGTTATTGTTCTTTATACACTCCAATCACCTCTTCATTTTTTCAAAATGTCTCAGATATCTGCTTTTATAACGACTGAATATAAAGAAAGATGGAAACGTCACGTAAATAGAATGGGAAATGGGAGAATACCTAAAAAAATACTTAACTACAACCCACTAGGGAAAAGAGATATACGAAAACCACGAAAACGGTGGTCGCAAGTTTGTGAGAACAGAACAGGCAAATGCCTAATCCTTGTAGTGCAGAAGAAGAAGAAGTTCTGCTTTTATTTCCATAAATATTATTGCGGAAACAATGTGGGCGTACGTAAAATAGACAAACACACAGATGCATACACGATTTGAACGCTTTTACCTGTTATGTTTAGGTAACTGTTGTTAGGTAAGTATGCTGTTGCCTGTATTGTTTATCACTGCAAATTGAACACAACTAATTGTCTTCTTGTTTGGCACACAAGAACATTAATAATACGTGTCACACTTGATTTGAAACATTTACTAACATTTTGTAACATACTAATTATTTCTAAAAACCGACTAAATGTAATTAAAATTAAATCTAACTTCAAACAAAATATTGTACCCTCACGTCGATGAGATAGGCAACTTGCACGGCGTGTATATCATCAGCTAACGAAGCAATTACGAAATATCTATACGTCTCTTCGCCTTCCAAGAGTTGTTCGATTAGTAATATAATATAGGCTACGTATAAAAACAGTGTTTCTGATGCGGCCGTCCAGTTGTCACTGTGAACTGCGTACAGGTAATCGAAGCGATAAGACGTGTTATTTGTCGTTGTTCACCCCTCTGCGGATCGGTGCGTGTTACTTTACAGTAGTTTAATGTAAAGGTTTAACTGTGAATTATTGTGTGTAGACTTTGCAAATGCTAACTTATATTATTTATTGCGACTTTGTTAAGTAGGTGGCATTTATTGTCTGCAAAATAAGTGTCTGTTGTATGTAAACTTACAGAACTGTGTATACGAGTGACCAAAGTTTATGAAAACTCTTATTAAAGTTCAGAGTAACAAATTCTCTGATTAATTATTTATTTTTCTGCTTAAAGGCGATGTGCTTATAACGAGACACGTTATAATTTACGAGATCACGAGATTCACGTTAATTTTATTACGAGATCACGTAACAATTAAATAAAGTTACATAACATATGAGAAGTTATTATTTTTCTTGAAACAGTCCAAGTGTCAAATGGAACAGTTCAGTGCCACTCTGTGTACATATTAACTTTATTTAATTACAAAACCAAATTTTAAAATTCCATTTATCTCTTTTTTCTAACCTACATAACGATCTAAGATCTTTCAACCACTTCTAATCTCCTCATGTTTATCAATGTTCATGAAACATATGCTTGTATTTTCTACTTCCTTTCTACTCAGTATGAAGTCTGTTAGAAACATCAATTCCTGTATTAGAATCGACAACACAGAAACTTACATATTTATTTCACATTGTTTTATTATTACATTCAATTCCATTCAGTTACTTAGTCATAGAGTAGTGATATATCGCAATGTAGAAGACACCTGTACGCAATAATAAGGTTTGAAATTCTCCAAAAGTTCTTCAGCGCAGCCAAAATTCGTTTTGTATCGTTCTTGCTGATGAAGCATCTTTAATTCAGATATTCATACGCAATGTGTTTGAACGGAAATTTTTAAAGTGCATCTCGTGGAAAGCCATTTCAACCAATCGTAAACCTCGATATGTCAGACAGATTGTGAATTTGTGCGCTCCAGTTCTTCCGTTCTTTAGAAAGCGTTGACCAAAGCAAACGTATTTCTCCTGCGAGTTTTTCGTGCGGTGTACCGCGAACTGCGTGCCAGGGGAGGGATTAAATATTATTATAATTTTAAATACCGCAACTAACGGTTGGCGACTCGCTGTACTGGACATAAATGATACACTAGAAACAAAAGCCGCGCGGTATTCCTTGATCCTTTACGGACCAACTTAAAACACATAGCACAGGAAAAAATTAGTAATATACGTCAGTAGGCCTATTACATAGTGTTACATAGTCCGCGTGAATGGAGGAAGTCCGCTTACGTACGTTATGCTCATGCGCAATTATAACTTCAGTATACGGGAAAACACTTCAAGATTGCGATAACTGCAAGTTCTGCGCGCTTGAGTAATTAAATTACTAAAACCTTATAAGCGGCCCTAAGATAATAATAGTTTACTGAATAATTATCAGATCTTACGGATAGACGAGGGACCTACATCGGATTGGAGAAACAGAGGATTCCAGAGATACCCCGCACCACGGTCAACACACTCAAGCAGAAGGACTAAGAAAGTAATTTGTCCTTCTGGAAATAACGTTCTACAGTAATAAACAGAACAGTCAGAAACACTTTACTCATAATTTATATGTGCCAAAGAATGTAAAAATGTTGCAGTCAATATAAGAGCATTTAGTTGAAATCGTTTTAATAAATATCAGCCTCCATAATACCAGAAATTATTATCATTTATCTAAGTAACCTGTATGTGTTATCGCATAAATAATATTGCATAAGTTGTATTTGATTACATGTAACGTTGATAAATAAATATTTATTTATTTAGTAAATCTTACTCCAACTATGCGATATTATGCAAGTACTGTACTATAGTGTACTATATAATGTACTATACTGTACTATATACAATATTATACAGCACACAGCGTACAGCGTATTATACTATAAGAACAGCATCGGAACGATCATAGAACGTGACGACATAGCGTGGTATTCAATGCTACCTGATTCAATTTGCTTTTTTAGTATGATTTATACAGCACAAAACTTGCTGTGCTATAAAGACATCATGAGTCATAAAACGGTAGTTAAATGGTAGTTTTCCTGTTATATTTTACATTATTGATTGTAACACTAATTCGCATAGTGATAATTTTACTCCATTGTAGCTGCAGCATTTTTAATAGCTGGAGGAGTGTAACACGTACGCCTATTACTAAAATTATTTTCTTAACTATGTTTGTCGTTTGTAAAGCCACTGCATAATCGAATCTAAAAATGTAGAATATTTTTTACAGCACATAAAAACGTTATTTAAAAGAAAGGACACTAGCAAGAAACCTAAAGAGGAAAATACGTAAGAAAACTCGAGACAGACAGAAAAAAAGGGACTACGGAGAATTGATATTACTCGTGAAAATGGAAGCCTAAAGGAAAATGTAAGGTACATAATAAAAAGGCGTGTACAAAATGAAGGAAAAGACGATTTTCTAGGCCTTTTAACAAGACTAAGTGGGACCGAAATGAAGTGTAAGGTAAATACACTGACGGATGAAGTCTGGATTTGAAGTCACTAAGAGAGATGTCAATTCAGAAGCCTTATGTGCTCAATGTATGTTATCTGAAACAGGTCTATTTGTCAGCTTCACAAACACAGTGTATTTAGAGAAAAGCAAACTCATTATGTTTGCTAAAATTTAAGTATAAAATTGTAAACGTTGGCAGTCACCCACACTTCTCAAGTACTAGTACTGAATTAATATTTACGCTCAGTGTCCTTCTACAACGATTGTTATTATAAAGGCTACATTTTACCTACATTTTATTCATATCTTAATGTATGTCATACATTTCTTATTATTCCCTACTTTCTCTTAAACTTCATCGTCAATTAAAGTAACTCATTTTAGTATATTTAGTATCTTTGTAAAAACTGATTTCAATCTCTTTCGATAATATTTTATACAGCAAGGTTATCTTTATTTTTCTAAGCATGACTTTCATTCGCTTAATTCAGTGTCTTATTGCAAGAACGAACATTTTGTTAATTAAATACTTTATGTTTAAATTAAAGCGCACGTAAAAGTAATAACATACGAAAATCTTTTAAATCATAATAAGTACAACGTACGAAGAATTAAGCTTAATTAATAGTTTCATAATAATTAAAGATATGTATTTATATATTCACTACCAATCAACAAACAAATTTGTTGACATAATTTCAACATGTCAATTCATCCTCGAAAAACGGAAATTTAATCAATGTAATACAATTTTATTTTTATATAATATAATTTCGAAGAATGGAAAACTCAGTTTTATTCATAGGAAGATTGCACATATAATTACATAGGAAGATTAATACACATTAAAATACACAAAAAGTAGTGTAATTCATTCACTGGTGTTCTAGCAAACAAAATGTTTGAATATTTATATCTACCAATTATTATTACTTGGCATTAATGGCGTCAAAAATCACGAAACTATTAAAAATTGTGTGCATTAAAATTCACTGAACCAGCACAAGCAAATTCTCAGTATTAAAATGACCGTTTGGCGTTTATCTGTCTTTGTGTTTGGACATGCCTCACGATAACTTTTGAATGCATGAACCGATTTTTTATTAACATAGCATGCCTGTCTATTGTTTTACTCCCCAAATCTTTATTGTTTTTGAGTGAGATTGATCGCCTTCAAAAACAAAGGATGAGAGGCGAAAATGTGTCAATCTTTGAAAAATTACATAAATTCATGTGAAATATCAAATTTAAAAAAAACTTAACCAAAATTTATACATGAAGCTCTCTTTTAAAAATGTCTAGATTTTATGAAACCAGAGTGTTTTTGGAATCTTTAAAACACTATTTTTCTAAAAAATAACAATTTGAAAAATCTATGAAATAGACTGAACGCAGAGTATTAGACTGAATGGAATAGGCTTTCACGGTCTGCGTGAACATTGTTAAAATTTTTTTTTTAAGACCTGAAGATGTCAGTGATGACGAAAAGCTTTGTCTAAATAATAACAATTATAGCAGTTTAGCAATTTTATAAAAGAAAAAAAGAAAAGTAAGGATGGCTGCTAATTTAAACAATACGAAGAATTGTTAGAATTAGTACTAACCAAGCGGTTAGGCCGTGGTCTTCTGTTATTGAAGACGGAAGTTTCGGCTCCATCATCGTAGGCCGTCTTCACTGTCACAAACGATTGAAACAATTGGCACGGTGTCCAGAAATTCACCCCAGTACTGAGGCAGAGGCTAATTAAATTATTAGACGAATTACTAAATTATTACTTCTACTAAATTAACAGAGGTAGTAGTTTAAGTTAAGTTTTATCTAAATCCGAACTTTACATTACTTTAAAATTACTTAATTTTAAATAATTGCAGCACAAAGATGGAAAATAAAAGTTAAAGTAATTGTAAACGCTTATGTAATGCATCAAATAAGAAGTAATGTAATTCAACTACAAACTCTTTATTTGTAGTACTTTGTTAAAAAAAAAAAACTGTCAACAACGCTTTACTTCACTCAAATTTGTAATCGAGTTTTGCAGCTAAAGGATTTCTGTAGTATCAGTAATAGCAGTATCACTTTTAGTACGGGGATTGTCAAAAAACCGAAGCTGCTAGAAGTATCATTCATATCAGATGCTGTATTCATATTACACAAAATATAGTAAAACATGTTAAAGTTATTAATTTATTTCCATGTGTACAAATAATTATTTCCCCCACATATTTTATTTGATAAACGAAACAGACATGAAGTTTTATATTCTAAAAAGTGGACGACAGACTTTGAGTTACGGTATACTGTCGTCTGAACGAATCATGTGCACGGAAGTATCGAAAAAATTGCGTAAGTTGTATTCGGAGCGTAGTTCTGGATTCCTAAATCACTTACTTCATCATTAACGATGATTTGCACATCATAGACGGTTACTGACACAGTAGTGGCTTTGTACTTCCCAGTATTAGTAATTGTATCTTAACGTTCATTTTTAAAAGTTAATGAATCTGTCAGATTTTCTGAAGTTAGGACAAAACCATTAACGGATATTTATTTGTACATAATTATTTATAGATTGTTTTTATGTTCATTAAGAATTTCTATTTATTAAAATTTATCTTTATTATTTACTAGCGTTCACATACAGGTAAACATTTTATGCAAAACAATTAGTCAGTTTCACAGCAAGTAACTGTGAAGTTACTGCTGAAGTGTGAAGTGTGAAGTGAAGTGTGAAGTAAGTGAATTGACTTACATTTGGAACGTTAACCCCTCATGTGGAAGCAGCTAGAACTGGTGAAAATGAAACAGCTGGGCTTAGAATGTAGAAAATAGTTTTACATTAGTTGCTGAAATTTACCTTGATAAATTCATGCCAGAATTTTTTACTATAAAATAAAATTATATTGAAGACTATAAAATACAAAACTACAATTATCTGTACCGTTGTAAGGTCTGTACTTGTGTGACTCAGCAGCGAACTCTACGATTTGTGTTGGCAAAAGATTTATAGCTAAAATAATGTAGAGAATTGTAAATGCGGTCTTGGAACAAGTTTGGTAAATGAGACAATCTCATAAATGCTACACAGGACGAAAAATGAATACAACCTGTCCTAACAACCTAAGTACACATCCAATCACATGATTCAGTATGCTGCCAAAAAGCTAATAACGAAAGAAAAACTTTGAAGTACTACTTAAAACATAGATTTCTGTAATAAATCAAAAAATATTAACTACTTTAGGATAAATAAAAGCACGTTACTGTTGTTAAGCAATAACCCCCAAACCATTATTCATCATAGAACTCATTGAATACCGTAGCAAAACTCTATCCCAGATTGAAAAAGATTCCATATTCAGCTAATTTTTAAACCCTTCTGTTTGATCTTAATTTAAAATAAGATCTTTCCATATAATTTCTTGAGGACACATTCTGAAAAAAATAGTCGATTCCAATCCTGGTTTTCCTCTTTCTCTACCTCTATTATTATCTGGCCGCCCTTCCACGATGAACCTCGGCTTCCTTTCACCCATCCTCATTAGGCCAACACGAGTAAACCGCTGCAGAGTTCTCTTACTGTCTCTACAACTGATTCTTACCGAAACAGATTTTTATTGTCATATTCCTAAGTTTGTCTCTTTTTGTTCTTCCACCTACCTGCCTTAAAATATAATTTTACTGGTATGCAATCTGTCGCATATAACAATGTGGGGGTGTAAGCTATCTAGTTTAAAAGTAACTGCATTTCTTCTGTTATTTCCTTCTTATTACCATAACAGTGTAAATCTGGTAGTATATTCCGTTTACCAAATTTGTACAAAATATAATACATCAAATAGATGTAAAATAAATAAAGCCCTATTGCTGGAGACAAATAATACGGCGGACTTTTCTGGCATGCCTGGGATAGATATTTAACAAATCCTCATACACGCACACACACACACACATAAACACACACCTCCTTCTCCACCGTGGGCGTACACCGGCAGGTAGTTTACTATAGGGCTGAATTTCTTCTTGCGGCAGTGAAACGTAAGTTGCACCAGGCCTCATGCTTGCAGTAAGAAGATTTTAAAATTTGTTAAAAGAAGGTCGCTAATCAGATGCGGTAACTGTAATGAATATCGTCTCTCTCCCCAGCAATTTAAGTTGGCTCGGATTTTAAATATTATTATAGATGTGAATGAAACTTCGGTTCTCTGTAACAGGAAATATTGTGCACCATGTTCCAAAAACCGATTTAAACGAACACTGAAATAGTTTATGAATAATTTATAGTGCATTGCCTCCTCTCAGTTACACAACCGCGTACAGATAAGTTGCCAGCAACTGAGAACGATTTTGTAGGAGCGGAGACTATATGTCGTTAAATACACTGAAACAAAATCTATTTATAGGTCGCTGCAAGTGACGTTAACTTACAAGTACAGTCTCTATGCACGTTGCTTTCAGATTTACAAGGCAATTATGATACTCAACTTGACAAACTTAAAATTACATCTTTAGTCATAAAATAAAAGTATTAAAATTAATTATTAATTTTTCTGTGCCATTGCGTAACGAAGTGCCAGTTTATGCGGCATTTAAATATAAACTACAATGAAACTAAAAAAAATCAATGGGAGAACAAGAGAATGTAGGCCTAACGTAGTGCGTTTTATGTGAAAGTATGGAATTCTTCAGCGAGTTATTCCATTGGTAGTTTAGTGGCTACAAGTGAGTGACAACTAAGGCTTTATTGTCAGATAATAATAATAATAAAATGAATTAGACAGTACTTTGTGAGGACTTCATGGAGGTGGCGTTTTCTACAACAACGGATAGTGAGAGGAAGCAATCCTAGAAGCGCAACCTATAGATATTCCAGGTACGCTAGCAGTTGAAAACATTCCGACACAGAACCCAATCGTCGCGCCTCCGAACACTGGAGGTAAACTTTGTGGCCATCATCAATTCCGACATAGACGTAGTTCAGTTTACTTTGCTCCCGCCAGGCAGTGAACATGACGGTTCGGAAAGGCTAAGAACCAACGACCGTCGATGGGATAGTCCTCCCAGAGCCGAAGTCACCTGGCGAGAGTGTCTGCCACGTAATGTAATGTCCTCGTCTAAATGCCATCCTTCTGACTGAAGGCGAGTCTGCGTTTTAGATAGCTAATGTATGCTACGAAGCTCCACTGTGTCAAACATGGGACCAAAGGACTAAGAACTTATTCACCGAGTAGCCTACTTACCGAGAAAAGCACCGGCCCCGGTTGTTGAAATACAAAAAATTGAAATACAAAAACACTCACAGGATTTTATAGACTAAATGTCGGTTCACCTCCACGATAACAAAAAGTCGGTGCGTCGGCATTTTCCTGAGTGAGAAAAACCACCAGGAGTAGTACTGTCTCTCTGATTTACTACTCCCGGGAACCCAATACGGGGGATTTGTACGTAAGAAATATAAAAAAATTACACGAGAGCAATAGCATATTTGGGAAGAACAAAAGCATTAAATTTGGCCTCGCTCTGGATAACGCTAATCGAAATTCCTTGCAAGGTGGCTTTATCAGACAATCAGGAAGCTAAGAAATCCGTAGAACGTATCGTCTGGCGCAGGTACGGCATATTCACATGGCGACACAACTTAAAAAAATATATTTAGTAAGATGTGAGACGGCACGATTTACGACAAGCGGCCCACAAAATACAAGTGTAAAATATATTTTATAATGCCATTTATATATGTATTTTATATGCATGTTTACTGTGTAATGGTGGATTTACAAATAAGGCTAGTGACATTGTACTAATGTTACTTATATTAAGATACTAGTGTAAATTATGTTATTATTCAGAACATACAAAAATGTTGTTATACTTTACAACATATATGTTTATTCTCGCACTGACAAAACACCATGGTATCTCGATCATGCAGAATATAAAATGGATAGATATGGGGAATTTTAACAATTTTTCAGGCTTTCGTAAGAATAGTGAGTAAATGAAACAAACAAAATTTGTCCATAAATTTAAATGCACAAATTGTTTAGTTCCTTCTTACTTAGTTTTGTTCGTGTTCGTAGATTAAGTAAGCGGCCACCACGATCGTTCATTAGATAGGGTAAGGGCAGCAACAGCTATAGAAACTAATTTGTTTTGGTTTAATTAAGGCTCATAGCTATTTTAGTTTACCGTAATTGCAGAACACAGAATTTTCATTTGCGTTACATTTAACTACTCATAATTATAGATAGTGTATTTATCTTCTTCTTCTCCACTTCAGGCATTAGGTCATAGACCTGTTGCGCCCTCCGGCCGTGATAGAACTCACGCCCCAGAGAGATATTAGCCAAACTTTTAACCCACGCCCGGGGGCAAGCCGTGCGATGGGGGGGTAGAAGAGTGTTATTTATGTGTGTAGTATATTGTGTGCCCTTGTTACTTATCTGGCCCGGTAATGTCAGAGAAGACGTACGTATTATTTGTTCGCGTACGTGCGGGTGGACGAGCAAATCGAGCCATATTGTATTTATAAAATACAAATAAGAATGTCCACCTAAAAGGGATCAACCGATAATACAGTTTAATTGATTTTCTATGTACTAGTTTGAACTAACGTAATTAAATACACTTTCTGCCATTAAACATGACCAAGCCTTGGTTGGAGAACTACTCTGTATACACGAGACGCACTTATGTTTGCAACGTGAAGTGAATAAGTAAATATTACTGTGTAAAAATATATTTTGCTACAAGTTTATCGACACGATTGATACCTAATCTGAAGCATGAGAGAATTTTCGAATAAGGTTTCCGATGCCGGTATTTACTGATGGTATCAGAGACCTTCTAAATTTCTCGCAACCATTGCTTTCGCTACGTCATCTCGCCAACTCCTCCGTGGACGTCCTCTTTTCCTCCTCACCGGTGGTATCCATTCCAATATTTTGCGGGCACATCTGTCATCTTCCAATCTCTTCACATGCCCAAACCAAGTCAATTGTCTCCTTTCTATTTCGTCTATTATTGTCCTGTCAATATTCATCTCGGCTCTAATAGTCTCATTTCTAACCCTGTCTAATTTTGATCTTCTACAACTCCTTCTGAAGAACTACATTTCCGCTCCCATCAGTTTTTTCTTATTTACGCTTGAAACGTCCCAAACATCTGCTCCATAAAGGATTACACTTCGCACCATGCTATTATATATATGTTTCTTTGTATTTCTGGTTATACTTCTTTCCCATAGAAGCGAATTCAGCGTTCTTATAACGGTTCGCCCCTTGTTAACACGTTCTTCAATTTCATCTTTGCTGCTTCCCTGTTTGTTGAAAATAACGCCTAAGTATTTACTTTTTTCAACACCTCTTATCCTGTCCACATCCAATTTTAAGTCCTCAACTTCTTCATTGCCCACTATCAGGTACTGACATTTTGCCACGTTCATCGTCAAACCAGCTGCGTCATATTCCTCTTTTAGGTTACAATGGAAGTTGGGGACGGAGAAACGGCGACAGCTGTAAAGATCCGTTATATATATATATATATATATATATATATATATATATATATCAGAGACAGTAAACCACAGAAAGTGTGCTGAGTGGTGAGACACCAGAATAATGCCGACGCCCTGGAACAAATACTACAGTTTGAGGCAATCCAGTCGACGTCTGGTTGAGGCAGGCACTAAAAGACCGACACGACCAGTCGAAGAAGAGTAAGAATAGAGAACAGAGACCCAAAGATTAACACCACAGGGCAAAAGAAAAAAGGATGGAAGCTTGAAACGTTATAAGTCGCTGCTGTTATATAAGTCAGTAAAACAAAGCACTGATTGAAAACACTTTTTTAAATGAAGCACTTCTGTGATATAAGTGTGTAAAACGAAGCGCTGCTGGGATAGAAGTTTCTAAAACGAACCACTGCTGGAATACATGATTTTAAAACAAAACTGACTTCTGCAAAGAGTTTGTTGTCGGTGCAGAGTTAATGCAGCCATACAGCAGGGAAATGACCACTAGTCAGTACAACAGGAGGAACGAAGCTCGCAGACAATACGCAATTTCTACACTTCAGAAAAACTTTGGGAGCTTGTTAGTTCGAGAAAGGCCGATCTCAGTTACAGTTGACAAGGGTGCTGCAGTTTTCATTGTGTGTCCTGATCTGGTGAAAAATATAAAGAGCATCACGGTAGAAACTTCTGTGGTAAAATTACTGACACCGGTGTCGTTGTGAAACTCGGTCGGTCTCACGGCAGCGTTCTAAACTAACGCACAGACCAATCAGCCGGTTTAGTTCTAACAGGTTTTGGGATGATTTTCCCTCTTCTGCTAGGAGCCTGATCGGGGCTAGTGGCTTCTGAACAATGAAGGAAGTGTAAAACCGGGAGGCCGACACAACCTTGTAGTCCTCGGCACAAGCCTGCGGATCCGCTTCAGTGTCAAGACTCTGTAAAACGTAATTATAAAGCGCTACGACTCACTTTGGCAGATTAGGAGAACAATCTGCGCAAAATCAGCGTAAGGATACGGTTCCGATAAACTCGTAAAAAAGGGGACGAATTTCAAGGAGACCTTACCGGATTTCCAATGGGCCCTACGTACATCCATCCGGCGGGGCTCGAGGTTTTCATGGTTAATGAGTCGACTTCTGTAGAGGCTGACTAGCCGGCTAGCAGCTTTGCAGCTGGGAAGTCCGGATATTATGGGAGATGGTGGCCCTAAAAAGGCCTGTCATGATCTTGGTCGAATTGAGAAGGGCTGCCCCAAGTGCCCGGCCGAGAGGCTTGTCATTCCCAGACGGCACTTTAGGGGTGTCAACAACTGGACCACTGCAGACTATTTTTGGTCTTTGCCCATTGGTTGCCGGGGGACCGAACTGTGACAACATCATTGTTGCAAAGGGATCTCTATTGGTTAACTCGGGTTGGGTGGGAATTTTAGGTTATGAGAATAATTACAAGGATTTTACATATTTTCGCCATTAACCCCACGTAATGTTAAATTTAATATATGTTAAATATATTTAAACTTCTGGTGAGACTCAAGCGAATGGTAAGCTGTCTTAAAAATATAGAATCATAAATTAAAACTCACCTTTACTACCAGTACCCTTTAAGAAAATCTAAAGGCGAAGTCAGGTCCCTTTAAGAAAGATGATAGATGGAAAAACAAGGTTTACCTGAGTAGTGGATAGCAAATACTGGTAGACGGTCCAGGGGGCGAATTACCGCATCCCGTTGGCCAGAACCGATCACCTTAAAGTGCAGTGGAATGGTGCGTAATGATACTTAGCCGTGTGAGTAGTGCCCGTGTGGGAGACCACGTAGCTCTTTTACGGTATATTCTAAAAAAAATTCAATTTGAATAAATCTAAATATAGGGAACCTTAAGTTGGGATTTATACCAAACAATCGTAACAAAAAGACCTACCTGAAGACAGTAGTTGTTTTAAAAGTTAATAACTGAATGTATTCGCTTTTTGAGTAGGCCTATAATTTTTATAACCTATACATTTATTAATATTATTAGCGGGGGTCCTACAGTCTATGCCGCATCCCACATTTCGATCGCCATTTCTCCCTATCTTTTCAGTCATCGTCTTCAATAGCTCGATCTCTCGTGCTTTTCCTAATTCCTGTTCTCCATTGTGTTGTCAGTCTTCCTTTTTTTCTCCGGTTTTTGTGGTGTGTAAGTCAATGTTTTCTTTGGCCATCGCTTCTCCACCCATCCTCATTACGTGACCATACCATCTGTCTGGATTCTATTCTTTCTGCCGCTGTAAATCGATATGCGCCCTGTTTTGCTTCTTTTATCTTCGTTTCTAACATGTTGCATTCTAGAAATATTTCAAGCTCTTCTTAAGAAGTCCATTTCCACAGTTCCTATCATCTTTTTTTTCTTTATCTGAAAGTTTCCAGCATTCGCAGCCATAAGTTAAAAATGGTCTCCACAAACGTATACACTACATTTTAACCTATATTTAACACATATGTAACCCATATTTAACACATAATATATAAGCTACTTTATAACCCATTATAACCCTCCACAAACCTATAACCTATACATTCGTTCGTTAACTATTTCAATTTTTTTGAACATGAATTATTCTGTTACAAAACGTTCTTGTAAACGAAAATTTATTATATCTGTAAGAAGATCATGAGAAGGGGTTACCAAGGATCCAGTCAAGTTACAATTAGTTCAGTTCTAAAATAAGAATTTTAACATACAGGCAGTCTACCTTCCGAATCGATAAGGAGTGAACGTTTCACTCGTCCAGCATGTTTGGTCTGACGGCCCCAAGTTAAAAATTCCATAGCGTTACTGCATATTATAATTGTGAGCTATCCGTTAACTTCAAGATAGTCCATTTACGAGTAGAAAAGCACTTCAAGCTAATTGGACAGGTGTAAGCCTAATACACCAGCGTGAGTAGTAACAGTATCGGTTCCCGGTGTAAAATTTTGTGTAGCAGATCCCACGCGAAGTATTTACAATCCCAGACAAAGGCCGGTCAGAGTAAATTAACCCAGTATTTCTTTGGATAGTATCAACCCGTCGTCTGAAGGATCTACAGTTGACAGGGAAATAAACTTGTTTTGTCACCACTTATAAACACTTATTTAAAAGAAAGTCTATTACAAGATACATCAGACTATTATTATTAAATACTTAATAATTTATATAATAGAAATTAAACTTTTAAATATCAGTTTACTTCCACGTGAAAAATTAAAATTTTTGTTTGTGTTATTAACGTCAACAGAGACAAATTAAATATTTTTTGTATACTTTATTCAAGGCACACTAGATTATCTGAAAAATTAACAGTACAGTATTATTAATACATCCGTTTCATTCCAAAAACCTGCATGTCGACTTTTTATTCTATGCGACCCTCATACATTGCAATGGATTTATATTGCAAGGTAAAAGCTCTGAGCTAAATCCACTTGAAGAAATAAATTTTGATTCGGTCAGTTAATAAATTTATTAGTTATTTCTTTATTTATATAAAATATGTAGTTATATCTAAAAATTGTAAGTTTGAAAATATTTAAATTTTAAGATATATCACAGTTAGCGAGTTAAAAAGAAAGTCTTTACTTGTTTTATACTTTATAAAGAGTTTTAGTATTTCACTTTCCTGGGATTTCTGGGTTAACTGGATAAGTCCGGACGATCCTACGCTCCTACAAAACTGTCCAAAATTACCTACCAGGTCTATTCAAGTTTAAAAGTTGTATATGACTCTCACGCAAATTTTCCACATAAGTACTCAAGTACTTTTCCACATAAGCACATAAGTATAAAGTAATGCTTAATATTTGCAGTGAAATGTATGCAATTTTTGTGTGGTTTTGTAAATTATATTGGACTGCGCACAAATGTTTTTTTTTAAACAATATGAGACTAGTCGGACGTAACAGGCACTTCTGCTATAATCCGGAATGATTTATTCATAGTCCACACTGGTGATGAGCATTCAGTAATGATAACGAATTCAACTGTTCAACCAGCTGAATATACCACAGACTGGCCAAATAGCTAATTTTATTTGATTACTACATTTCCTATTCATAACAACTGTTAAGTTTATATTACAGATTGTTTAAAATTTTAGCTTCATGGTTTTCCAATTTTAAGTTTTTATTATTTTACTTTTTTAATTGACGGCGGTACACCATGATCACATACAAAAAAAAAAATTTGCAACCATTAGAAAGATGCGAAATAAGACCACTCACAGCAGGAAGGGTATATTTTGAAACCAGGCCGATGAATAAATGTGTACTTGTGAATCTACGTGTAGCGCACGGCGCGCTGTTCTGTATCACTAAATTAAGTGCTAAGTCAGAGTAATATATAAATATTGAAAGTAAGTGTATACATATACAAATAATATTGTTACATACTTTCTACAAAATACTTTCATTAAAAAAATGTAAGATTATAAGAGAATTTATGTTTTACAAGTCACAAAAATGCGTAAGGGGACGTCCATTAATTACGTGAGGTTTTTTTTAAATTTGGACCCCGTCCCCCCATTGGTGAGATTTGGTGGGACCCCCCTCCCCCTCACGTGAGGTTTACCTTATAATTTTTAAAATAATTAAATTTATTTGATATGTTCATGTTTTTACTTCATACCACTTTAATATTGTCTATGCTCGGGATTAATTTTATAAAACAAAATGTTATCCGTTATAATAATGTATATTCTCTGAACTAAAAAGTTGACGTGAGATTTTCATTGGCCCCCTCCCTTTAAATGAGATTTGGTGAGATTTTGCCGGACCCCTCCCCCCCATTTTGAGCTCACGTAATTAATGGACGTCCCCTAACTGTAATTGAGTATAATAATCCTTCCGGCTTATATAACAACAGTAGCCAACCGAACAGTTTAACAATTTTTGTCTACAAGTGCAAACATTACTAGCTTATCAACTCGCTTCCTCTTTGTGTTCTTCGTTGTCCAAGTAATGTGTAGCAGGAAACGTTGATTAAACAGGGAAAGGCTAACTACGGCTCTAGGGAGTAAGAAACAATTGCACCCTTAATAGGGGGTTCTTATGACTAAGGTACACGGATTTATTTGCTTGGAAGTAATTGCAGAGTAGGCTACAACATTTATAGTTGTGTCATACTTCATACGACCCTAATAACACTGTTGTCGTGGTGCACCACGCGATTACCGATCGATACTCAGTAATCGCTATCTCTAATCAGTAATCAGAGTATCGATCGGTAATGGCGTGGTGCACCACGACAACAGTGTTCTTCATGTTTTTGAACACTAATTATTGACAATGAGTTTACATATGTGTGTTTTTATTTTAATTGGATTTTAATATATGACGACCTCTTTTCGAGCAAGTGTCTCAGGATGGGTCAGATGACCTGAAACGCATCACGCTAATATTATTCTAAAGATAAAAGTCACAAGACGGACCTAACAAAGGTAAGAAAATAAGAAATTAAAATACGTGACTTGGACCGTTAACAAACAAAAATGTTTAAGAATTTTAATTCAATTTTATTAATCCTACAAATAATCAATTATTTAACACCTATCCACTTCGGAAATAAAATTATACTCTTGAGGATGAGTAAATTTGCCAAATAACGACATTTATTTTGGGAAATATATCCAAGACTGAAAACGTTGCGTAATGGAAATAAAGGTTGGGTTTGACGGCAGAAGTGCTGACATGACTGACGGGATGTACTGTGAGCCCTGAATACTACAGATTGACAAATTTAATTCTGTAAAACAAACTACACTCGCTTCGCTGTGTTACTTTTTGCTATTATTTTTCTGTCAGATTTTTCATTATTTATTTTATAAAACACAGTTCTGGATTAGAACTCTATATTTTAATATCTTTAATATACGTCAAGCATAGTACTCCTTAAGAACGCATTTCGGAATTTAATTTTACCAAATTTTACTTTATATTTTTTCTTTTATACTAATTAAAAAGTCCCCGAATATATAACGTATTATGAAAATATTACAATAGATAACTGATGTTGATAGTGACAACATGGCATTTCCTTTATTTTTATTACACAACATGAACAAATAATTTTTTATTTATTTATTTTTTTGCTTTTCTATATTATACGCTTATGTTTTGTTATTTCGGAGAAAGTTTTTGCACTTTTTTTATTTTTTTCACATATTACTTGCTTAAGAAAATATAGCTAAAAGACTTGGCTCTTCACAGAATGGCTCATGTGAAGTCTAGCAGTAAATATTATTGTTTTTGAAAGTACATAGCATCATAAGTATACAAAATGGCTTAACTGTTTACAAAAAAAAATTTACATTGAAGCATATTCCTGTCTATGGCTTTATTCTGACTAAGACGTTATTCACTTCTTTGACAGTTACTCGGTTACACAGCTGTACAGTTGAAAGGTTGTTAAAAAGCATGAGACCAAGTGGAGAAAAGGAAGTTACTAAATATATCTAACTTCAATATAGTAAACATGAATGTTATTTACTTGATGTCTAGATTAAAATCGAGGAAGTTAAGACATGACGATTTTGGTATGAAATGATGTTTTGTATCATTCGAAAGGCAATATCGTTGAAAGGAAAGGTCAAACGCAAACTAGGATAGAAATTTGAAATGTATGAATTTAAGAATTAGCTGAGGAAGTTGAGACTTGCTGTCGCAAGGGATGTAAGCTTTACCTTCCACCATGATGACGAGGACGAGGACGACGACGACTATAATGACGATGATGAACTTAAATCGTGATGTTAAAGTGTATACAATATTTCATAATACAGTGCGATGGTCAAACTGAAATATAAGGGCAAGGTCCCGAAACATGTAAATTTTAAGTGAAAATACATCTTGCTGTAAGTCACAGACGGTAAGTTATACATTACTAATTTGATTATCAAATACGTGGCTTGGTACTATAATCGGAAATATTCCATAAATATAAATATGAAATATAAGGACTAATTTTCCATTAAAATGCTTACCACCTCCAATAATGATATACTAGAGAATAAAATAATCTGCTTGCTAAAGGAAGGGCTAATATATGTTTAAATAATAGAAAAATATATATTTGAAGCGACATATAGGTGACTGTTATTTAACTTCAAAAATGGTTTTAATTTGTATACTGGAAATTTGGAGACATAACTTAGACCATATAATATTTAGGAATTCTTTAGTTTAACCAGTGCAATAGGTTTAAGGAGTTTAAACTATCTTCTAATTCAAGAATACCGATCGGTTTCAGCATTGTCTGCTTCACAATATAAAAAGGTTTATCAAAATTCAGTACAATTAATGTAGGCTGGCTGGCGATGCACCGTTATAATCTGAAGCGTACTGTAGCAGCAAACAACACCACGCAACATGCGCTGCGTCAGTAACTGGAAACATGCGGTAGACTACATAACGAGCCTCCATGGCGTTCCTCGTGGCACACAACTTTGGGTAAAAAATGACGTTCTTTTTTCTGAGCTAATACGGAGTTGTTTACAAATACAACGCACCGGCGGCTCTCCGTTAGCTGATCTGTTTTGCAGCAGTCTGCGGTGTTGCTGCGAGCGTTTAGTTATTGTACTAAGTTGTGATAAACGTTTTTATTAACAAAGTGACTGTTCCTATCCAAGACTGTTATCAATCATGACTAGAAGGATTATTTGAAATAGCTGTCAGATGAAAATCAAAACATATGAGGAACGTCAAGTCCTGCTGTTAAATAATTTATTGTGGTAGGATAGATCATCAATAAAACTAGAAGTAAAGAACAGAAAAATATACAAAGCATTATACAGAGGGAAAATCCCACAGCTAGGGGAGATCCCAGGAAAGCATCAAGAAAATATAGCACAGAATACATACATATTATATATATTGCGAAAATACAAGCATAGGCTATAATGCGCATATATGAAATAAAATAAGTATTTAAATTAATTTTAGTAATATATAATAGACGAGCAGGTGTGAAATTGGAAGCTGGCTTATAAACAGGAATCAACAAGAATCACGTGATTACCGCTGTATGCGTGTACACAAGTAAATAGAGTGTGTGCGTGAAGCCTGTTCGAGCCTGAAAGTTTGCAACCTCACCCCAAATAAATGCTAAATTAGGATTGTATTTAATTTTAAGCAAACCATAAATATTAGAATGAGTGTAAAAACTTCTAAAAATGCGTAAAAATCAGACACATGTGCAGTGCGAATTCTATGTAATTCTGACAATCAGTGCGAATTCTGTGCGATTTTTAAAGCATAATAATTACACTAATGATGCGATCATTATAATAATTACATATTATGTACGTAATTAAATTAGACAATATTAGATCACCTTGAAATCCGCATTAAACAGTGCGATCGGCGAAAAAGTGCGAATATGTGAAATGAGACGAGAGTGGGGGCAGTTTTTGACATGCATATTCCTGAGCCAACAGGTGTGGTTTTCTTGGTGAATATAAATACGAGCCCAGGAGAGCCAAACTCTTTCTTCAAACAGTCTTCAGTCGTGGCGGTACGCTATGTCCGTCTGAGACGCAAATGTTTAATTACTTCGGACAGAGTTAGACGCTATGTCTAACAGCAACAAGATTTTTATATCATAACCTGTAAAGTATTACGGAAAATGTTTTATTTCAAGTAGTAATAAAAAATAAATAAATAAAAAGTACCGTAACTAAAATCGTCGGACGTCTACGAACAGTCTACAACTACGAACATCAACTCTAGACAGATGGCGAGAGAACATCTAGCAGAGGAACGATACGCAGAGCAATAGAGACTGTTTCTATCACAACAGCAGCCGATCCAGAGCAATACGTCATTACAATCTACAGCAGCCAATGGACCATGAAGGACGAGTGACGGGAGGACAACCAGTGAAATCAGAAAAGGCAAGAGGAGATCCAGTAGGAGAGGACCGACAGATCACTGGAGGACATGGGACAATCTGCAGAATTTGAGGTGACGAAAAACCAATTTATAATTATCACAAAATAAAGACATTGAAAGACGTTTATAAAAACATTTTAAAATTAAAGAATAACTATGTAGATAGAGATAAGAAAATGTAATTCAATTGCAATCAGAATTTCTTAATGATTTTTTCTTTAATGAATGAACAGTTAATGTAAAGATAATTTTAGTCCTTGCTTGGAATATTGATCATTGATTTATTAAGTTAAATTTTTTATTAAAAGTACATAAAGTAAAGTAATTGAAAAAATCAATTAGTTTCGTTAAAATGATTATAAAGCCGTAAAAGGTATGTCAAGCAAAGAATAAGAAGGTAAATATTAACAATTATAAAGCACACATTCAGACTGAGTAGTCAAGAATTTATATTATGAATAAGAAATGTTTTATATAGAATTGATAATATAAGCCATAAGAGATAAAATATATTTTTATGATGAATATACGGCAATCAAAGAAACATTGAAACGATAGATAATGAATTTCTTATGGCGAAGTAAATATTACTATTTTATTATTATTTTTATAATGTTTGTTTGATGTAATAAATGAAAACATATTACGATTCCTAAAAGGACTACTCTTATTATAATTACACCTGAACTCCAAATATACATATACGGTCTCAGTAATGTTATATGAGTGTAAACACAGCACCAAGTTAAATTACATGAAATACAGCAATGTGTACCATTGTATAATTTTGGCGTCCCAAAGAACGTGAGGATCCACAAAATTAAATTATATTAAATAACATTTGTTACGTTGTAAAATATATATATATATATTATATAATATATAATATTTTAATGTTTCTTCATATTCTTATACAATTATTATTGTTGTCCAAAATAACAGATCAGTTGAAAAGTTTCATTTCTGAACATTGTACTAAGGTAGACGAAGCCAAGTCTGGAAAGCCTGTAAGGTATAGCAGTTACTAGCTCATTGAGTAGAGTATATGAGAGTTTCACAAACTCAGCAGACCAAGGTTACAATATTATTGAGGGAGAAAAACAAGGAAGTTTTATACCAACGAAACTCTATATACTAACACTGACTCAAATAAAATGGAAGAATGTAGCTTCAAACCAAACAATTTGTTTTTTTGTAAATGTAAAAAAACATATGATAGCGTTTTTAACAGTAAATTTTTAGTAAACCGTAGAAGAAACCTATATTAATACCGTCTTAAATAATATTAATATTAAAATATGTTTGAAGCCTCTAAAATTCGTATGTGCTACGTCTAACAAAGATCAAGTTGGAAAAATAACTTAAGATTTAATTCAGACAAAAGGAAACATGCATTTGTCACCGAATCTCTTGATAATATGATTTAAAGGAATTTTAGAAACCGGAGCGTGAAATGCTATACCACGCCTTACGATAAAGTGAGGATGGTAAACAATAATCACTAATTTGTAGGCCTAATTGTTTACTAATTATTAAAGGGTGACGGTAATGTCCATGAGAGAGTTTACTTTACTTATCTCACCCTGTTACATTCAATGTTTATTTCTGAACATAAGTTGCAGATTTTGAATATACTGTTTATTGCCACAGTACACTTTGCCCTACGCGACTGCTTAAAGAATGGTTTCAGCTTACTATACAAAGATACTTGAACAGATCAGTTTATAGTGTATCAAACGTCAACATTTTTTCTGAGTACAGATACTTCATTTTTAGAGTTCTGTACCATTTGTGGTTATTGTACAAGACAGTTTATCAGCCTCAAAGTACATATAAAATGTTTCTTCAACGACGCAAAAGGTTATAAGACGTTGTTTATTTAGAAACGGAAACTTAGAGAAAGGAAACACAAAAACGAAAAGAGTAAAGTTTTGATTGGCTTGCTACTGACAAAAGCAACAACACGAGTTAGGAATTCCGATGCCATAAAATTGAATTCGACGGAGCACAAACATTGTTTACTTTGTACACTGCTACTCTCTGCTCGTTTCGTTTTATTATTTCTAGCCAACTATAATATAATCAAAGTCACAACATTTAAATACTTTGTTTTAAGGGGTTTCCCATTGCATAAAAATCGACGCCGTAAACATAATATTACTTTTAGTTTAACAACTTTTATTTCGGTTTATTATAATTTCATACTTGTAAGTATTTTTATTTGTTTCATTGTTATTTAATACGGAAAGACTTGCCAAAATAGGAGATCCACAACCACCAGAAGCTATGTTCTTGTAAGTGACTACGTCACAGGTACACTCTTTCTTTAATAGATTTTACGTTACGTATAATACTACACTAACACGATATAACGAATGACGCACAAGAATACTGTTTATGCTACCGAATTAATCAGGGTTTGCCAGCTGACAAGATCTTATTGTGATTAAGTATCTAAACAAAAGCATTTGTACTTTTATTTTATTATTCTTATGTCACACGTCCAGTGGCTGCTGAATGCTCTAATTCTTTCATGAGAAAAGACTATATATATCCACACACAAACAAATACACAACACTTGTCCAGTATATGTGTTCCAATTACCTTAGCTTCTGTAATTTTAAATATCTTATTGTTACGTAACGCGGAAAAAGTGTTGCACCGTTACAAAACATTTACGTGTTTCTCGGCTATTCCAGTGGAATCCGGCTGTAATGTGTATGTGCGTACATATTGTTGCTACTTTGAGATGAAGGACAATTACGTGAGACTTTTCAGGCGTCCGCGGAGACTGATCCAGATTTCACCAGTCCGCGCGCGCTGTGTGCTAGGGCGCAGTCAATTACGTTCTGGTGTTTTCTAGTAGCGATCTTGACGCGTAGTATGGAATATTCTAGTATTTCGGCGAGGTATAATTACAAGTACTCAGCGATGCTCAGTTCAGTTTGAGTTGCGATATAGTCCAGTGTGGTTCGTAGTATTGTGGCGAAGTGTTATGTGTTTTATAATTGTGGGGGAGGATTGTAATACAATTGTGTTTTATACTCATTGACATTACTATTGCGTGAAACAATTTTTATTTGATTTGTTATAAGATACTATTTTGTTGATTACAAACTGTTTAATTGTGATGATTAAAGCTGGTGATTAGTGACTTAATTGGTGTCTTGTATTTCGTTTTTCACTGTACCATACGACGATCACTAGACAGTTGTAACATTATTATCTTTTCCTCTTCAAACACATATATTACTAAATAAAACTCTCTAGATCACAGGTAATCTGATTCCTGTAGCTCTCAGTTGCACAGACAAGTTTTTGTTTTAACTAATATTTACATATTACTTTTTGCTTTAACTGAGACTTAAACAAATCTTAATATTATACTTTAAAACTATACTACATGGAATTTGTAAAATTGTGTAACGAAAAATTTAATTCACTATGCATGCCAGAATGTTTCATAGAAAAATAAAATAACATAAAAGTTTATGTTCTCCTGCAGCACCGATGCAGCAATAGATATTGCTACTCAATACGGAACATTCTCATACAGTCGATAGAGCCTGTATAGTGGCTACGAGGCAGCAGCTACCGCTTAGAAATCAGTGAGCGATTTCCGTAGAGCGGATAGAGTGTTTGTCGAAGTGTTGTGGCAAAGTGATTATTATGTTATAATTAGTGTAAAACTCTATTACTTGACATTATTATTACGGGTGTACAAATTTTACTTGAATTATTGTAAGAGAGTGTCTATTTGAGGTACAGTAGGATGGTTATGAACTTTATGAATCATTCTTTATGACTTTACAGATAATTTAAATATCAGTAAAAGTAGTCGTGCAACCTACTCTCTAATAATTGAATTTTTATTAGATATACCTAATGCCTAATTCAATTAAATATACTTTTAAAGTAGATTATAAAACTGTTCCCAAACTGTAGTTTCAAAAACTCGTTTATTCCTTAAACCATTAGATACATCTTCTAATACTTTTAACATATTTCATCTAAACATACTTTTATTTCAAGACTTTCGTCCTATAAGATTATACTGATTGTATGTATCTCAAGAAAATGTATAACCTATTTCAAAAATACGACATTTAGAGAAAGAATGTGTCTGACTTTAGACCTTCATAATGTATGGAATTTCTAAGACAACAATACCTTACTGGATTATTTTAAACCCTCGTTAATGTTTTTATTTGGCAGCGTAGTCTTATATATGCGGAATTCTTCATTACATTACAGTGCAATGAAATCATTAAATGTGGTTTTTATCTTCACTCTGACACGAGCGTCATCTTTGTTTAGCTAGTAGGAATAAATCAGGCGCCAAAAAATTCCTGTTACAGTATGATTTGCACAATTAGGCCTACATCTTAAAGTTTTATTTTTGTACAAATACTCCATTAATATATATAGATATGGTTTTCCATCGTGTAACTGTGTTCATTATTATCCTATTACTTGACATATTTATTGGGGGAGTACAAATTTTACTTGAATTTTTGTAAGAGACTATCTGGTTGATTACAAACTGTTACTTGTGATTAATTAAAACTGGTAATTAAGTAACTTCATTTTTGTCTGTACTTTGTTTTCCAATGTACCATATAACGAACAGTAAAGCCGTCGTAACAAGGGTGTCAGGAGTGGGGCAGAATCTTTAACACTGGAAACAGAGCAGACTTCGTAGAAGAGTAGTGTAAGTTGTAATTGAAAAAGAAAGAAAATATATACCAGTGAGATGATAGAAGCATTCCAAGCAATTACTGCAGATCGAGGAACGACACCGACAGGAAGTGGAAGAAGCAGAAAAACGACAGGATGAGAAACCCAAACAGGGAAGAGAAGCAGCAGAGGTACGACAGAAATAACTAATGGAAGAACAACTAAAAGAAAAATGTAAGCGTGAAAATGGAATACCAGAGAGACGGCAAAAGAAGAATTTAGTCGTCACGCAGAGAAGTTAAGGCGTTCGTACAAGATGATACCACTGCAAAATTCATCTTGTTACAAAGTGAGCTGAACAAACAATTTGACAGAATATCTGAAATAGAAAAATCTGTGACAACTACGAAAACAAATATGTCAAATTTAGAGTATTCTATTATAAATTCAATAAAACGAATTAAAAAGGAAGTCGAACATTTAGTGAATAAAATAGTTGATACAGAAAGACCTTTAAGAAACGCTGAAAAAGATTCAAAAACTAATATTAACAAAATAGTGCCATTACCTGTACTAGAGGCAGTTTACTCAAAGGACCCAAGTTTTGATGGAAGCACTCACTGGGCTACTTATCTTCGCCAATTTGAAGAATTTGAAGCGAGCGGCCAACTTATCTTTGCCGCTCGCTTCAATAAATGGACAGAAGAAGAGAAAGGATTTTTCATGATTTTGGCTTTAAAATTACCTCCCGCAGAACTAATACAGAAAGTGTCATCTGACGCCAGTACATCTATGCCGAATTAACAAAAGCTCTGGAATTACGGTACGGTGACCAGCATTTGTGCGAACTGTACCGTGTTCAACTAAAAGCGAGACGACAGCGTTCAGGGGAGAGCCTTCAAGAGTTTGAAGCGGATGTCGACCGAGACTGACGAGATTGGCTTATCCTGAAGAAGCGGAGGACTTCCGGAAGTCGATTTCTCTCATTACGTTTACTGACAGTATCAGAGACAGTAAACTGCAACAAACATTAATAATGGCACAGCATTATAATAACTCAGACGCTCTTGTTCATGCTCTCCGTTCTGAAGCTGCAAGTCGGTGACCTACATTAATCAAGTTATGTCATCACGTTGTAACCAGACAGATCCAATATCACAATGTTGTCATAACGGACGGAATAAAGAGACGATTCAAGAACAACAGTTTAAGAACTGACTATACGTTTGCTTGTCGACCGGCGACTTCTTGCATTCCATAACTCTTTTTCTTCAGAAACGTTCATAACACGTTCACTGTACTTAAACACATGACCCAAAAGCTTTAGATTGCTGTTTCAATAACTTTTATAATTACTTGTATAAGTTTTGTTGTATTCTTTGCTTATATTATATAGGACATAATTTTTCTCTGCGTTCTGAATTTCCCTTTATCAAACTTGTTCTCTATGTACATCTTTAGCGCGTCCCCAAAATCCTAGTTTTACATTTATGCATCACGGTACCAAACCAAGGCTTTTACAGAAGCCTTCTTAACTTAAATTAAAATGAGTTTTTTTTCTGTAGAAACTGCTAACCTAACGTGTGTTTCAAAGTTTCTTTATCATTGTTTTTTCATAATCATTTTGCCAACAAAACCCGTACTTTTTAACGTCTTGTGCTAGATGTTGGAACACCTTGATATGGAAAATCAGTTGTTGCAATAAATTATGTATAAAATGTGGTTTGTTGCAAGTTTTTTTTAATTTACTGCAAACCTTAAGAAAAATACACTTCTTATTTTGAATAATAATTGAATAATAAATACGGTAGTTCCAAAGTTTTTTTTTTTTTTTTTTTTTTTTTTTTTTTTTTTTTTTTTTTTTTTTGAGACCGACAAATATGGTCGGACACGGCCTGTTTTTGGAGACTAGCTCCGTTCAGCCGTGTGGGTATGGGATTTTAGGGGAGACGTACGCCAGCTGACCGGGCCGTTGAGAAGGTGGAGGCACGAGGTTGGGAGAGTATTGTTATTGTTTGTTAGTTATATTGTATGCGAGTGTAGTGGGTAGCCATACGCGAGCGGGAGAGGTAGATGGATGTGGCCGTTATAGTTGTTTGGTGGCATCTTTATTCATTCATTTTGTTTTGTTTATTACTTCTTCGATGTTCTAGGTGGCGACAGGGTGCCATCAAGGGAGGCGGAAGGAATAGATTTGAGGATTATAAGCGAGGACGTAATTGTGAGGAACTAGAGTGTGTGTTTTCATGTGGTGAAGCGAAGATAGGGCTTAGAGTTTTAGATTGTGGGGGAATTTAGCAGTGTGTTGAGTAGTTAGGCTGCTTTAGTGTGTCTGCTCGCTACCGCCGGGGAGGAATGAGTCATTGGCGGGGGATTGGTATGCATGGTTTAAGTGTGTCTGTGTCTTTGACGCCGGCGGGGGGAAGGCGAGTGGGAGGGCCATTGGCTATTGTAAGGAGGCGATTTATTAAGTAGGAAGGTCTGCTTGTGTTGCGGGTGTTTCTGTTAATTGAAGCGACTATTGATTGTATGGAAGTGCGGCGGGAGGCTGTTCGGGAATACTTCCAGTTTAGCTTAACGAGGAAGGAGTCTAGGCCTGGGAAGCGGGTGTTTAGCGCATACAGGGCTGCGTTGGAGGTCTTCGTGAGGCGTGGTCGGCGGTATATGAGTTTTAGGGCTCGTCGTTCTGTGACTCGGTGGAGATCTAGATAGACAGGGGGAGGTGGTAAGGAGAACTGGGTGGGCATACGTGATGATGGGACGGATGCAGGTAGTGTAGATACGGCAATGTTTTTCTTATATATATATATAACTACCAACGCATGTGAAACGCGTTGAATCCTGCCGTAAAAATTTCTTCAGCTGTGTGCAGTCCAGCAAATGCAATGATAACGACATCATTGTAGGAGCTTGTTGGTAAATGGTTTGTTATCTTATCTTGCTTTGTATTTCACTGGACATTGTAATGCAAGTTACGTAGCAATTTCCTAATTAGTTCTCGCATTTATAGCCTTGGGTTTAGTAGCTTGTTTAACGTTAGTTTTAATTAATTTAAAAGCCATGTACCCATTATGCATAATATAATCGTTCGCTACACTGGTCTCTAGAATTAAATTTTAATTAATATCTGTATTAATGGCGTTGTACTTCCTGCTGCTCGCAGGTGCAGATTAATTAATTTATCAATTATAAATAGAACTGCTACTTAACGTAACGAGTTATACTTTATAGTAACGAGACTACTACGTAGGCTTTCAATGGTAACAACAACAATAATAATAACAGTTTTTAACGATAAAAATGGATTTTTAGATCGTAAATTCGTGATGGTGGAATTGGTAACCTTCAACTTGGCGATGTTGATGATGATACTTGAATTTGAACTATTGACGACACGATGTTGACGACGGTACTTGAACTTGAACTATTGACGACAACGCTGTTGATGATGGTACTTAAACTTTAACTATTGACGACGACGATGTTGATGACGGTACTTGAACTTGAACTATTGACGACAACGATGTTGATGATGGTACTTGAATTGAACTATTGACGACAACGATGTTGATGATGGCACTTGAACTTGAACTATTGACGACAACGATGTTGAAGATGGCACTTGAACTTGAACTATTGACGACAACGATGTTAATGATGTCACTTGAACTTGAACTATTGACGACAACGATGTTGTTGATGGCAAGAAATAAGAAAAGACTACGGCGATGATGAAAAATACCTTACTGGCATACATACGTAATTTTACGACTGACAAACTTCCATTACATTTATATGTGCTTGTAGTGCTTGAAAAATGTACCTTTTTGGCCTCAATAACAAAAATAATACTGTACAGAATTAACGTAAAGTCAAAACGTAAAAATATTTGTCTTGTAGGCAAATTATAATAAATATTTATTACAGAGAAGTACAGTTTTTGAAAAATAAATCTGCATATCTGCAATGAGTTTCGTATAGTACTAAAACATTAACTTTACGTTTCCCCTTTACAAGATTTTGAAATGTGTGGGTATCAAGTTGGGTGCAAATAAACGTGTGCTATCAAGCTGAGAACTGAAATATTGGTCTAACATAACCAGCACGAGTTTTTAAATTGCAAGTAATATTTTAAACTCATTTTCCTTACTTGAACGACGGAACCAATTTATCAATTTTACCTTAACTCAGAATTCGTAAATTATATGTCGATTTAGGAACTGAAATTGATTCAATTTACAAAATCTCCAAATTGTAGGATATAATTAAGGTTTTGGAAAATTGTAAAACTCCCTGTCGTTTATCAGAATAAAGGGACTTTTAACTCAAATCTAAATCTAGTTTTACTCTATTTTTTTTTTAACTTAGGAGAACCGGAAAAGTTTACTTAGAATATCAGATTATAAAAACTTTTTCATATTCACAATTTGGTATTCGAAATAACTGGACAAAATTAATATCTGTCAGTGCCCTTGCAAATGTAATAACAGGTTTCAAATTTAGTACGCTATGTCTGTGAAAAAACTTTGGCGCAAACATATTGCCATCAATTACTTATATTTGTGCAAAGTATAACATATGGGCCTACATATATTGTTACCCTGTTGAAATGAATAGTACAACATCCCTGAGTGTGTACGTGATGTGCGCACTACATCGCTCGTACACAAGTCGCGAGAGACCTTTCCAGACGTTTACTGATCATTCTACGCTAAAGTATCATAACGTTCTACATTCTTAGAGATTGTCTCCTGCGGCGGAGGTATAAATACTGGATTTCGGAACGGCCCAGTTTCAGTTCAGTTATAACTCGTGATTACACAGTGCGGATTAAGTGTTTGTTGCGTATTAGTGGAGTGTTTGTTCATTAGTTCAGAAATGTAGAAGCTAGAAGATGACATTTATTATTGTGTGTTCCACAAATTGTACTTGAATTATTCTATAAGAGTGCTTTGTTGATTTATAACGGCTGTTTCTGTCCAATTCAAGTTTGTAATTAGTGACTTCATTGTTGCCAGTTATTTTGTTTCCAGTGAACAACACGACAATAAGTGCGACGGTCGCAACAATATATCGTCGACGTTATCCTTTACGGTTTAGGCTAGTCGCCTGTTGCAGTCTCAATGGAAGTCATCCAACCATGGCTTATGGGGTCTTCCCACACTTCTCTTCCCCCTTGCATGATAGTATATGGCTCCTCTTGAAAATCTAGTTGGATCCATTCTCTCTACGTGTAACCGCCACTCCGTTTTGTGCCGGCTGATTTTCTCATTTAAGCTTTCAGCTATGCCTAGTTCCATTCTAATACGAACATTTTTTATAAGATCTCACTTGGTACTACCCTTTATAGCCTTCAAGAACCTCATTTCCGCTCCTTGTGATCTAGATATATCTTTGGCCTGTCTAATCCAAGACTCGCTACCATACAGTAGTTGAGTTATGGACATTACAGTATAATATTTCAATTGCGTCCCTTTCTTTGTTTGTAACAATACATAAGTGTAAGTTTACTTTTAGTCACTTGTTCGTGCTGTTTCTGAGCTAACGGTAAGTCTACGAAGAATTTTATTCACAGCTCTGAAGATTTCATGTTTCTCCACTTCTTCGTGTTTCAACATATTTGCAAGTTCTGGGCCCATAAACGGACGGCGCCAATAGCTACTGATATTCAAGCTAAACCTCTGGGAAACAAAAATGAAAATGATGATTCTAACAACGATGAAAATTATTTTTCTCAGTACATTAATTGATTTGTGTTTTGTAAAAAAAATATGAATCAACATGAAATAAAATGTGACCATTAATTGTTTTTATACTTACCAACAAATATGGGAAACATTTTTAATATATACCGCCTCAGTAACCTTAAATTTTAATACCTCCCTTATTTGTAAATTTTCAGAGAGCCAAAAAGAAATAAATTTATTACATTTAATTAAATTATCTAGTAAACGTGAAATAGAAATAATTTAATTAACAATTTATAGGAAATTTAAAAAAAATATTACTGCCTATTTTCATCCCCAAAAACATAATTTTGCTCTGAAGTTTTTGTGACTCTTTGATTCGTTAATTTTATGCTAAAAATAATTCGTAGGCTAAACAAAATTTTTTTAAACAACCATTTTTTGAAGTAAAATCGTAGAAGAATCTACGACTGTATTGTTTTCTATGAAAAATACACGTTTTATGCCTACCACTTATGTTTACAAAACTGTAAGCTTGTTTATATCCTGGTATCATGTTTCCATTCTACTGTAGACAGTTATGCGATTCCTGAATCTTAACCCAGATGAGAACATATTACAGCTTTCGAAGAAGAGAGAAACAAAAATCATCAGTAATAAACTACAGGTCGTTGCCACAATAACTGCCTTTGAGACGTAATGGTATGAGCAAAATACATTAAAATTATGCTCAAATAACCGAAAATGTAATCAGTGTTAAGTAAAATTTAAAAAAGAAGATAACAAAATATTTTTTTTGTTATTTTGATGTTATAATTTTTAGTTTTCCTGTGGCGATACAGTCACTTGACCAGAGCCTGTATTTTATTAAGCAATAAAAATAAAATATAATATAATGGAAAAAAATTGCAAGAATAAGAAAACTTAAAACAAAAGATATTTTCTATTTCTTTTATGAATTTGCTAACTGCTATAATTTTTTATTGTTGTTTAATTAACCATTCGTTGTTTAAGACCTGAAGATGTCAGTAATGACGAAAAGCTTAGTCGAACAATAAAAAATTATAGCAGTTAGCAAATTCATAAAAGAAATAGTAAGGATGGCTGCTAATTTAAACAATACGAAGAAAAAAAAGATATTTTACTAAAATTTATTTCAGACGTAAGATAATAGCGAAAATGAAAGGAATCCTGCGTCGGGTGTGTGTAGCAGTAATTTGTAACGTCGTGAGAGGTTCCCGTTGTCTGGAGTAATCTCGTTTGTCGCTCTGGGGAATTCTTTTGTTCGGATACGGGGTTTGATAAGTGCTTGGAAAAATTTAAAGCAGAATCGCTCTGAGCAGGTATTGTTCTCTCCCGCTACTCTCCTCCACCTACTGTAATTGCCGTTTGTCTGGCATTCCGTTTTTCTCATTCGTTTGATTTTTTCTTTCTTTGGTTGGATCATTCTTTTTTCAACTATTTTTTCACACTTACTCACCGTTTTTAGGCAAGTTATTTTGCTGACAAAAACGATGTATTGCATGTATTACGATATCATTTTCCGACTGTGTGGTTAGCATCGCCAACCCAAAAAATTGTGGTGTGCCTTCTTCGTATCTACTACCTTCCTGTAATATTTAAATTAGGTACGTCGAATCAACCGGTTATGTACAGAGTTGAACACAACTCCCCCCCCCCATAACATCCTGAGTTTCATCTACAGGTTAAAATACAGAAATAAAAGTATTTACATTGACAGATGTTGGAAACACTTCAACTTCAAGTTACGGACAATAAAAGGTGTTACCGCTTTCCAGTCTCAAGGGTGCACACACACAGACACAGGCTCGCGCACACTCGATTGCGCGCATTTGTGAGTGTCTGTGTGTTTAGGTTGTACTTTTCTTTATTTTGAGCTCAAGGTTTGGGTAAAACTTCTTAAATTACCTCAAACAGTATAGATTATGTCTGAAGCAAGATAAGATTCATCGGAATAGAGTATCAGTAGGCTATATATTTTTTTCAAAAACGAAAAATACAAGCTTCAAGCATCTGACGATACTAACTGAATACCAATTTTTAACAAAAATATTTTGTTCATATTCTTCTTTTTTTGTTTATACTCTTTTACTCTTTCATACCTATAGCAATAAAATATTTTATCTGATTCGCTCTCAATTTTTTTTTAATGATTCTTGATTTCTTGTTTAGTGTTGATACGCTATACTATGTGCTAGTATGCCACATATGTGCAATCCAATGGATCCATTGTCCTCTGTTTTTTTGTTATATATAATGTTGTGTGATTAGGTTGAGAGCCTCGGTTGTTTCTGCGATTAGTTCATCTGCTGTGTTGTTCTGTTTGAGCAGTATAGTGTTGGTTTCAGAGACATGGACGTTTGTGTTTAGGTTTCTTATGGCGAAAGAGGCAGGAATGGTATTATGAGGGATATGCAAGGCTATGCCTTTTATTTTTGTTAGAAGGTCTGTATTCTTTTTGTTGTAATGGTGTTGTCTAGATGAAAGTGCTGTCTAGTAATATTGTTTGTATGTTAGCAAGTGCGCATGCTGGGGGCATACTGGTAGTTGATTATGAGGTGAAATTGGAATATCTTCTTCAAGGATGTTTGAAAGTAATTACACTGATACAGCTTTCAGATCCATGAACGCAAACTAAACAACATTCTGCTAGAAGAGGGAGACTACCAGGATGAATAAAATAAAATAAAATATTTAGACGAGGGCAACGGATACGTACAATAGAACAATATTTAACAAACAAACTCCTACCCACAAATCAAAACAAACAACAGACCAAGAAAGAAAACAAAATTCATAAGATTCACTTACTCACTTACATCAATAACCATAATGAAAAAGTGCCCCAAAATTAAAAAAAAGCAGGATATAGCAATGCTTAAAGAAACACAAACAAAAGAGAATCCACAACAACAACTAAACAAATTTGATTGACCTGTCACCTACAGATTAAACTACTCAGAATGTAATAAATTCAATACAGCCCAGGCAGAACGCAGCTTCAGATAAAGGTATATTGAACACGGTTAAAGTTTAAAAATTAAATCAAAAGTTAAAAATTACATTAGACAAAGTAACAAATGAACGGGTTGTGAAAACAGTGGTAGAAAGTAACTGTAACTAGAAGGTTGGTTGGTAGGGTAGCGTTTAGACACCCATAGTTAATGATTGTGGTGATGTAGGGTGCAGCAAAGGGAAGAACCGCAAATCCAGACAGAAGTTGGATTATACGAGGTATATTGTTGAAGACGGGAGATTAAGAGATTTTTGCGATGGAATTCGGAGTAGAAGAGATTTGCTGGGAATGTGAGAGGAGCTGAAAGACCCCATCAAACTGCTGACAGTGTGTGTACGATAGAGAGAAAGATAGAAATGAAAGTGCTAAAGAACGGACGGACTGGAAGAGCCAGGAAATTACTTCAGTGGTTGAGCATATGGAGCATCCGGGTAGTACTGTATTGTTGCCGGAAGACAAAAAGAAAAGGGAAAGACCTAAGTGGGCGTAAGGTTCAAAGGGCCATTAGTTTTAGAAACATAATAGGTTTTACTTGACTAGTCTATCTGCACAGCCGATGACGGAGAATAGACAGTTACATGCACGAAATACATTATTTTGCAAAGTTTTACAAAAATAATGTTACTTTTATTGTATACCAGACTAAATGTATGTAAAATTTGCATCTTAGAAATCATTAAAAATTTCTCCATGTTGATCCCAAGACAGGTAACAAGTAAGCCTATTCCATAAAGGGGAACAAGAAGAATTAGAAGAAGTGATTACTCAACATCGAATTTGGCAAGAAAGAAGTCATGAATGTCTCTAATAGTAAAAGTGAGATACAGTTAATTTAAGTGTAGAATATTTGGAGGACGTAAATGGTAATTTCATGATACTCCTACAGCTAGGTAAATATTATACAATTTTCCAGTAAGAGCTATGGTGTTAGTAGCTTTAACAAATGGCATCACTCACATTTTGATCTTTCTGTTTTACGCCGTCAGCTGTTGGCTATTAAAATTGTTGTAATAGATCTGCACACAACATAACAAGGTAACATTCTTTTAAAACCTTTTTACTAACAATAGTACGTAGTGTAAACCACGTCTTGCAGACCAATTATTTAATCCCCAGGATTCTACGTCTTTGCACAAAAGTCATCTTTTTCGGTCCTCTGTCCTCCCATAAATGGGTGACTAAACACAGGCTTTCTCTGAACTTCCTCTCTAATGCCATCTTTTTCACTTTGCTGTAACTTCGTGCTACCAAATTCTCATAACTTGTTTTATGAATTGTTTCATTAGCTGTCTTCTGCACTTGTACCTTTCTAGTTTACTTCTGTGATGGTTACTAGGAATATGTTTTGCCTTTTAGATATCCAATCTACTTATTTCACTGCGTTACCATATTATTGGTTTCTCATTTAGTTCCTTCAGAAACTCTTTATTCGATGGTTTCTCTTTCTACGAAATATTCTGAGCCGTGTGTAACACCAAGTCTACAGTCTGTTCTTCTCTCTCTTACCAACAGTGCAATGTAAACCTTGAGAAAAGTGTGTCGGTAAAAAGTACTGTGCATTTTTGTGTCTACATAGTTACAAGAAGTATTTAGAAAAATTGAAGAATCAATTGCACATCGTTCAGTGTACCGGAAATGGCGAACTGCCACCGCATGAGAACTGCATGTCTTGTAGCCAGAATTACGACATACTATAGAAGCAAAAAACAATAGCTTCTAAATTAACAATTTTTAATGACAGAATTTATATCACAAACTATGATGTCAGTTCAAATTAATATCTTTCGATTGGACAACCCTCGATTATTACTTTAGGCTTACGTGGAAAGTAATGAAAACGAATGCAAGGACAACAATCCGCAAACTAGGAATGAGTTAAGGACGACGTTTGACGCTTAGTTCGTAAGATTGGATAACAATTATGATGAGGCGAAATTGAATACATCTATTAACATGCGGATATACGTGAAAATACCCGCTCTTTCCATTTTATGTTTCGCGATATTATATTTTTGTATGTACAGTGTATTTGTAATCGGTATTTGCACGAGGTTAAAATTGGTAAGTTTAAAGTTTGCTTAATTGAAGTCCTGTTAAGAAAACATCTTATAGCCGTTACTGGATCACCCCATATTTTAAATCATTATGTGTAAGAAATGAAAGCGTAGTCTTTACAAGAAATGACTGGCCACACACACGAACGATTTTTTAATTCAAAATTCAAAAACAAGAAAAAAATACAAAGGGGAACATGAAGAAAAAGAAAAAGAAGAAACAGCAGCTCAGTAAACAAAATTGTAAGGCATAATTAGTATAAAATAAAGTAACAAATTTAAAATTTATATACTCCAATATTATTGTAAGTAAAATGTATAGGAAATAATAATTTATTGTAACTGTAATATCGACTTAATTCTCTTAAATAGTTGTTTAAAAATGTTTAATGACAGCACTGAAATTTTGTCATAAAGTCATTCGTTCTAAGTGCCATGAAAAGAAAATTATAATAAATTTTAATATAAGAACACGTAATTTTCAACCAATCGAATGACACAAATAAAAGTCAGAAGCAATATTGCATTTATTTAGTTGCATTGTATCTCCAATAAAATTAATATCAAACAATTATGCAGTTGATGTAGATATTCATATAAATATTGATTGTCCTTATAAATCAATTGTTTTTACACATAAAAAGTTATTGAAGAAAACACAAAATTTCGTTCATAAGTTAACTTTAATAAACCAAATATTTGGCATTCTTCTTAACTTTTTCAACTACGATTTCTCTAAATATATCTCTATATAAGTGCTTTCAATAGATTTTCCAACAGAGAAATGACTGCAGACTGCTTGTGTATGTAGCGTCTGAAAGGGAGGGGGACTCAGGACTTTACGCTCGAGTAACGCGCTTCTCTCTCACTGTCCTACGTAAATATTTCACGGCACTCACAGTACGAGTGCCACTCAGTCAGCCGTAAGGATGCTTTGCGCAAATTGAGAGCAGTTATTTTCTCAAACCGATACACAACCCAACTCCAAAGAAATTTCTGTCTCTTACAGTTAGTAGGCTAAGATTATTCTTAGGTTTGCTAAAAATTTTTCTATTGTAAGTTGTTTTTAATTTTTGTTCAGTAAATAAGTGGCTAACTTAAGCAAATGCTCTTCAAAAAACTAAAAAAATTGTTAATAAATGGTACTTCACGCAACCGTAATACCTTGGTCTGGGCTTTGAAAGAGTTAAATTTGCCGAAGCAAAGGTAATTATACTTTTCTAACAGTTTGGACTTAAAATTAAATGTACGATAATTCAAAATAGGTTGAAGCGGGTTGCCTTCTTTGTTAAACAAACTATCATAAGTCTTCACATAAAAAATGATACATACATACGCACGCACACACTCACATCACCAACACGTTCACCCAAATATTTAATTGTTTCGTTATGTTTGATATTTCTATTGTATTTCATACACAGGTCCTGAAGATGACAATAAATATTGTCGAAACGTCGAAGCAAAATAACTAAAAGTTGTATTATTGACCGATCCTCACTAACCATCCACTAAAACATTCACTGATTGACGGTCACTAAAAATTTAAGGATTTAATAAAGTAGTAAAATAAAATATAATATAATACAACAAACTACAGAATTTTATCGTAATGGTGTCTGCAGTCTGATAGACATATCGTCTTAATCTAGAAAAAAAAATATTAAGAATTGTGGTATTTTATGTTGCCAGTGGTCAAAACGGAGTCTTAGAGCTTCATGTTTCAATTCATTGAAATTCAGGTCATTTTGAACTCCATCTGTTATTCTTCACCATCCGTCGTTTTAGAAGATCCTACAACATCCTCCGTCGTAGATCATTAAAAATTGTGTAATTAACTTAATGGATTGATATGTTATAATGACTTATTGTTATATAGTTGTCATATTTTTATACTTAGTGTTATATTTATTATATGTATATTTAGTTATATTTATTTATGTGCATGAAGTGTATTTATATTATTTGTGTTGTGGGGGTTTAATATTTCTCATTTTATTTTGCATCAGTTAAAAAAATACTGTTATTTGTTAAATATTTTTATCTATCTCATTTGTTTACACTATTTGGTATTTAAACAAATATTTACTATACGTCGGTACATCTGTTTAAGAAGCTGTACAAATTCATTTTTGTGGTCGCTAATGACCGTTGCTGTTGCAGCGACCTTATAAATAAATAAAATAAAAAAAAAATGTACGAAAGGACTAAAAGCCAGTGCGGACACGTTACAAGAACTTCAGTGTGAAGAGACATTAGCTGGCAACGTTCCACTTCAATTTGCATTCATTGAAGTATAGTCTGTTTTTGCAACAGGAACTTTCTAACTTCTGGCTAAGCTGGTGACGTAGTTCTATTCTTAAATCTAAATAAAATTCTACAACAGTCGTGTAGTTTCCTTTTGCACTTATTGCATATAAAATTGAACTAGAATTCTACTGGAAATACGCGTTTAACATTTCGTCTAACCACATATAACTATATCACCACGACACCAACATGATCGTCATCTGTATGTCCAAAACACAAACACGTCTCCTCACACGCGCGCGTGCCCACACAAACACACACATACAGCTACAATAATGGATAACCGGAAATAACTAATTTATACAAATTCATTTACACAAAATGAATATTTGCCATTAGAGCTTATAGGGTCCTTGATGAATCAGGAAGGTCATTCAAAGCACAATAGTGTAAGTCCAAAATGCTTTCTTTAGGAAAACAAAAGTAATGCTACATCAACATGTGTTTTAAGTGAACCAGTTAACCATTTTATTTTGAAAACCGTCACTGCCTAGAAATTTGTGCGGAGAGTTAAACAAATTCAATTTTCAAGTTAACGTCAAATAGACTTTAGTCAATAGATTCACAATTAGTGACACTAGAGACCCAAAAGCTTGATATTTTAATAAATATATGTTTCAACCGTCATTTAGAATCCAAAGTTTAAAATTTTTATAGTAAAATTTTTGCTGGTGTTCTTTTAGTTCGTGTTTACATGTGATATTACATATTACGTTTGAACGAAATTACATTAACTTTGAGGCAGTGTTATGAAATTGGCTGCAGTTTTCAATTCACTACTTTGAATTTCATTTTTTGAAGATCCGCATTTGCGACCTGAGAGTCTCTTAAACCCTCTTACAAAAATTACCAAGACTAAATTTAATAAGCCAAATCTTCCCATTTTTCCAAATCAATTTTGTAGCTTCAGTTTTCTCAACAAAAAAATATATATATAAGGTTTGAATTTATACTAAATTTTATTCTGACCAGACTACTACATTACCATGCATGTTTTCTAATAATCATTTATAAAATACAACAAAATATTCTTTTGAATACATTGGTATTTGAATGTTTCCGAAATTATGTATGTTTGGTTATATAACATGAGAAATAAAAAATCTCACAGATATAATGTAACACATTCAGCTACGTAACATTCACGTCTAGAAGTAGAGATAACATTATCCAAAATATGCAGTCTTCTTATTACGCTTATTAGAATTTATTAAAATTTATTCATATTTATTATTATCTATGTACGATTTCTTTCACAAATTTTACTAAATAAAAGATGAAATAAAAATATATTTTAAAGATAAAAGTTGTCAAGCACACTTGGAAGAAAGGAAATCTACCACCAATTTACGTCTGTATTTAAGTTAATAGCAAGGATGAAAGGAATCCTGCGTCAGTTGTGCGTTGCAGTAGTTCGTAACGACGCAAGAATTCCGTTGTCTGAAGTAATTTCGTTTGTCGTTCTGGGGAATTCTTTTGTGCCGATACGGTTTGCTGAGTGCACGAAAAAATTTAAATCAGAATTGCTCTCATCCAACATTGTCCTGTTACTAACTGCTGTTTCCCGCTTTCTGTACTCTCCTCTCCAATTCGAACTAACCATCTTTCCGTCTGTTATTGTTTCAATTACCTTTATTAAAAATAATTATTTCTTTTTCATCACCTGCACGTTTCCCTTCTGGATTAACAATATCGACCAAATTGGACTGAATATTGTTTTGAAATAACTAAATACCGAAATACCGACCATTAGAACGCATTTCACATTAGACCAATAGAAATTAAGGATGTTCAGGAGGCATGTAATATCCTCAATTCAAGTGAGAAAATCTCTGAATACTGTGCCAGTATTACCAATGTTTACAACTGACGGACGGCAACAGAATCCCCAAGTAGCCCCCAGGCCTTTTTAAAACAGAAATTTTGTTCATCCTCGAAAGTGACTGACAAATCAGTTTTCATGAGCTCGCGCAAATTTTCCTTCAAGGTGACGATGACGATGAACTGTTTCTTTCCTTTTATGTATTTATTCTTACCTTTATCTGTGTGTTTTCTTTATGTCCTTTTTTTACATAGTTGATGTTTTTTATTTGCCTTTTACACCAACTTTTACAAATAATGATAGTCCTTGTGGTGACTACACTGTGTTTTCGAAGTACCTATACGTTCACTAACAATAAACCAAAAAACGTTCGACATTTCTTCTCAACATTTATCTATAGTATTATTAGAAGTTTAATGAAGAAAGTTGTGTTAGTGGTTATAATCACAAACAGAATTGTTACTGTTGTACACCACTATAGAAAAATTATTCCGATTTTTCTATAGTGGTGTGCAACAGTAATAATTCTGTTTTAGTATTATTGTGTATAGTAACAAAGTTGTTACTGAGAGAATAATTTCATCTGTTGTAGAAAAAGTTCTCAATTTTAATACTTCTTTTGGTTAAAAGTACAAAGAAAGTTACAACTAAAGGTTTCTCCTACTTCCATTTTATACCTTTTTACTAGTAAAGAAATATATGAAAGTAGAAAAAATTGTTTCTCTAAAATCTCTTTTCCATGTTGAAGCAATATGTGTTTTATGCAGTGTACATTATTAAAATTTATACGCAAACACCTTTATCTCTCATTCAAGCGTCGCTAATAAATTCCCTATGCTCTTTGCCGTGAATCTCAATAGATTAACTAATTCAATTTCAGACTTTCGTTGTTATAGTGTGTTAAAATAAATCCAGATTTAATAAGTAAAATAACATATTTACGTGAATTGTGTGTATATTTACTATATAGGCCTAAAAAAATATTTGCAAGATAAGTATGTCCTCTTAAACTACGTTTCAAAAGAAATTATGTCATCAAAGGCGGTATTAATATTAAAAAAGTTTAAATTTTTCACACAAATAGAAAATTATTTTGTAGTAATATATTGTTGACTGTATGTTTTGGGCTTCAGTGTGAAACTAAAAGCATCCGAGTACAGTAAAACAAGTACATTTTCTTGAACTCTTTGACGCAGATCACACACATTCAAACCATTATTTTTCGAAAGCACAATAATGGTAAACCAAATTGACAGCATACAGTATTAATAAGTCAATGTATTGAGTTTGTTAACATATTGCAGTTCAAACCTTGTTGAGCCAGAAACATTGCACTTTATAACGCCTGTAAAACTATCTTACGCAACTTATACTACTCCGCTGTCGAGCATACTTCAATACGTGGCGCTCACAGGCAGGCCTCTTTATAGTAACCCAACTTTACTAATAACTTAGAAAATATTAATCGTTAGTGGATCAAGTTACTTCTTGATTCTAACGCCTGTTGCAATCGATGACAGCATTTCGATGCAAGGACATCGACTACGATCGACAGTCGAGCGATTGTCGTTGGATATCAGCATGCATAATGATTTTTGAATAAAACACGTAAACACGCCTTTACCGTTAGCTAGTATAAGGAGTACTTCCGGGTAATCGAGTTCAACGAAGATATGGAAGACGTTTTGCCAATAACCTTCAACACATTAATGTAGAAGGATGAGACTGATATTAGTCGACAGAGCTGGAATGGAAGTTTGGTATCAGAGATTACTCACATTATGAAGGACTTTCAGACGGTGTATCTAGAGAAAAGAAATAACTCATTTTTCAATGGCTATAACTAACACAACTTTGTAACGAAACTCTCAAGCATCGTAAACATGTCAATAAGTTTGTAATGGCGTGTTATGTAGTTTAACAGTTTTTTAACGTGTTATGTACCATTAACATGAAGAAAAAGTTAGTGTATTAATTTAAAAGTTAAACGTACATTAGACACTTCATAAAAGCGCTGTGTGTTGAAAGAACTACTACACAATTTGGACAAAATAAGTTGCAAAATAGGTGGAACCGATGCACAGTAACCGCTTACAGACTTAATGTCAGTGTGAATGCGTCTGAAGACTCGACAACGGTACTGATACAGATCGATACATTGGAATGTGTCGAAGAAAGTGTAGTTACATCACGTGTGGCAAGTGTAATTTAATCGTGTCACACTGAAAATAGACGACAAAGAAATATATATATTAAGAGAAGCAACAGATTTCCTCTAGAACCAACAGAGGATCAAGGAGATCAATTCATTTGTTAACATTTTGAAGACAAAGAAAACTTCCTATTTGTGATATTTAACCCTTCGGTAGGAACATATGCCTGCCAGGCATGTATGGTTTACCTTTTTGCTGCTAGAAGCCTCCTGCGTGCTGCTGGGCAAGTCCCCCTCCTAGAATTCCTCAATCAGTTGTTGTGTGTGACAGCGAAAATGTCGTCATCTCGTAGCTCTCCTCCGTTTGACCGTAAGTTAGCTCTTTCTAAAAGTTATCCTGCCTGTCAGGCATGTGTTCCTCTAAATGTACGTCTGATTTCATGCCTTCCAGGCATATGATCCTCTAACCGTACGTAGTTTTGCATGCTTATTAGGCATATGTTCCTTATAAGGGGGGGCGTCAAGCAGATGTTCCACTGGGAGGTGTATAGTACCAAACATATACCGTCTGCAAAAAAATACATATCAATGTGAAGTTATTACAATGAAGTAAATTGGAAAAGAAGAAATGGTATATTTTATTTTCTAAAGTAGTTATTTTGGCATTTTTATGAAAATATGAGTACCTGCCTAGGAGGCAGGGTTTTCCTCATAATGTATGTATTGTATATGCCTGTGGGGCAGGGTGTTCCTTTAAGTGCAAAATTAAAACATGTTCCTACCGAAGGGCTAATGCACGTGGTGTAAGGAGTATTGCTTTAAGTAATGCAGAGAAGGAGAACGAAATAGGAAAACAAGTTTATTAGTCATCACGTTACCAGTTAACGATTGATAAAAAGCAAGTGTCTTTAATCAATGATAAACCTTTTGTCACATCCTGAGAAATCTGTCAAATTCTGTACGATGTTTGTTGCCATGGTTACGACTACAAAAAGAAAACTGTAACAGTGATCAGTCGCCATTTAACGAAGCGTTCAACCTTCCTTGTTTAGACATTTTTCTTTTCTATCCGGTAGCATGGTTTTATTGTTCGATTCCTACTTATCACCTGGCATGCCATCGACAATGGAAATTAGACCCATCTTATTCCGTCCGATCTTCCAGCGAGGCTAAGAATCACCTCTGTGTATACAGCAATTTAAAACTCCATAATTCACTAATTCTCATATAATTAGTTTTATCATGTTCATATGCGTTAACTAAATGGTGCTTGATAGTGGCCGTTTGTCATAATGAATTATTTTTACACAGTTTCTTTTCTTTATTCTGTTTTTGCTTAGCTGTAACTGTATGCATGATTCATTCTCACTTTATGCACAACGATGCTCCGTCAGCTGTAGGTGTATTACTTGCTTTTTTGATAACCAGATTTGCAAATATTTTACCTTGGTAAAGGAAGACATTTATTTTCTCTAACTACTGCACAAACATACCTCCACGTGTAACACTCTTTAGAATATTTTATGTGTGGTAGAATTATAGAGACTCTATAAGCAAATAGAGATCAAAAGCTTATATATATATATATATATATATATATATATATATATATATATATATATATATTACGTAAATTCAGTGCACATGTACGTGTGTTTTAAAACTTTGAAGCTACAGGGGTTTGGTTATGTCCTAGTTTCTGTTAATACCACTTATTTTCCACAAATTTTCTCTTAATTATATTCAAATTAAGATTTTAAAAGCATATTCACGATTGGGCTAGACAGAAAGGAGAGCAATATAATTAGAAAAACTATCTATACCTATTTGGTTTTTTTTTTAGTTTGCTAACCTCTTTTTCCATTCTAGTAAAACTACTCCCAGAAAATTCGACGGCCATAGTATTAGAGAACTCACATACGCTATATGTTCCCAGTTGAAAACAAAATTATTCTGACGTTTATATTTAATGAATTCTCATATTTAAAAAAATTATTCATATAAGTCATTATATTATTTTTACCAAGTGACGTTAATGTACAAAGTCCATAGACATCTGAAACAATAAGTGACCGATACAGTTGTACTTGATTATAAACATGCCGAAGGAGTGTAGACTTTTATCGTACCCTCACTTGAGATAGGGTTATCAGTTATCTAAGTCTACTTCTACAGTATACTGGTTAGTGTGTGTGCTTGGGAACAGTGCTAAATTACTGCGTTACAACGCTAGTGTCAGCATTCACAATTCAGTTCAGTCTGTGGCTATATGCTTTCTTGTCTTCTGGAGTACGAGTTGAATTCCGCTGAGCGTTGTGTATTGTTTCCAGCAAAATTAAAATTTTCCTTTGTTATTTTACTGAAATTAAGTTTCAGCACTGAGGAAATATATGAGTAACAATGTGCCTTCATATTTTAACATGTTGGCTGAACAAAAGAAACTTTTAAGCTAAGTTCAGCATTTTTGGAACGAATCATAGACTTATTCGGTAAGAGCAAGAATCGTCACATTGAGTTAATATACTAAACAATATATTTTTATTAAAAAATATGCATTGTTAATTTATGATTTATTTAGATACGTCAGATCATAATTTCAGAAGAGACATAATAGCCACCATACGCTTCAAATAAGCAATAACGAATCATATCTTTCCTAATCCATGTAACGAAATGAATGTCATTCGAGTGCAGCATCACTTTTACTTGGCCAGTCCTTAAGCTAATGTCATAAAAACTTCGAAAGCGCGAGTTTGTATCTACACATGTTTATAATATTCGTCTCAAGAAGGACTTTCAACAAAGTCTTCGCATTAATCAAAATGTAATAAGAATAACAGTTATTTAATTAATATTATCTCAAGTTTTATTAGGACTAATACTTAAGAAATACTAAATTTTGAAAACATACAGCTAACTGCATGCAAAATACAACAAATATCTAGTAAACTTTTTTCAGATGTGTTTCTCTATAACAATCTTTGCTAGTGTGAACATTCAACATATTTTAGGAAGATTATTTTGTAGTAAATGAGGCTGTTTTAAAATGCTCTTGCACAACAATCGAGGCAGAAAAGAAATTGAATTTATCACTTAAATGCTTTTATCATATTTACCACCGGAGGGAACACTGGCGTTCACAACAAACATTATATTAAAATTTAATTTGTCTGGACGTGATTAATATTCTGGAATTAGCATTCCAGAGAATCTGTCAGCTCGGTATTTCAAAAGCCAATTAGCAAAGATTGAAGAAAACTGGATTCAAAGTTGAAACTGTCATTGCGGAGATAATTATTTTCCAGCGTTATAGGGTCACCCTTTACGCGTTGTGACCTCGCCCTTTACGCTTTGACAGCGTCGCCTGTGCGTATCAACACTCCCGAAGCTTTTTGTAATTCCTTTGGTGTGAACTTCAACGAACTGCTACAGCTTGTATCTTCTAGTTATTTTATTAGCCAGCTCGTATAGTGGTTCTGATATTTTATGTTTATTCAATGATCTGAATGTTAAAAAGATTTTATATGCTCCCTTTACACTAATTACTGACACTGTACAGTCGCTCCGATAAACTTATGGTAGTAGCGCTTTGTTTTATTTATATGTATAAGTGTATGTGTGTTAACGTGATAATAATGCTTCATGATTTTTGCAGTAATTATACCGTATCAAAACATTTATGATTTATTCTGCGAGTAGATTTTTATATAGAAGTAGCAGTTTGCAGGAGAAATTTATTAATTTGTTACTTTGTTAACACTATATAGAGAGTGTCCCATGAGGAATAAATCAGACTTCAGGAATGCATTTCGCAGGCTGAATTAAAAAAGATATGTTTTATAAACATACATTCTAAAACGTTTAGTTTTCGATTTAAGGCTTGCGAAAAACATTGCCTTGATTTCTTCGTCCAAGGCATTGTAGAAAATCTCCATAGGAAATGAAGCCGTATCGAAATTGTTGGAACTTAATCTGAAGGGTACTTTTAACGATTCCACATGGATTTGGACTTTTCTAGAAATTAGTTTCAAGTACAATATTCAGAATAACGGTAGTTGGACTGAAGCGATGTGCTGGACACAACCTTTATTGTTTTCCATGTTACCCCAGGTAACACAGCTTACCCTGACACTTCTAATATTTTAGATGGTAGAGAGCCAAATTGTAACTGGGAAGCAATTATCTCACTAATAATTTGTTGATTACAGACAAATCATAACGTCCTCAGTTGCTGGAAGCGATCGAGCGAGCGAGCTGTCACTCACACTCGGCGGTGGAGTGAGGCGAGGACATCATATATCTGGATCAAGTCACTAACAATGCTTCATTACAAACAAACATCATGCAAACATTTTTTCTATCCAGTTATGAAAAATCTTCATTATATAGAAAAGTATAAACAATATATCGAATTAAATAAATTGACTAACACAAAACCTATAGTCCCACTCTGATAAGACTTGTTATTATTAATACTATTATTTCTAACTATCGTTCTAACAAGTCGTGCCGGGGAATGAATAGCTTTATAAATCCTCTCGTCTTTCCTACCGTTGGCTTTACTTTCCCAGTATTGTGTATTTTTTTTCTTTCTACAGCGTCACTCTAACTTTCCCGTGGCCTACCTCTCTTCCTCGTGGACTACGAACTCCAACAATTCTTCCAGCTTATTTTATAGCGCTGCAACTTCTTATTCTTATAACCAATGTCTGTTACTGTTTGCGGAAAACACTGTATACATCCTCATTAGTCCTCTTCATACATCCACCTTCTGTTGTCCAATTTTCTTCTAATGATCTTCCTATTCCATCTCCTTGGCGGCTCCTGTGTATTGATGATCATATCGCACGAATCATTTCTGTATAGCGACGTCTGTGTGAGTATAGTTTTATGAAGTTTTGCACTTTTAGGCAACTGCTTCGTTCTTCAAGCTTATTAGTTCTTCAAGCACGCGTATTCGGTCGCCGACCTCCTTTCAAACTCCTTATCTTCCACGCATTAACACGTCAGTCTTACTTCAAACTCCATCACTTTTCCAATCTTTATTTACCCCAGATACGTGACTACTTGTAGTGTTGCACTTAACCTCAAGACTCCACCTATTCTCATCACTTTTGACTTCTTTGTTTTAGCTGTAATCCCATCACGTACAGTTAAATACCGACCTTTATTTACACTCCACACACACTCTAATTACCGTAAAACGTACCGCAAGAACTTGAACAGATCGCTTTCTTGTTTGCCTATCACAAGTAGCCTTGGTCACATGTAGCATAACACAGACTAGAAAAACGTAGAGGTTTTATATTAAGCAAAGTGTTTTTGGAAAAACGACACGAGTACTAGAAATTACTGGAATATCGTGTTGATTTGTTGAAGACAGCATTAAGTGAACTCTGCACGTCCGAATGTTAATTACGACGCGTCACCGTAACAGTATATTTATAGAGACTAGGGACCTTAATTTTACAGAAATTTATGAAACAAACTATTGGTACGTCGAGACGAAAGACAATTACGTAACCCTCTAGCTAATTCTAGATTGGCTCTCCACGTTTTGTCGAGGACTCTATCGCTGTGCCAGATATTGTCATCCATCGCCTATAACTTCGGACTTTGATACAGTGTCCAGATTTGTCTAGCGCCTGTAACTACACCAATTATTCTCGGTGCGCCGCCCTAAAAATGGAAGATAATTCTGGAATTCTAGCGGATATAAATATAAGACCCTGGACGGTTCAGTTCAGTTACACATGCCGATTTTAGTAGTGCGGTTTGGAATTAGTGCGGAGTTTTATTGGGAAGTGATCATTGTGTAATTATTGATCATTGTGGAATAAGGTGACATTTATTGTAGTTGTTGGAGAAATTTAACTTGAATTATTCTATAAGAATGGATTTCTGTATTTAAAACTTCTGTTTTGCTATAATTAAATTTTGTAATTAGTGACTTCGTTGGTGCCAGTTATTCTGTGTTGACTTACAACAAGACGATCTGTGTGATCGTGGTAAGACTATTATTGTGTTTAAACGAAAGCGTAAGATGTGAACAATAATTGAAAAATTACATTTATTTCTCACTACGTTGTTAAAGGTTTTGTATACACCATTTACATTTAACTTTCTTTTAATAAATGTTTCTTAAGTACACGATGAAAGTTATTTATGTGTTAGTTATAAGTTCTAAAACAGTATTTACGCTCTAATCGACAATAAAGATAAAGTTGCCTCAACTCTATGAGCAACGTTTTTTGCGAAGCACACGTTAACAGTATGTAATTATGCTACATGGACTTGCGTCTATGCTTCTAAAAAACTGATAAACAATGAACTGTTAGAAAATTCATGGTAAACCTTATTGTTACTACAAAGTGCCGTATCCGATTCGAGAAGCAAAGTATTGCCCTGTTTGCGGTGGATAAAAAAATGTAATATTGAAAACTCACATCAATGGTTTGTCTTAAAATGTAACTTTTCAAAAACACCAGTTATCGGTAGCGCCCTTCAGGTAAACTTATATACTAGGCCATTGTCACTTTTAGTAGACATTGTTGAGTTTTGTGTCGTTTTAACATTAATTAGACACTACTTGAGACAAAAAAACACTTTAATCAACAAGGAGTGCGTACGCGAAATGAAGCAATAATTTAACAATCCTACACATATCGTGTGTTTTGTGTAACTCTGTACACATTGTATAACTAATAATAATAAACGTTACCCGCATATTATTATTATTAATTCTTGGGGTAGACCTATACAATGCTTCATATGAGAGCATTCTTTGAATGGACATGACTCAAAATATATTCTTAGTGTGGTACGCTGATGATTTCAGCGATTATTATAGCACGAGATGTAGAGCTGGCAAGTTATACAATGAGTTAGTTTCTATATGACAGAATCTTGCCAGTCAGGTCGGGGAAGAAACTACTTTAGACAGTATTGTATCTGAGAATACTGTTGGGTACAAAACTCACGTTCCGAGCACAAATAGAACTGAGTGGAATTATGGGTTAACATAAGCGGACCAACACCTTCCAAGCGACGACTACTGATGTCAGTCACTCAATAACACTTTATGGTGCAAAGATCTGGGTTTATGCATTCAAACTCGATAAATACAGAAGACACACGTCTGCAGTTCAGCGAAGTGGCGCATTCAGAGTGGATTAATCCTTCCGCACGTTTTCGGAATCCGAGGTTCTTGCTCCTCGGAACTTGTTTCGGAATCGCGGGAATAATTCCAATCGATCTGCTGGCAGAGGAGGTCATAAAGCTGTTAGCTGAGTGGACTGATTGCAAACAGGAGGAGTTTAATTATTTCATAACGCAGTTTCTAACTAGTCATGGCCTGTTCCGGACTTACCTATATAGGATGGAGAAAGTAGACACGTCAGACTGCATTTTCTGAAAACAGGATCTAGACGATACCCACCACACGATTTATAAGTGTGGCAGATGGAAAGAGAAGAGGCAGACCCTGAATAGTGTAGCGGGACAGATTTCGCTCGAAAATATCATCGGATAAATGCTACAGAGGTTAACACCAGTGGAATCAGGTAGCAGCCTACATAGAGAAGGGACTAAGGTAAAAGAAGGAAGCAGAAATTATCTCGATAGGGCTGTTGAGAGAACAGCATAAAACACCTAACGTGGACCCGCTGAAAGTTTAAAACAGATGAACTTCCACAGGACGAAGAACAAGTGGCACCACCTTGAAACACTGCAAAAGCTGAGTGCAGGGGTTGAATTTCCAAAACATGAGGCCTCCAAACCTGCCCTAGGTTTTAATTCAGATTCCCACCTCCCAGTTTCTTTGCTGTCTCCGTTGCCTAAGACGGAATCCTCTTCCCCCGTCAAAACCGTTGACTGTTTTCATCTGTAATCCTAGACAGGGGCCTATACCAGGTATTATAGTCCTCGCCAGATAACATCAGGTTTCTTGAGTGGCTCTTTCTCTCCTGCTTCCCGATCATTTGCGAGATACACCATCGCAGGGCTAATGACCGGTATTGATATGGGCTGAGTCGCATAAATTTCAAGTCACATAAGGCACACTAGTAAGAACGTTAAGAGAGACAATCTTACAATACCCACAACTGGAATATTATACAAACATCAAAAATGAAAAGGGTGTGGGGAAGAGGGGATAGGATCAGATATCAGACAATCATAAATGATCCAAAAATTGTCCACTCAATTAAAAAATGAATGAACAGAGAAAAAGTGAAAAAAACATCATTGCAGAATGAAGAAAACCAGAATACCCAAAACGGTCTACCACTGCAAACCAAGAGGAGATCTGTCACACGCGCGCTCGCGCACGCACACACATTCACACTCACTGACGATGATATACACATATAAATCGATACAGAAAGGAAGCCACTGGATTATATTAACATAAGTTATATTACTGCGTAACTACATGTACACAAGCAAAATTACTTCCTTGCAGAATCTAGTCACTTCTTTTCTTTTTTCCAACTGTGAGTCTTACGTACTTTGATGGGAGTATTTTTTTTTGTCAGTTGTATTATACAAGATAAGTCTATTCACTGACTTACGTCAATTATTTCGATACTGCCAGATACTACAAAGTTATGTCCTGATACTGAAATTTAAATTAACCTGATTCTGCATTCCCATAATATGTTAGTGTTTAAATAATTTGCATTTAATATTTTTTACAACTATTACTTTACGTAGGCTACTGACGGGTGTTGTAGTTGAAATGTTGATTTCATCAAATTGCGGGTACACGTAATCTAAAGTGTCTCTTGACGTCGGTTTAAGATTGTATCTACTTAAATATAAAAATTAACACTTACCGTAGTTAATAATCTAATGTATATTGTACTTGCCACAAAGACAAATGAATACATTACACGTAGCGATGGGGGCAAAATGTAGGTGAATAGTGAAGTGTAGATCACAAAACAACTCCAGTAATATATAAGAAAGTGAGGGCTTTCTTTGGTTGAAAAATTAAGGACCAGTTAAGGAATAAAGTACATTCTCCTAGCCTAAATTCAGTAAAAGGTTTACAAATAATACTTATTAGAATATTTTGTAATTAAATTTAGAATACAATGTTCTGCAGATGCGTCACTAGTTTTTATCGTTGCACAATTATTCAAAGAATTTAGTACCCTTTGATTTATATATAGGCTATAAATCGGTTCATAACGTTATCCTACGTCTTACGATCCCTCGTCTCCATTAGTCTCGATCTAATCAAGGTTCTTCTTACAATTCCCGGTCTCTCATTGCCCGGTTGACGCCTTCTCTCCAACTCAACCTAGGTCTTCCTCTTCGCCTACGACCGTATGGTGTCCATCCCAAAATTTGCTTGGGGAGTCGATTATCCGGCATTCTTTGCACATGTCCAAACCATCTTAGCTGTTTTGTTTTTATGTCGTCAACAATAGACCACTGTACACCCATTATCTCCCGGATTCTGACGTTTCTTACTTTTTCCAGTTTTGACCTCCCTGCCGCTCTCCACCAATAATCCATCTCACTAGCTTCCAACAACTTTTCTGTTCTTTGTGTTACTGGCCATATTTCACACCCGTATGACGTAATTGGTTTCACGATTGTATTGTATATACGATGTTTATTTTGTTTTGATATTTGTTGGTCCCACAGTATGTTGTTCAGCAATGCTATTGATTTTCTTCCCAAGTTAGTACCCTTATATCACTTTTGAAACAAGTACTATCCATGTTATGTCTACAATTTTGTGTCTACGTTATTTGCAATATTACGTAATTGAAGCCAGTCAGCGCCGTGCGCAAAGCTCACTTCACAAATAACATGCTCTTATTTCGGACAATGGATGAAATTAATTCCTGACACCGTAAATTGAATATTTTATCTAACACATGGGTCAAAATAAAAACTTATTTTAAGAACTGTTAAAATCAAGAGAACCGGCTCTGGTCACTTTTACAAAGTTTATAGTAAGATTTGTAGTAAACAATCGCGAAGTTTTACTAAATTTGCGATTGCTTTTCAACAAAAATAAATATTCCTAAGCCACCATTTCAATTACACCATTCCTGGTCATTACGTACAAGAACGTTTCAAAATGCTCCTGCAATCCCCAAACTAATTTTTACTTCATTCAATATGTAAATCAAAATACCCCGTCCACTGACCCTTGTAATTTAACGACAGCCTAATTTAATTTGACCATTGGTTTTATGTTTCCATACCAAATTACTTCTTCTTCGAATTCAGTTTGTAACCAAATCCGTAATTTTCATTAGATCCATTATGTGTTTCAACCCTTCTATTCTATGTTTCTATTCTCCTGGATTTTTCAGCTACCATCTCCAAAAATTAATTTCAGTTGCTCACCTACACTATTTAACTGAAATAATATTGTTGTTCAACAGTATTTAATATTTATATAAAATATTATAATTAAATAAACCAAAACGTGTTCTTCTAAAAGTAGTCTAATAAACAAGTGTGAATCTACGATAAAGTATAAAAAAGTGTGAAAAACGATAATATGACGAAAATTGCAAAAAAAAAATATTAATATTATTTTCGGTTATTTTCTAGAAAATTAGGCCTACGTTGTGTGTGTATTTTCTAAAAATTTTTAAATTAATTTAACTTTCCTTATGATTTGTATTTTTTTAGATTTAATTTTATTTCTTTAAATTATTGTATTGCGTAATCTCCAAATTTGAGACTTTGTATGCTTCTGCAACCACAAGACTATGTTTATTGACCACGTTAGTATATTATAACAGGAAAATCCACTTTACAACCAATTAAAAAAGTGGGAACGGCAAAAAACAAATAATTGAATATATAAAAGTTAACAATGACTCAATAAAATTTCACAGTACACGAAAAAATATCAAAATGAAACTTAAATATGCAGAAGACAGACAGACAGCAATTGCGCGGTTCCCGTCCGATGAACGGCAGGTTCACACAGTAGAGCACAGGTATTTTGTTCGGATCAAGAGGTTAGGTAGCTGGTCCCCTTTAGACGATATGGTGAGTGGGAGTGGAGGGCGTGAATTTATTGCCCCGCCTAGAGTGACTCTCCGCCGGGAGCGCGGATCCGTGACTCCCCTATAAGGATTCACCCTGCTGGTGTGGTCGATAGTCTCGGCCCCCCGAAGGAGTCTCGTTTCGGATCGATGAGCTGCCACGTCCAGGTTGGATGGCTTCCGCAATTAGCCACTCACACAGCTCGCGGTTTCCCATGCCTGGGGCGACAGTGCAGCCGAAGCAGATCGGGAAGTTGCAAACTGATTGAATCAATTCGAATTATGGGTAGAAATGTACCGGCCTGGCCCATGTGTTAGGTGCGACTCCATGGTTACCATAATGTTTCACCTACACGAGATTAGAGCAGTGTTGGTGAGCAGATAAGTGCGGCCACCTTGAGGCGTCGCCCGGAAAGGAGATCTGCCTCGCCCAGATGAATGGCTCCAGAAAGGAGGTATTTGCACATCTCGTCTTCCGATGGATAGGACGACTGCACAGCCGAGACGACTCAAGCTGATTTCATATGTCCGATTGCGTCTTTAGCAGACGCTTAAATACATTTCCCACTGTCACTCTGGGATATTAAAATAGCGTACAAACGCCAGGCCTAAAAGTTTATGATCAGCTTATTTATAAATTGTACAAAAATTCGGGCAACTTTTTTTCATGATCAGTTGTAAATTTTTATACAACTGGTCTTTAGATTTTAAAAGCATGTAGACTTGTACCACAATAGAGGCAACCAATAACAGGATCTCCCACGCATTTCTCAGACATGACGTCATTCACATCTTAACTGAAATATCGTTTACCCCCTTTGACGATGGGTACTCAGTCCATGGTCAATCTTCTCCACGCTAATCCTGCCGTTTCTGTTACGTCGTCTGACCATCTGTTGTGGCCTACATTATCGTCGTTGTGAACGCCGTTATATTATTTTCTCGCTCATACGGGTATCTATGTATCTCAAGGTCTGCCCTACAAGCCTCCACTCACGCCTTATGCTATCAGCTAATTCTGTTTCTAATATGACCTTGTCAATACTATTCCGATCACAAAGAGGAATGTGTGACAATTGCTGTTTCAAACGTCTTGTAGCAATAACTCTCTCGTGTTACAGAAGTCAGGGAAGCCTAACTACAATAAGTAGCACCTCTACACACACACACACACACACACATACCATATATACAATAGAAAAAGTACAGTTTTATATTACCAGTCGACCAGTAACCAGTAGCATTTCATAATCACACAAGCTTTAGCCTTCTGATCGCACTTACAGTAATTACCACCAGCGATGGGCGATGGGCACATCAGTAATCAATATGACATCAAAATAATTTTCATTGTATTCAAGCTCTCGTCACTTCTTCAGTCAGTGACGATATACATCAGTGGCGGCGGGTGTTATACTTGCAGCGTGGCACAACCACTAATATAGAATAACTAAACTGTAAGATAATGTACGAAAACATTAAGCGGTTAAAAGTATCGTCAGTTGCAACTTCATAATGAACCAATCCTTCATGTGTGAGCTCGGTGGTTACAAAGCTTTCGCAACGCTAAAGCAAGAGCGTTGTAGAACATTCTTATTTGTGTCATGAAATCTGCTTTGTCCGGTGTAGTGTTTACGTTAGTTGAAAGTAAACGCTACCCGTTGTTTGAGGTTATAAAGTAGCTATAATTTTGTATAACTGTGATTGTGACAGCACATTAACTGAGTACTAATTAATGTGTGATAAGTATTATTTTTAACATAGTCCTAAGGCGTTAACGGCCGGTGTCAGTTGTATGATTAACGTTATCCAGGCAGTTTGGCCGTGGTCCATGGTTTATTGCCAAACCAAACGTTTCAACAGCTCCAATGGCTGCCATCATCAGTGGAATTTAAAAGAAATCCTGAACGTAGAGTGTTTACGTCAGCCTTCACGTGTGGGCCTGACGTGAACACCCTACGTTCAGGATTTCTTTAAAATTCCACTGATGATGGCGGCCATTGGAGCTGTTGAAACGTTTGGTTTGGCAATAAACCATGGGCCACGGCCGAACAGCCCGGAAAACTTTATTAGATTATTTTTGTTTAGTGCTGATGTGTGCTTTTTGGAGTTAGTGATTCTGTGTCCTTTCGGACAGCGTTTAGTTTGTAAAAAAACACGATACTGTTTAACTTCCGCCGTTCGCTGCGTATTTAGCGTTTGGTTACTGCATAGATAGTTAGCGATACATTTAGCAACCTTTTATGAGTACGGGTGGGAACATGGAATCTGGCGTAGGCAAACATACCTATAGAAGTGGGGTCATTTTATTATCAATGGCAGCTCTCTTTTATGGGGGAAAACCGTAACTTTCCATATGACAGCACTATGTATGATGTAGACATGTAGGCCTGGCTACTGTTTAAATGTGTTTTTTGGAACCCCCCCCCCCCGACGAACCCACTACTGCAACCACCAAAATTTGGAACCACCAGCCGCCACTGATATACATAAATTAACGCTTTTCAATTATAGTTTTACGTAAGCCATAAAGTGGAAAATTACAAGTTCTACACATAAGTTCCTTACACAGAGCTTTCGTTGTCTTATGTTATCAGTAGCAGAATGGTGGGGATTTTTTTTCGGAAATTTACAATCGGTTTTACAATTTCTTGACATATTTGTTTCTGATATCCTCCCGAACACACGCAGGGGTGTGCTGAATTGTCCGAGAGAAACAAATATTTGTCTTTTAATCATGTAAATTGTTGACATTTTAAACGTTTTCATCTTTGTCTGTAATCGCTCCGCTAGGTGTTTCGATATGAAATAGACAAACCCCTCTGTCTCTCATTGTCATCCTCTCCCTCTGGCTATCCATCTATCTCACTATCTATGTCTTTCTCTTTTTTCTTCACCAATCTGCTCCATATTTTCTTTTATCAATTTAAAATCTTAATTTGGACGAAGTAGGTCTGGGCCTTTTAAGTGATTAACTACTCACGTCAAACGTTTTTCAATTGCAAGTACCATCTGGAGTTGAGAGACTTACTAAACTCATACGGAAAACGGAAAAATCACTTCAAGATGATGTAACCTTTAATGAGGTTCTAAATATTAGACTAGGAAGAAGTTTTTTTTTTGTAAACAGTTGTCTAAAAACTTTTATTTTAGAAATTTTAATTAGCACAAAATGCCCTCAAAATCTGACAGTATGTTTTTTTCTCTATGCTTCCACATTCATTCTATGCCACTACATTTTTACATATTACTTTACACTACAATCACTCAGGTTCTTCAGTATATATAATTACCATTGCAACGTAATAGACTAGCGTTATTCTGCAAAGGATGTGGACATATTTTATGCGAAGGTAACAGTGTATCAAATAATAGTCAGAAAATTAGATTTTAATTATTTATAAAAAGAATTAAATGTTATTACATATATAAATTTATAATTTCTTTTACATTTACATAATATTACAGCCATTTTATACAAAATATTTGGTAAGATTTATAATCAGTAAAAGGAATTTACATCAAAACCACAGATGTTCCAGAACTTAAATAATTTATATGTACATTTGTATGTATACATATATGAATAATGTACCATATTTACAACATAGTAATGCTCGTATAAATGACTGGATTTTTAAATATTATTTTTATGAAATTTTCTTTGCATTTATTCATACATAAACTTTTATGTAAGCTATCTAGATTTTAACAACATATAAAAATTAAATTTCGTGTATGGACCTTGACCTACTTAATCTCATTGCTATTTGCTTTCATTCCTTCCCTGTTACGGAGCTTCTTCGTCTCCGTGTGTATGAGATGAGCTATATTACCAGCTGAAAATGGATTTTTAACATAGGTAAAGTATAAAAAGTAGAAAACTTCATTGCAATGATACATTAAATAATGCATTTTTTGGAAGTTTTTTGGTTATTATAAACCACAAGTATCTTGTGAGATATCGCTTCCTTTTAATTAATAACGTATTCAAACATAATTAACTGTTTCAGTTTTTAAATCATAACTAGGGCAGATTTCAACGTAATTACATGTAAGATATCCTAACCTGAATATAATTCAATAATTTTTTTCTTTAATATTTAGTTGATATCTCTGTTGTAATCTTAGATTTTGAGTAGATTAATGTTAAATTATGAGAGTTGAAAAATGAGAAAAAAGCCGCAAGAACAAAATATTTCTTCTTGGCTAATTTGTACTAAAACTGAAAACAATATATCTCATGTTGTAAAGACTCAGTTTAACTTGAAAATCTTTATTTGATAATTCTATAAAAATTGTAAGTTTTCTGAAGATATTTTGAAGGATTCGCCTTAATCAAATTAGTTTTTGCGCTCTTAAGTATTTGACAATTAATGTAATCAACAATAAACTCTTATATTCAATTTTGTCCGAATTATCCTTAAATATGTTTAGTTTATTAGGACTACTATTAGAGTTAGGTACCAACCAGTATTTTTGTTGCTTCACATTCTCATCTTGTTTAACTGATTTTGTGTAAATACTAGGGCAAAGATATTAACTTAAACAAATTGAATGCTCTTTATTTCTGTTCTAGAAGCACCTTATCATAAAACGCATTATTTTTACAAAACATGCAGCCTTTATAAGTTTACATTTAGTGCTAGTGAAAAATAACAAAATGGAAATTGGATTGAAAAAACAAAAAACTTAAATATGTTAGAAATTTTAAAGTTGAATTCAGCTTGCAAGCTGAATTCATAGAAACAAGTAATCTTCATTGCAGACATTTCATTTTGTGGTGTCCATTTGACGCTTAGTTTGGGTTTAACATCCATTGGTGCCATTAAAATACCATCATTTTTATACCCTTACTGAATTTTCGTTGGTAACAGATCAACTACATTTCACATGCAAGTTTGTATATAGCTCGCAGTAGTTTATGTATTCTCAACTTCATGCATTCTACAAAAATATGTATTACACTTGTTAACATATGAAATCACGAGTTCTGCTAGACAGTTTTATTATAATTTATTTGCTGTGTTTTCAAAAATCAAATCTGACTTAATTATTCTTGAATTTGTTTTAAAATTCTGTTAAACAGTACTCGTCAAACAGATACAACATTGTTTTTAAATTTACAACATCTAAAATCCATAAATATTATGGATTTATAATATTTTCGTTTGTGTTTTTTAAGTTAGTAAATAACTTTTCCCATTTCTCCTTATTTGATTTTAATACAATTTTAAAGCTACACGTATTTTAGGAAAGTATTTTTTAGTTTTATATTAAAATAACAATTCTCTTTTAGGGCTTGTACAAATTTATCACTATAATATTGTTTCAACTCAGGCAAAAATAAAAAAATATCTGCGTTGGATTAATAACTGTTTCTATTAGAGTTTTTAATTATTACATGATTGGTTTTATAGGTACGCTAACATGAATTGTTTCAATAAATACAGCCAAGCATTCGAATACGGTATGGATGAGGTACAAATATCTGTGCACAGTGTATAAAAACGGGTTTTTATTCAAAACGCTTTTGTGTAAACATAGTTTAAACACTTAAAATTTATCATTTTATTTATAATTAAAAAAAATTGTTGTTAACTTACTAAAGTCTACCCTTTTTGATTGAGAAGAAAAATTGTCGTAATATAGTTATTATCAACAAAACAAGAAAAACGTTGCACACACACCCACACACACACACACACACACACACACACACACACACACACACACACACACACACACACACACACACACACACGCACGCACACGCACACACACACACACAATTGGAAGTCTGCGTTTCCGAAATGCACCAAATACATGATTTGGATTCGCCGCATGCACTAAGCCATATATAAATATACTTTTTACTGTTCAACACGTTGCAATGATCCGTTAACGAGACCTCAGTCTTGTAAGACTGTGTGGATGTAGTGTCCGATTACAAGACAAAGACGCCACAAGGCTTAAAGAAAACGAATTTTGATAACAGGCAACTAAACAAGTAAGCAGTCAGGTAAATTGTGAAGTTGAAATTTTTGAAGTGAGAACTTCATATATGGCACTATGGTGTCCGGCTTACTACCATAAACCTCGCGTTCGTAGGACAGTAAATTGATTCAGCGCGTCACAAAATAGCTGAAATGACAAAGCAGTGTTCCCAGATAAATCAAAACTACTTTCCCTACATAGCCACCAAAACTTTCTCCACTGCCACAAGAATGAGTGCTTTAAGCAAACAGTAATAGCTTAAGGAATGTGAGTATATTCTAAATGTTTAAATACTGTTACCAGAACAACGTAAATGTTAAAAATAATTTTAATCTTTAATTAATCTGTTTGGCCTTTCCTATCATCTGACGAGAAAATATATATGGTGTTTTTACTTAAGTGCCACAACTAGAGAGCAGCATCAATCAAGTTTTGATGACTACACAGACAACTTAATTAAAAACAATAATCTATTTAATTCCTTGTAATAAACTGAACTAATATACTGCGCTTATGACATTCTACTTTTCAACTAAACAATGCGTCAATCGCATTGTTACATTGTAAACAATTATATGTTACGTATTGTTTGAATATGTATTTACACTGAAAATAAAATGATGTGTTATAATAGCCTATGATTCTATTTTCCTTCATTGTAAATGTTAATTTCTTATAATAAAATACATATCAACGCGACTACGCCATCGTCTCGTTCAATTATTTCCTCACTTTTATTTGATTCTCAGTTCTTGACAGCAACATCTCTCTTAATTCAAATACATAGAGCAAGCTTTTACACGTTGAATCAGTTCACCCTCCACTCAACACTGAAGTTCTCATTTCTGCCGTGTGCGCCATGACACACCAACTTTTATATGTACGTCAATCGTCTTCACATTGCATTACAAGAAAGTGCTATACATCATTTGGTTTAGTGGAAATTTAAAAGAAATTTGAAGAGTAAATTTCAACTAGGCCCATATATAAATATATAATACCTACGTCTGTGTGTGTGTGTGTGTGTGTGTGTGTGAGCAATTATTTACAAAAATACATACCCATATTATATTACCAACGTAATCTTACCACTTTTAAAAATATAACGAAGTTAGTTATGTCGCTTAACATGGTTTGAGCTGCTATATGTAATGTGTACAATAACTAAAACTTATATACAACAGAATAAAAGTTTTATTTTAAATTGTTAAAAATATTACATATAGATTTATTTGACTTTTTATTTTAAACACACAACATTAAGAGTTTTAACATTTTATGTTTTTCCTTATGTATAACGATAAATTTCTTTTAGAAAAAGTCTATTTCCGGCTTTCCGTCGCTTTCATGGTCTTCTTGTTTTATCGCGGACTAGTTGAGTTCTACGTTATCACATCGTTCATTCCACCCTGTGAAACTATCGTCATGTCATCGATAAACACAATACGGTAAGTGCTAGAAGAATTGTGTACCTCCATTGCCCAGCTTGACTGCTCTCGTGCGCTGAAAATATTTTAAACATATGTATAGCTCAAATGTAGACAATGTAATTAATCAGCTGTAAATTTACATGCATCATAAACTTTAGTTTTAAGTACATTATTGTGTATCAAGATTTTAAAACTAAATAAACCCAAACTGAACCTATACACTTCTTTTAGTTGATATAGTAAAATGAAGTACGAGGTGTGTTCAAAAAAAGACCGAACTATTTGTGTAGCACGTCAACTAGCGCATAGAGCGAGCTACAGAATTAAGTGCTGCTAGCGACAGGTATTGACGCCTGAATGCCGTTTTCTCTGTTCCGTCACGATCTTCAGTCTTCGAGCTACACGCGCTGTAGTGGGCACGGGCACACACCGTCCGGCGGATTTATAACGAAGTGAGAAGGAAGATCTTAATACAATGTGTGTGTAGAAAATTTTGGTGCTAACTTCGTAAAATCTATTTCTGAGCTATTTCCATTGCATTCCAAAGTTATCATTACCATTTGGGTTGGTACGCAGTTGTTGATCGATTTCAAATTGGGTCTCTTTCTGATCGTCGTCAACAAACGCAGTAAGAATTGTTTTCTTGTAATACCATACAATTAAATTTATCGATCTAAATTTAATTTTACGATTTTATATGAATGCGCATTCTCTCAGAAAATCTCGGTAATTAAAAGAATGAATTATAATTACCACATCGCGAGCTCTCTTACCATGATCTTCGATATCGCTTCGATTGCGCTGATAATTAGATTTTTGCTCTCTTTAAAAATTCTTAAAATAATCGTTTGGCTCAAGCAGGCTTCCGCGTATGCTTAATTAAATCAGAATGTCTCTGAAAAGATTTAACCTAGTTTTGCCGCAAAATTTCATGCGCACATGTTGTTATTTGCGGTCTTTCTTAATCAGTTTGTCACTAATCGCCGGCCAGCGTGCGCATGTGCCCACTCAACCTGATATACCTCAAAGACTAATGCTAATAGCGGAACACAATAAGTGGCAGTTTGTTGTCAAAAACTATCGCTAGGTGCGCGCAAAGTCGCGGCGGGTCGTTTGTGCGGGTTGACGTGTTACTCAAAAAGTTTGGTGTTTTTATGAACACACCTCGTATGTATTCTTTTATTACTTTAATCTTCATCTCATACAAATACATTCTAACTGTGCAAAATTACAAATATAACTTGAACAAAGAAAAAGTTATATGCGCGTCTAGATTTTTATTTTATACCTATTGCTCATTGTTATTTGTAACATTTTTTATTGTTATACGATGTCTATATATGAAATTAAATCTTCAAGAGAAATCAGCATATCCATTTTTTATACTTATTTAGTATGACTGCACAGATGCATGCATACAATTGTACATTAAGCTCTGGAAACACCGTACATACGAAAACAGTGTAGTGACCTTGTGGAACACAAAAGATTTTGTGTCTAAATTATGTTTAACCTAGACAGCTCTTTATCATGAAAAAGTAAATAGAAGCCTCTAAATGACCTCATAATCTTTATTACAGATGCCCCATCGACGGTGATATCAGCAAATATAAATTGGGTTTAAATAAATGAGGCCTGCCAACTTTTGGAACTAAATTATGAAAAATTCTGCATTAGAGCTTCAAAAATATTTTTCAAATATTTGTAGCCGACGTTTTAAAGTAAACACGATCTTAGAAGGCCTATATCTATTATTTATGAAGCAAAATAATTTTAAAGTCACAAATTATAGATTTGTACAGAAAGGATTGAGAGTCTTCTTAAGAACGCTACTTGAATTCTGTGGTGAAAGTATAAACAAATGTTCCTAATTTGCTAAAGCAAGTCTCTTTTAGCGAAGTGTTAATACGAGGCTTTATTAAGACTCGTAATTATTAAAATGAAAATGTTTACATATAATTTAAAATTTATGTTTTTTTATTTGAAGCTTCAAATTTGTTTTATTTACAATTTAAAAACGGCTTGATCTGAATAGAAAAAATATCTGCAGATATTTGTATTTAATAATTTCATTTATTCCCTTTCCAATGTACTCTTTTCTAATGTATGTATAAGTGATTAGTCTGAAATAGCTGACGTTGCAAATAATTCTATTGTTTCCAAAAAAAGGATAAATAATTTCAAGTTCTTCACGGCGAAGTTAGTAATATATGTTAGTGTTTGTAACATATGATTATCTAAATGTTATAATAAAGGTTAGTCTGTGCCAAAGTGTGTTTAGGCCTCTTATCGTGTTATCTAGAAATAAGCGCTTACCACTATTCCTGTGCCTTTGTTGCGCGAGCTTTTGCCTGGTTACATTGTCGGCCAGATGTAACCTTACAGTCTTCTCTCTGGGAGGCAGTATGTCGACAACCGCCTGACATCGGAGTTCTACCACGGATTTCGCACCTTGGAAATGATGTTTCTCCACTAGAAATCGTAGACCCAAAGACCTGGTGTACCTGTTGTCTTCGCTTGGCACTGCTTCAGAGATTTCCACTAACCAGCTGTCTGCCTAAAATTAAAATGCTCTTGTTAATATTTTGTTTGACTTTGAACTAACGTACATCAACAAAAAGTGGGGTAAGATTCAATGAGTCAAACACATATTAACTTGTTCGTCATCTAATCAGCCGTCAATGAAATTACGAGTTACCTATTTGTTATATGTGGTGTTGTCTCAATGTAGAAGATACTCTAGTACATAACTACCTTTACTATTGATTCTATGTAATCATTTTCTCATTCATCGTCAACCTATTACCCTTCTGCAAATTGGATGATTTTCTCGAGGTTTTTGACTAGTTCCTCCTCTATATCTTTTGATAATTGTCGGTGGCCACCCGTCTGTTCTTTTGAACATGAATAGAATGTTTATATGATTTCTGTTTCTTCGCAGTGTTTTGACCATTCTTCTTCTTAACATCCTCATTCGAGCAATCTGTGTTTTCTTCTGATTGTTGTATCCGGTGTTACTTCTGGTCCTCACGACATCATGCGATTAAAACTACCTACACCATCTAAACCAGCCACAATATCTTCTCACCAAGCTGCACAACTTATTTGGTTTTGGTTTTGTACTCTGAACATAAAATTATCGTATTGTCTTTCAGTTACCAATGTCATCTTAGTTTCACTCCAGTAATGTACTTATATACTTTCATTTTAGGAACAGCTTTATTCCCATGTGTAAATAAGTCGTTTAAGTAAACATTAAATGTCACCGTGTCACCCTTGTACGACAATTCTGTGTTGCTCATTGAGATGACCAAACCGTTCACATGTTCGTGTAACTTTAATGTTCCGGAAACAATTAATTTGATTAGTAGTAGCAAATGATAAATCCACTTAATACAGTTTCATAGGTAAAATTATGTTGTAAGTGAACGTGTATCTTATTGATGTTATAAATTTAATATATACAAACTACAAACAGAACCAATATTATCTTGATTATTCTTTGTTGGTGCACTAAAATTTTAAAATATAACAGCCTCGACAGTTAATATAACCTAGGGAAGACCTAAAACTCTGTAAGATTAACAGGTACTTTACTTAATTTATATAATTGTATATGTAGTTTTATTCAATTTAAAGGTGAATATTTATTAAATTTTTTTTAAATAAATTTTGAGTGGCACTGAAACAATCGTACCTTAATTCCATTGATATACCAGTCCAAATTTGCTGGCGGATAGGATGGGGATGCTGTGCAGTTAACTGCTACATAATCGCCTTCATGGTAACTGGACTGTACTCCGTGGATCTCGGGATCTGATTCAGGATATGCTGTAAATAACAAAGTCATTATAACGTTTTGTTCACATTGGTTGCGTGTTTTTTGTTTACAGGCATTTACGCAAGGTGCACTTATGTATACATTTTACGATTAAATAATCATAATAATACTTATATCTCAACACGTATTACGTATTAGAATCCCAAATAGATTTGTAAACGAAAATAAATTCGACACTGAATTCTATTTCTACAGTGCTTTACATAAATTTACATGCTTGCGTCATTTTTATAATGCTTGTTATTGGTACAAATGATGTAGGTATATTTGAGATGAAGCTTGAAATAACAAAATATGGACAAAACGTTTTACTTACAAAACTATGAAACGTTTACGTGCTTCAAGTTATATTTTAAAATGTTATCCTTTTTTTATTTAACACCGAATGTTTGACTATATAATTTTAGAGTGAATAGTAAAAGAGTTTTAACATTTTTTTCGATGACGCAAATAAGTCTGAAAAATATCACCTAATTTCCACTTTTATCTTTACATTCTTATTTCACATTTAAGTTACGTAACTCTTTTATGAAGTATACACAGGAAGCGAACGCATGTTATTTACATCACTGACAGAGCTTTATTTCATTTATTATTATTATTATTATTATTCATTTATTATTATTATTATTCATTTATTATTATTATTATTATTATTATTTATTATTATTAGAATTATTTTCAATCTAACGCAAATTTTAATGTCTTCATGATAAATTTGGCTAACGTAAATCTATGTAACAAAAAACAACGATAATTTGCATTGCACGTGAATTCGGCAAAGAAATTTATGTTCGTAAATGTTTGAGACACCTCCGGTGGGGGAGGCTTTGCTCCGGACCGGCGGTAATGAAATCCCTTTAATTTGCGTGTTGCCCCGCACGAAGGGGTTTCGGTTTTCACCGGAGACACGGTCAACCACTAAAACGGGCTCCGATCGGGACGCTGGCCTGTGGATTTCCCCGGAGATTTACTTATTACTGCTCGTTTCTTACTATCAGTTAAACAGAGTGTTTAATACAGTTTAACAACATCTGTTGTTGTCGACCACTTACAGGAGACGGTCGTCTTAGCAGTCTAGTGAAAGTTTGTTTTCAAGTTTGCGTTTTCTCTTTAAAAAACTTTTAAAAATATCTGGTACATAGGAAAACCTAATAAGCACGTACACCGTTAAACTATTGACGCCTTTCACAATTGTAAAAATTACCTTTACTTAAGCTAATAATCAAACACAGGTTAAAAGATTTAAACTTAAATCGTTAGTACAGTAAAATTATTTAACTGATGGTAGTACATCAAACAGAATTCTAAAAATTGTTATATTCTGCAGGCAATCTCCCAATTGATAAGACAGACGCTGTATCTTTTTATTTAAAAAACAATCATTTAAGTAACGTTTCCTTGATTTCTTATGTTTTCTTTTAAGGGCCACTTTATGGTCTTTTAATACAGACATGTCTTCTTCAAATTTCGTAATAAAATGAAACCATAATATTCCTTCTTTAGGGTTACGACATTTGAATTATTTTTCCACTATTTTATCATACCATATACATAAATTTCTACTAGTAATTTTGTACAAACCACTATGTTGTCTTTGGTATTGACGAGCGCTTTCGGTAGTCAAGCCAACTACAGGTCATTTACCAGCGTTGGTAAATGACCTGATGATGGCTTGACTGCCGAAAGCGCTCGTCAGTACCAAAGACAACATAGTGGTTTGTACAAAATTACTAGTAGAAATATTAGAGACCACTAAAACTCCAAACAACAATAAAAAAAATATATATAAAGTTACAAATACTGTTTTAGTGAACATGTTATGTTCCCTTACAAATTATAGAACTGATAAGAGCTGATAGCAAAATAACAACAACCCTTACTAACTTAGTATGCTCTTATTTCTGATGTAATAGCAAAGTTAGCATTAGAAGATGAAACCTTTGAACAAAATAAACTTAACTAATTTTTTTGTAGATGCAGCTCCTTATGAGACTTTTAGTAGTTACATGAAATCGTAACGTGTACAGGGTATTACATAAAAATCGTTATCAAAACTATAGGTCGGCAACACTTAACTAAAACATAATTTTTTCTAGACTTACCGTATACTGTCATATTACGAGTATCAAAAACAGTCTCAAAACTTGGTGCTTCAGTGGACACTTCACATCTGTAACCTCCTGAAGAGCTGTAGTCAAGGTTGACCAGTGTTACACTGTTCATTCCCGATACAGATTCCTACACAAATATGGACAACATTACAAGTCGAAGGTTTAATTACTACAACACAACATTGAAATAATAAACTTACGTGGCTATATTAAAAAACATACGTGCAAATTAAATTGTTCCACACCACCATAAGACTATAGACCTAGACAATTCTCGATTAGTGCTATCAAGCCTTTCAGCTCATCACAGATCGGAAATATACAATAAGTACATTACGAATACATCGCTGAAGCGGCGGTTGTTACTACTAATACACAAATTATTCAATAGAATATTCTTGTAAAAGGAAACAGAAAGAAAGAACAACGTATTTAATATAAGTGAAAACATACCCTTATTAAAATATAAATTATTATAACTTGTTTAATATGTTTTCTGCCTTCACTTACAATTATTACTATGAGTAAGTAATTCTAGCTAGTTAGATTAATACAGGGTCCGCCAGTGAAGCAGGAAAATTAAAAGTACCCAATTTTTTCATGAAACATTTATTATCAGAATTTTTTTTTACAGATTTGAGTTGAGTAAAGTATGCCATTATTTTACTTTTTAAAAATAACGCCGCTCAAGTGAGAGCCATTTCTGTGTAAACATTCTTCTAATCTTGACCGAAAATTTTCCATCACTCGACGAAGCAGGTCGGGTTGAATCCGTGCAATTTCTTGCCTGATATTCGTTTTTAATTCCGGTATGGTGTGCGGTCTATCAATGTACACCTGCTCTTCAGAAATCCCCAAAGAAAAAAGTCGCATGCGGACAAATCTGGGGATCTTGCAGGCCACGAGATGTCGCCTTATCTGGATATGAGTCCGTCCGGGAAGAGTTCTCTTAAAGCAGCCATGGACACACGAGCAGTATTACTTGTGGCCCTATCTGCTGGAAAAAATTAATTTCCGGAAACCTAGGGAGCTGTTGCATCAAAAATGTTCTGACCATGTGTGTGTAGCGGTCTGCATTGACAGTTGTGGTGTTTCCTCTATCGTCTTGGGAAAAATATGGCCCAATAATGCCAGATGATGAAACTGCACACCAACACCGTAACTTTCGGACTATGTAATGGCTTTTCATGCAACTCACCTGGGTTTTCATCATTCCAATATCGACTATTTTGTTTGTTTAGGCCTACATATCCACTCAAATGAAAATGTGCTTCATCTGACATAAACATGCGGTGAATAAAGTTTCCATCATCATTTACACGTCGCAATATGTCTTCGCTGAAAATCCTGCGAGCCAGCATATCGCCATCTTTCAACTCCTCGATTACTTGAATTTTGTAAGGATGAAAAGATAAGTTTTTATGCAAAATTCGTCGTAACGATGTGTCACTAATGTTTAGTGCGGATGCATGTTTCATTGCAGAACGTTGTGGACGACGAGTCAATGCTACTCGAACTCTTTCAATGTTTTCCTCTGTTCTTACAGACCTTGTTGCTCCTCTATGCTTTAAGTTTAATGTGGAACCAGTTTCTTCAAACTTTTTCACCCATGACATAATTGCATGAGCAGACGGCACTCTTCCATGTCGTGGAATATTGAAATGATTACGAAACAATCGTTGTACAGAAGTCACACAGTCACCATTCTTATAAAACGAATTTACGCAGAAAGCACGCTGTGCACCGGACCACTGCTCCATGTTTAACAAATGGCATTAAATGTAAAACAACAATCGAAAACCTCCACGCCCTCTCGTGAGCAGAAAATGAACTATTGGACTTTCAAAATTGCCCGCTTCACTGGCGGACCCTGTATATGATATAGTTTGTGTGGATATGTTTTTACAACTCTATTTCAATAAAGCATTGAACGAGAAGGAAAATTTGTATAAGTTCTGACTATGAAAATTTATGTTAAGCTGGTTGGGGAGGAGTTTGTAGCCTGTAAAAGTAGGACGATTTGATATTTGCTTAAGTGAACAGCAGCTCATTGTAGTACATCTGATACTGTACACGAGTTCAATGCGAACGGTGTTCATGGATCGGTAGGCCTATATGAGAAGCACCTGTTACACCATAGTACGTATGGAAAAGTGAAAAGAGTATGAAAACAACTAATAAGTTAGGAAAAAGATGAAGAAGTATAGGTGATGTTAACGATCAAAGATATTATTGTTTCGCCCTTTAAATAGGTAATGAGGAAACTGCGAAATGGAAACTGCCAGGAATACCGAAGAGGGAACCCAGAGGAAGACCGAAGACGAGATGAAAGGAATAAGGAAAGGAGGACTGATGGTTATGGAAATGGCGGGACGAAGGAAGTGGCTGATGGAGAGGAAAGATTGAAGACGAGAAGTTGAGGAAACAGGAGACGCAGATAGTTGTAAAGAAGACTAGAGTTACAGTAAAGTGAATCATTATTGCCACTGCTTTTATAGTTGGAAGGACTCGACAGAGTACCTACAGTTCCATGACTAATATGTAATGTGATAATAATAAAGAATACAAGTAATACAGAAGGATAAATCTTGAACTGTAATAACTCCCGTAACACGTTGCACTTGGGCTGCCTCCAATACTCAAAGGAACGCACATCTGTTGAGCGAGGACACTGACTAGTCGGGAAGGTGTTTAAAAGTAAGAAATTCAACTTTCAAAAGGATACAAGTCTTATGCGCATGACGGGTCTCTGGCCAGATGAAAAGTACACATACTACTTAGAGTAGTGTACGTTATGCGGTATGTGTTTACATACTAGGCATTGTATTTTCTATTATTATGTTCATATGTGGCTGTAATTATGAAGAAAATGTAATTTTTCTGGTAAAGAATGGAAACAAAAGTTTAAATTAAGTTTTAAACTAATTTAAAATTATAAAAAAAAAAACAGCCTAGAAAATCAGAAACATCAGCCAGGGCAAAATTAAATGTGCGACTTCTATAATGAACTGAAGTGAGTGGGGCACATAAAACTGTAATGAAAACAATCGTCTGTTATTTCAACTCAAGTAACCGTAGCATTGATAATACAAAATTTAATTAGTTTTCTTAGTACGCGTTTTTGAACTTTAAGATGATCTTCCCTTAATAAGAAAGTTATCACTACAAGCAGATAATTTTAGAGAATAAATAAATTGATATTCTTCGTATTGTTTAAATTAGCAGCCATCCTTACTATTTCTTTTATGAATTTGCTAACTGCTATAATTTTTATTGTTCGACTAAGCTTTTCGTCATCACTGACATCTTCAGGTCTCAAACAACGTCTATCAACTGTACGTTGTAAGCTTTTATACTTTAGGCCCCTCCCCTTATGTCATCGCCCCTCCTATTGGTTCTAGCTGCTACCGCTCTTCACGGGAACTTTGTCTACATTTGCCGTTAGGCATTTTTCTAACGTCCGTCAAATTGTTTTAAGAATCTCCCGTTAATTTCTTCATTCTTGACTTATAATTTTTTTTTTTTTTTTTTTTACATTTCGTCATTTTTAGTGTGTTATTCTTATTATTTTAATTATTTTTTTATTGTTTATTATATAATAAAATATTTCATCATTTGTAAAATCCACTTTTATATTTAAATACTTAAAGTTAAAAAAGAAGATAAAAATAAATTAATGAATATAAAAGTGGATTTTACAAATGATGAAATATTTTATTATATAATAAACAATAAAAAAAATAAATTAAAATAATAAGAATAACACACTAAAAATGACGAAATGTAAAAAAAAAAAAAAAATTATAAGTCAAGAATGAAGAAATTAACGGGAGATTCTTAAAACAATTTGACGGACGTTAGAAAAATGCCTAACGGAAAAATGTAGACAAAGTTCCCGTGAAGAGCGGTAGCAGCTAGAACCAATAGGAGGGGCGATGACATAAGGGGAGGGGCCTAAAGTATAAAAACTTACAACGTACAGTTGATAGACGTTGTTTAAGACCTGAAGATGTCAGTGATGACGAAAAGCTTAGTCGAACAATAAAAATTATAGGAGTTAGCAAATTCATAAAAGAAATAAATAAATTGATAATTTAATTATGGATCACTACGCGTCACTGTATAATTAAGGTTTAAAAATTTTAATGGAATTTTTTGTACCATACATTATACAGATATTTCAAAACCATCAACTTCAGTGTCTATTTGATTTCAAAGATAAGATAACTCAAGACCGCTCAGTTTGAAAAATGATTGTCATGTCTCTCATTTTAAACCACACTAGAGACTTGGAAAATGTACAACATAAGATTTTAACGCAAGTTTGAAATGTACACGAATTTCAAATTAATAGAAAACGTCTCTACTTTTCACAAGCTTAGTAAATAAAATGAATCATAAATTAAAATTATAAGGTAAAATAAAGATAAAATTGCAGTTTAGTTTCACAAGATAATGTACATACATCCAGTGTGATACCAGCCAACGGGAAGACTTGAGTTTGTGGCACGTTGTCTGGCATGAAGCGGAAAAACTCGTTTTCATCTTTATACCACTTAACTGAGTACAGTCCAGCATTGTCTAAGTCGAAATTGCACCCCAATCTGGCTACATCGCCTAAATTAGCGTGTTTAGGTACTATTAGTTCTTTCAGCTTCACTCCTTCAGTGACTGTAACAAAGAAACAGTATATAAAAACCCACTTTAGTATAAAGTAACTCTGAAAGTCGTGTATCAAGAGCGATGAATGCACGAGTGCAAATACAAAAGTCGAGTTAATGCTAGGCACCTTACAAGGTCGGCAGACGTTTTAAAAATAATTTACATAGACACGCACGCGCGCACATACAGATTTAATAAATTTTTTGGTTTATGAACTATAAGATGTGTCTCTCAAAAATAAATGTAGAGGATATTTATAATAACTAATCAAACATTAAAGTTTGACAAACTTTAAGTACGGAGAGCTTTAGTAAATAAGGTCATTTTTCCAATACTATCTTAGTTGGTTTGGCTTGAGTGTGAGATATGGAGTTACAGGGACCTTGCACCAAACCATAAAGCACTTAATCGCAAAACATTCGTAGATCTTGTAGTAAAATATGTTTTCTTTTGTATAATCTTTTATGAATATTATAAGGTGAGTATTGATCGCAACATTCCTGGCCCATGATTTGTGCTGGTAGTTTTAGAAGCTTCTGGCTGCACATGAAAATCGAATGGTGGTTGATTGCGTATGTCCGAGTATATAAGAGTTAGCGAACACTGCCCAGTACGGGTCTTCACGCTGTTCTGCCCTTACCATTCTGTCATTCAAGCTGTCTGAAGCTAATGTTTAGCAGATATTATATAAAAATCACGTCCACTCTTTCCTAATTAAAATTTAAACTCACTACTTAACTCAAACAGTACTACCGAAGCAAAGATTATGCTAGGTATTTTACATATAATTAGCGAAAATTAAGAAGATTTACACAACTTATTAATGAGGAGTGAAGCTTACTTTTATTTATAATAATGGCTCCCATGTATACCACCGAAGTAGCTTAGGAGTAGGCAGGGTAGGCTGCCTCATGCGAGCCGTACTGCATTCAAGGAAGGCAGTGTGGCCAGAACTACGCTTCATCCGCCCATTATTATCCCCAGGACGTTATCTCAGGTACTCATTTTCAACAGGCTGAATCGACCTGGGGGCTGAAAAACGCAGCTTGATTTTTAGGGTGCGGGCCCGGGAATTGAACCCGGGACCTCTAGATTAGTAGCCAGGTGCCATACCCACTGGTCTACTGAGCCGCCGCTTACTTTTATTTACTTGTTTCTTTTTAAATACCTCTGAAAAATATTTAAAAAATAACTCTTAAAAACCTATCAAAATACCTTAAACATTACTTTAAAATGTTTAACTTACACAAATAATGCCGTAAGCTTCACAAGCCTAAACGTTTAGCTTCCTATGTGATTTCTGAATGACAAAGGATGTGACGTTGTTTCACTCGGGCAATGTCGGTCTCGGTTGTAAGTCAGTATACACGTTCGTAAGAGGAGAGATTATAATCGATAAACTCGGAATGATTACCTGCAGAGTAGGATGTGTTGGTCACCTTTGATGTTGAGTCGCATCAATGGTGGTAGTGCGAGAATCGATATTGTATATACATGATATTTTCTCGTTGATACAACAGCACTCTTCCGCATTGTCCTGACCATAATGCGTTTCTAATGGAGTGGCCGGTTTTATTAACGAATTGATGAGGTCGTCATGGGAAGCTCACTGAAAACAATGGTTCCTGACTTTTAAACGGTGCAATGTTAGCTGTGACAGTAGTTACATTATGTTTCCATAATTCTAGCTTCGTGGTATGGAGTTAGAAGAAAAAGGAGCTTGATTGATAGTTATCACACCTGAACAGTACCCATCCAAAGACTCAATTTACAAAGAAGAAAGAAAAGACGGACACAGAAGAGGACCAAAGATTGGGTCACCGAGTTTCCGGAAACCAAAGCACAAAAGCCGCTGTGTAAACCGGGATTACAACTAACGTCAGGGCAAGAAAAGCGTTCATGAAGATTCTTATTGATTCGGCCTTACGGGGGTTTTAAACCGCACTTTATCCTGAAACACCTGTTTAGGGCTCTGCAAACTAATGAATACTCGTTTAACAAAATAGTAGAATCCATCCAACTTGGGTATGTCGTTAGTCAAACAATGATGAGGTTTAAAGAAAACACAAACATTCTTACTCTCCCAGACATAAATAATGTAACGAACAAGACAAGGAAGTTAGTGCGGATGTATGAACTGAAGACCATTGAAGTATCCAGCAACATCCGGTGTTCAGCGACACCTAAAATTAGCAAAGGATCTGGGAGTCCCACTAGCTTTGCGTGAAGTCCAAACGATTGCTTGTTCTTGTGGAAAGGTACCTGTAAGTTAGTACTACGAATTGCTGGCAAACTTAGTCGTTAAACACAGACGAACTCCAGTCGATCGGAGTAACAAAAGGCAAAATTTTCAAGTGTCTTCTCGCTAATAACAATCACGGGCAAGAAACTTTGTCCCCTCAGTTAGTCTGCGCCGAGAGGCGGTTGAGAACTCCAAGCATAGAAACACCATGAATAGGAAAGAGAAAAGCTTTAATCTAAATAATACTTGATATTAGGCGTAGGGGAGATGTCGTGTAAAGAACCCGGTTCTATCATCAAATTCGGAAACACTAAAAGAGGGCCACGATGGAGGTCAAGCTCATGGGCAACTAGAGAACGGTTTGAAGACACCGGAGATGATACTTGGACTAGAGAAACCTAACCACAGTGAATTACTACCGCGGCAGAAGAAGAACAGCTGGCGTTTTCAACAAAAAACCGCTGACCAATAGGTCGGAGCAGAACATTATTTACAATTTAGAAGTTTTCTGCATTTCTAAACAAAACATAACCAACAGCGAGATTTTAACTTTAGGTAAAAACAAAAGGCTTTATGTACTGTAGTTAAGAAAAACTCTTCTGCAGTGAACCGTCAGAGCTAAATCTTGCAAACGATTCAAGCAATACCCACTGAAACATTATGAACAGCAACAACGTACCATTAGCTAATTACATTTGAACGAATCAAATTGAGCACGTATCATCCATGACTGTAAAATCCTAATCACTGGCTGACGAGATAAGTGTGTACTTCGTGTGTGGTAGACAGGAGATGACGTCATGTGTAATTACTTGCAGTTATCTCTGTATGCGGGGAAGATTCTAATTCACTGTTGCTAAATTAACAAAAATTGAAGCTGCCCGCTGTGTTTCCGGAACGAGCGCGCATCCAGTTACTTTTATCGTACCCGCTTCATCTATGCGTCCCACGACATCTGTCAACGTTCGTCCTGAACAGCATTCCCTTGCCTCAGTCCAGAGTGTAGATTAATATCTGCATACTCTCTGTTTTCATTGATCTAACAAGGTCAACTAATATATTTATAAAATGTGGCCCCATTACTGTTCCTGTTATTTTATGGAAACATAATAAATCTTTTTCTTAATTATGGTTGTTTTCTTCCGGTTATTTTAGGACATGAAAGTGTCTTTTTATGTGTCTTACTTTACGTGTCTTCCGAAAGTTAAAAATTTATTCTCGCACTCCAACCTTTCGAAGGTACTTTCCACAATCATAGTTACTAAATTCCTTACTAAATTCTCGCATGCCAAATCTTGTAATATATCTTTGAAATTAGCACTTGTTTTCATTGTATTGAGTTAAAGTTATTCCAAAATCTGCAGTAATTTATCTCCAATTTAATCTTATCCGCTACAGCATTGTCAGAGGTATTCGGTCAACGTGCAGCTTATCTACGTAGAGAGGCACCAAATATGTCAACATTAGTAACCGCCTGACTCATATTAAAGCACGCGCTGATTGGAAGTGTTGCTTTTTATATTGGATAGTATTTTTTAGTTGCTGGCTCGTAAATCATTGCGGTAAACACACACAGGTTAAAACTGTTTTGGAGGTAGATATGTATTTTTCTTAATTCTACAAAATATTACACAATACTTTTTGTAGTGTGGAAGTACTTTTTAATTCTTTGAAATGTTACTGAAGTAAATTTTCAGAGGTAAACACCGACCTAACATTATTTGAATGATAACTTTGGTATTGTATCTGTAATCTTTGTTATTGTTTTACACAAATATTTCACGGCATATGCAGCTTTTACACGCGTACTATCCATTTTCATGTGCTTAGCTCCATCTGTTTATGTCTTTAAAAAAATACATATTTTTGAACAAAATATGAATCCCAAGAATCTCAAGAATATCAGTTTTTCTACTTCCTAAAAACATTCCCTACTGAACGAATAACATAAGATTTTTCGTACCACGAATTTCTTGTAAGTCGATATTTTGCCCTAAATATTAATTAATATCGTAGTAAGTATTGTACATGTTTGATACTTGTATTATCTTAAATACGTAAAGTAATTATTGTAAAAAACATAAATGATACATCATGTTTGTTTTAAAAAGTATCTTTTCCTACAATGGAAATTAATATTTTTTTAAATTTTATTTACTTTAATACTGACTTTCTTTATAACATGCAATTCTTTATGGATTATCAACAATTATTCAGTAATTTCTTTTAATCTTAAAAATGTAACACTTAGGGTAGTAATAATATTAGTTTTACTTAAACTAAGTAAGAGCACTTAAACCTGTGTTTACAAAGTACATTAAATCTTAAGACCCTATAAATGTTTTTACTATATTCTCTGCAAAACATCTTTGGTCTTGTGTTATTTATATCTCGATGGGAAGAATGATTGCTCTCAATTCGCGCAAAGCCTCCTTAAGGATGAATGAGTGGCACTTGTACCGTAAGAGCCGTGAAACATTTTCGTAGGGTTGAAAGGATGAGGCATCCGACGACGTCAAGTTGAAGTATTGACTCCCACCTCTTCCACTCTCTGGAGTACGTGGGAACTCGCACACAATCCAATGATCTGCCGGAACAGCAGTACTGAAACGATTCCGCAAACAATCCAATATAACATTTCGCTGCAAAGTAGACAAAAATATAGAATAGTTTTCTTTAGTAAATGGAACTGTCAGAAAGTTTCATTACACAAAATAATATTTCCTGTGTAATAAACATGAATTGTATTAAACATTTTTATTATCCAAGGACTCTATAATTAACTTTTGTGGAATTAAATTATATTTTTGAAGTATTTTAATTCTAATAGTTTTTTCACACCAACTAACAGAAACTTATATTTTTCATATTTAAAAGAAATTATTCGAAATTCTACATAACGTGATTGTATGAAATTAATGTTATTTTGCCCAGACGAATATAATCAAACATTTGTTTTGGCTCTGTGGAAATAAGGAACTGGACGAGTTTTCTAGACGCTGCGTGTTTTCAAAAGCCAGTACTATTGTTTGAAAACGCAAAATTACGGTTCTTATAGAAAGATGAAAAACCAGAACTAAGGTACCTGTAATAATAATTACATGTTTAATAGCTGCAGAGATATAAATTTTTAGTCAATGTTGTCTAGGCTTTTTGTTTATATACTAGTGTTATTGTGATCGTAAACTTCACTTAAGAATAATCTTTTTTACTACATGTATTCTTTTCCTTTATCGCCTACTACAGTAGAACTCCATTTATCCGAACTCCAGTTATCCGAATCCCCAATTCTCCGAATCGATATCAGGAAATGGCATGGAATAAAGTTAATGGAATTTCAACAACACAATCAAATCCAGGAAGAAAAAGAAGAGGCAATGAACAAGAAGGAAGAGTAAAAAAGACCAAAAGAAAGTGTCGAAGAAAATGTAGCTGTATCAACTGAAGACATGCAGAAAACCATTATACAAATTCCTGTCTGTTCCGAGTGTGACGTGGGCGACAGAAACGAATGGTTGCAGTGCGACCCTGGATATCAAATTCAGTTGAAAAAGGAACCTACGGCGAGTGAGGCAATCGTTTTTTTTTACACTGCCTTAAAGTGGATGGAATGGCCTTAAAGCCTGAATGCGACCATGTGCAGCTTCTTTCCGTCAAGGGTTTGCGGCACCTGGCTGCACTCAAATGAGTTTCTACGTCAAAACAGTTAACTTTGTTTGACATGTTCAACTGAAAAATCATAATTATGTGTGAGTATTATTTTTTTTTTGTAGTAAAATTGAACTTTTTGCAAAACACGCGTGACCTGGTTTTTATTAAGATCAAAAAATTACTCACGTAATAAAAATAAACAAAAGTGATTTTTCAGCAATTTTCGCGTTTTCTTTCATAACATAACCTTTTTCTTATGTTTGTTGCAATTATCCGAATTTCTGCATATCCGAATTATGTCTGGGAATAATTAGTTCGAATAAATGGTGTTCTACTGTACTTTTTCTTGTTTTCTTGACCTTTTTTCTCTTATTTTCCTCCCGTTTATCTTCTGTTTTCCTTGCTTTTATCCTAGTGTTTATGCTCAGAAAATCTGTTTCAAAGCTAATGATTTGTCAATTTAATGCTCTTTTTCTCCCCAGGATTACTTAACGATCATAAAACAACTATATTTTTACATTCAAATACTTAATTTTATTTTGCTGCTTTGATTCGTCTTAGGTAAATATAGTAGCCTTAATAAATAATTTACCGCACTTTCCTATCCCGTTTAGTCGCCCGTAGCAATGCCGGTTAGTTTCTGTCTGACGTGAATAAGCAATACACGAATTTTAAATTGAAATTCCAACAACTGGTACAATCTAACGTTACACAAAAAATTATCACTGGAAAACGTTTAAAAGATTCCTGTTCAGTAATTTTACATGATGAAATTTACTTGATATTAGGTTAAAACACGTTTACATTATACTCATTTACTTTGTAAACCATATTTTTTAGATTTAGAGTTTATATTTTTATAATTTATATATATGCTTACATTATCGCACGTAGATCCGCAAATATTTTGTGCATTTTTAGATAAAAAAAAATATTTTAAAAATAATTACAGAAAGAACAAATTAAGCAGTTAAAACTATATCAAATCATTTATGGCGAAATTGAGATAATACGAGTTTACGTCGCATATATGTGGTTTATGCGTGTGATTACTAATGATTTATGTGTACATAAAAACGCTTCTACATATTTAACTTCGTTTCAGTTTTGAAGTAATAATGAAACAGAAAATGCGGTCAATTAAATTATTTGGGAAATAAAAGGCAGAATTGCAAAAACGTTACAGAAAGAAATGACGTAGAAGACTTGACCTACATGGGAGCATTGGAAATACGACGAGTCAAAGAAGCCATCAATGAGGATAAAACTTGTTAACGGTTATAGCATGAAAGAAGCACAACCAGGCTTAAATAAATTATGCTTCCTAACTGGGGGGAGCACGTATGCTTTCTATCTGTTCACATGTAGAGAGATGGAGTTGATTCTGTTGGGGTCTAGAACCCGAGGCAAACTGGATGCCGTAGAAGAAGCAAAGAAGTTTGAACCCTTCAACAGGAAACACTTTAACACTGAGTTTTACATATAACCTATTGTAATGATTCACTAAAGAAAAATATTCGTAATAATAACTTAATTCATTTAATAAACACTACGCAATCAATATTGAACTTGTATCAGTCTTTACAATGTAACAGAGAAAGTGTCAACCATTGAAATGGGTAGCAAGCATAGGTGCAGCTCCACTCAAAGGGACCCATCTCTTCACAAACCGATTACGGTATGACATGGAAAACCCCCTCAGCTGTTCGGACTTCTCCCTTCGGTAACACTGTATCGTCAGTGACATGTGTCACCTTCTCTCCTTGCATTGCTATGATGCCAATCTACACTAACCAGCCGTTTGTTATTAGAATTCATACTACACGCCTTACGGTATGAAAACAAAACATCTCTACTGCGGCTTGTCACATTACCTACTATAAATCTTTCGTCTAATTTTTATTTTATTTTCTCCTCTTTTCTTTCGTTTTTTTGCTTTTCCTACCCTTTTCCTAATCCTTTATTCCTTTTAAATATAAATGAATTTTTTCTTATTTCCCCTCCATTTTTCTCTGTCTTAAGTACCGTCCTGCTTTTTTCTCTCATTTCCGCTTGCATGTTACTTATGGTTATATTGTCATAATTCCCGAAGTTTCTGTAAGTACTAATTTTTTTTTTTTTTTTTTTTTTTTTTTTTTTTCAACGACGCGAGTCCTTACTGATTAGTATGTGACAAATACATTACTCCTATTTCCTATTTTCAGTGATCGATCAAATGTAGATAAAACAAACTAACTCATTTAACTAAAATTTTCACTGTACACAGTTACGATTATTAATTATAAAATCGCAGACTACTAACAACGGGTAATTTCTGTTTAAAGCTAACAGCGCAACAGCGCATAATTCGTCAACACAGTAAGTCGCTTACGGCTCCCACATTCAGCAATCGACACAACCAGCGACACAGTTACAAGCTACTTGTATTTTTTTACAAGGCTGTTACGTCTCATAGAAACTGTATACACAGTGGTGTTACACTCTAACGTTAATTAACTCGATCCTATTCATCCGATTCTCTTCAGATTACTGTGACACTGTCTTCACGGGTGATACAGTCACACTTGGCAGGCCAAGTAACTTTGTGCGACACACTGCAGCAGACACTTAAGAATGTGTACACGAACACAGATATTTGTTTTATTTCTATTGAATTAGTACTGACATGATTTGATTTCTCAATTTTTCTAACAATATAAGAATGAGCATCAATTAATCGTACTCTTGTTTTCAAATATAGGTTTTTTCAAGTATTATCAAAATAGATATTATTAAATATCGGATGAACGTATTATTAACGTAAAAAATCCTTCATATTACAAAAATCTGTAATAATGTAATAATAGGCAATCTCTACGTTATTAGACGTCTTACCCCCACTTATCTTAAAAAAATTTAAATATTATTTGAAAACTATCCTAGGACGTACTGTCTCATTTGTTATTTTCAAAATTATTTATATCTCCTTTCTCATAAACATGCACCGTTAAATGAGCATTTAATTGATATAAAAATTTCTAAAATGCTGATTCTTAAATGACCAGAACTAAACAACTAATAACAAAACATTAAATTTCAATGTTGTTTCAGAAATGTCGCTTATTATTTTGAAGGAAAATCTTGTACAGTTTCTTTCTGAAGCCTTTCACTTTTTAGTTTACTTTTCTGAAACAACTATTTAAGCCTACGTTTTATAATCCTTTATTGCAAAATAATAATTATTCATTATTATGTTGCTTATTCTTGGATTATATTTGTGTAATAATTTTTATTATTTTATTCTGCAAAACCGCCGTTTCACCGCTTTATAGTTAAAATTAAAAGTAACCAGAGATACTCACTTTATACATTTTAGAAAGTTTAAATATTAGTTTTAGCTACTTGTGGATTAATTTATATATTTATAAAACAGCTCGATTATTTTGTTTCCTTTTCTCAGAATTGTCGGCAATGCTAAATAATGTGCAAAAGCTTTTCCAGATTACCATAACATTTCTTCTTTTCAGCTAAGTGATTTTTTTAAATTTCAATTATAGAGGTAGTACAATAGAAAATAAATTTGATAATTGATTTTTAGCTCTGTAGCTTTTCTACAAATCAAAGTTGAGTTTGAGCCACACATTTTCTTTTACTCTTAATTTATTGGTCATCTTGTTATTTGAATTAGCAGTCTCTCTAATTACAACTATGTCGTGTTTACTTGCTAAACTGCTACTTATCATGTTCCGGACGAGGCCTTTCAGTGTTTCCACCATTTTCAAGTCCTAAACCACAACAAAAAAATATGGTGGTTTAAGACTTAGAAATGGCAGAAATACTTAAAAGGCCTCGTCCGAAACGTGATAAGTAGCAGTTTGCAAGTAAACACTACAAAGTTTGTCTTTATTTATTGTTATCTTAATTATAGTCAATGAAGCAAGGAGAGTTTAGTGAGGTTAATGTAAATTATTCAAATTTTACTGAAGCGGAAGTAGCAATGTTCTCTCGCCTACATTTGAATGTCCCACTTTGAAAGTACTGGTTACACAGACTAATACTAACTCGTTGTTTTTATCAAACGTAGATCAGAATAACTTCAGTTCTTAGTTTAAAAGGAGTAACTCATAACACATCTCGGGATCAGTCTTATCTCGGTAAGTAAGAGCTTTTCTATGGATTTCTTCGTCAACATCGAGTCTCATTACATTTCTACATCTAACTTTGTCTCCACGTATCGTTTCCTTTACGTCTACATTCGAAACCTTTTGTTCTTCTGTATCCACCTCAGACGTTTATTTACCCAAACAGTTTTGGGGCGTTTTGGCGTATTTCCTATCCGATTTCAGAGGCTCGTATGAGTTCTGTAACTACATATATTTTTACTTAAGCAGGTTACTGACCTGCTGTAAAACCATCAATATGGAGGACCAGGAACTTTGATTTTGGGCTGCTCTTCCCCTAGAGAGTTGCTTTCACCTCAGCTGACGAGCTCTCTCTGTCCGATCGCAGTAGACTAACTAATTTAGCCCACGTGTGCAGCCGTTGGCCTCCTGTAGGCTCCTCCGCCTCCACATTAGATGCACATCCTGGTGCCAATGCGCACCATCCTACCAGGCCATGACCCAGGATACCACCAGGCTCCCTGACGGAACCCCTACCTCTCGTTTGCTTACCGAAGGGTTTGGCTACCACAACCTTGGAGTTGATTGCGCGGCGTAACAATGTCCATCAACATGTAGGTGAGAGTGGAGTTTGGGGTAGTGAGGCTGGAGCATTTCTCTTCAATGAAAGCATGTGTTCGCGTCACACCCCCTTTCGAACCCTCGGAACACTGGAATGGCATGCCTGATGTACGTCTACCTGTGGTTTCCTTGGGTTATCACCCTACTGGGAAGAGAGATGACGGTAGACCGAGGAGGAGGTGGGTTCCGGAAGAGGTCTAAGGCCTAGTCCTTAGAGTGGTGATGATGATGGTGCTTATTGTTTTATGGAAAAAACAACGGAACAACCTATTTTTTACTACACACAAACTTAATAAACATTATTGATTATGGTCCAAGTCACGTTATTGATAATAAATTACCTTATTTCAAATCCGTCCTGTGAATTCGTTGCGTTGTTTTTGTTGTTAGCGCGTTTCGGGAACTATGTCCCATCATCAGACGTATCACTCGGGAAGAGATCGTCAAATATTAAAATCCATAAAAGTGCATTATTTAAACACACGTGTCCGACTCGGTGCGCACCGTGTAACGTTCGGTTGGATACTGAATATTTGGACTTCGAGTTATTGCCAGGTTGTTTATCTCAAGCAAATGCAACGCGGTGTCGTACAGTGGGTTGGATTTAAAATTCAATTTATCATTCAGTATGCCGTCATGGTTGTTCGTGCTGTTATAACTTTTGTATATTTCAAACTCCTCCAGTGCGTCCATGTAGTGACCCTTGTTACAGTAATGTAAAGGTATAATATTAGACCTTAAATCCGTGTAAGTATGGTTGCTTGAAACCAACTTAATAAGTTTGTCCAATGGTTCCATTATCAAATGTATTAGGCATGAATTGTTAAATAAGTAGATCCTTCTTTAATAAACTTAACTTATGTCCTATGTGTCCGAACTAAGTATACAGCCGTCGTACATCTTTTAAACATACTTGCAGTGTATTAGATATTTGCAATAAAACTTTTTATAACGATACTTTTGAGTCCAAGACCCAAACTTACTTGACTTGGTGAAATTACAGAAAATGGTTTCACATAATTTTATTAGAGAATCAATTTTTTCAGATTTCGTTCGCTCATAATAAAAAATAACACAGTAATTTTGAATGGAATTGTTGTAGTTTTCCCACGACCACAAATTCTGAGGTCGTGTGTAGAGTCGTATGAGTGTTTTGACCTCTTCAACAGACACCGCTTTATATATACACAGTGGACTTTACGTTATGTTTACAATTGACTCATTAATTTTTCATAACAGTGCCAAAAATTTTAACATCTGAGACCTAGTTAATGCTATACTTTAATACAGTATAACTATATCGCTTTAATTAGTTAATAAACAATCGTTTGTACATAAATACAAAGTAATTTTTTGCAAAATTTGCTACGAAATTTGTATTAAACATTATTTTAATCTCCAATGCATTATCTTATTACACTGTTCTGGGTTTAATGCATATAAAACATAAATTATTACGTAAGAATTAATGAAAGTTTGAGTTCATTTTGTTTGAATGCGTCAATGTGTTTTCCCGAATACGCCAACTCATTCGACTAAGTGGAAGCACATTCAAATTGCAACAAAAGCATTCAGTCAAAGAGGACATTATTAAGAATTTCAACGTAAGCAAACACTAGCTGGCAACGTTCCATTTTAATTTGCATTCACTGAGGATAGAGTTACGAGATAGAACAGCAACTTTATTAGTTTTGTAGCAATAGTGCTGATGTAGACATATATTGTTCACTATTGCTAAATGTAGGCCAACACTTAATTTAATAATAAAATATTTCTAAGTACTGACACCGCTAATGTTAGTTAAGGAAATAAATTACTTCTACGTATTGTAAGTAAATCACCATCTACATCAACATCGGGTAAAACTTGAGTCAACCTGTGTTTCTTCTGCCTTCCGCCTTTTTTCCGGACAACCAATCCCTCTTCTTCCATCCCCTAATACAGTATACCGGCGTTGTTTAAGACCTGAAGATGTCAGTAATGACGAAAAGCTTTGTTTAAATAATAAAAACAATTATAGCAGTTTAGCAATTTTATAAAAGGAAAGTAAGGATGGCTGCTAATTTAAACAATACGAAGAATAATACAGTATAGATAAGGTTATTTCTCTTCATAGTCTGAACGTCTTTAATTTTTGTGTCTTGTCTTTACCAGTGGCGAAGCTAGTAGTTATTGAATGGGTAGGCAAAAATCTTATCTTCAATTTTTTTTAAGGAATCACTAAAAGGACGGTGGTTCAAATCGGACGCTGAGGTAGAGTTTGCTGTAAGCGAATGGTTCCACAAACAGCCGTAAGAATTTTACTAGCAGGGAATTTACAGGGTAGTGCAACAGTGGAACTCATGTCTTAATGTTAATGGAGACTTCTTTTAAAATCGTTGAATAAAAAATGCTTTACAGCTCTATATGTCTTTCTACTGAACAATCCTTGTATTAGTCATACACAATAATACAACTGATTGAACTTCAAAATTTTAAACTTGATTAGTTTCTATACATATGTTTAATGTTACAAATAATTCAAATAACAATCTTTATCATCTTAGTTCAGCGGAATAACAGGGACACTTTTAATAACCGCATAAAATAAACACACTTATAAACAACACAGGCGCTTTAAGTTAACTGTTTGGACCACAGAAGTGAGGCATGCCTCAACGCTCTATGTGTACAGCACGGGACAATCCCCCTCCCCTTCACTTCCCTATCATACCCGCACATTGCTTACATACGATGTATACAAAAAACGCTGAGGCAAGTTCAGGTTGCCTCATTCGCTTTAAACGAGCTATGCCGAATCTCACCTGTTACCATCTAGCGGTCGCTCAGTAAAGCACGTTTCAGTTTAATAAATTCGACAGTCGCGGTAACAATGTATAATCTTTACGTTATGTAGTTCATACGTATTTATAATTTTTATTCTACAGAATTTTTTAGGGTAGGCATTGCCTCAATTGCCTCCATGTAACTTCGCCACTGGTCTTCACTTTTCTTCCGGTTAGACAAAGTGTGTTTTACCACATATTATATAGAACCTCAATTTCTTTGCTTTCTTTTCATTGTATTTGGTTTTTCGTTAATATCCAACACTAACATAGATATAAAATTTCGTGGTGCATAGAGAAGTCTCTATGAAGTGTAAGAATATTCCTTTTGCGTTTTGAATATTCCTTTTGTTATACGATGTACAAATATTCTTTTCGTTAATTACTTTTGTGCTACTTAAATCTGTAAAATCAGTTGTTTTCTTTAGGAGAGACTCTACGGTTTGTCAAATGAACTTATTCATTTGTTCTACAATGCTGATGTAAAATTTTTGTCTCCACGTGGCAATTTACTCTAACTTCTGTTATTGGTGTGGTAACGTCAAAATGATAATATATTGCAACAGATCAAATTTTATTATACTAATAAGGATATAGTGAGTGTGCAAAAATCACAAACAAGTCTATTATGGAGGAGATAAAAAATTATTTATTATACACATAAATATAGTTTTTAAAGAGGTATATTGTATTATAAATTGTCATGTATTGTAATTTGCAATAATAGTTTATAATGTTTGATAATATATCGGTTTTACATGATTGAGGCTAACACCTCAGTACGTGCAATCCTCCGCTTCCTAACGCCGCTCCCGTCCCGGCGTCCTCTTCGTCTTGTCGTCCTCTTCTCAAATACGTTAAACACACAATGCTTATTATTTTCCTTAGCATAGTTTATTATTAATTGATATGTAAATTTTATCAATCTCAGGGTGAATATTGTATCAATTTAATAAGGTGTATTAGTCGTACACCTTCCACGCAATCTTGAAGTCTCATTATATTCCCTAAGCGGAAATTTTAAACTTACACGAAAAGGACAATTCTATATTATAATTCTATTTAAATAATTAACCCACTCGGCTCTGTACGCCGAACTTCGTACCGAATACCAAAAACTATGTTAAGTTATACTTTTCTATGTTCGCTCGAGAAAAACTCTCTCACGCACGAGCACAACTTCACCTTGCAACTCCCACAGACAGACTGTGTCGATCTTTACTCTACAGAGAATGAACGTTACTGAATTTAGTGTTTTCCGATTGGCTAAACCCAAGTCACATGATTGATGCTTTCATCAGTTATTATTTAAGGTACTTTTACTTGTGGAAAACTTACTTGTTGTTATTTCCTCAAACGTCGTTTCGGAGTTGTATTCTCCTTCCTTAGTGAGGTTTAAATGCGGAATTATTAAGTGCTGTGTAAAAAGTGATGAACATTCAAAATAATATTAACACCGCTTTCATCAGATATAAACTTTTCCAGAAAGAGTTTGAATGCACTAACTGGCATTGAATTATTTACAAATTTTTATGACCCTATTAATGACAAGTGTTTCAAATTGAGTTTTTCCTACTTAAAAAAAAACATATTTTCAAAATAGTTATGAAGCATAGAGTACACATAAATTGAAGCTATTTACATAAATAATTCATTGTCAAAGTTTCACGTCGATCGGTTAATTACCGCGGAAGATATAGCGATCACACGTTATCACACCCGCACGCGCGCACAAATTCACTCAAAAAATACATGACAACAAAGAACACCTTTTTATGAAGAATTTGGTATACGCTACATGCTTATCCATTTCTAAATACAAAACTTACGGCTAAAAGACAAAGTATTGCATAAAACCAATTTAAACATGAAAATGCTCGTCATCCATGTGCTCTGATACAAACAACATAGCTTATCAACCTGTGTTCCGTTGCAATATATATAAGCGTTCGTCTAAATAATGGTTCAATTTTTATTTATTATCGAATATAATTTCTCTAGTAACTTAAATTTTATTCGATATTTAATTAAATATTAACAAAATCGTATACCAGCAAATTGAATGGTACACACTTTTAGAAGATTCTGAGTGTATTGGAGGAAATAAAACTTTCCCACAAAGTGATCCGAGAGCTAAAAATAAGAAAAACATTTCATATAATCGTAAGTTCAGAAATCCTTTGTTTTTATGTTGAAAATTTTCTCATGTTTCTGATCCGGAGGCAAAATAGTGCAAGACAAAAGTTTCGAAACCAGAAATCGTAAACGTAACCTTTTAGTTGTGGTGTGCCAAAATTTTGTAAAATTGTTAATAAACAAACAAAATATTTTAATAATATTTGTAACAAATTTTTACAGAAAAACTTTGCTAGTTAAAATCGCCACACGTTTGAAAAGTTTCAATTTAATTAAAAGTAGAACTTGGCAGGAAATGTTACTAGTATAAATGAAACAAAACAAAAAACAAAGTTATCGCCATTGAAACAAATAAAAATTATATTTAATTATCTTGAACATAATGTTGAAACAACACAATGTTAACTAATATCATACCTTCTTACTAAATTTTCAATAATTCTACTATTAAAACCAATGGAATTTTAACTCATTTTATAATTTCTTGTATTGCTTGTGTCGGCTCATGTTTGCAGATTGTGTCAGATTGTGAGGGTGGTAGTATTTACAATTCGAGCGACCAGTTGGCTTATGTATTTATTTTTGTTTAAAATCATCACTTTTCATCCACCACCATAGTCATTTAATCGAGTCTAGTCTGGATATCGTGGTGGCCACTTAACAGTTCCTCGACAACCAGGTCATTTTCCAGCAAAGTGTCCATTTAAAAATTGGGTTCAAAAATAAATAGAATTTCAGGGTTTCCATCCTATTAGAAGTACATGTCTGCTCGCAAGGACAGTGAGACTTATTCTAGTAAAGACACGGAGCTTCTCCCACTCAAAACAGAATAAATTAAAGGCCTGAACAGAAACACAATTCAAACGGCTACTCTTGTAAGAAAACAACTAATTTTGTTCCATAATTTGTGTTTCCAGAATTTTTGTATTGCATTATTTTAATTTTGAAACAGAAATATAGGAAAAATTATCAACAGGCCACAAACATGAGAAAAAGTAATTTTTGAACATATTTTTAAACAACATATTTTTCTTATTTAGCTCTAGAATCACCTGCTGAATTCCATTTCCTCCCTGAACATCCTATATACAGTATTCTTTGTATATAGGATACTTAAATATCTATATTTAAGTCCTTGATACTTAAGCGATCACTATTAAGGCTACGATTATTATGTTGGTTATTTGTAGTTATTTTAGATATGTAAATTCTGTATTTACGCGATGAAAGAGAATATGAAACCCAACAACAATGGAATAATAATTAATGGCCTGTGTCATACAACTACATGTTCTGCAGATGACATTGCACTTTCAGGAAATAATAAGAAAAAACTTCGGAATACAAAATAAACCGCAATCCTAAACATAAGTGCGACATGACGATTAAAATTACGTCATGTAATATTCTAGAACTGTCATGAAAATCGTGTTCCTTTGTTTCTTATACCAAATCGAATTCACTGTGAGTTTTATGACAAGGAGTCTGCTGTACCCTATAAAATATTTTCTTGTATACTTTCGAGATGTCTGTTTATAATTGTATAAGGTATATTACACTGTCGTGTTTGCAAATAAACTTAATTCGAATGCTCACATCCCCAATTTTATTTATGTCGCTGATACAATGGTATAGCATTCTCATTTTAAAGATTAACCGCTGCATCAAACCAAGTTATTGCAATCACATGTAAAGCAACTAATTATTTAATTAATTAGCACGTATTTAATTTCAAAACAGTTTCCGGATAATTAAAAATTAGTATTCCATAATTCACATTTTCTTCAGTTCAAACTGTTTTTCCGATTATGTATGTTTTGACGTATGGAAGTTAAACTGCTTTATGTTTTAGAGGTAAAATTTTTTATTGTACATATCTCAAAATATGTTGACAGGAATATAATACTTATAGCGTAACTGATATTAAGTTAAACGTATTATTAATTTTAATTAGAGGCATAACGTTACTACATGTGATTCTTTGACTCTGTGTGTGTGTGTGTGTATATTTGAATTTAAAACGAAATTTTTTTACCATTCAATACAAATTTGAATTTAACAGAAAACTGACTTTGAAATTTGAGAGTTTCTTTGTTTAAAATTTTAACAAATTAAGCAGTTGCGGAGACAAAGGAGGTTAATGTCGGAGGAGGGAGATCTAACTCTCCCTTTGGGTAAATTGGCACTTTAGATGTAAGCCTATAGTAAACTCTCTAAGCAGACAGTATCAACTCGCTCATATGAATGTCTTACGTACTTTGCGGACGGTGTTCTGTAGGCCTAACTACCAAAGGCATCTCTCAACCTTTTTATAATCAATCACTGCTACCATTGAGAAATCCTGTTCCAACCTGCCATGAATATATCTTGGCCCATGGAATATCCCGATACAATAAAAACAAAAACGAATTCTCCCGATATCATTTCTCTAGAAGCTTATAATGTGCTGCTTCCCTCTCCCCAGCACACATACACCCACATTCTTACGTCTGTGAAATAGGTAAAGTGCTTTGGATCTACGTCTCAGATTCTGAGAGCATTGTGAACAAGATCTGTGCATTATGGAATTTGTTGGCTGTTTTCTAAGCGCTTTCAACTACGTGAAAATTCACGTCGCATCACCGCGTAGTTTATAGAATCGTCTTGCAATCTCGGCTGTTCATAAATACGAACACCCTGATAGCGGCTGGTATGTTGTTGCCACTTGAAATTCGATGCGTCTGTAGACATCCGTTTAATGTAAAGCGATTGTTGTGAATTATCGTGTACAAACATCTGTAAATAAGTGACTTGCATTATTTAATGTGACAGAGTAAAATAGACGTCTATTATTGACTGTCACATTGAACTCGAAAAAATTATTGTACAAGAGTGTTTATTACTGTTTTGCTTAAACAGTAATTAAACGTGTATTTAATGATTTCTCTGTGTTCAATTATTTTGTTTGCACTGTTCAAAAACGATGTCATGTCCAAATGTTTACACACGTACATATATTTATATTTTCATTTATAATATATACTTTTTGTATTCCATAAGGTAATACGCATTAAATATAATTTAACTAAATCATGTAATACCTTATCATTCCAAAAAAACTTTAATATTTTCACGCTTGTTCTATGTGTCCAGGTACTACGAAGTTATCAGAATGTAATATGCACCACTCCTTTTTGTTTTTACTGACAATTTTATAACGTAATATGCTAGGACACGTCGAAATATGATGATGGTAGCATTGTGACCCTGTATCTGCCTATAACGGCTGAGAACACAAACCCTTGTATTACCATAGGTAATAGGTACATCTAAGCATTCGTATTTCCAAGGAACAGATACCGACAGACACAAGCCAAACTTTCACCCCTTCGTTATGACGTAACTTACAAGCTAAACGTTCTTGTCATTAAATTCTGGCGTCATTAATTTTAATGAACAAATTTATCAAACACGCTAACCCACACAGTGACTACTTATTATTATTATCAAAATACCCTTATACCATATTGGTGTCAGGTTATATCAATATATGATAAGTACATCAATTACACTCTATATACAAATTTTTTCCATCTTACTTTATCCATTTATCCATTGACAATGTCTTCGCTTCCCTCCAGCCCAAGCCTCTTTCTCTCAAAATGTTTCCCAGCATTCCATCCAAAGTCAGTCTCGGTCTTGCTCTCTTCTATCTCCTCCCTGATTTTGCCTCCCAAACCTGTTTTACCATTCTATCACTATCCATTCTCTGCATGTGTCCCCACCAGCATAGTTGTCTCTGTTCAATAAAATCCAGAATCGATGTAACTAACTTCCAGATCCTCTCTTATTTGTGTATTCCTAACTCTGTTCTTCCTTGTTACTCCCACTACTCTCCTAAAATATTTCATTTCTGCCGCCTGGATTTTACTTTTTTGGCTTTTGGATAGCACCCACGTCTCACAGCCGTATGTTAAAACCGGTCTATATACTGTTTTATACACACTCATTTTCGTTTTTCTTGATATCTCCTTCTTATTTATAAATCTACTGTTTAAGGCATAGTATACTTTTATTGCCTTTTCAGTTCTTTCATTTAATGCGGATTCTTGTTTACCATTACTGACTATTATAACCCCTAGATATCTGAATTGTTTGACTTGTTCTATCTTCACTTCTCCAATCTCTATATTTATTATTTTCTCCCCCATTACCATTACCTTTGTTTGGTCTTATTTATTTTCATCCCTTTTTCCTGGAGAACTTCATTCCATATATTCAAATTACCCTGTAACGCCCTTTCACTTGAAGCCATTAGCACTACATCATCCGCAAAAGCCTCTTCTGCTACTTCTGTGCTTCGCAAGTTCCTGTATCCAACATGCATTTTCTTAACCTTCAGTGAACACTCTTAATAAAGTCGTCCATATACAAGTTGAATAATGTCGGACTCAGTCCACCTCCTTGTCTTAATCCATAGTTTGTTGTAAATCCTAACGACCTCATATTTTTACCAATTACATAATTAACATTATTTTTGTATAACCTCTGTACTACCTTAACTATTTTACTCCTTATTCCTCTATTTTTAAACATTTCCATATTTTTGTTCTAGGCACACTATCGAAAGCCTTCTCAAGATCAATAAAAGCCAAACATACCAATTTATCTTGTTGTATCGACTTCTCAGCTACCTATTGCAGAGTAAAAATGTGATCCTGCCCAACTAATTCTTTAACAAGTTTTCTTTGTTGCTTATATGCTTCATAGTTATCCACAGTTCTATTAGCTGTATACTTTTTCCATTCCCTTTTTTTCCTTTTAATCTGCTCCTCTATTTCATTAGTCCACCATACCGTCTGTTTTCTTTTATTATTCATTTTAGTAACACCACAAACCTCCACTGCTGTATCTATAATTATATCTTTCATTATTCTCCAGCCTTGGTGTATATTAGCATGCCTTATATTTTCACTTACCTTTCGTAATTTTTGCTCGATCACATCTTTAAACCTATTACTTACATCTCTACTTTTCAGCTTACTCGATCTGATAGATTTAACAGTGACTACTTACTACTACAAACGTTGATAACTTACTCGCAAAGAATTGCAACAACTGCTTCCAGCATAATTTTAATTAACTACTGAAATCAGATTATATTAATTTTATTTCATTAACGTGCAGGTATACTAATTGCAAAAACGACTGTTGCAAGAGAAAATCATTTTTAGTTCTGTTCTTTTGAAGTTCTATCGAAATATTATGTCCAGATTTTAACATTTTAATACACTAACTGGTGTGGCATAATGACGAAAAAGTTCGACATAATGCTGCAGGTTTTCACAATATTCAACGTATCTTTCTACACCTCTCCATGGTAAATACCAATCGTCCATTCGTGGTAACTTTTACTTGGCTATTCAGTTACAATAAATATGTCTATATAATATTATTTGTTTTATTATAAAAATGTTACTGTGATACATAATATGCACGTAACTTGTATTTTGTCCCAGCATAGCTGCCAAGACAACATATTATAGTCTTTTTTCTCACATATTATTGTTTTAAATATTAAATGTAACTCTTCTCATTGAACATACAAGTTTTCTGATGTACATACGTACATGTAAGCTTTTTCTTAATACGGTATCAATTTTCTGTGTAAAGTTTCTAATAATTATTGAATAATTCTTAAGTTAGTTTAATTCATAATAAGTAATAATCAAAACAAATAATTCTTAACACGACAAAACAAAATAAATTTTTACTTAGAATGGCAGCGATTTTACGGATTAGCCTGTGTAAAGATATATAAGTATGTTTGTAATCCGTAACTGCATAAACTGTAGTATTATTTAAATCAGAAATTATTGTAAGTCATATAAACTAAATACACTTAACATTGCTATAGGCTATGTACGAAGAAAGTGCGACACGGACCAATTGAAAGTACATATTAAAATGAAATTGTATATAATATAAAAAAGAAAAAATCATAACACATATTTAGTAGGTATAAACGTATCTGTGTAAAGAATTGGTTTTGATTGTTTACTGCTGGCGTGGTCTCTTTTGTTGAGCTCAGTTTCTTGAGTCACTGAACCAACAGAGATCGATTAATTAATTAAGCGGTAGTTAAATATTGTAAAATGAACAATACGGAATTATTTAAATAAAAATGTTTGTTTATATAAAACTATGTACTTGGTAAATCAGTGTAAGCTTTTCGAGTTTTATTACTCACATTCTTTCTATTTATCTGCCGCACAACATAAATAATTGTTTCCCAGTAATCTTTACAAAGTTTGTTTCATGTTCACAAAAGCACGAGATTGAGCATATCTTTTATAGCTCATTCACTGTGGACTTTCCTATCACTTCTAGTCTCTAATCCATTTTAAAAAGGAATTTTACGAACAAAAAAATATGTCAATATATTCGGAATTACAAAACGTTAATTGTAAACAAAGGTATTGTTTTTTCTGGTATTTTTTCAACATTAGCCTTTTTTGAATTGTCAACTCTAAAAACTGTAACATTCCCCCAACAGGAATATTTAATTCTACCCTTATTGTACATTGGTAGCCGGGTTCATACCATTACAAGTACAACACTTGTCTGTTGTTTGCGTAGAATGTCATTTATGGTTTACTTTATTTCTATATTTGTTTAAGTTTCTATGGTATAATTCAGTACCGTAGAGAAATTATTTTTAAACTGATGTTGTTTATCATACTAAATGAAACTCTATTAATCGATTTTCAAAACAATTCATTAAAATTGTTTACACTATGAAACCTTTAGACCTAAACAAAATGTAATGTAATCCTCGACAAGTTTAGTAATATTTAACATGTACTTTTTATATAAAATAAAACTTATAGTTTACCTTATTTCCTTTCCATCTTGCGACTTCGTTATAATGTCATGCACGACATGTTTCGGGAAACATGTTCCCATCTTCAGGTTTAAAAGCTTCTCGCTCTCACATGAAGAACTTGTCAACGCAAATAAAAAACTTTGACTAACATCATTAAAACAAACTACATTAATAAAATGTCACAACGTACCGCGCGAAGAATCAGTGCGCACTGTTCGGGTTCATAATCGCAACTGTTGATTTCTCATTTGTCTGTAATCTGATTAACATGTTGTAACGCAGTATCGTACAAGCTGTTCGAGTTAAACGACAATTGATCGTTGAGAACTAGGTTTTTTTGTGTTCTCGATGCTTTGTAGATTTCGAACTCTTCTAAAGCGCTCATAATTCGCCCTTTGTTGCAAATATGCAACGATTTCAAATTTTTGGCGCAACTAGTGTATCCGTGGTTATTATTGATCAAATGTAACGCGAAGTTGGAGGTAGTATATCTAATGCTGCCCTTCGGTATGTGTTCATTAAATCTATCTTTAAATTTTCTCCCTGTCTGGCCAATGTAAAACATGTCACAATCATGGCACACAATTTTATACACACCCGAGTTATTTTCAATTTCTGAACGTTTATTATGTCTGAAGAAATTCCGTAAGTTATTCGTGGTTTTAAAAAATACATTAATGTTTAGTTTTTTAAATACGTTTTTTATATAATGTGTGGAAGTAGATTAGTATATTCAGTCGCGATGAACGCGTTCTCTGTATTATTAGATTTAATCACTTTATTTGCTTTGGATTTATGTTTACGAATTAGTTTGTCTATAATTGTGTCTTTATATCCATTCCTTACGGCAATGAATTTGACAGTACACTTTTTATATGTGTATCCTAGTCACTTGAATTAATAGAAAAATTAACCTTTTCAGTTTGCTTTGTGGTTTCTTACTAACTACTAATGGCGCATTTTAAAGCATATTCTTCATCTCAGGCACTTAAAAAAAAACCCAAACTAGACTGTTACTGGTTGAAATACCAACTTTATCTGGACTGTACGCTTAGTAGAAAAGGTCAAACGGGGAGGTGTTCTCATAAAAGTGTCCACAAACATACACCAAAAAAGTAAAAAAATCATAATTCCATCAACATAAAATTTAACTATGCTTTCCACTTGGTCTGACACGACCACAGTTATACATATTTGAAGTCTAACTTGTAACCACTACGGATTTTGTGAAATGGGCCAAATCATAATAAAAACCACTACACATTTGTGAAAAGGGCAAAGAGAGGAGTTTGAAATTAACAGAGCATATACAAATATAAGCAGTCTCGGTTTCGTATTGAATGACCAGTTGAATTTTAGATCCAGTCCGCTAGACGATACCGGCTTGAACCTGTTTTATCAGATAGAGACGAACAACTGCTTAGGTGATCTACCAAACATGAATAGGTATAGGTGATCTACTAACGCGTACAGTGCCCATGCAATTAGTATTTGAACCAGTGACGAGCTCATATGAGCAATATTTTAAAATATCTTATAAACATATGCTTTGAAACCCTTTATTAATTTTAATAAGGAGTTACATGGCGGATTCAAAATTTCAGTTTATTTAGTAACATTAACTTATTGTATAAGTTGTGGTGATTAAACTATCCCAAAATTAAATATTACATTCTGTTATATTTTCGTTATTTGATTCTAAAATTGATTTTATTTCCTTTTTAATTCTTATAAAGGAATTTGGTTATTTTTGCTACGAGTTTTTAATTTTCATCAAAATTAGACGGACTGTAATTCCTCATCGATAAGAGAATGTTCGCAGAGTAAAAATAATTTCTTTTAGAGCATTAGTTTTCTTCTTCGCTACGAAGAGCGCATCTTGTTTTATGAAATCGACGTTTGACTCGACACTTGGCTAGAAAACGACGGTCTGTCTTCCATTTTGCTGATTTCAGTTAGCGAATGTTTTCATTTTTGCTAATTTGATAACCTATAAATTTTCATAAACTTTATTTAAATAAGAATTAAAAAAAGATTCATTGTAAATTAAAACCCTGAGTTACATAAACTATACGTATAACTTAAAACTGACCTTGCACTGAACTCTGTAATAAACAACCGTAATTGCCTGAGGGTTGATATTTTATAACCTAGAGCAATGAAATACAATTGTATACATCTAACATCTGAATAAACTTCTTAAAAAATAATGTATCACATAAACAATTTAAACATATAGGGGATTTCCGATTTATGGTCATAACTAAAAGTCAAAGTTACAACACATAACAAAAAGTGTTTAAAAATATTACGGATAAAACACTATTTACCATGGCTGAAAGTTAATCTGGGCAAAAAAAAAAGATTAATTCCTTTATTCGGTATATTTTATGTTTTATTATTAGGTATTGAAAAAAGTTTCGATGACTAATTACATTAACAAAGTCTTCACAATCTTCATTTTAGTACCCATCATTAAATGAACCAGAACATTAAAAATTATTTTCTTTTTTTCTGCCACGATTTCTATGAGACGTTATTCCTCTTTCGTAATTATTGGTAAATACATTGATGCAATCGTATAGTAAAATAAATTGTAATTGTATTTTGTGTATAATAAATGGATAATAAATATTTGTTTTTAAGACATGCCTACTTAGAAAATTTATTATCGAGTTTATTAACAAAAAATGTGAAATTAGTGTTGTGAATTAACAGAAAACCCATAAAAAATGGAAGAATAATTTTTACACTTAAGAAGTGAAGAAACTGAAGTTAGAAAAAGTTTAAGAAAAGTTTGCATTTTTTTAAATAGCCGTTTTCTTTAATAGCCGTTATTAAATAAATCGCGTTGCAAATGTGGGTAGAAATAGCCTAGAACGACGCAAGAGGTTCGCATTGTCTGAAGTAATTTCATTTGACGCTCTGGGGAATTCTTTTGTTAGAAACGACTTGCTAAGTGCTTGGAAAAATGTTAAGTTCATCCCTCACAGAAAACATTGTTCTGTACTTTTTTCTTTCTGTAAGCGCTTCTTAGTCTCTTTCACCAAACCAGCAGCTTTCTTAGATCTTTTTGTTTGTATTTATTATTGAAAATCGTTTCGTCTTTTATCGTTCTCAGTCAAGATTATTTTTTCTGTGGTTTAAATTTTCAGTTACATCAAGGGTAGTTCACAATGGTTGAACTACCATTACGGATAACTATGGTTGTTCAAAACGATATTAGTGTTTCCATATTGAGCCTATTAAAAAAAACTAAATATTTGAGGTATAAGTTTATTGAAATAAAAGTATTCATATTTTTTATTAGGCAATGCATTGTAATTTTATTTGCTTAAAAAAGACACCCGCTGTACATAGACTAGTATATATGTGCCTTAATGTGGACATTGTCGTACACCTGGGTGGCTGTTTATGCCCGACATATACATAACGTATATATGTCTTACTAAGAACATATTCCGCTTTATACATCTTGAGAGAAGAACATATTCCGCTTTGTACATCTTGAGAGAAGAACATATTCCGCTTTGTACATCTTGAGAGAAGAACATATTCCGCTTTGTACATCTTGAAAGAAGAACGTGAGAATAAAAAGGAGACAACCTGAACTATAAACCAAAAACTAATGGCCGAGTATCACAGACATCTCCATTACAGTAGCTACTTTCAACAACAGTAGTTACTTTTAGTAGCTGATAAAGCAACATACAAACAGCAAGTCAGTGCACGGGATGTCTGCATATATAGAAACATCCCTAGGAGCGTTCTAACGTTCGGCTCCAGAGGAAGGCTGGGCCATATTGTGACCCAGTCATACTTATACAGATTCAACCTGACCCAGGCCGCTACCTGTCTGCTGTGTCATCTGCATGAGGAGACCTTACAGCAGATATTGGTGGATTGCCGGACGGACATCCCAGGAGTGCCAAGACTGAGGTGATTTGGTATGGACGCAATACTGAACGACAACTCATATTGGGCGGTGGCAGAGAGGACCTACAGGAGACATCGTGTCATCGGAGAACAATGCGGAAACACGTAATAATAGTAATAATAATAATAATAATAATAATAATAATAATAATAATAATAATAATAATATGAAGAAGAAGAAGAAGAAGAAGAAGAAGAAGAAGAAGAAGAAGAAGAAGAAGAAGAAGAAGAAGAAGAAGAAGAAGAAGAAGAAGAAGAAGAAGAAGAAGAAGAAGATATGAAAAAACTGATGATTTATACTAAAAACATGGCGTTCTAAAAATTTGAATCATCATTTCTTCTTCCAAATAAATAATTACGTAATTTGTTTTCTCCGACACATTTAGCTTTTTTTTCGGCCCCCGACTTGACCCTGACCTGGGTTTAGTCCGATACTGATATTTATAACGCATTTATTTATCTTCAACGCTTATTTTAAATTTTACATGTACTCCATGTAGTTACATGCAGTTATATAACTTTTCTTCGTTATTAATTACAGTACTCTCCACAGTATTTTTTATTATGTTGGGCACGACATCAGCGCATTGCTGAAGCCTTGTCTCGTAACCGAGCGTTAAACATTAATTAACTAAGTAATTAACTAATTGTATTTACGGCGATAACATTTCTAAATACGACCACTGTGCCGTCTCTGTTCCTCATTATTTGCATTCCTGTAACTTATTACAGGACTCAAAATTTCGAGTCACTTATCAAATTCCCTTTAACACGTTACGGATCACGAACGGCCGTAATTAAATCAAGTAAATATATTTAAAAATTAATCCGCATTAGAAAACAACAAAGTATTTTATGTGGTCCTTCATGTTTTGTTTTGCCTTTTCAAGTATATTTTTCTTACTTATTAATTTTGAGCCTAAAATGTGAATCTGAGGTAAATTCTGGGACCCAAAATGTAGACTCTGAAATACGTTTATTCACATGGCATTGTATATTTTAACCGTCTATGCCCATCTATACTGTAGTACACACATCTGCTTCAACCTTCTTTACTTCCATAGTTGTAATACACACACGCGAGCGCGCGCCCACAAGCCTGTGTGCAGAGGATAGCTCAGTAATTTATTATAATTAATCACTGGTTTCGTTTAGAGTGATTAATTAAACAAAACATTCATATAGACTCTCAGAATTCAGAATGTGTACAATTCTGCAATACTCATCGGCCACACACTTTATAGTCTTTCACTTTAAGCTAACAATTTTGAGCGTAATTGTAATAGCCTACTGCTTAGTGGAATTTGATATTAAGGTGTAGACTTAAACCTGTAAACTTAAACTTGTAGACTTAAACCTGTAGACTTAAATCTTTATTGATTTTAAAATTCACATATAACAGTACAGTACATAGAGTGTTCAACTCAAGCTGACCGGGGTCATTATGTTTTGTAAATAGTAAGTGGTACATTGAATTTTAAATAAGGGACGGTTCTCACTGAGAATTTTTTAATTAACTTTCAAAATTTTCTAAATTTATTTTATTTTTTTAATAAAACAAATAAAGTAAACCAAAAAGGAAAGTAAAAAAAATAAAATTAAAATTAAAAAATTAAACAAACAAACAAACAAATTAAACAAAATCAGTTCCTAAAATGAAGTATATAAAGTAACAGTGGCAGGCAAACATGACTGTCTTTACCGTTGCAACATGGACTATAACAGGGAAAGAAAAACGGCTAACAGGAACAGCTCAAATGACTTTTTCAAGATAGTCAAAAGATAGCCGCTAACAGATCGGAAACACGGAGTTATTAGGGTCGAACTAAATATTTTTTCTGTGAAAAACAGAAGTTTAGCTAACAGAAGAAAGATCTTGACAATGGACGGACTACATTTACAGAATAGAAGATCAGAAGGCAGACAGGTTAACAAGTACACTACAAACAGTTACAAGGAAAACCTGTGGGAAGCCACTTGCAGAGATGTTGTGAAGACAGAACAGATTACTGGCTGTAACATACAACGATAACGATGACAACGGTTTCCAAAGTTTTAAGATGATAATGTTTTTAGGCTGGGGGTCATTCCACAAAATGCGTGATGCAAAATGTGTAACGTCATAGAAAAATGTAACGCTCCAGGTGATCTTAACACAATATTCTGACATGATAATATCTTTTACCTGGACATCGTTTGAAACTTTCTGTAACGTTTTATTTACCGTCACGCTGTATGACGTCATCATTGCATGACGTCATTGGCACTGTTGTAAACAAAGGTTTGTCTTCATGATAGCTTTGAGTAAGTGAACTGCAAAAGACACATTAACATGATAATGTTTTTAGGCTGGGGGTCATTCCACAAAAATGTAACGCTTCCACACTTTCGATTCCCCACAGTCTATAAATCTTCGGTCTCTGTCGTTTTAACATGATAATGTTTGTTATATAGTAAATATATTTGTTATATAGTAAATATTTGTTATATGCACATTATACGTTTCAAAAGCCTAAAAACATTATCATGCTTCGATGTTTCGGTTTCGTTGAAATTTATTTAAATTTTTTTCCACACTTCCGATTCCCCACGGTCTAGAAATCTTCGGTCTCTGTCGTTTTAACATGATAATGTTTGTTATATAGTAAATATCAACAGAGAACATCGCTGAACAGGAGAGTTTGCAGTTTATGCACATTATACGTTTCAAAAGCCTAAAAATATTATCACGCTTCGATGTTTCGATTTCGTCGAAATTTTTCCAAATTTACTCATACGAATGCAACATTTATGTTTGTTAATAGCAATCTCTACTTCTTATGATATTTTCAGATAGATAGCTTAATTTTAAAGTTAGTTTACACTTGGGAATTTTTAAGTAAACTTTACGAATTACGTATAGTTGACCAAATAATACGATTCGCCAAAATTAGAAAAAACTGTATCTGCCTGACATTTCCATGGAGTGTATATTTTACTTTCGAGTCTTGTATATTTTACTAAACCAATAATTTTATGCAGATGAGAATGCTCGTATAATTACATTTTATTTTGTTATTGTATGTTTTTTTTTTATTGTACAATGTAATTTAATATTAAAAATGCGAATGTTGTATTGGTTAGCAGCGCCCTCGCTTCCAAAGTCGCTTGGAAGCCATCGGAAACTAGATCCATTTTCTGATACCTAGTCGGTTTCTATATTATACCGGTTTTTTGTTGATTCTTAGCAAATAAATTGACATACTTTTACCTCTGACATTTGAAATAACAACAATCACCTCCTGGTCTGTAAAAAATTATGGTTTTAGTTCGATTCAAAGACAAAAAAAGGAAATCTGAAAATAATTTGAATCTTACATTGGCTGCAAACATTAGCTAACTTCTGCTACCCACGAAAAGACTAGTGACTTTTTACCATGCAATACTATTATATTACAGTCTACTAAACTGAACAATAAATAATTTATGTGTACAATAAAAACGAAATCAGAAGACTAGTATTTTTTGGATATTAAGTAGAATGGACGACAATAGGTTAACAAAACAGGTATTTAAATGTCTGTGGGAAAAGATGTCAACATAAAGTTAGATTAAAGAAGTCAAAAAGGATATAGAAAAATATAATATAAACGCAGAAGAAGCAATTTAAAGAGAAGTTTTTCGAGCAAAAGTGTTAAAAATAGAAGGAGTCCAGGATAGAAGAAAGGAAACCGCAGGTTCAAAGTTGACTGAAGAAAGGAAGAAGAGACATAGTGAAAAGATGAAAGAATATTGGAGAAAAAGAAAAGAATAAAGAATTGAAATTGGCATGTGGTTCTCAGATGGCCGATACAAATAGAAAAAAATGAAATCAAAGGCTAAATAAAATCTTTGAAGCAAGCACCTTATACAGAGAGGATACAATCTGATTCCCATGATATAGATATAATAACGTAATTAAATACACGTGCAAAAGCTAACATATGTTCTAGTTACTAAAATTTATGGAGTAACTGTCCAACAAATGCATTGTCACAGCTAGTTTCAAAATTAAATACATTTTTAAATGCCTGGAATAATATATTTTTTGAGTATTCTCGTCGTTTTTCAACTTTATCAGTAAAGTTGACCAGTTCTAAAGTATTTATTACCAGTTTCCATATTATGTTTTGTTGCACTTGCTTTCTTAGACACTAATTACACTTTTACTCACTTCATTGTTTTCAATGTCATTGTGTATGTTGAGGAAAATGCAGTTAATCGTTTACTTGAAGTAAAATTATATGCTTAAAGAAGACCTGTTTGCAGCCTAAATTATTTACTGTTTTTTGCCTTACTTCTTTTATTGAATATATTCTTCATTATTCCAAACAAGGGAATTTTCATTCACATTGATACGATCTGTTATGCCAATCTAAAGATAATCCAATTCAGAATACTTAAACAGTACTATTACTCAACTACATCACTCAATTCATGTTGCTTTGCTTTAATTTGACTACTGAACGCGATGTACTGAGACTAACAGACGAATTATTAAAGTATTATACATTGAATAATACTGGGTAAAGGTCATAGATTTAGACTCTTCTTCTACCGATTTACTAACTAAATGTATAATGGAATCAACTAACAAATATATTTAGTATAATATTCTGCAATAAAAAAGTTTTAGACAGAAAAGTGAAGGGAAAAACATTTGTGTGGAGTGTCGTAACTTACGGGTGTGAGGCGTGCACCATCGGCAAAATTGAAAGGAGGAAGCTGGAAGCAATGGAAATGTGGTCTGAAGGAGAACGGCGAGGACGAGTTGGGTGAACAAGAAAGGTAATGAACAAGTCCTCGCAGAAGTGAACGAAGGTACATCACTTTGAAAAATGATTGGAAGAAGAACGGCACATGTTACGACACAATCAATTCCTAGGTGACATTTTTGAAGGAAGAGTGTTGGAGGAACAACCAAGAGTACGAACAAGAGCGGCGTTCTTTAAAGGCATGGGAAAGGAGATGAACTTCCTGTTGTACTGCGATTTAAAGAAGGCAATGATGGAGAGAAAGAGAGTTGTCGCTAATTCGATAAGGTATGGCCATTAGATGATGATTAAAACGAACTGATGGGAAATAAACACGGAATATGTTTTAAAACGGAGACAGTTACGTAATGGCGGTACATTAGAGGAATTATCAGAACAACAATTGAGTGGCATTGTGAAGAAGAAATAGGTAGTAAGGCTGTAGCTCTAATGTGTAAATAAAATATAAAATGATGTAAATTTCGATTAAAAGTGGAAATATTGCGAACATTCCTATTGAGAACAGTTTCCAGCAGAGTTAAGTCTTGAGGACCAAAGTAATAGTAGAAGAAGAAGGAGGAGTAAAAGCATTAGGACGAGGAGGAGGTGGTGGAACAGGAGTAGGAGGATGATTGGAGGAAACTTTTAATACTACTAATGATAATGTGATGTATTTTATACTTACACTTATTGTTTTTATTTATTAAACAATTTTATAATATAAATAATAACATTATATGGTACCTTTAGGCTAAAAAAAAAAAAAAGTTAATACTACGGTTTGTAGAAATGAGTGTAGGTATATGTAATTGCCTGACTGATGCCCCATTACATAATGACGCTAAGAGTACCGGTACTAAGTTACGTAGATTTCTACAACTTGAAATTAATTAAAAAACATTTGGTATAGTTCTACAGATACTTTTTATTTCGTATCGGCCATCTAAGGACCACATACCAATTGTATCGGCCATCTAAGGACCACATACCAATTGCATCGGCCATCTAAGGACCGCATACCAATTGCATCGGCCATCTAAGGACCACATACCAATTGCATCGGCCAGCTAAGGACCACATACCAATTGTATCGGCCATCTAAGGACCACATACCAATTTCAATTCTTTACTCTTTGTTCTTTCATTTTTTCCCAATATTCTTTCATCTTCTCACTGTGTCCCTTCTTCCTGTCTTCAGTCCACTTTGAACCTGCGTTTTTCTCTTTCCTACCTTAGACTCCCTCCATTTTTAACTCTTTTGCCCGGAAAACGCCTCCTTCAATTGCTTCTTCTGCGTGTATATTATTTTTCCTAAATCGTTTTGGACTTGTTTAATCCAACTTGATTTTAATAAATATTGCTTACCGAATCCGTCGAGTGACTTACTTGTAATTTTGCTTAACTTGACGCGTTTCGAGGCATATGCCCCATCTTCAGAATAATTTCTCTTTAAGAACGTCAGACATTAAGATCAAAATATAATAAATTAAAATTAAAATCAATAGTTAAAACATTAAAATATCAAAAATATTAAAACGCACTAAAAAGACGCACTGTCACAACATGATGTGTTCGCGTTGCGTTTATAGCCGGTGTACATCGTCGCGATGTTACTTACGCACTGACTGTCCGAGTAAACTGTTATCTGTGCAACGCATCTTGTATCCCAATGGCCGTGTCGTACAAGGGATTTGACTTGAAGTTGAGTTGATCATTTAATATGAATCCGCCGTCTTGTGAGTTGTTCGTCTTTTTAGACTGTTTGAAGGCCTTGTAAACTTAGAATTCTTCTAATGTGTCCATATATCTGCCTTTTTTGCGACGATTGCAACAGCTTTTATATCGGACAAACCGGCAGAGGGTTCAAGAAACGCTTCCAAGAACATTTACCAAAAAACGACATCCATAATATCAAATCCAACTTTGCACGTCACCTCATAACTACACCCATTTTGACACCAACTTTAAACCATTACACATTTGCAAAAAAGGGAGATATATGGACACATTAGAAGAATTCTAAATTTACAAGGCTTTCAAACAGTCTAAAAAGACGAACAACTCACAAGACGGCGGATTCATATTAAATGATCAACTCAACTTCAAGTCAAATCCCTTGTACGACACGGCCATTGGGATACAAGATGCGTTGCACAGATAACAGTTTACTCGGACAGTCAGTGCGCAAGTAACATCGCGACGGTGTACACCGGCTATAAACGCAACGCGAACACATCATGTTGTGACAGTGCGTCTTTTTAGTGCGTTTTAATATTTTTGATGCTTTAAAGTTTTAACTATTGATTTTAATTTTAATTTATTATATTTTGATCTTAATGTCTGACGTTCTTTAAAGACAAATTATTCTGAAGATGGGGCATATGCCTCGAAACGCGTCAAGTTAAGCGAAATTACAAGTAAGTCACTCGACGGATTCGGTAAGCAATATTTATTTAAAATCTAACCTTTGAAGCTGCTGTAACTGGTAAAACAATTATCAGGAAAAAATCAAAGTATCTTTACAACTATACCCAATGTTTTTTTTTTAAATTAAAATCAGGTGTTAAAATGTTATAGCCTACCAAGTTTCGAACGACCGTTCGATAACTGTGATTTCTATACATTTTTGGAACAACCTCCCATTACTGAAAGAAGCTTAACTCATGTGGTACCGTCTACTTTGACGGCAATCCTTACAAAGACGGCTTGAACACAGAAATACTTAATTTTTGAGTTATCTTCAATTTATTTTTATTGAGTAAGTGATGAGAGATAATATTGAGTAGCATTAGACGTTTAAATCTTCAAACTGCGCTTCTGTAATTTTAATCATTCACTACGCGGGTGTGTTTTTTTTGTTTGTTTGGAGGGGTTTGGATGTATTTTTATTCATCTATGTTAAGTACGTCTAATTTTATTTTCTGTGGCTAAAGTATTGATAGTGACGGAAAGAGACAGAAAATAATATTGAAACTCTGGAAATATGAATTTACAGGCGGCTGAAATGAATAAGATGGGTGTGTGAATAAAGAATTGCTCCAGAAGACCAAATATAGTTGAACGTACGTATTTAGATGGTTATAAAGAGGAGGAAGGAAAACTAGATGGGGCGTACCTTCAGGACAAATGGGCTAGTAACGCTGGGCTTTGAAGTAACATCGGAAGAAGTAAAGAAGAGAGGCAAAAGAAAGGAAAGACACACACTCTTGTGCAATGTAAATGGGACGTACCGAGAGAGTGAGGCTGAAGCCTAAAATGGAGACACAAACCGAAGCGGTGACGATCTCTGCATATTTCATATGGCTAAACACCACACCGTGATAATGGTGACAATGATTATACCGATGACGGCATATCATCATTATTCCGATTTTACAGTGAGTAAGACCGGATTTTAGCTCCTAGCAACCACACTCTCCGATCTACCCATCCTATTTGTCTAACGTCATTCTCTGACACTCATTTCACGATTACATTCTCCTTGTGTTTCGAGGACTTGTGTTCTCTTCTTTTCATTTTTGGCATAAAATGTTTTGAAATGTATTATTCTCCATCCCACTTACACATTGTTTTCACTTAATGTCTTCTCGTATCGTCTTTCTTTGTCTTGTTATCTGTTTTCATTTCTAGCACAATCTAGTCTGCATTCTCTAACTGATATTTGAGAAAATCCATTTTAGCCGACAATAGTTTTCTCTCCATTTTCTTATTTATTTGAAATATTATACAGTCATACTTTAATGCGCTGTTCAGTATTGTTTGGCAGGCATACTTTACGATCTTACATTTTTTTCTCTCATTATTTTTACAAGAGTATAGGATTTATCGTTCCTGTGATTGTTCTACGTATACTGACTTGAAACGATGTATACAGAAAACTTGTATCTACATTATCGTAGCGAAGTGATCCTTTATGAAAATACACATTCACTATACGAAACGAGAACATTTCATTACGTAAATAAATGCTGCCTAAAGTGTATGTAATATGTTTTGAATTACATAACAGATGAGACATTAGGTTTGATTAAATAATACACATAAACGTTTTAGTTTTTTCATGTAAAATATTTATATATAAATATAATATTTTCTATATAAGTAACTCGACGTTTCTTGCAGTAATTATATAAATTTGTAATGTTATTCAATTTCTTTCTTCTGCAAGTAGTATAATTCGTATATTCTTTTTTTCTTTTCCTTTAAAAAAAAAGAATATAAAAAAAGAATATACGAATTATACTACTTGCAGAAGAAAGAAATTGAATAACATCACAAATTTATAAATATAATAGAATTACATTTCTATAACGTATACAGAAAGATATTACGTTAAGATGTTGCGTATATAACTTACACATTTGATACTGTGTTTAAATGCATTTCTGAATGTTGTTATAGTAATATATGACGCGTCCAACGTTTTTCTTACAAGAATAATGCCAGTAAATAACGTTTCGCCATCTATCAGCCGCGATACGGCAACACAATAGTACTAAATTTGATGATGGATTGGCCGTCATAAAATTTTCGAAACTTCGTTATTGATGGCCGTGCATGTACACACATGCAGGAAGCCATAAATCATCTCAGCTACACCAGCGAAGTCCATAAACTCGGGCTAGCGCTAGCGTGCGTGCTTCCTCCGTTAACGGCGCTTCCAATTTTCCTCAAGAAAAAAAAAAAGTTATATATTTTTCCATCCCTTTCGCGGACATCACTAACTAATAATTTATAGTCCTTCTATATAATACAAAACTGCCTTTTAGATAATATATTTAAGAAATAAATATGCTGACTTGCAGAGATTAATGGTTTTTTTGTGCGACATATTTACAGTAAACGAAGTTATAGGTAGAATATCTTTGAGATTATAACATACTTTTGTGTCTTTATGTAGAAGGATAAAGGATTTGTTACAGTAAAGAAAACGAACTTATGAGAATGTTTGAATAAAAAAAATATCCATTAATAATATTATAATATTATAGAATGAAGATAAAACATAAGTAGAAACTGCAAAATTATTTAATTCAAGTTAGCCAAATGAACGATAAAGAGTCTAGATATCTCAACAGAATTGCTACATGCGAATGTGCTTTTCCAGGTGATACTGCAATTACAGTACGGAGCAAAACGAATATTGAAGGAATTTATTAAATAGAATAAACTGATAATCCAAAATGGAATTAAAATTTAAAAATCTGAAAACAAAGTGATTACAGTGTCAACTAAAGGGAACGAAACGCTTGATAGAACAGACTGATGACCACGCTGACTGATGATGGAAAATAAGAGACTGATCAAACAACAGACAATAAAAACTGTAAACAAATTTCGACGAAACCGAAACATCGAAGCATGATAATGTTTTTAGGCTTTTGAAACGTATAATGTGCATATAACAAATATTCACTATATAACAAATATATTTACTATATAACAAACATTATCATGTTAAAACGACAGAGACCGAAGATTTCTAGACTGTGAGGAATCGAAAGTGTGGAAGCGTTACATTTTTCGATGACGTTACATTTTTGTGGAATGACCCCCAGCCTAAAGACATTATCATGTTAAAAGAAAAACCGTGTTAGTTAAGGGGGGCTTATAGACAAATAAAAAAGAGAAAGACAAAAGAAATTATTGTTTAAAATTGTAATAAAATAAAATCAGCGTTTAACAAATAAATTATTTAAGAAGAGAATTCATGAAAGATGGGGATAGACAATATCCAATAAACGAAAACCCCAATTAAATATTGTGATATACATTGTAGAACAATGTGTATAACTGGTGTCTGGTGAGCTGATGATCTGCAGTAGTCACTCCAACAGCCGTGCTGTACGCCCATAGTAGTGTAGACGGTATATATAATAGACGTATTTACCAGATATCCGTCGTGCGACTTCGTTTTTCTTGTCCTTATGACGCGTTTCGGCAACGAATTGCCATCTTCAGAAAACTTAATCACTCATTAGAGATCGTTAAAAAATTAAAATACCAAAATCATTACAGTAAAAGTGCACTTTTACTGTAATGATTACTGTAATGATTTTGGTATTTTAATTTTTTAACGATCTCTAATGAGTGATTAAGTTTTCTGAAGATGGCAATTCGTTGCCGAAACGCGTCATAAGGACAAAAAAAACGAAGTCGCACGACGGATATCTGGTAAATACGTCTATTATATTAATATAAGCGACTTGGAGACAACTAACCTAAAATGTATTAGACGGTATAGTTCTCGACATCGCTTTCCCAAGTTCAAACTCGGGTACTCGCCACGCGTACTCGACCATGGGTACCTGAACTTACTGTAATTATGTATATTTTTGTGTTCCGCACTACACATTTGCACTTATGTATTGTAAATTACATGTATTTGCACTTATTAATGTATTATAAATTACAAATTTTCTTACAAACTAAAATACCGAGAGCCACTTGCAACAGCTACATATTTCATACGTTCTCTTATTACAAACATATGGCTTATTAGGAGCCCATATGTACATCATTCTACAACACACAATAAATTATTTAATTTCAAGTATTCTATATACGAGAATATATATATATATTCTATATATATGCTCGTATATAAATTTATATATGTGTGTGCGTGTACCCGCACACACACATACACACACTATATTGCTTTAAATATGATTTTCAATGTAAGCATTTGCTTTTTTCACTGAATAATATACATTTCGTTTAACATTTTGCTCAACCCTCTCAGAGTAAGATGAGAAGTTTATTTACAATGCAAAACTGTTGTTCCTATATTGATTTACTTACTGTGTTAATTTTGATTAGCTGTTTGATCATTTCAGTTCAGATATATACGCTAATTCCAAATTACAATTATCACGTGATGTATTAATCTGTGCGTGTTACTTTATTAATAAAGTATTTTAATTTATATTTAAATATATAATTAATCTTTCCAAAATCATAATATCTTTCTCTTTTTGAAAATATTTTTTATTGAGTTTACATCTGGATATTTGTAAAAATTATTTACCGTTGTGTATGGCAATTTTAATTTATATAACCTGTTTGGTATATATATTTGTATGTTGTTAATATCAGGCTTTTAATTTTTGTTTTTGTTTTTCCTGTATAATATTAAGAGAAATTTTGACATTGAATTTTTTCTATATAAAACTAAATTTATACGTTTATTTAAAATGTTAATAATCTGTTTATTTAAATAGTTTATTATTAATTACATGTTAATTATGAATCTAAACAGTAAATTATATTTAGTTAGAAATATTTATTAACGTAAACAGAAATTTACAATGCATTTTACGGTGGCAAATTATTCTAGAATTTTGGTCCCGGAACATCCTAAGATTTGGACATGCAGATATAACGAACCTATAGGTGTCGCCATTTGATATAAAAATCGTTACATATATTCTGTTTCTTACAGTGTATTTGTATATTTATATACACGTACGTTTTGTTACATGACTCGGCTATCGATAATTCGGAGTTTCCGAGTTTTAAATATAGCGACATAATCGTATTCGTTATACGCTCCCGGAAGATACGTAAGTCATTTCTTGGTTAACATGGTTTTCAGGCCAGACACGTACGTTGCCAGAGGTTTTGACATGCTATAGATTGCACAAACCAGCATAATTTGGTTATTCAATAGTAGGAATTATTAATACTGTAAATTGTGTAACATATAGTTTTTGACTTTGACTGGGATATTTTACTTACAATAAGTAGTTTAGGCTTATATTTCTTCAATTCACGATACAAAATAAGTAAAAATTAGTGCTCCTTTATTGTTTCCAAAGATTGAAATCAGATTTATTTTTTCAACGTTTTTATGTATCATTTTCATGGTCCTTTTTATAATCCATTAAAAACTGTTTCATTTATTCTAAGAGATATTTTACTCTTTTTGTGTCTACAGATGTAAAGTTAGTGACTGTTATTTGCTCACCTTACAGGTGAATGAATCTTTTATCTTCCTATAGGTCCGAGGCAAGTTTATAATATTGTATTTTACTGTCACAGCTGTCTACGTACTTACGGAAAAGGAATACAAGAAATGCTTAAATAGAAAATAATTATTAAGAAAAATTGTAATTTATAACAATTTATAACAACAGTACAACGATTAGGAAAACTTATTATATTTATCTGCGGATGTTAATGTTCAGCCAATAGCCTTAAATGAATAACTTAGAGAAATTATTACAGTAATGTAATTACTACATTTGAGTATTACGAAAACTGCATATTGTGTTGCTACAGTCTTGTGAATAGTTAATTTCTTGCAATAGAAATTTTTGTAAAAAAGCTTACAAGTTTGTGCTAAATAAGAAACAGACAGCAGATTTTGAGATAAACCACAAACAATAACGCGCCTTAGGAAATTCAATTTGGAATAGACATTACAAGACACATTACAGCAATTATATTCAATACACGGCGTTTGGCGTAATGATGGACGGCCCGACAAACTGACATTATTAATAACAGCAAACGGAAACGGGCTACTGGACGCCGATCTGTAGACTCTTAAAATGGACAAGAGAACAAACTACGAAACAGGAACTCCAACTGGAGGTGAAAAACATAACAAGACAATCCCTATATTAAAAAAAAAAAGGACCGACTTGTTATGAACACATGAGAAGAGATGAAAACGATACGTGGATATGCAAGGGTTATAAACTGAGTCCGTTGGTAAAGGGAAGCCTCTCGTTTAATGGAGATATTAAATTGACGGAGGGTATGGAAAGACGACCCTCAGAAAGGAGAATACGATAATACAGGAGATTGAAGACAGCTATAAAGTGAAGGAAGCCAGCGGCAGCTGTAACTATCGCTGTGTATAGACAAACACATATCAAAACTGAATAACCGCTGCCTAAAAAGGCAATTTTACGTAACCAAATGTTTTTCATATGGTTAGTAGACTTTTAAATCAGTAATGCCGTATTCCATACTACAACTATCCAAACCCTCTTTTGCGACCAACGTATTGCTATTTCTCCTGACAGAACAGATAAAAACAATATGTTTTTATAAGCCTCTGTTTTCTGAAAGCAACGGAGGAGGCGATTTACAAACAACATTCAGTTGGTAGAATTGATTTTGCATTTGAGACATGACAGAGGCTTTGGAAGCAATGAATCGTAAGCAGGGAGACTACCCTGTCCATGTGCTACTGGTTGAATAAATACATATATTTTGTACAGTCGATGTTTTCTTAATAATATTTCATTGACTACTCTCCATGATATATACACTTTATGTACAGCTTTGTAATACCTTTAAAAAATAAACTTGCTTTTCTTTACCATGCATACGACTACAGTCGTACGTTTTGTTATTTATAGTTCTATTTAATTAATAAGGTTGTGGTAGTGGTTACAATCACGAACAGAATTAACACTGTTGCACAGCACTATAGAAAAATTATTCCGATAAGCGCTTTCAAGCTGCACAGCTTACCGTCCGCATAATTCATAGGATTATGAGCTGTAAAACTTGAAAACGATAATTGAAATAATTCTTGTTTAAAAGGAATAATTCCAAATGTTTAGTACCAAGCCACGTGTTGTTCAATCAAATATATTGCAACTTACCGTCTGCGGCTTTTAGAAACAACGTCTTCACAAAGTTGACATGTTTCGGGACACTTGTCCTATCATCAGAACTTAAAATAATCGTGTATCATTTAAGTTGATACATTTGTCAATTAATTAAAATATTAAAATCCAACATGAAACAAATAACTTAAAACAATATGAATACTTAAATGTCTAAAGCGAGCGCGAAGGTTTAACGATGAGTGCGCGGTCAATCTCCGTACGATGTACATCGTTAAACCTTCGCGCTCGCTTTAGACATTTAAGTATTCATATTGTTTTAAGTTATTTGTTTCATGTTGGATTTTAATATTTTAATTAATTGACAAATGTATCAACTTAAATGATACACGATTATTTTAAGTTCTGACGATGGGACAAGTGTCCCGAAACATGTCAACTTTGTGAAGACGTTGTTGCTAAAAGCCGCAGACGGTAAGTTGCAATATATTTGATTGAAATAATTTCTCTACAGTGGTGTGCAACAGTGTTAATTCTGTTTATTTCAAGCTGGTTTATTTTCAGAGCGACTACAATAAGTAGCCATTTTTGAAGTATCTACTAAACACATTTAAGGTGTGTCGAATATGTAACTTGTACGTATATATGTGTTTCATCTGGACGATCACAACTAAAATAGAATGCAAAGTCCTCCTTCCTTTATAAAGTTGGCAATTTCATTCTGATAAGTGTACTGTACCTGACTCACACTCTGTGATTGAAACGAATTAAGCCTTCGGTCAGATTCAGTGTTACGTATTCAGTGTTCGCGTGATTGCTGGTTACAAATGCTATTTTAGCAACTTAAGAAATACTTCAACGGAACAGAACAGAGTGTACGTAAAGTAATTCAATAAATGAAAGTTAACAGTAGAAAGACCCATAGTGAAATAAAATAATTGTACGGAAGTGGGAAGTTAATAGTAACCAAAATATCTCATTACTTAAGACAAGAGGAAGTAAAAGAAAGTAAACTAAAAAAAACGAGGAGGAAAACGAGAAAAAACCTAAAAAGAAGAAGAAGAAGAAGAAAGCCGTAAATTAATTTACGACACTCCAGTGTACTTGGTTACTGGCATGTAAACCAGAAGACAATCAATCAGATTTAAGGTATACATGCAGGTCAGTGAAAAATAACGTCCATACAGTGAAAATGATAGTGAATTATACAGGTGAACTGTAACGGTAGAGCTCTACGGAGATCAGGAGCCGGAAACCAATTTAGCAGTGAACTTAATTATGTTTCAATCACCGTCTGCTCGGCTATCGATCGGAATCTAATTAGTTTCTGAAATTGATAAATCGTAGTAACGTTGAAAATGCTCCAGCATTTGTCTAATGTTTCCCGACTACTGTCAAACAATCATCTCCAAAACGTATTACAGAATGATTTCGTGATATGAATTATATAATTCACTATTAACAGGGTCTCTGAAAACTGATACCATTTAACTGTGTCAATCAACCTTCTATACACGCTAATAAGGTTTTAAAATTGCAGCAGTAGCCGCTCATATACAGGACTGTTCATACAAATGGTATCAAATTTGTACATTTTACTTGATTTATTGCCTAATCACTTGCTTTTTCCAACGTACCAAGAGGTGTATAAATTTCCGATCGTCCAAGAACTAACATAAAAAAATCTTCTGTTTACCTTATTTACATTATATTACTGTCTTCTTTTGTGTTGAAAGAAATGCTTACAACTACTGGTTTCCACGGTCACCACGAAACTATGAGACATATAACCACGATATTTATAGTTTATAAAACTACTTAAATTAGGTTTAAATGTTAAATGTACATGGAGCAATGAAGTTGTCTCGTTCGAGTCTGCGGATTACCTCCTATAATTACTCTGCGAATCCTACGTTACAAAACGTAAAAATCAACGGGAACTACTTGTGAAAACGAAATCAATAAAAATAATTGTTCATTATCACTCATTAAGGGGATATGGCACTGAAAGTCACCAAAAAATTTTTAATTTTCAATGTTTTTTTTTTAAATCTATGGAATGTTAGGAAACAGGGAAATGTGATGAAACATGTTTCTGAAGGTAGTAAGTGTCATATTTTTATAATTTTTTAGAACCGTACCAAAATGCGAAATTGGCGGTTGGCGAGTGATTTGTTCAGTAATGAACACAATATTAGGCTATACATTACTAAACTCTGCTCTAAGTATGTTATTATATTGAACTACATGTATATATATATATATATACGTACATACTGATTATTACCCACTAACCAAGTCATCACTGCAACCATAATCAGCTGACATGAACAACAAAATACAAAAACAGTCAGGTGATGTTCTCAGTAGTGTTGTCCTGCTGCTTGTAAACAGTGAGTGAATATACCATTATCGGGTTTAAGTATTATATTAAGTGTTATAAGTATGGATAGTCCATCCAAAAAAGACAGAACATCGAACAAAAGAATATAAGTAATATAAATAAGCGGTATATCCAGTTTCTTCAATTTAGCAGGCCTAGGCCTAAATGCTTATTATGACATAAAAAAATGTAAAATATACATAAGACCCTTATACAAATTTATAATGTTGTAGTACATGTCAAACTTATAAATAAACTAATGTTAAAACTTGTAAAAAAATTATTTACTGGTCTATATATCTCAATACCTTGTCAAATTCAACAAGGTAACTTTCAACGCGTTATTTCCGCAAATCAGTTTTTTCATATTTTTTAATATTCAAATTGATATTACTCAAAAACTGCTAAGGTTACAGGGTTCAAATTTTTACCATTCACTATTGGGTTTTTGTCCTAAATACCTAGGTAGAATTATGTATGTCACAGAATTAGAAACTGAGATAAAACTTTTTTTTTAAACGTAAAGATTTTTTTAAACATAACTTTAAATTGTCTGTATAAACTCCAAATACTAAGCTACAATTATAATTCTAACTAACGTTTTAGAGGATATCCTTACCTATAAAATGGCACTTTGTTCATGAAAATCCAATTGTTATAACATGAGTTATATCAAATTTTATATATTACATATATTTTTCAAAAAAAATTCGGACTGTATATACTAATGAGAAAAAAAACTTTTTTCCATTTATGGTCATTTTTTATGACTATAAAACAGATAAAGGTAGTCTGAAATGTCTAATATGTTTAATGTAGAAGTTAGCATTTTCAGTGCCATAACCCCCTTAACAAGTCTAACTCTTACGCCTAGCGCGTAGGCAACTAACATAGTAGCGCTGTAATGTTGGGAAGGTGGAAGTGATCTCACGGCTTCTAGAGCCGTTACTCCCTTTTATTTGTCCCACTTGTGATACAACATAGCGGAACTTTTAATTTTTACGCTACTCCGTACTGATCCTTTTCTTCAACCTTTTAATGTCAAATTTACAGCCGATTGCTTAAGCTTTGGCAAGCTTTTATTTAATTTAGGCAATTGGGTTGTTCTGGAGAATTAAGGTTAGGAATTCTTCAGAATTATAATTGATTTTTCCAAAATTAACCACTGTATAACGACAAAAACGTAAACACACAACCTTGACAACTGCAGTTAACTTAGCAGCTGGAAGACCAGACGCCAGCCCCCCCCCCGTTCACGCAGCGCAGTGGAAGATAAGGCAACTGTATCGCCGCATCATCTGTCCTACCTTTACCTCCTATTCAAACAGATGTTTCAAGTTTATATGTAACCTTTACTAACCCACTAGAAATTTTAGCAATTATGGAATAAACGGTACTACTTACATATTACATATGAGTTTGATTATCCTACTGACTTGATCTACATAACAAAGTATAATGTATATTACATGAGTGTATTTGTGGTCATAATTGTTGGTTTTTCGTCGTTACGACCATTAGTGTTTTCCTTTGTTCTGCCGTCAAGGCTTTATCTCCAAAGAGATATGTTTCTGCGGAGGTTACGCAGAACTCCAATTACATTTTTGCTTTCTGGTATGCAACTTCTCGCTGAGACAACACCTTACAGCATTAGTCTGGCTAAACATATTTGTTTCTGAACAATATTTTAGCTCAAAGGTTTTCAAAAATATATAAACACTTGTTACGTTTCACAGATTTTATTTAACTCTGACAGCTGTTTCAACCTGTTAAGCCATTGTCAAAGAGACATCTTTGGCTTAAGAGGTCGAAACAGCTGTCAGAGTTAAATAAAATCTGTGAAACGTACCGAGTGTTTATATATTTTACAAAATCTTTGTATTAATATGTTTCACCAAGTGCCCAACGAGTCATCAATTAATATCGTGAATATTTTAACTGTTTTATGAAATCAAAATTTGACTCCATTGTCAAGTAGTTGGCGGAACGTAATATTCGACTATCACACTTCAAAATTCTACCAATTGTGACTGAACAGAACTAGTGTTGCCAACAGTTGAACTAGCTCTCCACCAGATTCAACTTCTAAAACCTCCAGGAAACCACTAACAAAAAGCGGCGTTACTCTTATAACCACTAAATTTTCCACTAAACAAATTTTTGGTTATTACGAAAGAAAATAATGGGTATATTGGAAAAATCTTATAACCTGGTTTATTAAAGAAACGAATTTAAAATTCAAAACCAGCAAAATCTATTAGCGCGTTCAGAATATTAACCAATTTTTTTTCCGTGAATGACTAACCAAACCTAACCATAATAAAACAGTCGTTTACCTTATTATTATGTAGATGCTTCCTCGATATCCCATGGGATTTCAAATCTCCGTAGTGACTCCTTAAAATCGTACCACATAATTTGCATTTCGCTACTTGACCAGTAGTACTTTCAATCACTTGGAGCCAATCCTTTAAATATGGGTCTTGAAGCCAAGAAACCCGAAACTTTTGCGCATGTGGTTTCGGCATAGTGACGAATGAACTCGCGAAAAGAATACGTCACACTGAGTCCGAGTTGACGTACTACTACTAAAAAATATTCTACGGGGAATCCCCGCGTAGAATATTTTTTAGTATCCCCGTATTTTTTTTCATTTCAGGAGTATTTTACTTTTACTGTGTAGGCAACACTGAAGTTGACTGAGTTTAGTAAACTACTACTAAAAACATTCTACGGGGAATCCCCGTCGTAGAACGACTTCCGATGGATCGTCTGACGGAAGTCAAGTTGACTTCCGTCAGAGGATCCATCCCGCTCGCTACACTATTCGCGGGGATTCCCCGTAGAATGTTTTTAGTAGTAGTTTACTAAACTCAGTCAACTTCAGTGTTGCCTACACAGTAAAAGTAAATACTCCCGAAATGAAATGGAAATATATTTTGAAACATGTAAGTGGCTTAGTGGTTGATTGATCGTCTTTTTACTAATTGAAACTGAATTCTACTGAACCACTAGAAAAAACCACCAGCCACTAAAAGCAAAATTTCTCGACTAAAAAGGGGGTCGAAACCACTAGTTTAGTGGAAAATCCACTAAGTTGGCAACACTGAACAGATCTCCAACCCTCAGCCCATACGCAGACGCAACCTACTTTGACATATAGACGTGTAGACGCGTGTGAAATGCAAACACTAATGCGGACTGGGACCTTCCCTTCGCACACATATAAAGTCATATAATCGGGAGGGGTTGTTGGTTCATTTTCCGAGCCAATTCCCTAATGACATACGAACACCACTGCCTTTAATTCGTTCCCAATACGTTTGGGACACTCAAATTATGAGTTCATAACGATCATGAAGTTTGCCATGACATGAAATAACAATATCGTGTTACTGTCAAGAAAACAGGACTTGGTTTATTTAAAACAGACTCAGATTTGTTGTCTTATTGTATAATTTATAATGAGTTAATTATATCGTACCTTCATATAGGGCTATTCCTTGATACGAAAAATGATAAGGAATGATATATTCCCTGATTTTTCGCTAGCCGGGAGAAATGATATGAGCATCAAAAGAAATAAAGCCATTGTTAAAAGGCACTAAATTTTTAAATTATTTAACGTGTGTCTACAAACTAAAATTAAAATAAAAAAGTTAGTTGTACAGGCACTAAACAGCAATGACATTAGTAAGAGTTTGGTTCTAATTAGAACGAGGACTAGTAGTAGAGGCAAAATAGCACCAAAAAATACCGAAAAAGGATGTTTATCCTCAGTACAATTTTTTTGCTGAAAATTTTTTAATGATAATAGCAATTAAGTACCTAAAAAAATCTACGATTTGAAAAATAAAAACCCTTACTAGGATCATCTCTCATAAAATGGCGAGCAAATCAAAATGTTTAAAAATTTTGAGATTTTAGCCAGAAAAATTAATTTTTTTTTCAAAATTTTTTTTTTAGTTTCTTCAATAAAAAACAAATATTTTGGTCCAAAGAAATTGATTTTATCTTTTTTAATTCAAGAGAAATCGAATTTTAAAGAAAAATTGCATTATAATAAAGTTTAATTTTTTTTGAGGTTGTGTTGACCTTTTTAGGTAGCACTACTAACCCAGCTTTATTTGTTCATTCATAACGAGTATGTTGAATTTTTTTTGGTCTCGATACGTCCAATGGAACCGAAGTTATGGCCGATACACTTATACGATGCACCAAAAATGCTCTAAAATGCACTTATCTCGTGACGCACAAGCAGGATTTTGTAAAAATTTTAACTGTACACTTACTTCTGCTTACTTCACCTATTCCAGAAAAAAAATTGGACGGAGGAGAAACATCCTTTTTAAATGCCATTTTGCCTCTACTGTAGGTAAATATACTGACGACTGCAACATACATAAATGTATTAAGTGCAGTATGTATACCTTTACAGTTAACCATGAACAATATTATCTAATATGGAAGATTTACAGTTACCAATCGTACTACGAGGTAGCAAAACTTTTCACAACCCAAAAATACAGCATAAAATAAATAAATAAATCAAAGTGAGTTATTAAATAAAGACGTGTCATTCGCCTAGTTGGTTGTATCAGAAAACTTATCTATAGATAATTCTCAAAGGGTTAGTTTACAGGCAGAGATCTAAACAAATCATAGGCTTCACCTATAAAACGTTTTGAGCATTCGTCTATCACTAAACAACACCAACTTTAAAACAAAACAATTATAAGACTACAGCATTTGTAACTACTGCAACCTTATTGTTTCAAACTCATACCACTTCAAGAAAAAGGTTCAATGTAACCAGTATGATACCTCCAATATCCCTTTTACATCCCTCCCGTCTAGAAGAACATTTTCAAATTCTGGGTTCCTTGACTTTCAGATCGGTTAAATAACCGATGTTATTTATAGTATTGCATTATATTTTTGGGTTGCGTAACATATACTGTTAAAATATATATATATTAGTTAAACATGCTATATTTCAGAAATCTATCACAAAAATAGTATTTTCCATGTTATATCAATTCAGTTATATACGTAAAATATTTTTTTTAAATTTATGACATAGGAAATGTCATTTAAAAAATGGAGTCATTTTATGTATATGCTGTTAGAAGGAAGGAGCTTAATCATTTTTTGCTGCAATAAAGAGTGACTGCCATGAACTTCAACGTCACATATTGGGATTAGTGTTTGCCATTGCTATCAACTGCAGATTTTATTAAATTAGCTGGCTATAAATAATTATTTATAATATTAGATTTTCATTTCTCATCGCATTTTAGATTATACTAGATAGTACAGAAGAGTAATTCTGAAGAAAAGAATTATTTAAAATTTTTCCTATATTCAGTAACATTTTTTAAAATATTAATCCTCTGCAGACTTTATTAATTATTCTGAGGGGAAAGAATAGAACTCAGTTTTTAAGAGCAAAGAGGGGCCCTTTACTTTCGTGTACAAAATAATTGTCGTCTTTCTCTATTTGTCTACATTCCTTCCATTATGCTATTAAAGAAAGAATTGTCTACGTAAACAACTTCATGTAATAAGAAAGCAGGGATAAAATTCATATAAATTAAGTAATTTATAAAAATTCAAAATTTGATTGCAGAGATGCCTAAAAGGACTTTTTGAAGGACAGACAATTATTAAGCAGACAGAAAATTATTATTCAATTCGGAAGAGACAAAATATATGTATTTAAAAAATAAATGTCCTTTCAATGTAATGTGTAGTAAATTGTTTCCTTTATTGAATAGAAAAATATTGTATGTTCCTAAGAAAATGTTGGCAACCCTTACGTTTGAACGCACTAGTATTTATCAAGGATGATTTCAACCCTAGTTTAAAGCCCACAATGTTACACTAATAACGACTCCTTCTTTTACCACCAAAGTAGGTTAATACTTAAGCAGGGTAGGATATTTTATATTAGCCGTTCGGAATTCAAGGTAGGTATGTAGCTAACACTACGCCTCAGCTAACGACTATTGCCTACAAATGTTATCCGAGTTCCCATTTATTTTCATAGACGGCATCGACATGGAACCTGAAAAAACTCACTTTAACTTTCTAAACAAACAGCTTAGACTACAGTACAGGCAAATGTATTGGCTACTCGGAAGGAGATCCCCTGTAACTCTGGAAAGCAAACTCCTTATCTACAAAGCCATACTTAAGCCAACCTGGACATATGGCATCCAGCTGTGGGGGACAGCGAGTACTTCAAATATCGAGATTTTTCAACGATTCCAGAATGTGGTGCTCCGAGCTATGGTCAACACTCCTTGGTACGTACGGAATAATGTCATCTATAACGACCTCCAAGTGACTTCTGTCCGTCATGAAATCAAACGATTCTTCGTTAACTACAGTAAGAGACTAGCAGCGCACCCCAACGAACTAGCTCAAAAGCTCATGCAAGAAGCAGCCACCAACACAAGAAGACTCAAACGCCACAAACAAGTGGACATTCCGGCTAGATTTATGTAATATTAGTGATCACTGGACCACCCTCTACATGTCATATATAATGTCACCAATTTTGCCAAATTTTTATTTTGTAAGCAGCTTGCAAAAAAAAAACTTTGAAATCTTACTTTCTCTGAAGTATGTATGAAAAGAGTGTGCTGTTCAGAGCAGTGAAACTTTGACATGAAACCAAACAACAATAAAATGAAACTAGCAATAGGGAGGCCAAAAGAATGTTAATGTAATATGTATAAACTTATACTGCAATAATTTTTACATACATAGTAAATACATTTTATTATATTTTTATTTTGATGTTTTAGAAGTAAGTTCGTTTTGTATTATGTTGTGATAATACAGAGGACGCAATAAACTGTATTTTAGATGGAAGTTGTAAACAGAAAGCGTTCAACAGAGTTCCCATGGTGCAATTACGTTTAAGCAAAGAGACGTGTGGAGCTTAGAAATGAAAAAAATGTTGGAAATTGTTACATTTTAAGTGTTCAGTAACTACTTCGTTATAGGATTAAATGTTTTTTGTTTTATAAAACAACAACAAAATACGTTTATGAAAACTGAAGACGATTAATAGATTTTTATAGATCGCACATTAACGTAGATTATAGGGCTACATAGATTGGTACAATATAACACGTTAATGTGTTCTTACTATACAAGAAGGTGAGTCAGATTTTGGGTAACACAGTTCTTTTGGAAGTGACCTAAACTGTAAAACTTTTTAGGCTCTTCACAAACATAATTTAAAACTAAAATACTGTACTTTATTTTTTATATTAATAAACATTATTTGTATAGCCTACATATGTACTTATTTATTTTCTAAAGTGGCGTAATTATTAAGTAAAATATTGAAAAATAAACAACAATTATACACTAATCAAAAGCAATATTTGTTTTAGGAAACAGATGCTTTAATAACTGACAAATTGGTCACTATTTAGTAAAACATTAAAAAATAAACAACATTTATACACTAATCAAAAGCAATATTTGTTTTAATGAGAAAGATGATTTAATAACTGACAAATTGGTCACCATGCCAATTTGGGCAATTACGTCATTACGTCATTACGTTTGGGCAATTAAATTAATAAATTACATATACCCGTTGTTAGACATTTCATAAAAATATATTATTTTCTTTAAAATAAATGTAAAAGAATTGTTATGAGGCCAAAAACGTGACTTTAAAATTACATAGTTAATCTTACTGATAATTATGGAAACAAAAAAAAATAAATATTTCATAACTTGAAAAGTAATATTAAACGGGAGAGACAAATATTGAGAACAAACGTTTTCGGCAGAGCGTAACACACTGGAAACAGAATACTGGTGAAACAAGGCAACCTAAAAATGAAAAGTAATATTAAACGGGAGAGACAAATATTGAGAACAAACGTATTCAGCAGAGCGTAACACATTGGAAAGAGAATACTGGTGAAACAAGGCCACCTAGACAATAAAAAGTAATATTAAACGGGAGAGACAAACATTGAGAACAAACGTATTCTGCAGAGCGTAACACACTGGAAAGAGACTACTGGTGAAACAAGGCCACCTAAACAATGAAAAGTAATATTAAACGGGAGAAACAAATATTGAGAACAAACGTATTCAGCAGAGCGTAACACACTGGAAAGAGAATACTGGTGAAACAAGGCCACCTAAACAATGAAAAGTAATAGTATACTGGAGAGACAAATATTGAGAACAAACGTATTCAGCAGAGCGTAACACACTGGAAAGAGAATACTGGTGAAACAAGGCCACCTAAACAATGAAAAGTAATATTAAACGGGAGAGACAAATATTGAGAACAAACGTTTTCAGCAGAGCGTAACACACTGGAAAGAGAATACTGGTGAAACAAGGCCACCGAAACAATTAAAAGTAATATTAAACGGGAGAGACAAATATTGAGAACAAACGTATTCAGCAGAGCGTAACACACTGGAAAGAGAATACTGGTGGAACAAGACCACCTAAACAATGAAAAGTAATATTAAACGGGAGAGACAAATATTGAGAACAAACGTATTCAGCAGAGCGTAACACACTGGAAAGAGAATACTGGTGAAACAAGGCAACCTAAACAATGAAAAGTAATATTAAACGGGAGAGACAAATATTGAGAACAAACGTATTCAGCAGAGCGTAACACACTGGAAAGAGAATACTGGTGAAACAAGGCAACCTAAACCATGAAAAGTAATATTAAACGGGAGAGACAAATATTGAGAACAAACGTATTCAGCAGAGCGTAACAGACTGGAAAGAGAATACTGGTGAAACAAGGCGACGTAAACAATGAAAAGTAATATTAAACGGGAGAGACAAATATTGAGAACAAACGTACTCAGCAGAGCGTAACACACTGGAAAGAGAATACTGGTGAAACAAGGCCACCGAAACAATTAAAAGTAATATTAAACGGGAGAGACAAATATTGAGAACAAACGTATTCAGCAGAGCGTAACACACTGGAAAGAGAATACTGGTGGAACAAGACCACCTAAACAATGAAAAGTAATATTAAACGGGAGAGACAAATATTGAGAACAAACGTATTCAGCAGAGCGTAACACACTGGAAAGAGAATACTGGTGAAACAAGGCAACCTAAACAATGAAAAGTAATATTAAACGGGAGAGACAAATATTGAGAACAAACGTATTCAGCAGAGCGTAACACACTGGAAAGAGAATACTGGTGGAACAAGACCACCTAAACAATGAAAAGTAATATTAAACGGGAGAGACAAATATTGAGAACAAACGTATTCAGCAGAGCGTAACACACTGGAAAGAGAATACTGGTGAAACAAGGCAACCTAAACAATGAAAAGTAATATTAAACGGGAGAGACAAATATTGAGAACAAACGTATTCAGCAGAGCGTAACACACTGGAAAGAGAATACTGGTGAAACAAGGCAACCTAAACCATGAAAAGTAATATTAAACGGGAGAGACAAATATTGAGAACAAACGTATTCAGCAGAGCGTAACACACTGGAAAGAGAATACTGGTGAAACAAGGCAACCTAAACAATGAAAAGTAATATTAAACGGGAGAGACAAATATTGAGAACAAACGTATTCAGCAGAGCGTAACACACTGGAAAGAGAATACTGGTGAAACAAGGCAACCTAAACAATGAAAAGTAATTTTAAAAAAACGACTGTGATATCTAAAAACCACTGAGAAGCATTAGAAATATTTCTGAAAATTTGAATGTAAAAGAAACATGGAAAAAATATTAATAGAACGAAGGTGTACAGAAAGATTTATTACTGAAATATAAACACAGAAACAATTGAGGACTGAAATGGGTAAAGGAAAACAATTGAGGATTTTAAACTGGAGGAAAAATCAACAGACAAAAATAAAGTGAAATCACAGAAGACCAGAGAAACGTGTAGCAGGGAAAGAATGAAATCCTACTGGACAAAGAGGAAAGTACAAAATTTGCAACGTGGTCCAAAGTAGCCTTAATCACAAAAATACACAGCGTTTGTAGATAGAAATTTGTTAAAGCACGTTGCTGAAACAAATGCAGCCCTGCATATAAAACAAGGACGGTGAAACAGAAATAAAAATGTTGGAAAAAGCCAGACATAACAGGAATCCGGAACGAAACGTGACAGTGCAAGTAACAATAGAAAACTGGCACTCCGTGAACAAGAACAGAATCAACTGTAGAATGTAAAATGAAATCGATACAATAACGTTAAGTGACTGCTGGTGACCGAACACATAACAATAGAATTTAATTTACAATACCAACTGTTCTGTTCATTCGGTTTAATACACCAAACACACACTCCACGGTGGGGTGAGCGACAGGAGGGTGCGTGTGTTACCCTTGGGAGTGCTTGAGCCATTTCATAACCGTGTGGAGGAGTGAGCGTGTGTTAGTGGCGGGCGGGAGAGGGTGAAGAGATGAGCAAGTGGAAATTGAGTTATCACGCACATACACTACAGCCGGCCGAAACGAAAATCGTCCCGCTGGGTTAACTGTTGAGAAAATTGTAGCGACTTCAAATTTCACGAACACAAACACCTTTAAATCTACAGAACGTCATAACTAAAAATAAATACACAGTGAGAAGCAAACAATTTTATACTCACAATAAATTGGCTACTCTGTATTAATGTAAATATTGTAAAGTCCTGTGCTTTCATATTTCTGGTTGCAGTGATAAATAAACATCCTTAAAATGGCGGTCGTGATTTTAATAAATGATGAGGAATTTAGCATAGCTTAGTCTGTTTACAGAGCCAATATTTTGTCCACGTATCGAAATTCAATTTATACACTTATTATTAGACTATGTAATTTACATATAATACATATTCACATAGTCGTGTAGACGTAAGTATTTGTAATTTCATGTATATGATTACAATCCGCGGATATACGTGCTGATGATGGGTATTCACTGATGTTTACATACATACACACGTCCTGTCACCTCCCCCAAAAGATAATTCGACAAGTCTTAATAATGACAGTATTAATAGTAATATTAATACTTAATAATCTTAATAGTATTTTTTTTTTAATTTTACCCCAAATATTTTACATGATGTTCAGTAAAGCGATGTAAACTTTCTCAATCTTTCTCAAAAGTTCGCTGGCCTAGACATTCACACATTTGCTGGTAAGTAATTATCCACTTAATAATATGATCTTCATTAATATTATCTGTTGTAGATCTTAAGAAGTATTATTATTCTAACACTATTATTATTATTATATTAAGAAGTATTATTTTCTTACACGAGAACACGTGTATGTGTGTGTGGCGCGCGTGCTCGTTTGTACGTCCGTACGTGAATGTTAGTGCTTTTGCATTTTTCCATACGTGTTACAATTTTACTTAAATAACATTTTGATCATTGACATTTTTAACATTAAAATCCCACTTTACTTACTTTTAATTGTTAACGCACACATATAAAAATTACTATATTTATAAAAAGTTACTACGTCAAAAGCTACAGATACTTCAGTATTTTGCTTAACAAGCTTCTGAAGTTCATATTGTGATGTCACGACAATTTTCCCTTTTATAACTAACCTAAAGCACTTGAAACACAATTTCATCAATTATTCAGACTAAACATAAAATCTGGCGTTAATATACGCAATACATCTAAGTCACTGTATGGCTATAAGTAAACGTGTGTATTCATTTTAATATAGCCTAAAATTTAATTGTAATAAATCATATATGTTCTTCCATTTTGGATTCCATGTGCATATATATATCCATCGTTTTCTATATAAGTAACTCGACGTTTCTTGCAGTAATTATATAAATTTGTGATGTTATTTAATTTCTTTCTTCTGCAAGTAGTATAATTTCGTATATTCTTTTTAACACCTGACGCACGTTTCACAAATTGAATAACATCACAAATTATATATATATGTATGTATGTGTGTGTGTGCGCGCGCGCGTGCGTGCTAGCGATAAATGTACAAATATTATGTAATACTAATTCATTAATTACGTAATATAAACTTATTAGTTAATTTATAGATTAATGTGTTACATTATAACTATTAAATATCAATTAGAAGTAGATGGATTCTGGCGAGCTGAGCTGACCATTCACTTTTAATATCTTCACTACTTCTTATAGTCACTACTATAGTCGATATAACACAGAAATCTATTCAAATGAGTCACTTCAGTTGTTTGCTATTACTAATAAAGTTTACACTTGGTTAAATTTTTGACTTACTGTACTTAAAACAGATAATCATTTCAGTACTGAATTAGGGAAACGATTGGTATCGAGTACGTGATATTACAGTATGTAAGCGGCAATCGGTCATTAGAAAAACAAAAAGAATTTGTTAGCCTGAAAGGAAGTCATACTTAGAGGAAGTAAGGAATGTGGGAACAAAGGAATATGTTCAATAAATGGTGTACAGGAACGTTAACAAATTTATCGGAAGTATTGTAAGACATGATGCGTTTATCACGAGTATTTCGGAAAGCACGTTTATAGAAAGTAAATGAACCTGGAATAGATCAGGACTAACGTATTTGTCAGATGTAGGCCTATAGTCAAGAACTGATTGAATTAGGGTGAATTTCCGTTTAACTTGAAACAGGATTGATTAGGATAACCGGCAATCTGGATTTTTGGGAGAGGAGGAAACAGTACTCATTTAATAATAATTTAATAATAAGGTGTGTATTAATAACATTTTTTAAATTCATTAAATCTTAAACTTTTTCGAAATATTCTAGTACAAATGAATTTTTAAATTCAGTACTGTATTGAAAAATAGTTAAATTTTGAAGAATGTATGAAAAAATATAAAATGATTATTGGGTTGACTAAACACAACAGAACGTTACAATCAGGCTTAAATAACACCCGGAATTATCGATTTATTTTATTTTTTTTCAAGCCAAATTACGTACAAAAGTTGCAGTGATCGTACTATAATACTCCTATTTCGTACACCGTAATGATAAATAAAACTTCTACAGATCGACTTAAGTGCTGGAATAGTTTCACAATTTTCACCCTTACAATTATTACGGAATGCTTGTGTGTTTGTGTGTGTATGTGTGTGTGCTGTTTGTGTGTGTGTGTGTGTGTGAATTACTATTACTATTGCTATTACTACTGCTACTACTACTACTACTACTACTACTACTACTACTATTATTATTAAATAACACTTTTCTTTCAAGAACCTATAATATACTTTTTAAATAGTTTACATTGTTTCCATAGTTTAAACTATAATCATCAGAATGATTATATTATTATCAATATACAGGGTCTCCCGGGAGGAGAGGGAAATAATTTGAGAAATGTTTCTATAGTGTAAAAGAAGAAAAAAAGTTCATATAAACATATGTCCGGAAATGCTTTGTAAGCGAGTTACGACTAGCGAAAAATTTCGCCAGGGTTTCGGTTCCCCCGGGTAAATGAAGACTTTCTGAAATTCTGGGAAGGGGCGAATTCTGTTGTTTCTTATGGTTTTTGACCTGAAAAATCGAATAAAACAGGTCGCAGAACTGTATCTCCCATAGCTTTCATGATATCCGACGTACAACAGAAAAATCTTTGCCTAAAAACAAATTTTGGAAAATTGGAAACAATTGGAATTTTTTGTTGATTTTTATTGACTTTATTTACACAATTTTTCTCAGAATTAAATTCTTTACAAGTTTTGTTTTTAACTTTTATGCATTTATTAGTCATTTAACAAAGTTATTGTACTTATAAAATAAAAAAACGTGTTTTTAGGTTAGACAACCTGTATATGTACATACTATTACCATTTTTGTAAGAATAAGATTAACAATAATCATTATTCTGATAATGGCAGTTTAAACTATCAAAGCACTGTAAAATATTTAAAAAGTATGTAATATATGCTTGTAAGAAAAGTGGTATTTATTACTAATATAAATATAAACTTATAAACTATATACAAGAATAATGTTAAATAATGTGACCAAAAATAAATATGTGTGTGTGTATGTGTGAGTGACGTAGACCTATATCAAGTTTTGTGCGTATACTATACACACAAAACATAATCACAAAAATATATTTGAAGTCTGCGTATTTATAAAATACGTCGTTATTATTTAAATATTAAAACCCTATTTCAAAAACACTTATTTCTTTACTTTTGCAAAGCGCTTCCGGGCATTTGCTGGTAATACGAGGCATTGAATAATGGGGAAGCTGCATTACTTCAAAAACAAACAATTAAACAAACGTACTGTTTTTTAAATAGTGGCTTAATATCGATATAATAAGGATTCCTTAAGAACAGTGAAAAAAGGGTGACAAAATTGCGTGAAACATTTAATTACAGATTATATATTATATGCGTGTATCAACAGGAGCTGAAATTGGACTGTACCTGCAGACAAAATGAATGAAATTCTGAAACAAGAGGTTGCAACAACAAGATGCAGCCTTTCGAACGTAGTGACTTTTAGAAACTTTTAGAACAACTAGTAACTCGACACTCCAGACATGTTAAAACAGTATTTCAATAAATATTTTAGTCAATGGATAGCCATTAAAAAATGTTCGTATGACAATAGAAGGCTTGCGCTTCCCAAACGAAATCGTTCTTTTTAATAAAAGCGCATAATTGCTGTTGTTTTCCTGTCGTGTTTTAGAAGCTGTAGGCCTACGTACCGATTTGAAAGCATTTTATATAGTTTAAGCCTACGCCAGATTGCATTTTCCATAGTTATTACATTTGTTTTGATAAGCAGTCATTAAGTTAGCACGCATCAGTGTACCTCAGAATTCCACATACCAACGAATCAAGCAAATTTTACTATACTAATCAAACATTGTTCAAACGTTGAAGAGAATTGATGAAGTTACAAACTACAGAATTCAATTACATTCAAGTTTACAGTGTTCAAGTTTACGTCATGTTCATTTATTAGTGTTTATAGTATACAGACACAGCCGCGCTTCCAAATACACTTTTGTAGATGGTTGTAGAAAATATATTAAAAATCTGTTTATATAAAATTTTTATTTAGGATACAACATAAATTATTACCAAAAAATCTCAAATTTTACCTTCCTTTAAAGCAGTTTTGTCAACGATGTGTCCCATTAACCAGTTGACATTTTTATACTAATCTGTCTTCATCAACGTCGAAACCTATTTTTTATTGATGGTTTTTGTTTTACCATATGTTTAGTTAGCAAACGCGTTCTCAGTTACATTATTACTTTACTCTTCTCTTTCGTTAGAGAAATTGAACTTAAGTGTTTAAAACATGTCAGATATTTAGCTGTTTTAAAAACATCAAATACGAAGAGTTTATAACAATATGTGCTGAATAGTATGTGGAATAATTATATGCTTAATTCCTAAAAATTGAGGAGTTTTAAAGCTACTTTATTATGGAAACGTTTTTTGTGGTCAGTCAAAAACATATAATATTTCTTTTATGAATTTGCTAACTGCTATAATTTTTTATTGTTCGACTAAGCTTTTCGTCATTATTAGCAAACAACGAAGATGTTTGTTTGTGACAAGGTTGTTTAAGACCTGAAGATGTCAGTAATGACGAAAAGCTTAGTCGAACAATAAAAAATTATAGCAGTTAGCAAATTCATAAAAGAAATAGTAAGGATGGCTGCTAATTTAAACAATACGAAGAACAAAAACCTATAAACTCTTAATTGTTTAACAGTATTTGGTTTGAAAAGTATAGTTAAGTTTAATCAATGATTAGTTTTATTTATTATCATATTCCTGTTGACAACTGTTTTTTCCGAATTTCAATGTAATTTCACTAGTTTACAGAAAAAACAATTGAACAGCAATGTCAATTGGACTGTTTTTGCTTTGTAATAAAAAACAACCAAAAAATTATGATTGATTATTATGCATTCTTTCTAGAAATACTTTACCAGTCATGACAAACTCCAACAAGCGTACATAATAATAAAACTTATATAGTTGCGCTGTTGAAATGTTTTGACATGGAATCCATAGGTATGTAATGTCTTACTCGCACGTTTCGCGAAAATCGACCGTTATGTTTCAAATGTACTTTCAGCATACCACTATCTCACGAACCGCTCAACCAATCCCAGCAAACCAGGTGTCAGGTGATCGAGTCACTCGGCCCCCTTCCACCAATAGTACTGAGAATTTTGACAACTGACTTCAGTCGCCTCTAGGCTTTGTCTGCGTGAGGGTGTTTTTGCGCCGAAAATTTCTAAATTGCTCCACTAAAACTTAAATATCTCGGGAACTACAAGTCCGATCGCAAAAATACAAATTGCGTTGTGATCCTCAGAACTAAATCTCTCCAATAACACCAATTCCGAGTACCAGAAGCACTCACAGAAAATAATAACAACATTTGAACTCAAAAATTTGAAATGCCTCGACCTAAAAATCGCGATAAAACTCGAACCAAAAATTTCAAACCGAAAACCGGCAAATCCTATGCGGAGCGTCAACAGGCCTATCGTTTGAGACTAAAATCAAAGAAATCGGCAGAGGACTTAGAAAATGGCAACCATTTGAAGATTGACGAAACCCCGTCAGCGCCCAAGCGGCCCGCATCTCCGATACCTGGGTCATCCGGCGTGCCCCCAAAGCGACTCAGATCGAGCGTACGGCTAGCTAGCAAGAAAACAGACGATGAGAACATTAATAACTTGTGCTTCGACAACATTGGACCCTCGATGCTCTGCGCAGAACAGCCCGGTCCAAGTCGCCGTTTCAAAGGAGTCGACGAGGAATTCTCTAAGCACTTTTATTTAACCAACCCTTCATTCCTTCCCAAAGCACAAGTCTGCCCATGATTCCATGTCTACCGGTAGTCCCACGACTACCAGGTTTAATTTTTTGATTGATAAAACAAATTCCATTTTAATAATATACTGCCGTCAGTTACTCTGATGAATCCTCGAGAGGTACGTTTAGTAAAACTAATGTGTGTAGGGGCCTACTTGAAAAATTACGTGTGTGTACTAGGTCTGTACCATCAAAACTATTAATCATTGTTTAGATTAGTTAAGCAGTAATACGTTATAAAAGTAACACTTAGTTAATATCCAACTAGTAATGTATCAATTGCGTCATAATAACATACGGAAAAGTGATTCTTATTGAGTCCTGTGTGGTGCTTTTAATTAAAAGTATAAAACTACATTAATATTTTAGTATTCTGATTTGTGTGTGTGTCTGTATGTCATAATTTTCGTTCATATACAAAGTTTAAGCTTCTCTTTGTTAAAATTCCTTTTCTCGATATACATAGAACTTGATGCTATAGTATACACATAAAACATAAACACAAAAATATATTTAAAGTCTGCGTATTTTTAAAATACGTCGTTATTATTTAAATATTAAAGATTCATTTTCCACAAGTATCCAAGTCACTTGAAATTATATTCAAAAACTTACGTTAATAGTTCCGTCAGTGACTTACTTTTTTTGTCGCTATGACGCGTTTCAAGACGTATGTCTCATCATCAGGTGCTTCACTCCATAGAAGAGGTCGTCAATACATTAAAATTAAATAATTAAACGGACACATAAAAACACAAACGTGAACGGAACATATACGGCCGGTGCCGTAAATATTAAAGCCCTATTTCCAGAACACTTATTTCTTTACTTTTGCAAAGCGCTTCCGGGCATTTGCTGGTAATACGAGGCATTGAATAATGGGGAAGCTACATTACTTCAAAAACACTACGCAAATAAACAAAAGTATATGTTTTTTAAATAGTGGTTTAATATCGATATAATAAGAATTCCCTAAGAACATACTTATTAATAAGAATTAATAAAAAGTAGTCATCGTATATTACTTAAGATACATTTCAGCTTTGACGGTTTGATCATATATTTATTATTGTTTGTTTGTATCTACGAAACATGCATGAAGTAAACTAATATCATAAGTTAATACCAGAAGGAAAATTGTATAATCGTGAATTTGTAATGTTATTATTGGACAGGCTAAAACTAAACAGCTTGATGAATTTTTGTAATTAAATATGATTTACATAAACAGTAGCACAATAACTATAACGTAATAAGAAACTTAAATATACGGTCCCGTTCAGGGCTACAAGTTAATCTTTTTTGCCACAGCACTGTGGAAAACTGGTGAAGAACGTACAGTTCTTGCGTAAGTCGTTACACTGAAGTGGCTTCCAATGTTGGTACCGAAACGTCTGTTTTATGTGGCAGCATTGGACCCACGGCCTAATAGCTCGTGACCGCGAAAGCCTAGGATATTAGTTCTTAGATATTTAAAGAAAACAGAATGTTAGTAATTGTATTAATGTGCGTGAGTGTATAATAATTTGGTTTCATGTAAAATTTTGTAACGTTCGCCCGTCATGTTAATCACACGTACATAGCTTGATTCGCTGAAACGATTTTTTTTTACACAATACTAAAAGAAATCATTATCGTCAGATGTTGGTAAAAGCGAATAAAACGATGAATAACGCTAACCTCAATATAAATACTAATGTTTAAATATACTTAAAATTAGTATACTATCTTTCCAGCCTTAAATTGTACCTTGATGAGAGCGGTCATACCTTCTTGTAAACTGTAAGCTTTGCACATAATATATTAAAGTGTACTTTATCAGTTGGTGAAACGTAAATATTGTTTGTTTGACTCAGCATTCTAATCTTCCTGTTGATTGAATAACAAAAAAAAGTGTTCTTGTCTTAATAAAAATAATCTATTTAAATATACATTTTAATACACCGTAATTATTTCAATAACTATTCAAAAATCTTGTTTGTCAAAGGTTTAATTTAATTTAAAACTATATAAATGTTAACAAATGTGTAAAATTTGTGTTTTTATAATTTTTTTGTACAAAGCAATGATTGTATAAATTATTTCTAACGTGCAAGTGTAATTCTATGTGTTCTGATTGTGCAATATTAAGATCTAACAAAATGAATTACACCATTTAAATGCAGTGCTGGAGTGATACATTTTGTGTGTTCACTGCCAACAGAAAATAAAATCGTATAGGCCTACTGCTTATTATAATTTCAGTAATAAAGTATGTTCATGTAAAACGTAGCAAGTTGTTGATTATTTATCATGATGACCAATTACTATTACGATTACCTTTATACTGGCTAATTGAAATGTGTAATTATAAATTTTTAATTATACTAATTTTTTATTGTTCATTAAAATTTGTAATTATAATTATACAGTGGAAATTAGGAATTGAAATTAAATTTTTGTTAATTGATTGCTGTTGAGACTGAGCGAAGAATGGTTACTCGGATTCGTTTTGTATCGTTATGTCTTGTCCTATCTTTATCTCCCGTTAAACACGGCTGCAAAAGCAGCGAACAGGCTTTGGAGCGATAAGTATTGTTCAGTTATCTAGTCGGGAGTTAAAGTCGTATACAGACTTTACTAAGCTGTACTGTGCTTTCATTGGATAAAGGCGAATTAACGAGCGCTGTGTTTAATCGGAACGAAACAATACGTTTCCACAAGCTGTGGACAGTCTGTAACAACCTATGTATGCTACTTGTCGCTGCTATAATCTGAAAGCATAAATTTAATTGTAAATATAAATAACATAAGTTGGAAACATTAATAAATTCCTTTTTGACGTTGAATATGTGTAATCATAATGGAATCGTCACTCTCTCTCTCTCTCTCTCTCTTTCACCCTCTCTCTCTCTCTCTCTTTGTCTTTCGGGAATGAAAGCTTCCGGCCACATAGACGCCCTGCGATGTTCCATGTTCTAGGTTCATGCATGTGACGCTCGTTTTCGTAAGCAGAGCGACCATGCTTTAACCAAGGAACTGTGCTGCCGAGAAAAATTGTATTTAAAATGAAAAATTAAATTATTATGACAAACATTATCTCAGGGTACAAATATGTGGTTTAACCTATCAAACAAAATATTTAATCGAGGTGAAACTGGAAGGCTGAGACTAAAACCTTCTCAAATATATCTTACTTATATTAAATTTAAATAAACGTATTATTCAGTTGAAGGTAGATTACTTAATATTTTGGAAGCGTATACAATAGTTCATATTGTTATATGTTATTAAAAATTGTTATAGGCCTATGTTAATTTTGACATTAGATTTTCATTTTCTTATGACATTTTTAATATAGATTTTACAACGTGTATTTTAGTATATAAGTCAGCCTAAATGTTTTACAAATATTTTAATTATATGTAATACATGGCCAGTATAATGCTTTTCTTACCTGAGACATTTCCTGGGTGTCACGTAAAATGTTTATCGTCAGTCTTGGTGGACACGATGAGCGTGATGCTCAAAACATGTCTCAAGTGAAAGAGAAAAATATCTTGGTAGTACTTAACAGAGTTGCTTGTACATCAAGAAAAGAACCGTGGCAAAATTGTTTAAAATAAGGGTATGTTAATATAAAATTGTGTGTGTGTGTGTGTAATTACAACTATAAGTTTTAAAATTACATAATATCACAATAATTAAAAATATGTCAAGAAACAACAATCCTATGGTAAATTGAAATTTTAAATCCTAACAGTAACGGGTTATTATGTCGATTCGTTTAATTACAGCCAATTATATTATTTTTAAAATTCAATTATGTTCGTGTTAACTGTGCATTATATACTAGAATTTTAACTACGCACTCTCTGTTGGGCAAATAATTACATATGGCTAGAAATATTCCAATAAACAATGCAAACAAAATAATAAATGTTACAAATAACTTTATCTTTATATGTGCATGTGTTTTCCTTCAAAATATTAGTTTTCGAATCCCCATTCAATATGTGGGCCTATGAAAAAATTAATGAAATTTTTTTGTAAGAAAAAGTATCAATATTCTTTATACAATTTATAAAATAAAAAAAAATAATGAGCTGTTGTTAATGATGAGAATGTTTACATTTACATATGCGCGCGCGCGCGTGTATATATGTGTAAGTTTTGTGGCGCGCGGCCTCGTTTTCTAAGAAAATCGTTAAGACTTACTAGTTTTGTAGCACACATAATGACATCCATAGACAATACCAACAAAAAATGTAATTGATGATTTGTTTACGTAAAATTGTTAGAATTAACATTACTTGATAATATAGAAACCAGTTTTCAGATTTGAATAACACGTATACAAATAATTTTCTTTAATTTCTCCGTAAACTCTCCTTTCTTACTGTTCTTTAACTAAACCCACTGGTTATTCCAACGGAAAACGAAAACTTGAGTCATAATAAAATGTCTGTCATAAAGTATAGAAAAACATTAATAATTGTAAGCGAACAAATTTCTAAATCTACATACAAATTTATTGAAAGATATGAAACATTACCAGTGGTGAGAGTAACTAGAAGCAGTACTATGATTCTACTGTGCGTATCCATATTCATATGGTTCTTAATTAATCACAACACACACAAACTTATTCACAGTTCCTATTACATTTTTCAGAATACTTTGCACTTTAATGTACGCATATTCAATGCCAGCATTACAACAATAGTAAACGATTGCACTTTGTGCTTCACTAAAATTTTAATTTACAAACGCACATATCTTTAAAGCAAAGAAAACCCTTTGGCAGTTACGAACCGCCGGAAATTACGGCTATAAGCGCCTTGATGAGATCCGCGCTTGCTACTGAATCAGTCTCCGCATAACGGAGCGAACGGCATTTCACACCCTCGGCCACAGAGCATGCGCCGTGCCGGCAATTGTTTCATCTCTATCGCTGGAGGATGTAATTTTTTCGTCTAACACTGGCTCACTGACTGACCACCCCAAATTGCTATAAATTACAATTCGCAATGAAAATTGACAAGACCTGACAACGCATATCATATTCTTTCACTGAGAGCTGCGCTGCACGAGACTAGCCACGTTTGAGAGTTTACCTTTCGTCAAAGCTTGAGTGTTTCACTTATGTTGGAAATAAATATGCATGTCTAGCAACAGTTCTATCATAAAAATTCGTAGTTATATCTTTATTTTAGCATTATTGTTCCCGTTTTGTTAGGTAGTAATCACGATTTACTTAACACATTAACACTAGAACAGCCTTGATCTTGTAAAATTTCAGAAGTGTATCCTGTCAGTTTCAACTCTTAAAGTAATCTCTATTGTGGCACACGTGGCTTTAAATTTATGGAGTTTGTAACCCCGACATATCAGTCCAATATTTTTTCCTTTGGAAGATAGTGAGTATATCAGTAGCCTGCGTCACCTATCAGAGCGTCTTATAGGGCACGTCTGCTCCAGACCTGTCCTAGGCTTCGTGTAGGATTCCATCGCCTATGTTCTTTCTTTTTTCTGCCGCTGAAGCGGTCTCCAGCATTGATACCGTTCCCGGTTATCACATGTAATCTTTTCCAGGCGACTGATAACTCTAATCTGAAAAAGATGAACCCAGGCTCGTTAACGTGGTATGAATTTTCTCCCACTTTCTTGTCATCAAAGCCTTGAAAGATATGAAAAACCGGACTTGGGATCAAAATGGCCGAGTTCTATTATCGTAAACCAACTTTGAAAATATCTGTCGGTAGGCTTGGTGTAAGGAAGCCGCAACAGCCCACTAAGCCTTTACCCCATAACCGGGAAGAAGACTACTCTTACTTTTTCTATCTATTAATATAACGGATTCCAGCAGTCTTCTGTGCTCAGATTTCCGATATGCTTTGGGGTGCAAGTTCCACTTCAACGCTTCCTCAGTTCATTCCTGCAGCTTTCTTCTTCCTTTTGCTTTAGGACTCTATGACTCTACCATTTATCACTCCACATGCATGAAATATGCCCAAGAGACAATTCGACTGTTATGTTTTTATCGATATGCATGTCTCGTCTCATGTATAAAACTCTCTTTCATTCGACTATGGAAACCTAGACTTCGTCGACAAAAGCCCGTCTGTTTACAAAAATGTTTTATCAGTGTACTTCACGTCTTCCTTCATTACCATAAAATATCACACTTTTTACTTTCTATTAGCATAGTCTCTGTTTTACCTACTTTGGGGTACTTTTTTCTATACAATCGAATTTAAACTGTTTACCACATTTATAGATCATATCTAGAGTTCCTCGTCGGAGATTATATTTCTATTGGTAATCTTTACCAAATTTGGATTTGATACGGCAACTATTGTTCCCATTTTTGTCGTTAAAATCTCATTACTTACTTTGCTTAATAATGCTTCCATTTTATCTATTTGTAATAAAAACTTACCGAATTGTATTGTTGTTAAGTAGATATAAACACCTTTGAAAGGAAAATCCTCAGACGCATTATAGGCCCAATACAAGAAAATGGCTCATGGAGACTGAGATACAACAACAAACTGTATCAAATATATAAAGAGATACCAGTCTCAAAATTATTATTATAAAATATAATAAGATTATAATAATATATTATAAGAATATTATAAAATATTATAAGAATACAAAGACTGCGTTGGGCCGGACATGTTATGAGAATGGAGGATGGCAGGAACCCCAAGAGGGCTTTGCTGGGTACATGGGAGGGAACGAGACCTAGAGGTAGATCGAGGAAGAGGTGGGAAGATGGCGTTGCAGAGGACGCGAGAGACATGGGGATAAGAAACTGGAGGAGGTTTGCAGTGGATTGAGTGGATTGGTGGCGAAGATTGGTGGAGGCCAGGGCCCGACTTGGGCTGTAGCTCCATAGGAGGAGGAGGAAGTAGATATAAAGACTAGATCAATCTGTGCTTGTAATGTTCAATTTGTTTTCCTAAAAAATGTGGAATAAAAGTAGTTATTCAAGTAAATTTAGAATCATAGCCTTAGTTCATCTTTCAGTTTGTTCTACTGTAATTGTTTGAACCTACTAATGTTGTGATGCTTTGTTCAGTGTCGTTCTTTAGCCAAACTTTCATCGAAACGTATGGTAGGTTATTACATCATTCACTATGCGGCAATATTAAACTGTGACGACGGACAGTACTGTATGTAATAATAAACATATTAGTATAGGAAGCGACGAAGAATATAGAAAAGAGTATAATAAACATTATATTATTATATCTTAATAATTAAATTATCACGCAGTAATATTATTATTAAGTCTAATAATATTAATATTATACTATTATATTATCATGATACTTTTAATAAAATAATATAACGATACAATATACAGTATATATTGTAACGTTCTCTTTTTTTTATATTGTTACCCTCGAATTATATTGAGGATCTAGCTTTCTCTAACGCCTCACGTTTTTGGACGTCAATTTGTAAAGTGTTAAAAATGTTTAATAGTGTAAACGTGTTCGTTTCAATCTTTATCTTATGCCTCACTGTTGGTTGCACCAATATGTAACGTCTTACTAGCTGTTTGCTCTCTTGTATTCTATTATACAAATCTAATAATCGTTCTTTCTAAATTATATTTTATTTAGACTCACTATTGGGATAGCCAATTGTTACATCTAGACTCGAATCTATGGTTATTTATCTGAATTTGCGTCTTGTTTAACTCTGTTATTATTTGTATATATTTTTGTTAATATTAAATTAAGGATGAGTGTCTGTTCAGGGGGATGTTTGTTGAGCGCCAATTTGCAATCACCGTTTGCAAATAAAATTTTATTGGTGAAGTATCAATAATATATTTTTAATCAAATTTATGTAAATAGTATATGGTCTCTTTATTCTGTCATGAACTCTCTTTTATTCTTTTCTTTCAGCAATGGATATGACAACTTGTGCTCATCACCACATTTTTAAAAGAAATCTGCTAAGATTTTCAATTGATGAGTGTTGCCAACTTAATCTAATTACTGAGGTCAACTCACAGTATCAGATATTTTGTTCAGAATATCATATCCTTTTTGTTTTCATGAAATAAGAAACAAATAAAATTTTTTTCTGTATTTTGTAAACTCAAATCCTTTATTTATTCTTTAATGTGTTCTAAATGTAAAACATAATTTTTAACAAAGTTTGGCCAGCTGTATTTTTATAAGCTCAGAGTGGCAGCAGTAACTCTTAGATCTCAGGCTTTTTAAAATATTTTATAATTTGTTTTTAATAAATAAAATACAATTATAAGGTTTAGTAGGTCCTTTCGACTACGATATAACAACAGTATTGACAGGGAAAGTACCAAAATACATATGATGGGAAATAGTCACAATGTATCTTAAAAGGATTATATTAATAGTGTAAAACAGTTCAGTGTATAGGTTAAGTTATAAAAATGTTTTTTAGACTTAATTAGTTTTAAATTATGTTAACACTATACATCAATGGTGGCTTATGCTTATGTTCATATTATTAATCATTATTGTTCTCAGTGAAAGTTAATTATGGTTTTTATAAAAAAACGTATTCAAAGTTTTTTGAAACCTATAGATCAGGTTTAACAGGGAATATTTCAGATTAATTTTAGATCAAAAAATACATCTCCCTGTGTCAATTGGTCCAATTTCTTCAGAGATGTCCTGGTTTAATTCTGTAGAGTCTGGTAGCAATTCATTCTTCTATTTTAATCTTGATATATATAATTATTCAATTGTTTATCTGGAGATCTACTAATATTACACATATTATAATTTATTTTTTTACTATAAATATTTAAATCAACCTTTTTGCATTCAGTTTTTTTAGACTCAATCTATTTTTTTCCTCCACATATTAGTTGCTAAGGCCTCTCTTAGATATCTCCTTGGTTTCCAAGTAACATTTTTATATCACCCTGGTGACATCATAAGAATAATATAAACAAACCTTTTACTATTTTATATGTCATATTCTTTTAAAAGGCTATACCTTTTTTATAAGAGCTCTTATCTTCTTTTTATTTGTTTCTTTGTTCTTCTGATAAAAAACTGATCATTTTGACATCACTCTTGACTATTTTCTGATCTATATTTCCTGAGTTAATGATTTACATTTTTTTTATTATTTTTGTTCCAAACGTATTTATTATTTCTTTTGTACCTTTCACTTTCTTAAACTTATTTTATACATTTGGTAATCTTTTAACATAAACTGACATTGTTTCCTTATTATTTTAATAGAAATCTTATTCATATAATTTGACTGACTATGATTTTGGTACTTTCTTGTTAAGACTAACATTAGTGTTATTAACACTAGTATACATAATATTAATAAATGTGACAGAAACTGATTACTAATAACTATTAGTAATATGTTATAATTCCCCTTAACTGACTGTCTTTATAACTTTACAGTCTGCACACAAAAAACAAATTTCATAAGTAAGTTCTTACTTTAATTATAATAAACCTAACATACAATAAACAATTAAAATTAAACATATTCAATTAAGTCTGTCTTAAAATATTATGTCTCCTGGTACTTTTTAATAATATAATCATGGTATATTTATGTTACTAGGGCATGGTAAAAATGTCACGTAACAATATATATATATATATATATATATATATATATATTTTAATGAATTTACCTCAAGATATTTCTTTCCTTATTAGGAATATGTTTCGGATAATATTTTGTACCCATCCTCACCCTTCCGGATTTTGTGTCTGGTGAAGTACATGTGTGTTGGTTGGCCGTTATTGTGGCCTCCTGTTGGCTTCTGGCACTTTAAATTGGTTTTATTGTGTGTGATTGTGGTGTATGTATTAGTATTTTGTGTATTTTCGATGTCGAGTGCTTTGAAAATTGTGTCATGTTTTGTATTAATTTGTATTTGTTCAGGTATTAGTTTGTTTTGTGTTTTATGTTTGTATATTTGTAAATTTTTCCAAATGTTCATTATGGTGCCTTTGTGTGGTATGTGTTTTATTAGTGTCATGTTGATTATGTTTGGGGATTCATGTCCAGTGTTTATTGCATGTGTGGCCAAATTAGATTTTTTTTTTTTTTTTTTGTATGAGTTTAGGTGTTCAAAATAACGTTTTTTCAGTTGTTTTTTTGTTTGTTCTATGTAACATTTATTGCAATCTTGGCATTCAATTTTGTATATACCATTGGTTGTTGTATTATCTTTGTTGCGTGGGTTATTTAGTTTTTGTAGATTATTTTTGTTACTTTTGTATGCTATTTTAATGTCTGTGTTCTTAAACAGTTTTGTTAGCTTTGTCATTTTATTATTTATGTATGTGAATGTGGCCCATATTTTATTGTAGTTATTATTTTTATTTTGTTCATTTTGATTGATTCTTAATTGTTCAGTTTTTATTTTATATTTGATTTTATTTTCTATTTTGTTTACAGTGTTTTTATTGTATCCATTTTCACAAGCAATTTGGTATATTATATTTCTTTCTTTGTCTGTTCTTATCTGTTTAGGGGTATTTTGTACATTCTGTTAAATAGTGAATAGAAAGCTGCCATTTTATGTTGTCGTGGGTGGTCAGAATGGTTAGGTATAATGATGTTAGTGGATGTTGGTTTTCTGTATATTGCATATTGTAGGTGGTTATTGCATCTTGTAATGGTTATGTCTAAATAGTTGATTTTGTTGTGATTTTCTTTTTCTTCTGTGAATTGTATTTTTGGATGTATGTTATTGATTTGTTTTAATATGTTATCTGCATTTGTAGTTTTGTTACTTGATACATATAGTCCATCATCTACATATCTTATCCAAATGCCATTTGGATCAAAGGATTTTAAAATATTTTGTATTTTGATGTCTATATGTTGTAATAATAATAATAAGTAATATATAAGTTACGATATAATAATATTACAGTTCGTACTTATTCCCAATTCGTTTCAACTGTGCCGTAGAGAAAGTAGTGAGAATTTGGAATGAAAAATTAAAGGAATGAAAAGTATCACCAAACATTTTGGGAAAAAGGAACAAACTTATTGAAATAAACTGTTTGGCATTCGCAGATTACTTTGCTATACATTCTGAACATCTCACATCTGCAGTAACACAAGTTAATTTTTAGAGGACATAGCCAGTAGATCAGGCTTAAGAATTTCCGTAGAAAAAAATCCAAATTTTTTCACGAACATTAAAAATGCGTCAAAATTCCTGGTAACAGATATTGGTCGAACAGAGAGGGTTCGAAAATTTAAGTATCTAGGAGAAATAATTCAAGAGAATGGGTTAGAAAAATCTGCTATAGAAGAAAGGATTCATAAGATGGAAAGGGCATATGGTATAACTAAAGAGATTTAAAATAAAAGTGCATATATAAAAATGCGAAAATAAGGCAACATAGTACAGTAGTGAAGCCAGAATGCCTATATGCAAGTGAATGCCTAGCATTGAATTATAATTTAGACAAACAAGAAATATTGGAAAGACGAATTATTAGGAAAACATTAGTCCCACGAAAAACGTTTGAAGGTTGGAAATTAAGAAGTAATGATGAAATATATCAAAGTATAGAAAATATAACAGAAACAATAAAAAAGAAGACTATTATTTTTTGGACATTTATATATAATGAACGACAATAGGTTGACAAAGGAAATCTTCAAATATCTGTAGGGGAAAAAGTCAACATCAAGTTGGATTAAAGTAGTCCAAAAGGATTTAGAAAAAAATAATATACACGCAGATGAAGCAATTGAAAGAGAAGTTTTTCGGACAAAGGTGTTAAAAATGGAAGAAGAGAGAAAAACACAGGTTCAAAGTGCAGTGAAGACAGGAAGAAGAGACATAGTGAGAAGATGAAAGAATATTGGAGAAAAAGGAAAGAAAAAAAGAGTAAAGAATTGAAATTGGCATATGGCCCTTAGATGGCCGATACAACAAAAATTACAGTTACAAAGAATAATAATATTTTTTGAATATTAATTGTTAAACTTTCACTTGTGAACTTATTTTGTTTATCCCGTATGCGTTTCGGCGTGATGTGCGCCTTCTTCAGCGGTGTGAGGCAGAATCATAAGATGGAAAAGACATATGGTATAACTAAAGAGATTTACAATAAAAAGTGCATATCTAAAAAGTGCAAAAATAAGGCAACACAGTAGAGTGGTGAAGGCAGAATGCCTATATACGAGTGAATGTCTAGCATTGAATTATAATATAGACAAACTAGAAATATTGGAAAGACGAATTATTAGGAAAATATTAGTCCCACGAAAAACTTTTGAATGTTAGAAATTAAGAACTAATGATCTTAATTCAAATTCTGTCTCACACCGCTGAAGAAGGCGCACATCACGCTGAAACTCGTACGGGACAACAAAGTAAGTTCACAAGTGAAAGTTTAACAATTAATATTCATTAAGTGCTGTGAATGAAGAAGACGAACTATCAAAACAACAATAATATTTTATTGCTATTATGATTATTATTTTTGATATACTTATCCACACATACTTATAATAATAAATTTTCAGGTAGTTGGATCAGTTAACTATTTTAACTACAATAGTGCAAAAACACTGTAGAAGGCTACCGCAGAAGTATCCGATACCTTTCGCCAAATTACGGAATCGGAAATTAAAGAGCCTTGTATCCGACAAATTAAAGTCTACAACAACGATTCGTCGATGGATCCTTGAAAGCCAAAACAGTATATTAAGGATACGTGGATATGGAAGTAGAGATGAGCGTCGGCGAACACATTTGCCGGGGGAAGAGCTGTAATGAGGAAGATCCACTACAGTTACAGCCAAACCGCAAGTCACTATCAGTGTTGTCATCTAACAAGTTTCAATAATATATTAAGTGTAGTGCTGTGAAAGAAGATGATGAACAAACAAGACAACTGTAAATTAAGGTTTGTGAAAATCGGTTTAACTGAATTTATTATTAAAATGGGAAGTGTAATAGATGACTATTATCTTTACAAAAATATACCTGTTGTTTGAACCGCTCAGTAAATTCTGCATTATGATTACGTAATCAATTATTTCTTATTTGCGTGTGTACAATTGCGTTGGCAAATGTGTTACGAGCATTTTAAAGAAGATATACTTAAGTATAGAGTGACTACAAAAACTTTGGAGCCTTGTAGAAAAATTCAGATATCAATCAAAGCAGTATTCCAAGCTTGTTATGTAAGGCAATAAGCTGAATTATTGAAGCCCAGCGTGTAATTGGGTTTTTGTGTAGACTGTCGCGTTAACGGGCCTCATTGGAGTTAAACGTCTTAATTGCAAAATAAAGGAAACAGGAAGCTTGACTGAAGAGAGTAGCCTCAAGCGGTTTCCGGTACAATTATTAAGCACTGCCGACACGCCGACAATTAGGCCTATTAATACTCCCTGCATATAGGCTATACCTTACGCTGTTGTATATGGGTCACACGTTATGGGCTGCAGACATTTCGCTAAAGTTTCTTGGTTTTTGAAAATAAACAATTTACAGAAATCTATAACAGTATATACGGATATTTTGAAGAATTAATGTGTTTTCTTTAATACGCTTTCTCACAAGGCGCGCGCGCGTCTGTGTCTGTCTGCCTGTCTGTCTATCTCTCTGTACAGTTTAGATAAGAAAATTGCTACCATTAAATTTTATATGATAGCATTTAGATCTCCACCATTCTATAATAATCTTTGAGTGCACTTTAAAATTGTTTAACCTACTTTCTGCACGTAAGATATATACTCAAATAAAAACAAATTAACAAATAAAGAACAACATAACAATTCAAAAAAATTATACGTATAAAAGCAGTAGAGTAATATTATATACACTAAGAAATTTTCTGACGATTTCTTTATAATTTTACGTTTTTTGGGGGGGTGAGGTGTCAAAATATACTTTTCAGACCAAATTTGTAATTGTCTTTTATTTTTTGTTTATGTGGGCCTACGCAACACAATTTATATTCGTATTCACTATCTAGACATAAACACACACACACATTTATACGTACTATTACTACTTATGTAAATGCGTATTTCACATATTTATTATTGTTTTATAGGTATGTCACAGTATTTGTTTTGACTTAGTGTGTCTTATTATTTAAATTTTTGCAAAAAGTAGAATGAAAACACGAGAGGGCGAATGAAAGGAAGTGAGCCTAAAGGGGAGGGGGAAAGGAGAATGATGTACACTGAAATCAAACGAACTTAAAATGTACACACTGTTAGGACAGAGAACAGGGACTGAACCGATGTCAAGGTATATTGACTTTTGAGGGAGTGTTATGCGCGTTGTCCTACTGGTAATACAGATCTACCTCAGGATTTCATTTTCCTCACGAGATCAACTCTGTTTTAGTTAAAAATAAATTATTTAGTCAAGTAACGTTCCGTTCGTCTGATTAATGCAGGCGTCTGTGTACGAACGTCTGAGTGGGGCTTCTCGCCAGCGCATAGTATGCGCGCGTTACGTTTGTCATAAATACGTGTTTTGCAGTACTAAGAGAATCCGAGTTTACTTAAGCCGACGCGCCCGCGCTGTACACTTCCCCCTCTTCTTCTATTATATACTCCCCTTATTTATGGTATGAGTCACGGCTGCCTGTGTATCGTGTTTCAAGATTGATCTGCTTTTTCCTTAATTTTAGACGTAACTCTCTGTCAAACTGCCAGAAGTTGAGAAACGAGCACACATTAGGATTTGCAGCGGATCAAGTTCCCCTCATTTTCACCCCACTAAGGTATAATACTGTACGCACGGTGATGAGTTCAAACACACACACACCAGTATCCTGTTCTGCGAATGCCGTCTCTCATGAATATAATTTATTTTGTCCAATTAAACTTCATTTAATGACTTTTAAAATTACTATTCGTGTTAATTTTAAATTACTTGTTTTCATATATCAACATTATTAAATAGGTACGTTCTTTATATTATTATAACCTTTAATGTCTACATCTCAAATTGCTTTTCGCACTCACAAACCGATTACCAATGTGTCATTTTGACTAACCGGACTGTGAACGATCTATAGTTACGTTTTATATCAAAATAATTAACGTCGTCTAAAACAGGGAAATTATGACAATTCTCAACCCCATCATAACACCTTAAACCTGTTTCAAGTTAACCATGTTAAGAAATTTTAATTCTAACCCATCTAAACAGAGAGGGGAAACAAAACCCGTTAAGAGAATATGGCAAAGAAAAACACAAGAAAAAATAGAAGAGAAAACCTAAGGAAATTCAGGTGATGCGCCGAGTAAAATTTTTACAAGAAAATAATATGGTTAGATGCAAAAAAATTTGCAAAATAGAATGGGACGGTAAACGTCTATAAGCAATAAATGCATTAGCTTAAAGTGTTTCGTATGACGAAATCATATGTAAAGGTTAAAGCAAGGTTCTACATTAGGAGCAAATCGTTCATACGTTCCCGCGTCAGGTAGTGGGCGAGACAGTAATGGCAACATCCTCCGAGAGCCTTAGATTGATCTTCCGCCTCAAAGACTAATAAGCCCCATCGACGGTGCCCTTCTACGCGCTGTGTGAGACGTATTGTTCATTAATATTTAAAAATCAAGTAATAAAAAAAAAAAAAAAAAAAAAAAAAAAGATTAGTAAATCTGAGTGTACGGCACTCGACTGCTAACATAGAGGTCAAGTGTTCGAGCACGGAGACAGTTTTATAGTCACACTGCTTTTCCAGATACAAAGTTGATATTGAAGTGATTAATATTTATTTACCGTTGAAGTGACTAAATAAGTACTACTACCTTATATACTGTAATAATAATAGGAGATTGAGTCGTAGTGCCAGCCAGACTGCCTTCCTTGTATACTATCCACGTATGTAGGCAGCCCATTCAGCCCGTAGTAAGCCGTTTTAATGGTTCAGGAAAGGAACATATTCTCAGAGAGGTTAGTGTCTACCTCAATACTGGGGTGAGTTGGCGAACACCTTGCCAAATGTTTTTTCTGACACTGAGGATGGCCTCCGATGTTGGCGCCTAAACCTCTATACACAATAACAGTTGGCTACGGTCCAACAGCCCGCTAGTCTTCATCTTCATCATCTTCATCTTCTTCATCTTCATCATCATCACCATTATTTCATGTATACGATTTCTCCTGCTCCGGTCTCACGACACCCGCCATCTTTTGACTGACCTGCCTACAGATGTTCTTTCAACCGTCTCATAGAGTCATAGGCCAACTTACGGAAGCGGGTATTGTCCATTCATTCTAGATGTTGTTTCCAGCCCGCTATTAATAACAATAATTTTAACAAAAAAACGAAATATCCTTATTGAAATTAAGGTCCGGGCTGTAAGGCTATCGTCTACTATAATTACTATGCTGACGGTTGTTAGAAATGAGACGTTTTTGCCCCACCTCTAGAGGACATATTAGTAAAAAGACGGACAGTGCTCCTAGTGGCAGCCTCTGACGAAGCTTATAATAAGCGAAAACTGGTTCAGGCTATAAAGTAAAAATTTTATTTTTTTTTACCAATAAAAAACGTAGTGTTCCGAGTCAGTAGTATTATACTTATAATTAAATGTTAGAAATTAACAAACCAAAAATAATTTGTGAGCACAGCCAAGATAGGAATACATAGAACATAGGGAGATAAGTTGGTGGAGTCACTTACAAAGAATTAACAATAACAAACAGAGAAAGACAATATGTGAAGTCACCATAAGATAAAGAGAATGAGAGGAAGACGATAAGTGAATGAGTGAATGACATCATTACCAACTACAGTATATACAGAACTGCCTCCATACAGAGTTAGTGAGTCTCGATTCAGAGTTCAGTGAGTTAAGTAGCAGAGTTAGTGTGTCTGTTTGATACCACACTTGCAGATCAATATTATATTTGTGTGTTATCTTTTTAATAATATATATAAAACTTTCACTTATGAACTTACTATTCGTTGTCACTTTCCCAAACGTTTCAAGGTGATGTACCTCTTCTTCAGTGGGAGTATACTGAATGTCGATTACAGAATAACCGTTACGGAATTAGTTGTTTGTGGTGGGGGTTGATGGTGGGAAGGGATTGGCGCTGAGGTTCAAATTGTGTGTATGGATCAGTGTATCGAATAGTGTATGTGATTTATAATGTAATTGTTCATTTAATATGTTGTTTGGTTGTAGTGTGTGATATCTGTATATTTCAAATTGTTCAGCTATATACAGATATCACACACTACAACCAAACAACATATTAAATGAACAATTACATTATAGATCACATACACTATTCGATACACTGATCCAAGCACACAATTTGAACTTCAGCGCCAATTCCCTCCCACCATCAACCCCCACCACAAACAACTAAGTCCATAACCGTTATTCTGTTAACTGACAATCAGTATTTACTCCCACTGAGGAAGAGGAACAACACCTCGAAACGTTTGGGAAAGTGTAAAGAAAGTAAGTCCATATTGTGAAAGTTTATATATATAATAATATTTTATAAAGTGAACGAAGAGGATGGATCAACAAGATACTTTTAATATATTTGTTGTATGGAATAACATGGAAGCCAGTAGAAACAATGAGTAGGCGTTTTCACAGAAGTGGTACACCACTTTAATAGGGTGTGTAATGTTGTGGCTGCAGTGACCCACAGAGTTCGTTTGATTTCGTGTCAGCTTTGAAATGTTAATGTAACGGCTTGTTAATTTTGCTGTAACTAGTTTCAGTGAATTCTTTACGGATGCTGACTGCGGTGATCAAATGAAAACGTACACTGTACTGAAACGGTTTATTTCCACACAGGCGTACGCAGGATCACGCATTACTGAACAACAGAAAGTTAGCAATAACTAGCATGGTACATCACGCAAAACCGGTATTTAACAACTTTATGATTTTGTAATTAATTAGATAGTAACGTACGGTAATTGTAATGTTTTATAAACCAAAATGAAATGGAAGCCTATTCTATTATTTATAATACAGTGTATTACATTAATACACTGTAATTAATTTTATGATTAATTTTAATTTTACTGTAATGTGGTTCACTTTTAAAAATAAAAAGAGAAGAACGTTTATTAAAATAATAACATTGACAATGAGACCCGATTTTTACGGCTCCGAGAATCCTTGAAGCAATTTGATTTCACAGTGTAAGATTTCGGATATAATTCCACTTGTTTGTAATCCTTGTTTTGCAAATTAACATTGATAAAAAATGTAGAGAGTACTTGCGTAGTGTTGAAAGGCTGTTGAAAGTATATTTCAAATGAGTGTTGACAATAAGACGATTCAGGGTTGGTTTTGATTAAGCGTCCCCTGCTCCTTTCAGTGAGACATTATGTAGGGGAATGACCGTACAGACCAATCAGTGGGATTTCCAACAATTCATTTCTTGAGACGGTTAGATTCAACTTGCCTACTCTTAAATCTCAAGCACCCTATGTAGTTAAATCCATAATTAGTATACTTAGTCCCTAGATTTGTTGCTCTATCTGGTCACAGTTCTTCAGCAAATAAAACTATTATGGTCTAAGTTTATTTTTTAATTCCCCCACATGTTTCAGTTCACTTCCGGAACATGAAATTTTAGAAATCTATAAAGTAATTTACAATTTCCTAGTTAGTCCTATACGACTTGAAAAGGGCGGTTCAAAAGTAATCATAACTCGCTTGCCAAGATCTTCGCATACAAAAGTAAATTACGAACACTTTCCTCAGAGTTAAAAAGTCCTTGTCGTCAATGTTAAAAATGGTCGGCTATCAGCGCAATCAACAATCGAACGGGACCGAGTGGACCAAAAGCCTTTAAACACTGAAATTCTATACAGGTTTTAATCCTCTTGGTATTTTTCTTGCCACCTGTGTGGTTTTGAGTAACATTTGCATGAGATATTCTTTTGACAGTCAAGAAAGTTAAGAATCTGTACGTTGATTTATGTTTTACGAATGCGAGTATATTACATTTTGAATACTGCCTGCGAAAAATAGTAATACGAGGGTCATTCAATAAGTAAACAGACAAATAGTTGTAGAAAAGAAATTAATTGTAGCAGCTGATTGAAACTTTCAGGAGTGTTACCTGGCAACGTCGTTGTGAGTTTTGATCAGCTGTTCAATAATATATTGCATAAACGTAACCAATACAGTGTTATTTACGATGGTGTGTTCTCTTGAGGACAGTACTTTCGAAGAACAGCGTTCTGTTATAAGATTTTTGGATTTGGAACCGCTATAACCAATAACTTGGATTCACTATTTTGAATCTGAGTCAAAGCGACAAAGCATGGAGTGGAAGCATCGCAGTTCACCCGCCAAAAAGAAATTCAAAACCGAGCCATCGGGTTGGTAAGGTGATGTTAACCATCTTTTGGAGCTCCCAAGGCCTAATTTTCTGTAATTACCTACAAGACCAGCGTACCATCAATAGTCAGTACTATTCTGACGTGATTGTGAACAAAGTTAAGGCTGCATTAAAGAAGAAATGTCCGGGATGGCAGAGGAAAGGTGTGATTATTCTTCACGATAATGCCCGCCCACACACGGCAAAACTGACGCTCGAAACAATAAAAAAGTAGGTTGGGAGATCCTGCCTCATCCACCTTATAGCCCTGGCCTTGCCTCATCTGACTTTTTCTTGTTTGCCCCACTCAAGGAGACTTTGCGAGGTGTCAAGTTGTCAAGAGGGGACAAGTGCATAGACGTTGCTGGAGATTACGTTGAAAAGTAAAAAAAAAATTGTATGGACTGAATAAAAAGTTTTTGCTCCACAGCTGTGAATGACCCTCGTACAATTTTTAGTTGGTAAAAGCTTAGTTTAAGTTAATAATAAGTTTATGAAGAAAGGATTTAATGTCGTGGTCAGCGCATGTGAAACTGTAGAGAAGCGTTTGCAATTACCACCTCATTGATCAGGAACAGGAAGATCGGAGGCATCTGCTAACAGAGCATATGGTGTCTAGCCTGAAAGCGTTTGCTTACAAACTTAAGCGACTCCTCTTAATATTCACCTTTACTTACACAGTATTTTACAGAAACATTCGATTATTAAATATAATATTATATGTTAACCTCAAAATGACAGAAACTTGGTGTATTTTATTAGATTGTTCAAAGCAGTGGCGGCGATAAAGCCCCCGCAGACCCCGCGGCGCGGGGGGCCCCGACCCTCATGGGGGCCCCAGTTGGCCCAGTCATGGGACATAACTTGTAACATGAAAAATAAGCGTAAACGAGTTGTAAAACGCTTCTTTGTTGAGTTATTAGTTGACCATAGAATTGACGACCCAGTGAAATCATTTGAAGTAAAAGTTTTCAATGCAACACTAGATATTGTAATAGCTCAGCTACAAATGAGATTCGAAGGATTGCATTGCATTGATGATAGGTTTTCATTCCTGACGCCTCAGAATTTAGTAAACTTCTCACAAGAGACAATAGTGGAGAAAAGTAAGGCTCTGGTAAATGTGTATCCTGGTGACCTTTCCACATCACTGCCTGACCAAGTAATATCCTTCAAAGCTCTGATGGCCAAAGAAATTTTACACAAGAAAAGAATTCGAGAAATGATGAATTTACTGTTTGAAGAAAACAGCTGCCTTATGAGTTGCCTCCCAGACTTAACTACAGCTTTGCAGCTTTATTTAACCATACCTGTCACAACAGCTACAGCGGAAAGAAGCTTTTCAAAACTTAAATTAATTAAATTAAGTCATACTTAAGAAGTACCATGGCCCAAACTCGGTTGAGTGACTTGGAACTGTTAAGCATTGAGCATGTGAGATACAGAAAACTAATATCAACGAAGTGGTTGAAAAGTTCTTAGCTATTAAAAAAAGAAGACTAGGCTTAGGAAAACAGTGAACTTTGGTTGATCCTCATCTGTAAATATTGTACATTACTTGAGTTCGAGTGTTATTGAATTGGATTAGGCTTAAGGAGAACTTGTATAGAGTATATTCAAGAATTTTACAAAGTCAGTTACAAAATAATTTAAATGTTTGAAAAAAGCTAGAATGTTATTTTGATATTCGTTTTTAATAATAAATTTTTACCACTCTGTTTGCGGTACTGTTTCACAGTCTGAATTTAGATCTTTGACGTAAAAATAAATCATTCTTTTTATTTTGTTTTTTTTTAATTTTGTATAGAACTTTGTCTATTTAGCAACAATGAATTTTAAGAGTTTGTACACGTGTAAAACGTCCTTTGCAAATTGCAAACGCTTTGTGATAGACGAGAAAGTATTCACAAACCATTGTTGTGAAACACACGTAAATAGAAACTCATTTGAGTGTTTTTCCCTATTACGTATACAAAATTTAACCATTTTTATAGGGCCCCTAATTAGTTTCGCGGGGGGCCCCCGTTTCCTTAGCGCCGCCACTGGTTCAAAGCTCAAATCCGAGCATATAACATATATCTATCAGCAATCTCAGGTTATAACACTTCTCTTGTAAAGGACAAGAGAAGAATGTAAGTGGGTGTGAAAATTCCTGGAATACCCGTCATGCCTTTTAACGCTGCACATCGACCACAGCTCTGCTTACTATTACCACGGTCGTCTGAAATATCCGTATAACCTACTGCATGCTTAGTGCTGTATGTACACTGTACACGATTTTCAGCGTTCTAATAACATCTATTACTGTATACTAGTAAGAGCAAATTTATTTAAAAATATGGAATTATTGCCTATAAGTTAAGGAGTGATATTTTTGTATACAATTACGCAAATGTTTATGCAAATTCTATCTCGTGTTATAATAATACTTTATAACACTTTATAATTACTTGATAATAATAATATTTAATAAGGCTTTAGCTGAATCAATCAAATGAAAAATTTTAAATAATAAGGGCACACTATATATACTGCAAATGATTCTCGATTTACTGTAATATCTTTAAAAGATCGATCTAGATATCCAAATGTAACCGGCCATTTGTAATAGGAATGTAAAGTTCACGTTAATATTAATTCATATTTAAAATATTTTAAATTAAAATTTAAAAATGTATGTTTACGTTATTTTAGTAATAGAAATTAATATACTCTTTCATACTTATCATACGGCACTCATTGTTGGCTGTGCATTTTTATTTGATAAGCAATAAAATTTTGTTTATTTATTTCTGTTTTTATCTATTTCTTGAGTCTATACATTCGCTTTCCAACATAACAGTTAAACTAAAATTGTATGGTTAAAATCTGTACATAATTAAAACGTTTTAATACTGTTTGTAAGACAGTTTCTAAGAATTTACAAGATACGAGAAAAACGTACAAATACAGTATGTGTGTGGGTTCATTATTTTCTGTATACGAAATTTAACGGTTTCTGCAACAATTATATAATATTTTGATAATATTCAATATAGTTTCTTCTGCAAGTAGTGTATTGCGTTTTTGTTGTTTCAACAGTATACGAGGTTTAAAAAGCACGTACGCACTGAGGCTCTGTACGTCGTTTTTTTTTTCGTACAGAGCCTAAGTAAGTGTTATTGACATCTTATACATTCCAAGAAAACAAACATAAAATAGAAATCTGACAAGTCGACGACCCCAGCATACCCCCCCCCACTACTGGTACCCTTAATACACGACAATTCTTTACTTTGTGCGTCCGTTCTTTCCCCAGTCACGTTTTCGATTCACACACTGCCACTATGCACTATACAAAGTGAGGGAAAAATGTAATTAATATGTGTCATAATGTTTTTGTATCGTAGCGTAGTGTATAGTTTTGTGTGCGTGTGTATCTGTGACGCAACAATATACTTAAGTACTATTAGTTTGTTACCAAAGCTGAAGAAGGCGGATACTAAGCCGAAACGCGTCCGATAAAATAGTAAGTTTTTCACATGAAAAAAGTTCATTTTTAGTTAAGTGTAGTGCTGTGAAAGAAGAGATGAATAATCAAGACAACTATACTATTAGTTATTCTATACAAAACAACACCACTGTCAATATCATACAACTTACACATTATAATTATAACTCTTATTACAATTATATTATTTTATATTTTATGTTGTAGGCATGAATATGAGATAAAATAAATCTCGAAACGTCGCATATAAACTGCATTTTTATTACACCGAAACTCGGTATATCAACTTGAAACTATATACATGTTGCTTGCGCACGTGTGTGGAATCTGAGTTTAACCTTTTACATACTAATACTAATCTGCACATATGTATTCAAATTATATGTGTCCGTAAATATTGATAATAATTTGCATCGTTATAGATTGTAAGTAATTAAAGTGAACACAGATAAAATCAGAATCGACTAAGAATTGAGAAATCAGAAAAGTTATAATTAGAAAAACGGTGGAAAAGTTATTGAATTTAAAGTACTTAAAAAGGACTGAAATACGCCGTTATTTAAAACCTTGACACACGTGCAGTCCAGTGTTAACTCTTGATTTAGGTAAATTGCGAATGGAAGTGTTTTAGGTAAGCGCCGTTATAATCATTCAACGGAAATAGGACATAAGTTCCGATCCAAAAGTGCCAAGACAAAAGTTCCAAAAAGTTTAAGTTCCAATTTCAAATAATTGTTTTTCATTACTATTTTCTTTCCGAGCAACAGAAGGTTAGTGTTATTATAAAGTTTTTCATAAACTACTTAAACTACAAAATTTAGAGCTTCAAAATTTATCGTAACTTCATTAAAAATTGAATTTTGATCCGATATGGCCGAACTCATTCAGAAGGGCAAGACAGTTTATTTACATTTCTGTGGTACATTTTTTTGCAGTCTCCAGATCGCTATTATGATTAACTTAAAAATTTTTTACCTTGTATAATCCACTAGGCGATGTCAGTTTTTTACATACAACATATTTCGGGGACTAAATCCCCATCTTCAGGTACAGTAAAAAATTATTATTCCCTTAATACATAGGGGTCGTCGAAATGATTAAAATGTTTATACATAAAAACACACGCACAAAAATCACTGAATAAATTAACATATAACATAAACACATGAACACGTTAAAAGCGACTCGGTGCACCGGTCGACCTCCGATCGTCAACTAGCCTGTAAGCAATCAAGCACGGATACAGGCTAGTTGAGATCGGAGGTCGACCGGTGCACCGAGTCGCTTTTAACGTGTTCATGTGTTTATGTTATATGTTAATTTATTCAGTGATTTTTGTGCGTGTGCTTTTATGTATAAACATTTTAATCATTTCGACGACCCCTATGTATTAGGGGAATAATAATTTTTTACTGTACCTGAAGATGGGGATTTAGTCCCCGAAATATGTTGTATGTAAAAAACTGAGATCGCCTAGTGGATTATACAAGGTAAAAAATTTTTAAGTTAATTTCTGTGGTTTCCTGTATTACAAAGATTCATAGAATAAGGAAACTGTCTATTGACGTTGTAGAAGGAAAAATGAGTGCCCTGCTCGATTTTTAACGGAAAGTAATGGACACGAAATTATTGTTCGTAAAGTTGGTGAAGCTACTGCACATACGCATGCTCCAAATCGCGAAACTTTCGATGTTTTCATTGATGAGGTTCCAGAGAATTTTCTTCCAGTAGCCGAATATTTCGAAGTGACATATGTACGTGGTAGACCAACCAGGGGTAGAAGGAAGCGATTCCTGTACGTTATGCCCCAGAACTGTGGAATCAATATGATGCTGTCCTTCAAAAAATAACCCGAACCAATAATTCATCTGAAGGGTGGCATAATCGCTTTCAGGTAGTGGTGGGACGGTATCCAAGCTTATATAATTTTCTGAACGAACTACAATATGAACAAGGTGAACAGAAAGCATGATACGACAATTCAATCTAGGACAACAAATAAAAAATCCAACGTCCTTCGACGAAAGTTAGAAGAAAGAATTTTCAACATTGTTCAGCGACAGCAAGAATACGTTGAAAATGATACAATCATACATTACCTGAAAGCTATAGGCTATTATTTACATTTTTAAATTTATTTGGAAATTTTGTACTTTTGAAACTTTATACTAATGGAACTTTGTGCAATTGGAAAAATTAAAATTGGAACTTTCGAATTGGAACTTTTGTCTTGGAACTTTTAGATTGGAAGTTTTGTCACCCATTCCATTCAATGAGTGTAGTAAGGCGGATAACACGGCACTTCCAAAATCACTTTCACAAAATCGTACAAACAATTTCTTTTACTCTAAACGTCGTTTGACGGTTATAATGGTAGCGAAAGTTAGGTGATTTTGTCAACTCTACTACTGGTTCCTTGGAAGCTGTTTACAAACGACGTTACATATGATGACAAACTATGGCAAATGTTTAAAACTAAAATTTTTAAAGTATTACTAAGAAAATTCCTATAAAAATGGGTGATTAAAAAAAAAATCTGATGTTGCAAATGTTCCAGTAGCTGTTTTATGCACGTAAATATTCTAAGAAATTATATGAAAGTTTTTTAATCGTTTTTTCATTTACGCGCCATGCACATGTGCTTAAAATAGTCCCTTCTACGCACGCGTGTTAAAAAGAATTTAATTTCAAAATTAAAATGGTAACGAGTTTCTCATAAATGACGGTTATAAAAAAGTTATTGCTCCAAGTGTTTAATACCGTTTAAATATTATTTTAAAAGTTAGTCTCTAAGTTTCAAAGAAACCAGGAAGGGAAGAACATGAGAGATAGTTGTAAGCCTAAATACGGTCTCGTATATGGATATACACGACAAGCAACAACGTTTAATTGGTATAGTTTTGTACTTCTTCTACTTGTAAATGAACCACATCCCAAGTGTATGTTTGTAATTCTGATACGATTGGATTGCTGCAGCAAGAAGTTAGCGGTTACAAGACATTGAGTTATTAAGTCTGATGTATGACGGGATTGTATTGTTGACTATGGTTTAACGACTCTTACAAGATCTAAACGTCTTAATTGCGGATTAAAGGAAACATCAAACTAACTTTGACTTAACGAGAGTTGCCACAAGCCACTTACTCTTAATTAAATACTACCCGTTGTTCACTAACATTTCCGCAAATATAAACAGGCTGCATTTAATCAAAATTAATTAAATAAAACTCAATACCTACATGTTGTATAAAACGGTATGAAGTTTTATTTTACTCCTTGTAACTTTGGGGAGGGGGTTGTAAATATCAGACAAAAGGACGACATATGGAGTGAAGTTTAAATGGGTTTTCCAGTGGCAATGTTCTATGTCAATAACTGTTAAACTCTATACCTAATCAAATAAAGTAATAATGTATTATTATTGTAATTTTCTATAAGTGCATCGCTTACAAACACTTGCGTATAAAGACAATTACGTATGAATAATTCATTAATTAAATTTAATATTGCTTATTGGTGTATATAATTTTATTACATGTAATTCTAGGTGAAGTATTAAGCAGTGTTTAAACAAAAAATAAATAATGAAAAAATTAGAAAAGAAAAACCAGTGCAAAATTGTAGAGTTAAAGCAGAAGTAGTATTTTGTACATTAGTTACAAGCGATGAAATGCCGAAAAGCTATTGAAATAAGTACAAAGAATGAAATACGTGAATAGGATTAAGTGTATCTTGGTCCACTCATATTAATAATGTGATACTTGCTTGGAAAATTTTTAGATTTGCTCCACTGTTGTCATCTGTATATAAATCATTAGATAAATGTTTTTAGAAAAGTAGTTAATAGTAATGTTGAGAGCCAAACTACTTAAACATAACATTAATGTAGAATATTTACAATAAAATTGAAGTTTATACGTCTGTAGATCTGTAGATGCCACAGATAATGTAGATCAACAAATTCTACTACGAAATACGGGGCTTAGCCATGACGGTTTTTGTCCAATATCTTAAAGAGAAAGCAGTGTGTAAGATTGAAAATGTTTTCAGTGGTAAACAAGAAGTAAGAAGAGGTGTACTCAAGGTACAGTTCTTGGGCTCGTTCTCTTTATTATATAATTGAACAGCCTCTGCTTTGATAATTTCAATGGGGAGATTTCGCATTTGATAATCTTCCACTTTTGAAGTAGATAAGGTTTTTCTCTATGTTTCCAAAAACCTTATGCATCGGATTTATGAAAGATTCCTATAAATTGATTTAAAAATAAAACAGTAATCTTCATAAACCTTAACTTGTCGGTGCTCATAGTTGGTGGGGAGCAAGTGATTCCCAGTGCTGTGAACGTAACGAATACTGAAAACTTTAATAATGTGAATAAATATATTATTATTATTGTTATTAATATTATTATTAGTAGTAGTAGTATTAGTAGTAGTAGTAGTAGTAGTAGTAGTAGTGGTAGTAGTAGTAGTAGTAGAATAACTAATAATATTAAGGCTAGTTGAGTATTCAAAGCAGCTTTTTATTACGTTATTAATAATCACTGTAATTAAAATCTGCACGCCATTTCACAGCGTTATAAATCTGCTTGATTCTTTGATTCCAATTTTTACTTTCCTTGGCCGTTTAATAAACCGTCACGTCACGTGCCTCCTTATCATCCTTATCTCCCTTGCCTCCTTGTCATCGCCTTCTATAACGTTTGTGGCATTTTATGGTACAAGAAAGTAGACAATTTAGAGTCAACTGACAAGATCCACTACAGTTCTGCTGTAAGAAGGGATTTAAAAATATTGCCGTGGGGTAAAGTAGTGAATACTCCTGCCTTTCGTAGGGTAACTGTGGAGTCTTTAAAATTGCCAAACTCTTTGGAAAAGTGAACATAGCTTTCTTCTTCTATGAATATTTTTCTTTTAAAGTAATAAATTATTAGTAAATATATATGAAATAGCACATGGCATTCAACTAGGCACCTAGAGGATAGAGGTCTTTAACAAGCACTTAGCTAAACAGTTCAATTCCCAACTGCTCCATAATATTTGATATCTACTAGTTCAGAATTCACTATTTTCACTTGTGTAGTAAGTTGTTTATTTGTACTCTTTATTCACTTATTCTTGTATTGTAGTGTTTACATTAAATGTTTTAACGAAACAAAAAATCTAATCTAATCTAATATCAAATAGTATAGTTTCATTTACATTCATCCCATTTGTACGGAATTTTTGGCAAACACAGTGACAGGATACGATTTACATGATAAAAGTACGCAAATGCATAAGTGTGATTGGTTAACATTCTTACTAGAAAAAATTATCATAAGATCATGTATAAAATTATTTTTTACATCATGACCATTATGTTTAATTTTTTCATTTAAATAATATTTCTTAAGTTTAATTAAGAAAGTTGTGTTAGTGGTAATAATCACAAACAGAATTATCACTGTTGCACACCACTATAGAAACATTATTCCGATTACCGCTTTCAAGCTTCTCAGCTCATCGTCAGATCGTCAGCGCGTTTCCGATCTGACGATGAGCTGAGAAGCATGAAAACGCTAATTCTGTTTGTAATATTTCTTAGTTACTTTTTACTTCCATGTTCCTTAAGGAAATAGAAGTATGGTGATGGCAAAAAAAATCGTGTTCGAGATTATTGCAGATTCTGATTGTACTACACTCAAAACATGAAAAAAAGTCATAACATGGAAGTCATGTATGGTTCTCCATTTTCTATAATCTTTGTTATACGAAAACATTGAAAATAACCTAATAAATTACGCTTTCTTTGCACAGCACTACAGCACAACTGTCGACTAAATTTTGTATTCCACATTTTTAACTTTGTATATCAAATTTGTAGAAACTTTTGATATTATTCAATTAAGTTATATTTTTTAACAGGTTTACCTGAGGGTATATATTATTGTCCTTGTCATGTTAATCTGATCTTACTCTTTACTTTTGTAATGTCGGCCTTTTCATAGAACCTATTACTTTCGTTGTATATTCTGGTATATCCTTTATTATTTATTTGTTGGTTTATTTTCTTTAGTGTGTTTCCTTCTATTTTCTTTTAATTACATTACGCGAGGCAGCAACACTTTACATCGTTATCAGTAACATCATCACTGTATTTGCACAATGAAATACTATCTACAATTTGATACAGTTGTTAAGAGGCTTCCAGACGATTTTGTCGGTTACTATTCCCACTATTGTTTCATTTGTTGGAACATTTTAACTAAAGTAATTACTTCAAGGTATTTTTTACTACGGGAGACACTGTCTTACAAGAAAAAAATAAAATCTCTGTGGAGACCTGAAACCGGTTAAAACGGTTTTATACATTTAAACTATAAGGCCTTTCCTTCCAGGTTTCAATTGCAGCAGACACTTTATCTTTTCATATCATGGCAGTGTATTCATTTACCTCTAATTTTCTATTCGCACCAATGATGCCTCAAATGCTCGAACTGTTGATGACATAATGCTTCCATCATCTATACAGGTTCTGCTCTGATTTAAGGGAGAAAAGAGAATCCTCTTGGGTTATTCCTTTCCAGTTTCATTATAATCATCTCCACTGCTTGCCTAGCAAGGCGGTCATACGAACACATCCCCGGCTATAACGACTCAAGTTCTATAAAATTTCTGAAAATTAGCTTGAATCTTTACCATACATATTGAACATCTTACTAGCATGCTCAAATATCGAATGTACATCTAGCGATGTATATACCGTGAATAGACTCTGAAAGATTTTCTTATAATTACTATTCGCCTTACAAGATTTTGCAAAAATGTAGTACCTAATAGGCTATATATTATCTTCAGGCTGTTAACTGTTATACTTTAGTTTGCTTTAAGTATTCTAAATACAAGACCTGCCATCGTCAGAATCCAGGATAATAAAATGCCAAGCTTTATTTTGTTGATGTTAATACCTCGAAAGGATGTTACAGACATTTGTTGTATCGATGTTAATATCTTACAAATGTCTTTGCCCCAAAGTAGCTGTAGCCTATGCAGCAGATTTTATATACGTTTCATGACGGAAATTATTTCCTTATGTAGAAAAGGGAATAAAAGGAAATATTAAGTTTGATATTTAGTGTAAGTATATAAATATGCGCCGACTACTCTTTGTAGAAGTCATTTAATTTTGTTTTTTCTATTAAAATTTTTAACACTTCATTTAATAGTTACCTCCAGTTTACACCTGCAGGTCATAAATTTCAGTAACTCTTTTAGCAGCCAGTTAGTACAATAGTGTTAAATCGTACGTGCTCGGTAAAAACCTGATAAACCTACAACCTACACATAACTTAATAAGTGCTACATGATAAATCCAATCATTCTGAAACATGTGTACAAACTGACCACACAAATATTCACCCAATGCAGGTTATTTAATATCTTTTAAATAAGATTTAAATAACTCATTACTTTTATTCATTCACGCGAATTACAAGTAAAATTACGTAACAGAATTCACTCTATATGCGTGCACAAACTACGACCCCTTGTAACGTGAATACCCCATCCAATGCCAATATAATCTTGAACTCTAACCTTAATCAATCTTTAAATGGGCATGTAGGTGTAATCAAACTTGAGTGTTTATAGCGAAACTGAAAGAGAATTTACCTGAGATATTAATGAAAACGTTATTGTAACGTGCGTTGTTTGAAAAAAAGATTTGGGAATCCAAGATATCAAGAAGTATTTGTTAAGTTAAAAAAAAATATATAATTACACATATACTGAATATATTGCCTCATGCAGGTAATATTTAATGCGGTTTAACTCTTATTAACATAAAAGTATTAACGATTTATTCCTAATCGTGTTTATTTGACCTTGGTTGATTACTGATTAAAATTCCGCTGAAAATTCCGTGGCAGTCTTCAGTAGCCTGGACTCAACATTCAGAAGACGAGGTCAACAAATATTTGTTTGGACATTAACAAAGTCCAAGTTACAATGATGGTTGCCACAGGAGTTGCCGGACGTTTTGCCCAATTTAATGAACAATCGACTACGCCGAATTGCCGTCGTTTTTACGAACCTACCTTCTGGGTAAGTTTCTCTACTAGTTTAAACCAATTCTACTTTTCGTTAATTTAAATAAAATTTCTGTATTATTTGCAGAACCTAAATACATATTTAATTCTTTAATTTTTTTCTAAATTGTAGTCTGTTTGTAATGGCTACGTGTTTGGTTTAATAATAACTCGACTTCTTACAGTTTGCTTAAAATTGTTTGCAAATTTATGTTGCTTTCGTTCTGTTCTTTCCGTAACTTACAAAATATAGTACAAAAGAAATCATTATTATACAAAAACGTTTACCATTAACACTGGCTTGTGGCTGTTTCATTGCTTTATGTGTAGTCTAAAAGTGTCCAAGAGGTAAGTTAATAGAAACTGATTGCTTAGCCCATGAGTGTGTTTCGATCTTGTAAAACGGACAAAATATATAGCTTAAAAAACATCATATTTTACCAACTGAACTAACTCTACAATGCTAGGTCGAGAATGAGTATCGATTTGGTAAACTTATGTAGTTTTCTGTAATTGGTACTATACAGTATGCATTCAGTTTTAGGAATTTCGTAAACAATTTTCTTCGATATCGTTAAAGTAGGTGTATTATATGACGCTATAACTCATCCTAAAACTTATAGGATGGCAGGAACCCTTCCATCTCCTTATATCGTAAACAGATCTATTATTATTGTTCAGGATGCACACATTCATAAGATGTTTACTCTTTGTGAACTCAAGTCTCCAGCCTTTAATTTAACTTCATCATAATTACTGGTTTTAAATCAAACATATTTGTGTTCTTTTGTGCACTTGTTAGTAATTTCTGTCATATCTGTCTCTAGCTTATACCTTGGAGTTATAATCCTCAGCTCAAATTATACGGTGGAATCAAAAAAGGCGTCAAGAAATGTCAGAATTAACGTGGCATACACAATTTTGTGATATTTAATATTCTTCTATACTTCCTGGCGTGTAAGTAAGAAGGGTTCAAGAAGGGCTGTAAGTCACTATAATTTACGCAGATTAAACGCTTTTGCTCCACATTTACCATACCGTTTTGTTAAAGTCAAATGCTACGATATTTTACAAAACATGGTTTAGAATAAATAGCAATTAATAGATTAGGGTAAACAGTTATGATAAAATGGCTTCTTATTGTAACGCAAATGATTCCTTATTGCTAATAATGGCTTCTTATTGACTATGTAGATCGTACGAATTGAGTAAGATTTTAATCTGAAATAGTACATAGAGTTTTCATGTTTTTCAAATGCATGGCTGCATATTATTCTGTATAAATAAAGACTCAGCAATTAGTAACAAAGACCTGTGTAATTGAAGATTGAGTTAATCTAAATACCCTCAAAAGTGCCGATAATAAAAATTATAAAATATAGACACTGTAGGCAAAACCGGGTTTGAAACTGTACTTGCGGAACAATTGTTCTGCAGATTAGTAGAAAGTTATTCATGAGCAGTGCTTCTCATACATAGTGGAGATACATAAAGAAAGAGAGAGACGAAGAATACACACCGGCAAAGCAATGCTGTATAACGAACAGAGAAAGAGATGAACAGAACACTGCATTAAAAGCTCCTGCTTCGCACCGACACATCTGCAATTAACACCCCCTCACTCGGAGGCTTCTTTGTAATAGCCTCAGACGTTTTGCGTGCATGTGAAGCAGCAGAAAACTTTGTACTCAGTAGCAACGCGATTTTCATTATACGTAGAGTATTGAGAAGTCCAATAGTACACTGCAGACTGTTTGTCTTACCGAATTAAACATATCACATACATCCCATATTAACAGACAACGCTTGATGTAATTAAATAACATACGAACGATACTCAATTAACATTACTTACTTTATCCAATCCCCGCTCTCGGCAGTTCAGCCATTCGGCGGCGAGCCTCCCAGTACAGACAGGATAAAGTTCGCGGTTGCAGGTTCGCCAGTTCAGGACAGACAGGTAGGTGTTGTCCATCCGTCATTCCTCCATTGCACGGCGGGCAGATGTTGGAATTCACCAGGCCGAATCGGTATAAATGGGCTTGGAGGTAGTCGTGGCCAGTGGTTTCCAATACTTGCCAACAAGGCTATGACCCGCAAGCTGGGTAAGCTAATCGTCAACGCGTATCTGTTGCCGATCATTACCTACGCTATTCCCGTCTGGGGTTACCTCGCAACCGTTCATAAAAGAAGGTTGCAAAGCGTTCTCGATAGAGGTCTTCGGCTAGCGGCCAAAGTCCCCTATCGGTTTTCTTCTCGTCTCCTGAGAAGAGGACTCGGTGTCCGCTCCTTGGATGACACCGCAAGGCGACTTGCACGTAAATTTTACGTCCGAGCTGCGAGGACCCGGACAAACCCACTCATAGCTGGCCTTGGCAAGTACCGAACACGTCCAGGTGAATCTTGGAAACGGCCTCGACAAATACTGTACTAGTCGACCTAGTACAAGCATGTCGTTGTAGCGACCAATAAAAATAAATTAAACAATATTCCGTCTGGACAGGACCACTAGGCAGGAGCCTCTACCGGAGGCTCGGTACTAGGAAACCATTGGGTCGTCTCACGACGCGCAACCCACCAGCTCTGACCTGTCGTGGCCAGTGCATAGTCTGTGACTCCGCCACCGCGGTCGATCTCTTGAGGGTTCGTGAAATTTGTGTTGTGAGAAATGACTCCCACTTTTTGCCTCTACCGGCTTCTGTATGTATTTGTTTCACGTAGTTCTTTACGGCCATGTCAATCTGATATTTCGCCGATGATAGACTAGCGGGGTGTCAGGTTGCTGCATTAGGGCTCCATTTTTTGCAAGCTTGTCCGCTTCTTCATTTCCGTTAACTCCAACATGGCTGGGGACTGGGGATCCATTGTAGGTGGACAATCCAGTTACCATGTATGAGGGTAGCGAGAACTTCACGTGTACGGAGCGTCAAGATGCAGTCCGTGGGACTGTTTCCAGCTAGTGCGACAATGGCGGCTTGAGAATCGATAAAGAAGACGACTCGCTTTAGTTGGATACTTTGGTATTTAGCTAGTTGTTCTGCGGCCATTTGGATAGCTTTGACTTCGCCGTCGTAGTTGCTGGAGTGCAGTCCCACAGCACAGCTTATTTGGAAAATTTGAGATATTAACATATTAACAATTAACATAGTTTATTTACTTTTCACAGTTTTTCAGTTTCACATAAATTTTTTTCACATATCGTTATTTCTATTTGACTTCAGTTTCTGTTTTCTGGCAATAAAATGAAACTTATATGTGTTCTTACAATTAGTACGTAAAAGTACGTAGACATGTATTGCTGTTGCTAAAATATATTATTCCATATGAATGTGTCATATTAAAGTATCGTGAAATAAATATATTGTAATGTAAAATCACGTAGGCCTACGTTATCTAGAAATTCGTAGATAACGAATTAAGAACAACCGAAGATAACGAATTAATCATTGCCGTAACTAAGAATGGTGAAATTAACGAAAATATGTAGCTATAAATTATATTAGCCGACAGCATACCTGAAACACGAAAATTTAATTATGTAAAAGTACGTACAGGCCAAAAAGTTTTATTTTTTTCCACTAATTATTTTTTATTAGTTCAGTGCTGAATATATTGTTAGTCATCTTAGGTTAGATTTTAAAATGTGCAGTTGTTGTATTGAACATTATAAGACCATTAATTAATTGAATTGAACATAATAAACTTAGATATAATGCGTAAAATTATAATTAACATAAACAAAACGAGAAATTAATAAACATTTGTGATGTGAGAAAATTATCTGAATAAAATATAGACGGAAGAAAATTAACCTAATTTTCAACTTATATATCGAAAAGGCAGTACTATTTATACAAGACTCTTTGTATTAAAAAAAAATTGAAGGAACGTTATACGTTATTGTTAGAAAAACATTATAATAGGAATGTGAAGTTTAATATAAAGAATATTAATATAATAGAACCTGAAAAACTCTACGAAATATTCAGTGAAGAAAGGCTTAAGCCTACCAAATAAATGAAGCATTAGAATTACATTTAAGGACAAAATAAAAATATTTTTGCACATACATAAGGCACTAAACTGTAAGGTACCTTACATAACCATTTCAGAAAATTCACTATAGGTGTTGGCAAAGTACAACACTTAATGAAAATTGTTGTTAACGGAAATTTCAAGAGTTCATTTTTAATGCTACATGTCGGAAAAAATTACTGACACGTGTAAAATTAGTAAACATTATGTTCCATTTTATTGCGAAAAACGTTTACTTAATTAGTTTTTAGTTTCCATCTGAACTATTATTAGCTGATGTTGAAGTTAGTAGTGTCACAGAAATCCTGTGTCGTGCAAGTTAATAGAATGTAGATTTCAATCAATAGGTCTATGATTTATTTTGTTGTTATTTAAAATTTTCTTCACTTATAGACTTATTATATTTTTAGTGATAACGTATAGGATATATAACTACTCAAATTTAGGAATTTCCGAAACATTTCTACGTTTTTCAATAAATATCATAAAATGTCCGCATAGGAAACCTGTAGGCCTACTGGATCTTGTAGTTGGCTTAGAATATCGTTGATTCTGGTGATTTACTACTTTCAAATGTTTTCCATATATTTCATATTTAGTACACGTTTCTGCATCTACTTTAGTGCTGCTGTTTTAGTATCTCAGCAATTCTTAACCTAAGAGGACCGCGACATAAGGGGAAAACTCACTGCGTGATACACCGTGAACATTTTGTAAGGAAGAAAAATAAAATAGTTTCACGGTGTGATAACTGCTGTGATTAAAATTGTTAAGTTATAAAAGATTCGCTTAAACATTTTAGAATATCTTCTGGGTTTTGGAATGAGATAGAATCTGACCATACCGGTCTTTTACTTCATTCAGAAGTTCGATGGTTAAGTTGAGAAAAAATGCTTGCTCGATTGCTTGTACTGAAATATGGAGTGAAAATTATTATAACCGAAAAAAATAACTTGAATTAAGCTACTTAAGCGATATATTTAGTAATAATTATTTCCTTAACCTTTCATTTTAAGTGCCTGTGATAAACAATTTTGTAGTGAAGGATACAATAAATGGGTTCAAGAAATAAGTCGTGCTTGGGAGGAGAGAATTAAGAAATATATTACTGATATGTTTCCCTAAAATACTGTATCGATATCACGAGGTAAGAGGGATATTACCAGCATCGTACTGACACACCTACACCAACTAAGTGAATATTTTAAAGAATATATTAGGTTTATTATATTATACATTAGAGAAAATTCCTACACAAATGCTAGTTTTCTGAATGCCGATTAGATTCAGCTTCGTTTTGCTAAAACTGAAGACTCATTTTTAAATTCAGTTGACAAAGAATGAATAATTGATCCTCATGTGATACCGTTCTCAAACAAAAGTATCGGGAACTTCCGCTACAAAATGATTGGTTATACCGTAAGAAAAGGTAAAGGTTCCGTCTCTGTCTAATACAGCGCAAAAGGAACCACTTCCATTTTCAATTATCTCATTCTGTGAAGTGGGATTTTCAACTGTGGTAAATGAGAATCAAGGGAGAGAAACCGCTTACTTCATAATAACCTGGAGGCAAGCATGGGGATGGCAATCAACAAAGAAATTCTACTTCGTTTTGAAAGGCCAGTGTGTGGTGTACAGAAACAAAGTCTCATTAATGAAGGTTTTAAATATTAGTTTCGTTTGAAATTAAAAAAACTGTTCATATGTAATCCATTTTATTAAATAATTAATGTATTATGTATTATTGTATTTTTTTTACATACACGTTGCAAACATTTTGACAATGTTTGTATCTGTAAAGAATGCTATCATTATTGTTATACAACTGTATGTTAACGAATTTATACTTTGTTACAGAAAAATAATGCTTACGTCTCTCGACGTTTCCAAATGAGATCGTATAGCTGCTTATTAATTTTTAAGAAAATTGCTGACTATGAGTATAATGTTTCCAACTTAAACGTAAAGGAATTTGAGATTGTTCTTGTTTATGTATTGTTGTAATAATAGAACATTCTTGAAAAGACGAGAGCGTCTTGCCGCCTGTTTCTCCGCCAGCCTAGAATAAATTATTGATTATAAATTGTAATTTGTGATTAATTGAAGCTGGTAATTAGTGATTTTATTGGTGTCTGTATTTTGTTTCTACTGTACCATACGACGATTAGTGAGTTTGTTGTAACAACATTAATGTTAAACAATACAGGAATTTAAAATTGTTTTTGTTAATACACTGGTATTGTTTAATTATATTATTCATATACGTGTATTTATATCATTTAACTGGTATCCGTATAAGTATAATTGTACAAACCAATGTTGTGTGTACGTGTGTAAGCTAGAATACAGGCCAAATGTGTAAGAAATAGACAGGGATGAGGATAATAATTTTTAGGCGTTCCCATGACCAAAAATAATTTATTAACACTGACCTAAACTGGCGAATATTTTGATCTTGATGACTTACAATTTCTGCATAATAAAGTAACAAAAATTATGATTATATTAAATATAGTGTAATAACAAATATTTGTAACAAATATATTTGTAATACAAATATTTAATTGTATTAAATATAATGTCAAGTACTTTGACAGTTTTATTTTAATATTAACAAAAATATTTAGTATATATATATATATTAATTAGTACGAAATGTTCTTCAAATATTAACTACTTCTGAAAGTAAAAATTATTATTGATTATTATGTATTATAATCCTCTGACGATACTGATGTGATTAGTCCAACGTGCGTCAGGAGAAAATACATAATAATTTTTACTTGCAAAAGTAGTTAATTTTTGAAGAAAATTTCATATTGTAGAAAGTTGCAAGAAGTATATAAGGGTTAGTTGCAAAATTAAAATAAATTTCTTAAGTAATATAAAGAAAACCGTCAAAGTGTAAGTTTTTCAGCTTTCATGTGAACAAAATCGGAGGAAGTTTTCTAATTGAAAAACAGCAAGACATAATAAACAGCTGCTGGTCAATGTCAACACAGGCTGAACAACTTATTATATTCCTGTAAGACTTATGAAGTTGCTTTATGTCGAGATTTACCGACTCTCCAGGAAATTACTCATTCGTCCCGCCTTTTCTCTTTTCGTTTTATTATAATTTACCGTAAGTTTATTTTTTAATATTCAAATGTCCATGGTTTCGAAGCAAGTCTATTAAACTCTAGTGAATTTAAAGGTGTTCAAAAAATATCAAGCTGTAATTATTTGTTAACTATTTAATATTTCAAGCAGAATTATCACTGTTGCACACCACTATATAAAAATTATCCCGATTAGCGCTTTCAAGCTTCACAGCTCATCGTCAGATCGGAATTGACAGAAATTATGTGAAAACAAACCCTTCACCCCTCTTACCCCACCCTACTCACACACAACAAGCTATAATATAAATGTCCCTTCCCCACCCCCTAAACACTGTCCCACCATCTGTACGTATTATATATTTTTCTAGCAAATTCCTTGTGTTTCAGTGGTGTGTGTGTGTGTGTGTGTGTGTGTGTGTGTGTGTGTGTGTGTGTGTGTGTGTGTGTGTGTGTGTGTGCATCCTTTTAAACTTACCCTCTTCCTCTCCACACACGTGGGTCAGTCACACACCCTTATTTTAAAACATCCAATTAGTACTATGCAATATAATTCTTAATCTTATCTATCTCTCCTCTATCATTTACTTCTTAATTATGTTATAAAATATTTCTTCATTATCAAATTTAATTTTAATATTAATTAAATTGTCTAACCCTTTTTCTCTTTCTTTCAATATTTCTAACTCCTCTCTAAGCTTCCTTTCCTGACGATGAGCTGTGAAGCTTGAAAGCGCTAATCGGGATAATTTTTATATACTGGTGTGCAACAGTGATCTTTCTGCTTGTGATTTCAACCACTAACACAAATTTCTTCATTAAACGTCTATTTAATATTTCGTAAAAATAATATATACTTACAATATTGGAGCAGATTATTAACTTATTAGGGAACACTTGTTGCTAATTCATAACGAAATTGAGGTGTAAGTTTTGGTTAACACAAGAAGGCCTATATCTCTGTTTTGTGTGTTTAGCTCTTTAAGAATTTCTTGCAATTTTGCTTTGATGTTGCTAATAAAAGTGTATCGTCAGCGTGTCTAAGGTTACTTAAACTTATGGGTACCTAACGTTAACTTCTGTTCTTATACTTTGAGCATCTGATAATTATATTAATAATATGTAGAAAACTATCCCAATATAAAGCTACCCAATACTTTACTGTTTGTTAAATGGAAAAATTGAATCAGTATCATTTTAAAACGGAAGACGGATGTACAACTAATTAACGGGTGACTGTGAACAAAATAAGGTTACATTAATGCAGTGAGTAATGTTTCTGACGTAAATTGCCATATCTGATTTGAAATGCTAATATAATTGCTTGTTAATTATACTGCGACTAATTTTAGTTAAGTCATACGGATGCAATTTTCATGATCGACCGACAATGTGCTTTGTACCGTAAAGTTATAGTTTTGACTATATACATGTAAAACGTCAACTGCACGCGGCTGGAAATGAATCATCATTACTCTACATAATCACAGCTCAGTGACGGGCTCATTAAACTATGTAAACAAGTCGACACCAGTGACACTGGCAGTCCTGCTTTAGGATATGTTATATTTGTTACAATAATATGTAATTTATTATATATACGTTGATACAAGATATTAATATAACGGCACGAAAAATTATTTTCTTCTTCTTCCGTCAGAGAAAAGGCAAATCGTCTGTTCCGGTCCTTTGTCCCAAAGGAAATACAACGACCTCACCAACAAAGGAACGAACCTCTTCCCAGGTATTCTTATACTTCTTTGTCCAATAGGCTTATACTGGCAAACGTCCTTAGGCAAACTTCCTTTGCGTTTTGTGTAACATCTGGAATCTTATTCAGATGAGCAATCCGTCCCTCCTTGTGTTTTTTTAGTACGATCTTGGATATTGAAAGTTGTCAACCATTTGGTAATGTCTTCATTGCAGAACCTATCTCTCTGTGTGTACACTTTACCGGACGGCAAGAATCTTATCTCTGATGCATGTGTTCTAATCAGATGCTCCTTCATCGGAACCCAAATTACCCTATACAATATAAGTCTCTTTCCCTTTTTTCCTAGATATCTCTTGACGAATTTTGCTACATATTGACTGAAACTTGTCCAGCGTATGATCACTATCATAATCAATATCATAAGTGGTATCAAACCTAAGATAGCGGAAACGTGACACCTGCTTTCTACTCTTATTATCCAATACAATCTTAGTTCGCAAAGGTTATTTGCGCACAGAAGCTAGGATGTTTATCTTGTACACAGAAATTATCACATTGTAATTTAAACAGACTTCTTACAACTGGCTAATCGATCTCTAGAGCTCTCATTCATTGTTTTGGGTTATTACTTGTTCACCAGCAAAGAGCATTGTAATCAAGTATTTAAGCACTGTATTATTTATTTTTGATTCCTGGATCCATTCTCCACTTCCACTCTAATCTCTGTTATCAGTTTATCTATTAAACAATAAGGGAAATGCTCAGCAGGTTGGCGCACTCAATGGTTTGTGTGAATCTCCTCTAACAAATTATCTCCTATAGACAATACAATCGTTGTACGATAATATAGGCTCTTTATAACGTCTATTTTACGATGAGTTGCAGAAGCAATTAGACATGTACAAAACAGATCATGTAGCTAGTGAACTTAATGGTTTAGTTGGTAATCAAGCTATTTAAATGTATACTTAACCTCTCTTTCATATAATATCCCATAAAATGGATCCGTTAACTTTACGTCGGTCCATATTATATTCCCTGGTATTCTCAATCAATATTTTCATCAAAGATGGAAACCTTACAACCTTAAACCTTACAATTACAAAAATATTGGAAGCACTAATTTAAAATTTAAAAATATCATATAATAATATTGATGTAACTTTCAATTAAATTAGACCAGACTGTATCTTTAATAGTATAGCAAATTCACGCACGCGCGCGCAAACTCACACAAAAATCAATTTTGACCATTAGACATTAGATACCCGAGCTTAAAAAGTTTTACAAAGGCCGACTAATTGAAGCTATATTCTAAATAGCTCATATAGGCAATAATAAAAGTATATTTTCTTACACTATTTAAAGAGCCTGTCACTAAAATCCGTAATTAAATTTGAACAATTAACTAGTATTGTTAAAATAAATAGTTTAAAAGATAAATAAGCACTGTATATTTCTTACTGTAATAAAAAGATTAAGCATTTGTAATTTTTCGTTGCCCTTTCAATGTAATGGTAAAATATACCTACTACATTTTTTTAATCCCACTTATAACAGTATTACACGCTAAATAATGGGCTTTTTGTTTAGATTTATAAGGTCCTGAAAAATCTAGGCTAGACCAAATTTAAACCTTTTAAAGCCTGAGAAAGCAAGAAAATTAGTAATTTTTTTATTATGCGTTTTAATCCGTATTTATTTGTGTCACTAACTAGTTTTTAAAGATTTCGTGACGATTGCGTAGGAGTTACGAGTAACACATTGTCGGTTACACTCCAAATTTCATGATCATAGATTTTATGGTTCAGAAGACAGTGTGATGAGCGTGTGGTATTTGAAGTATATATTTCAACAGTACACAGGATCTACGTTCATATAAGTGGGATACTTTGGGTATAACATATTTTCTGCCGGCCATAGACATGTTTTAAAATGATTTTGTTCTTTCTTTGTAAAGTAGTCATAAGTTTTGAACCAAACTATGTTTAAAAAAGTATGTTATGTCAAAATGTTTACAATTTTATTCTCTTTTATGTCATGTAAAATATTTGTGTAAGTGCGCGGGTGAGCGTGTGATTTACATTTTGTTTAATAACATCCAGGAAAATTGATATTTCGTTCTGAAATTTGGACAGAGTGTTCTCATGGTTATAAGCTACATTTTCCATATACTCAATTCTCCACAACTATAATTTTTATGTGGTTTTTTAAAAATAAAGTCAGTCTTTATTTATTCTTGTTATCTCCTAGAAAGTAATAAAATTAGTAGATTAAATTTAGACAGGCCTTTGCAGAATCGGACAGAGTTTAAGCCTGATTTCAGTCTATCTGTGTTCTCATCTGTGACTTTGCTAGAGTTTCCACCAATCAGAAGGTCTAAAAATTATTTGAGATGGTCCTTTGTTGAGTGCAAATCGCCCAGTTTTCTTTCGAGGACTTGCCATAGAAACATGTACTCACTGTCACGAGTTTTTCGTGACAAGACAGGTCGTTTTCCTTTTGACTCGGGCCCGGCTCCAGGCAGGGGCCAATCGTGCCACCGCCCAGGGCGGCAAATTTTAAAGGGCGGCAGATTCCGGGATGTTAAGTTTTGAAATTGAGGGAAAAATAAAATTATTCACTTAATTGTAAAACCTAAAAGTACGGCTGTCGAGACTTTAAATTTTATTCAAGAGTATGGGTTCGCGCCAAATGTTGGTGTCGCTCTACGAATTTTGCTACCATTACCTGTGACAGTGGCAATCGGAGAAAGAACTTTTACGAAGCTCAAACTTATTACAACTTATCTCAGATCGAGTATGTCCGAGACTCGCCTGAGTGGTCTGGCGATTATATCTATAGAACATCAGTTAGCTGAATCACTTGATTACAACGAAGTCATAAAGGAGTTTGCCAGTGCAAAAGCGAGACGAGTATTTTTTAACTAAGGTATATGATACACTGCTTTTGTTGTATTTCAATCATAATGAATTTTAGTTAGTATTTTAATTTTAAGTCATCACATAGGCATACATTTTTATTGTCTCACGATTCCTTGTATTGTTTCTATAATTTTTATTGTACCGTTCGCAGCATCGTAAACACGAGAAAGTCCGTTATTTGATAAAAACAACAATGCAAACATTCCTAGTCGTCATTTGAAGGCAATCGCCTTATCTTTAGAGTAGGTCTAGTGCGCGTGAATGTGTTCAGAGTTAAAATAGGGAGGGGGGCGGCACTCATAAATACTGCACAGGGCGGCAGAAGCGCTGGGGCCGGCCCTGTTTAGACTTAAAAGTTGGTTCACGGTTCGAGTTCTTCGTAACCATCACCACTTATAGAACTCAAATAATAAATAGATCATCATAGTGCTTTTAGCGTACAGTGGAAGATTTTCCGGATTAGGGCCAAAATATCTGACGAGATATTTTGTGTTAACGCGAGAACACTTCAAGAAGCTGGAATTTGTGTAAGCTCAATACACGATATATTTTACCCAGTTTTAATCCCTGAGATTAAGTGCGTTTAAATTATAAACAATAACAGTTCATGTCGCAGTGTGCGTGTGTGCAAAGACGTGGATTGCCAAGATAAATATTCCAGCGTTAGTGAGCTTCGGTCGGACGACGTGCAGAGTCGCTGCGGTGCAGGCGAACAGCGTGCGGAGCGTCGAGAGGCTACGCAAACAGTGGACTTCAACTCACAAGTAACATATTTGTAAAACAAACAAAAGACTCATTTATTTAAAGACAATTTTTTTAAATAAACAATTTTATATTGTAAAGTAATAAGACAATAGTAAATTTTAATGTGTTAATGAATAAAATTTTCCTACCTCCAGATATAGACTTGGTTTAATAATTTCAATGTAACCTATCTATGGAATTATAATTTATATCGTTGCAAATATGTTAAAATATGTTTTACATTAAAAAGACGTTAATTATCTGAGGTAATTGATTTGGGGCCACCTGAAAAGATGCGTTAACATATCGTCATGCCAACAGAAATAATGGCGGTATTTCAAACGGTATAATGGAATAACAATACTTTTCCGGTTTAAAACCTCAGTTCACTGATATTAGTATCAATCGTTTTAGTGATGGCGTATTTCCATTGATAAAGTTAAGACTGACGCTGGGTCTCACTTTTACCCCATTATTGGATAGGCAAAAACTATGGTTTTAAAAATAACATCGATAAAACATGTCAACTATAAACAGTGTTGTTACAAAAAGTTGCATCCACAAAAAAAAAAATCAAAAAGTTCAAAACATTATGATACCTTAGGCACTGATTTACTATTATAACTGAAATCGAAACAAGCAATCTGAATTCTTTCTTTTGATAAACTAGATTATCACCAATAACGTGTAGATAATCATAAACGTGAAGACATTATCATTTTAATAATTTAATTAAAAGCATTTAAGCCGTCGGGCTTAAGGAGAGTTCTTAACAACTGAATATTTAAGCACCTTCATTATAAAGTTAAGAATTTTAAAAGCTATGTTGAGAGTAAAATAACACAGTAAGTCAAATTATGCATAGGTTTTAATTAAATATAAAACCTATATCAGCTGGCTCCAGCTCGACTTATCGTAGTGTTTTTAATCGTTATGGAGTAGAGTGAGTAAGCGTTTTGAAAATCTGAAAGTAGTGTTCGTGCTGGAGCTCCTGAACGCAAGAACAAAAAAATTACTGAATCAAACATAGTTTATATATGGCCAAGCGTATACAATTATGCTTAAACAAACATTACTTAATATTAATATACAATTTTATCACAGATACAACTAATTCCAATGGACGTAGTTCTCCAATTTTTTTAAAGACTACTAGGTTCGACTGTAGATAAATATTTCGAGTATTATCTAAAATAAGACGTTGATGATAGGATTCTGTCCGTAAAGGATTCTGTCCCTAGGTTTTATGAAAATGGTAGCGAACAACTGCCCCCTCAGACGAGGAGGCAGGCAACGATCCGACCTCGAAACCGTCAGATCCCTTTACGTATCGTTTCTGGTCTCGGATTTTCTTGAGTATGCAACTGCCTCCGTAGATCAGTGTAGCAGGCTATCTTCCGGTGATAATAAATAGGTGGTCACACACCGCGCTGTGCGTGCAAATCTCTACACTAATTGAATATGATCTTGGCTATATAGAATATCAGACTTTGTGTGGTTAGGCTCCTGAATCCTTTTGACATCAGACAGCGAATTTAGAAAGGAAATGTATGGTGGCAGCTGCATACTAGTGGATGCGACTTATGACTACTAGTTTTAACACGGATTGACAAGAAGAAGAAGAAGAAGAAGAAGAAGAAGAAGAAGAAGAAGATTCTACTGTCTAGCCGCGATTGGAATGCGCGGCTTGGCGTCCCCACCACTAGACCGGCAGATGCATTGTTACTACTTAGTACTATCCATTCAGAATGTACATTCGGAAATATGAAGTACACATTATTATAAATTTCTTTTTGTAATGTAATTCTACATCTTATGCTGCTCATTTCTGTAAAAATTATATGTCTATAATATAATTTTGTTGATTATAAAAAATATTTTATCAATTTTTGTTCACCCGTGCAAATTAGTGCAACATTTCAATCAACCAGTGATTGCAATCCTAATATGAAACTTATGGAGTTCATTTTTATAACCTTTTATTCAAAACAATATTTCCTTTATTACGAACATATTTTGATTGTCATAACACTACAAATAGATTTTTGGTCGAATTATTATCTTTGTAATTTTTTAATTCTGTCAGTAAATGTATTACAATTTGTCGTCTGTGAGGAAGTTTTTTATTTCTAAAGATAGACATATAGTGTAAGCGAGAAGTTGTAGTAAATAGTCCAAAGTTATTTTTAATGCAAATTCCAATATCCTACTGCCGATGGTTTAGACAGAATACGTCATTATTCGAAAAGCTTATACCGCACACCTCTGGTGACAAGCGAGCCGCTACCGCCACAAAACAAATAGGCCTACTTGTGGATGAAAATAAAAGAACATAGTATACGTCGTTTTTACTCTTTTAATAAAGGTGTAACAGCCAAAACATGTGTCTGATGACAATAAAATTTATGAAACAAAACTATGTGCTTTTTGTATTGTGTTAATACAATAATATAAGAATTACTTTACAGGAAACACTAGTTTTAGAAACAAATGTGTCGTGTTGAAGGCCATCCAATCTGTCACAAAGGGAAGGCTTTTCGACACATTTATGACGGGGCATTGTTTGGTGTATACCCTTACACCCGGCGACCACTTTGGTGTTACAAAAAAAGTATAGTAACTGCTGTTTTTGGATGTCGTTTTGTCATTCTGTTCCATGAGTTAAAGTTAGTAGTGATCGGTGTTTATACTTAGTGTATATGTTTAATTTCTTATTAATTGAATAGCGTTTGAATTTTTTGCTCTAAGATAATCAATTGCTCTAAAATATGAAAAAATGTTGCCCTCCTACTTTTTCGTCATTTTCACCGTGATTCACTACGTTCTTTACCTAAAAAACGATTGAATCTCTTCGAATGTGACAGCCTGGCTTGGGACAGGCATATTTTCCCATAGAATTGAGAAAATATGGCGAGTTACATCTTTTTTTTCATATATTTTATTTTAAAATTTTTATATTAGACATTTTTAAATTTTATTTTGCTATTAATTTATATTAACTTTTACTTTCTAAATACCTTCCTCTTAATCTTCTGACAAGTCACTGAGGCCGCTCTCTTCACTGTCTTCTTCCTCGCTGACAGGGATGACAAACTGATCTAATGCATTTTCCATTAGTCCGTCTTTTCCCCAATATTCATTTTCCAACTTCTTTATGTGGTCACAGCATTTTTTCCAGTCTTCATTGGTGACGTGTTTAATGGCCTCTTCTGAAAGCTGGAGAAGGCGCTGAATTCTTAAATCTCCAACATTATTTTCCTTCAGTTTTTTCCAAAATTCATTTTCACCTTCAGTTCATTAATAAGTTTCCGCACAGATGGGATTGTCTTCTTGACTAAATAAAACTCTTCGATAGTTGACTTTATTATGTTCCTATCGAAACTGTCGACTTCTTTGGCAATCCTTGTTGGAGCTTTCCTTTTTTTGCTCGGTGAAATTACGGTTCCCTCAGTTTGTAGCTCCCGATGAATTGCCTGAAGTGTTCTTCTATGCATACCTGTATACGCTTCTGCTCGTTTAATCGGGCTACTGAAAGGGAACATGAGTTTCTTGTCCAAACGCTCTTTTTCCATGGCGGACATTATGTTTCCTAGAACCTTCCTTTCTTTCTCGTGAATCACGTGCCTCTTAGATGGCCCGGGTGAAGATGTTTCACTCCTGATCATACTGGTCAAAAGTTCGAAATGAGACACAATACACGGCACTTCACTATAGCCTAGTAACTAAATTCTGTTAACTAATAAGTAATAAACTCAATTATATACAATTAATAAGTAATACAGAAATCTCAATTATATACACGCCGTTTACGCGCCGACAGCTGATACGGGAATGAGGAGCAGGGAGCGCGTTGTGAGTGTAAGTATGGGAAAAGGTAGTACAAGCGACAAGCCTGCCCATTCTCCCACTTTACCTACCCTGCGCACTCCAATCGCGGCCAGACAGTACTGTTGCTGCTGATTATGATAAGTAGGAATTATAAAATTTGCTGATAACTAATGATTCTATGAAATAAGAAATCTAAGTTTTGAAATGTGTACATTATTCTATTAAATTATATAATATTAGGCAACTTTTAACTTTCTAGCAACTGCTTTTTCAATTTTAAAAATAAAAAAACTTTTCCTGTTTTCTCTCCTGGATTGGAAAAACAAGATTGTTCTTTCCCGGATTGGAAAAGGAAGGAGGATATTAGACGCAAATTAAACATTGTATCGTTGCACCGGAAGATTGAAGACCACAGAACGAGGTAGTGTAAATACTTGAACCGCATGCCTGATATCTGCTTACCCGTGGCTGCCTGGGCTTATCATCTTACTGGGAAGAGAGATGTCGGGTACACCGATGCCGAGATGGGTTCCGGAACAGTTCTAGGGCCTAATCCTTGGAGTGGTGATCAGTAATAGTGATGATGAAAACCTATTAGATTTGGAGAATAATTACTAATTTTTTTAATTAGATTTATTTTCTTCAAACAATGTTCTCGTCTTCATCAATACTTTTACAAAGACTGATGAGACAATGAATCCCATTTTGAAAATTTCTGTACAAAAACAATTACAATGTTTTGCCGTTGGAAACATTAAACACTAAACCTGAAATATCTCTGGCATTTTGTGGTAGAAGAAAGTAAATATGTGTGAGTCAATTACCAAAGTCCACTACATTTCTGCTGTGACGAAGGGTTTACAAACATTACCATGGGGTAAGGTTGTAAATACTCACGCCTTTCACTGAGTAACTCTGACCGCAGCTGAACGGAGCGGACTATTTGTTAAATTGTTTTGGTGGTAAACTCTAGACAAGTTTGACAGCTTAAAATAAATCGTATGTTCTTAAAACGCCAGTTTCACTTACAATTTTACACAGGAAGTTTACAGTCGGAACTTAAAAACAAAACAACAACACGAACTCAGAAAATGTAAATATACCTTTCCACTTATGAAACGAGAGAGTTTCTCTCTCTTTACGTACACAAAGTAAAGTACTGATTAAAAGAAATGATTTAAAATAAATGCATTTTTTTTAAAGAATATCTGAGCAAGTCCAGAGCACATTTTTATATCATATAAACTTATATTTTTTCATGTTATTTTATATTTGTGTTTGAAATTTATGAATATTTAAGTTAATGATACTTGTATAGTTACAATAATTATGTGTATGCTGAGCACACATAAAAGAGGAAAACACATTATTCGAATAATACTGATGAATTTTATTTCGTAATTTGAAATTTTAATTTAATAAAAATTTAAATAATTTTCCATATGTGATATCATGTGAGAAGTGTTATTATTCAAACAAACACCTTTACACCTTTTCTCGTTACAAAAGGTTGCATAACAATTCTTCTGCGAACACTCGAATACGTGCAGTTTCAAACCTGGTTTTGCCTATGGTACCCACAGTTTGGATTTTGTATGTACGCTACTGAAACCGCCTTTTGACCGTATTTAGTTTAATACAGTAAGCTAATTAATTAAACACCGCTTTGTTACTAATTACCCTGCATTTATTAGTGTACACGATAATATAAAAATATATATTTGCAAATCCTAAAAATGAAGCACTACTCTTACTGACTTATTTCTTAGTATTATATTATTAAGAAAATATCATCTCACGTATTAATCGCATGTAATACGTGATATATCAAAATCGGATAAACGTCACTGGACGAGATGCCAGTCATTGGACGATACTGTTATTCAGCCATAAACTGTAGACATTGTTGAGACGGAATCGTGTTTGAACAGTGGAAACGGAATAATTGAATGGACAGAAGTTGCTTTTAGAACATTAGCTACAGTTTCAATGAGCAAATACAACAGTAAAATGACATATACAGCAGGTATTTGAGATTATGTTTGTCTAACAAATGCTAACGTAACAAACTATAAACATCAACTAATTAACACTCACACAATAACATGTCACTCATTACAGATGAACGCACACAATACTTCAATAGTCATTCTATACAATAAACGCACTCTATGTGACTGTTCTAAACTGAATACGTTTGCTTCTAAATTTTGTATTTATATCACTTCGTCCACTGTGACAAAAATGTAGTATGTGACAAAGTGACCTGGATGTCGCTACAATAATCGACTAACGTCTGGAAGGCTTGTCTGGAAAATAGAGAGCATTGCCTAATCCTGCCGCTCACACAACGCGTGCAAAGCGTCAATTAAGCATGTACATTACCTACGACTTCAAAGCTGCAATATTGTAAACAGTTCCATCGTAATGAATGTTTTTGTCTATTTTCTTGCAATTACTTATACATATTAGTATATATCCTGTTTGATCTATGGAAATATCAATAATCAGGAACACTAAAACTTCTGGTTTATTCAAGTAAGAAAAAAAGTTCTCGTTTTTAAATCGTTGTTTAAGACCTGAAGATGTCAGTAATGACGAAAAGCTTAGTCGAACAACAAAAAATTATAGCAGTTAGCAAATTCATAAAAGAAATAGTAAGGATGGCTGCTAATTTAAACAATACGAAGAATAAATACACTGTACACAATCTCAGCTGGTGTGTGGCATGTAGGGTTGCCAACCATACTTTATAATAAAGTATCCTACTTTATTTTTGATGAATATACTTTATACTTTTGCATAAAAATAAAGTATGCGAAAATACTTTATTTTGAGTCTTTACTGTAATGCACGAAACGAAACACTCTCATACGTAATTTCCGAACGATTTATCGATGCCTGAGATAAAACAGAACGGAACACACACGATTAACAATGATTATTTATTATTGAACGAAACGGCAGATGGCAGTCCACATCGGTTTCCTTTCTAGATCATTATTTATACGTTGTTGTGATCCTTGTGTGTTTGTTTGAAGTGTAAAGTGGCGAGAAGAGAGAAACAGAGCGTCCATAAATTTAATAAAAAATGAGTTATATATTTATTTAAATCTAGATTTAGATTGTAATACCAGCTATCAAACTCTCAAAGATAACCAAAAATTGTTAGCTTGTGCTAAAAGCACAAAAATATGTATTTAAGGCAATAAAAACTTAAATTTAAATAATACTTTTTTTTCTTACAAATACTTTTTTTTCCTCTTCCAACAGACAAGTTACGTTATTTTCCTCAAAAAAAGTTGGCAACCCTAGTGGCGTGGTATGCCTGTACCGACCTGCGTCCGCGTTCCCTGGTTACTCACAGCTTTCAATTCAGATATTGACAACAATAATTATTCTAATTTAGCAGTTATTTAACTAATTACGACAATGCACAGTAACGTACGCAGACGTACTGTTGCAGTAAGTAGAGCGTTATTCATGAATGCTGCTTTTTATACATAGTGGAGATACATAAAAACGTGAGATACGAATAAACACTGGTAATATATATGGTGCTATATTAAGAACAGAGAAAGAGAGAAACCCTATACATTAGAAGAGACATACGCTCCAGTAAACTCTTCCTTCCCACCGACTCGTCTGCAATTAACACCCTCTCACTTGGAGGCTTCTTTTGTAATAGACCCAGGTTTTTTGCGTCATGTGAAGAAATATACCTCAGTAGCAACGCAATCTTCAGTCTTCAGGGGTACAATAATATACTGTAAGCGATTCCCGATACTAAATTACACACGTTACATTAACGACGATATTTTTGTGCCGATGTAATTAAGTAACATATGATCACTATCTAATCTAATTAAGCCTATTTTGTTTATTTTCCACAGTGGTTTTAAGTTCAGAGAAAATGCTTTTACAACACTGTTAAATTCTATTCGACTTTTCCTATTTTGAGTTTCGTGTTTCTTAGCGATGAAACGAAACACAAAACTTATATATTGTATAATTTAGTGCATAAACCTATGTACACGCATATTATATTGCTGTTAAAATATTATGATCAGAAAGTAAACTTTACTAGAATAGTAAAATTTACTAAGAAAATGAATCATAATATATCTTATAAAACAAAAATTGAAAGTTTGGTAAATGACCTGAAGATGGCTTGACTGCCGAAAGCGCTCATCAATACCAAAGAAAACATAGTGGTTTGTATAAAATTACTAGTAGAAAAAATTGAAAGATGGTATACAATATAGACAGTCGAATTAGGCCTATATCTTCAGACTTAATCCTATCAAGTCAATAAGACATGACGTAAGGGTCTGATTGAAATTGTTTTACACAGATACAGGACACTAAACTGTAGGGTAACGTATACTACCAATTCAATACATACACTTCGAGTAATATAAAGACAGTTAATGAAGTTGCTGTTAAAATAGGACATAAGAGTTACTGTTAAATATAAGAATGATGGAAGAGATCTCAATGATCCAACAGCAGCACGTGCGGAAGAGTCTTAGACGAGAAGACCTCTTCAAAAACCTCTGTTCATCTGGCAGATGATAGCACCCAGTAAGGGCACCTGCCCAGCGTTACAGGTTAAAACCGGTGAACGGTCTCATAGGCGGATGAGGTATCTCAGTTCCCAACGGCAGAGAAAGCGGAAGAATCTTGTGGAGTCAACCACGAAAACCAATCATTTCGGACTAACAATCCAATCTTATCTCGGAATTTAATTCCTACTTTTGCACTCTATACAATTTCAATTGCAGTACGGAAGGTCCACTAAATGAAGGCACTACCCCAGTTGGTAACTTGAAAGAGAAATCCACCATGGCAATCAAAGGTTTGTGTCGGAGCAACCTTAGAACCTTGGGGTAAATATAACAGAAACAATGAGGAAAAGAAGACTATTATTTTTTGGACATTTATAGTCTTACAATAGGTTACAAAGCAGATCTTCAAATATCTGTGACCTATGAAGTCAACATCAAGTTGGATTAAAGAAGTCCAAAAGGGTTTAGAAAAGTAATACAAACGCGGCAGAAGCAATTGAATGAGAGGTTTTTCTGGCAAAAGTGTTAAAAATAGAAGGACTCCAGGGTAGGGGAGAGAAAAGAAAAAACGCAGGTTTAAAGTGGACTGAGGACATGAAGAAGAGATACAGTGAAACGATAAAAGAATATTGGAGAAAAAGAAAAGAACAAAGAATAAAGAATTGAAATTGCCATGTGGTCCTTCGATGGCCGATACAAAACAAAAATCTGTTTGTAGGTATGTCATTTAAAATTCCTCAATTTTAGAAGTTTATATTATTTAATTATGACACAACTTATATGATATTTTTCATTCATCAGCAGGAATTTTCGATGCACTGTTATGCTTTTCAAAAAGTATCGTAATATGTTTGTATAGTATGTTTGTACCACATTTTTCTAGTTCTCTTGTGGTAACTCTTATTCTGAGAATTTCCTGTTACATAGCTTTGCATATGTCCACATAGTTTTCAGCTTTAGTACATATTTTGCATATTAGGTTCACTAAGTTTAGTATTACTAGTGATCTTATTACTGCCATGTGGTGAATATTTTGATCTTGACAATTAATACGTCTGCATATTAATGCAACAAAAACTTTATAAACTAACAGTCGATGACACGCGTACATTATCGGAACGCTTGGGTCGGACATAACCATCGTTGTACACAATGTTTCCACCACTAAACGATCTACGTTTGACACTTTATTAATGCTATACAGTAACGACACTTTAGCTATGAGAAATGTCTATTACGTTAACGACAAACAGGATGTGGAAGGAAGGCCAGTTATTCCATATTGTTACGACGGTCTACTTGATCGTCGTATGGTACAGTGGAAAACAAAATACAAGACACCAATTACGTCACTAATCACCAGCTTTAATAATTATCACAATAAAACAGTTTATAATTAACTCGTGCAATATTTCCAATTAGATTTGTCCACGCGCAATAACAATGTCTATTAATAGAGTTTCACACAATTATTAATACACTACTACTTACTTTACTTCGACAAACACTCGATCCGCGCCAGCAAAAATCGCTCACGTAACTCAACTGATAACCCGGCTGCTGTGGCTCATATAGGCTGCGCTGAGGTACAGTACAGCTTTGCCTCCTTACTGCACGCCGCGCCGGCGGCCTAATGCGTATCTCAAGTGTTCCTGGAACTCACTGCAACAACCTACTCGAATGACGCAACACAAGCCACACTGGACGGGGCGAGGGGAGTGGAGAATGTTCTGGATTGTTCGGTACGCTTCTCGTAACAATATGTTCGGGGAAGTACTACCAGAATTCTGAGGATCGCAACGAAATATGGACTGCGTACTGGATTTCGCTCCCGCAACACTTTAGGAAAACTACTGTCGAACACCGCGCACAAACTACTTAAATTAGAGTATAAAAATGTTCTATACAGCCTTCCGTGTGAAAGTGGATTACGGTATTTGGCGAAACTTCAAGGCCTCTGGAGGAACGTCTGACAGAATATAAGAGAAACACTAAACAAGGAAATACTAACATATCTAAATTAGCTGAACACGTATGGGATGAGTAACATAAGATCCTGTTGGATCAAGCAGACGTCGTTTGGCGGAAAACTAATGCTTATAAACGTAACATCATATTGGCATCTTTTATGGCTGTAATGATAATTGTATCAGTCAGCCTAGTAAAGACGTGCCTAGGATCTGGTTTAGAAATGTCAAAGAGTACGGATACCATGGTGGGAAATTCCGGTCTGCTTAGTTTTGTATTTAAATGGATCGTCGCTTGTTTCTGACATTGTTTGTTATGTAAATTTGCATCCACTTGGTTGTATTTTCCAGTTCTGTCCAGCGGAGTAAGTCGCGTTTATCTTATTACTTCCATGTTTCGTAACGAAATGGAGGTATGGTGATTTCGAAAAAAATAGTGTTCGAGATAAGGGCAGATTTTGATTGTACTACCCTCAAAACCTGAAGACAAGTCATTTTCCGAAAAGTGTCTGTGTGTAAAAATTTTTCTCTGGCGAACGATAACTGCCGCAAAATCAAACAGAATGAAATAACTTTTGCATATATGGCCGAGTTGTAGAGAACTCAAAACCTATTGATTTTAGTGAAGATTGATTAAGGGGAAAGGGTAGTTTGCCTCTAAAGTTTTACGTTTTAACAAGAGTAAAGTACTTAATCTTGACAAACAATGTATCCTAAAAAGAAGGTCATAATAATCCACTGTAGAAAAGTAGATGAAATATCTATAAATGAAAACGGTAGTTGAAGGGAGAGGGGGTAATTTTTTTGCACTGATGTTATAAATTTATTCGACAGGAAACTTAAAAAAATTTCATCACCTTGGTTTTAATTGTGGATATCTGCAATCCAGAGTCTTTACAGATTCCATTTAACAAATATGTATACCCATCTGCAATTTGCTTTCAGAGTCCAACAGAATAGCCTAATCGTCCGCAAACAACAAAGTGTCAATTGTAGAGTGTAAAAAAATTTCAATAAACTATTAACAATTGCTATCGTTCCATGTAAACAAAATATCGTAACCACGGATACGTAAACAAAATAATTTTTCGTTTTCAGAAAGTAACAGATTACAAACGCTGGGCAGTATTCGCTTTCTTTCGCGTTGTTTAAATAAAAGATAATGTAATCCAATTTATTCTTTATTTTTAAAATATTAACAACTATGTAAAATTCCTATTTTGATTATCTTTCTCAACAGATTTTGAACACATTTCTCAAAATAGAGCATGCTGATACATTTTGTTTCGGGCTGAGTGTACATACTAAAAATAATGTTATAATTAATTAGAACATGGAAGTCATGTATGGTTTTCCATACCGATTTTATAGTTTTATTATAGCTATGTTTAGCTTTGCGGTAGTGTTTTATTAACTTTTTGATAGTTCACGCTTGTTAGTGAACGAATGGGCATTACGTTCGTATTTAATATAGGCTACTAGTTTAACTTACACCTGAAGACGATTACAAATTGTATAGTGGTCAAAACTTTGTGTGATAAATTGTAACAATCGTTATTGTCAGACCTAACCGTTCTAATAATGAAACAAAACGTTATGCATAAAATTGGTTAATACAATATAGTAACTAATTTTACTATATTGTCTTGTTTTACTATTACAAGAATATCAGTATAATTCCTTAGTTAATAAAAGGAAAACCGTCCAATTTTGTTTTCAGTTTTTGTGTTTACAGACTCCGAACAAGTTTACTAATTAGAAAACAGCCAGACAAAATAAACAACCCGCTGATCAATGTCAATAAAGACGGAGTATTTTAATTATCTTCCTCTGAAACTTATGAATTTGCTTTAGGTGGAGTTTTATCTCCAGCAATTTACTCACTTTGTCCCTTCTCTGCTCTTTTCCTTTTACAATAATTCACCGTATGTTTAGTTTATAATATATCGAGAGGTTACAAATAGACATTACGTTCATCATGTGCACAGAACAGACATTTCTTTAATAGAACTTAAAAAATATCAAATTTTTGTTGATTTGTAACTATTTAATACGTTTACAACAAAATGGTATATTTGCGATCTTGGAGAAAAAGATAATTAATTTATTAGAGAACATCATTTGTAAAAGGTTACGTGACTTACGTGATTCGTGATGCAAGTTTTGGCTAACAAAAATCCACGATCTCGTTCGTCACGATATATATCGACACAAAAACAAGCTGAACTGTGAGAGTTCATTTACAAAAGTGACCAAACTTACAGAAACATAGTACAAGAGAAAACAGGTAGAGTACAGATCTCTAGTAAAGGATTATTATCGAAAGCACTATTTCTACTGCTCACGAACGACAATGACTCACAGGCTTCCTTGACGCAATGCCTACACACAACAACCACAGTCCCTGCACACATAAGGACTTTTTGTCAATCTTCAAATAGAAGCAATAGTGAGTAGACCTACTTCCACAATGGGTATACAGATACTGTTTAATTTATAGATATGAAGTTGTATGACGATTTTTAAAAGAATGCAAAGAAGGAGATGAATTGAGAAAGCAGATCGGAATAATTTTGGATTCACCCAGGCACAATTCAGCGATTGCGCAAGGTAAGGTTTATTTATTCGAATTTATTGCGCAAATCGAGGGTATCCTACCTTGATCTGAAAAGTTCAAGTTCCATTGGATGTTCAATGACTTGTTCAATTCTTTATATGGTAAACATAACATATACATAGATAAGATACAATAATACGCAGGTGAGGTATACTCGGATGGGCTTACACTGTAATATTTTACTACTTTTCGATCCCTAGAATCTGTGATTGCCCTCAGTAGCCAAAAAATATAAAACGTCTTACAATAAAAAATTATAAATCAAAATATTGACCAAATTATTATTTATAAGTCTTATTTTAATAACGTAAGTCTTACAAAGACTAGAAACAATATATAGGAATAAACTGCAAATTATTATAAAATAAAATGAACATTTCTTACTTGTGGAAGGCGCTTTAAGGACCTAACAACGTCTGGACCGTTGCTTCTTTCGTATTTATACCTCCGTGTACCCGCTAAAGTTCACACATCTTACCTACTACTTACCCTGTATAAAACGAAAAATCCAAACCTGCAAGGAAATATCTAACGCACGTATGGAATTACTAACACGTGTCCCCACTGTCACGGCCTTTCATCGCATTCCTCAAAGTGTTAAGCCATATTTGAGGAATGTCTTTGCCTAGTTAGCCTAAACAGTTTTTGCAAACCATGATGAATGACGCCTCTTTGGATTTACACAGTTAAACCTTAATTTCTGACTTCTATCTACTATAGACACGGTGTCCGACCGTAATCTCTACTGTTTGTTCCAAGCACGTTCCGTCAATCTCCTCCCACACACACAGACAACAACAAACATATCCGTATTGTTTATCTACTATAATTGTCAGTTAAACAATTACATATTCCCTTGAATATTTTGTCATTATAATTTACATTTGAGATTACATTTGTGTGTGTGTACGCGCGCGCGTGTGTATGTGTGTTGAGCGTATTTCTCATATTTTGTTCCGTAATCTATACTGTTTGTTCCAAGCACGTTCCGCCAATCTCCTCCCACACACACAGACAACAACAAACATATCCGTATTGTTTATCTACTATAGACACGGTGTCCCACCGTAATCTATACTGTTTGTTCCAAGCACGTTCCGCCAATCTCCTCCCATACACACAGACAACAACAAACATATCCGTATTGTTTATCTACTATAGACACGGTGTCCCACCGTAATCTATACTGTTTGTTCCAATCACGTTCCGCCAATCTCCTCCCACACACACAGACAACAACAAACATATCCGTATTGTTTATCTACTATAGACACGGTATCCCACCGTAATCTATACTGTTTGTTCCAAGCACGTTCCGCCAATCTCCTCCCATACACACAGACAACAACAAACATATCCGTATTGTTTATCTACTATAGACACGGTGTCCCAGCGTAATCTATACTGTTTGTTCCAAGCACGTTCCGCCAATCTCCTCCCATACACACAGACAACAACAAACATATTCGTATTGTTTATCTACTATAGACACGGTGTCCCAGCGTAATCTATACTGTTTGTTCCAAGCATGTTCCGCCAATCTCCTCCCACACACACAGACAACAACAAACATATCCGTATTGTTTATCTACTATAGACACGGTGTCCCAGCGTAATCTATACTGTTTGTTCCAAGCACGTTCCGCCAATCTCCTCCCATACACACAGACAACAACAAACATATTCGTATTGTTTATCTACTATAGACACGGTGTCCCAGCGTAATCTATACTGTTTGTTCCAAGCATGTTCCGCCAATCTCCTCCCACACACACAGACAACAACAAACATATCCGTATTGTTTTTTGGGTCGCCAATTGTGAAATAAACAACAGTAAAAATAATACACAAACACAAATATATCTGTCCAATTAGACTACTACAGTCAGTTAAACAATTACATATTCCCTTGAATATTTTGTCATTATAATTTACATTTGAGATTACATTTGTGTGTGTGTGTGTGTGTGTGTACGCGCGCGTGTGTGTATGTGTGTTGAGCGTATTTCTCATAAATTGTTGTACCTAGCAGGGCCTTGGATCTGCGCTTATGTGAGTTACGTCCAAACACTACACATAAAAATTATTGTGTCAGAGAAGATAGAGCATCATGAATTAAAATGAATATGCCTACTATAGACTGGAGAAAGAAAAAATTGATTTTTAATTTGAAAATTGGCTTGAAAGAAAATTGGCTTTAGATCTGAGAAACTGGATTTTAAACAAAAAGATAACTTCCCTTAAAAAATTATTTAAAAAAAGTCGTGTACCTTATGAAATGCACTAACTAATCCTCATATTGGGGTTGGAAATTACATTTTTAGTTACGAACCTCACATGAATCAATAATAGAAATTGGGTGAGTTAAAAACATAATAATAATATTAACACACAGTTTAAAAATAGATTTAAAATAATAATATATATAAAACATTCACATATGAACTTACTATTCGTTGTCACTTTCCCAAACGTTTCAACGTGATGTACCTCTTCTTCAGTGGGAGTATACTGAATGTCGATTACAGAATAACCGTTACGGAATTAGGTGTGTGTGGTGGGGGTTGATGGTGGGAAGGGATTGGCGCTGAGGTTCGAATTGTGTGTATGGATCAGTGTATCGAATAGTGTATGTGATTTATAATGTAATTGTTCATTTAATATGTTGTTTGGTTGTAGTGTGTGATGTCTGTATATTTCAAATTGTTCAGCTGTGTTTAGTTTTTTACTTTTAGGTAAGTAGTGTAATATTTCCATGTTGTGTTCTATGTTTGTGTAACTGTGGTTTTCGTTATGTAAATGTGTGGCGAATGTGGAATGTATGTAGTTTGTGGTGAGGGCTTTTAAATGTTCAGAAAATCTGGAAGTAAAAGATCTTCCCGTCTGGCCGATGTAGAATTGGTGACAATCATTACAATTTAATTTATATACCCCTGTTTTGCTGTATGTGTCATTGTCTTTGTTAGTATTATTAATGTGTTTTCTAATGGTGTTGTTGGTTCTGTAGGCTACTTTATAATTGTGTTTCCTAAATGTGTTTGCAATTCTGTGTGTATTGGAATTGTAGTATGTAAGTGTTATGTAAGTTCATATGTGAAAGTTTTATATATATTATTAAATTAAGAAGTGAACGAAGAGGATGAATCAACAAGATTTAAAATACTTTAAAAATATATGTTAAAATTAGTTTTTAAAATAAATACCATTCTAATGTAAACAAAATACACTCAAATAACTTTTTAAATGCTTAAAGTTTTTACGTTCAATTAAATACGCCTATAAAATATTGTTACGACGTCACAGAACAATTTACGTGTTTATCGAATGTGCCAGAAGAGTCTCGATGTAACGCGTGTGGCGTACGTGTTCGTAGACGCATTTTTCGAGAGTCTTCTCGACTGTGTCGGGCTTCGCTCGGGCGCCCGGACTGTGTCAAGGCAGCAAGTAATTACGTCGCAACCATACTGGCGCTATCGAATAATCTGGTAATTTGGGGCGGTATATAAACCAGTACTCAACGACGTTCAGTCAGTATTCGTGCGAGATATTTAGAGAGCGGTTCAAGAGTTATTCTCGGGCGATATTACTGTGCGCCTTCAAGTGTTTATTAGTAAAGTGTTGTGTTTTACAATCGGGCGGTATAATTGTAATACAAGTGTGTTTAATATTAGTGACATTTTATTGCGTGTGAACATTTTTATTTGATTTGTTGTAGTAGACTGTGTTGTTAATTACGAACTGTTTAACTGTGAAATTAAAGCTGGTGATTAGTGACTTATTGATTGTCTTGTAATTTATTTTGTTTCCACTGTACCTACGACGATAGAGTAGATCGTCGTAACAATATCAATTCCATTAATTTTATTTTTTTATAATTGTTACATCAACTGTAGTATAGACATTTTATATAAATTATATAGACATTTCCGTTTTTGAAACTATTTATTTTTCACTAATATTTTCTGTTTTTCTATTGTCTTCTTTTGTAATAATCTGTTTACCGTCACCCTACCCAAAAGTTGCGCAGCATGAGTGCGCCATCCAGCTTCGTTAAATGTCATGCGGAACACACTACCGAATCGGGATCAACAACACTCACACTGCAATGATCTGATTTAGTGTTTTCTGTCAGAGATAATTAAACACTTGAAATATTGTCCCTGATTGTCATAACAGGTTTGGCGTTACATGGCATAAAAAATATTTACGTATCTCGGCTTTTCCACAATCCTTAAAGGACTGACGTAGGCTGCAATGATTGGGCTCAATTCGCAACATTACACACCAGAATGTTTTTAATTACTCAGTAATTATTTTATTAGCGGAAGTAATTAACAAATAATTACTCTCTCAATTATGCATAAGTGAATTCGCAGAACCGCGAGTCTACGGGCGCGTGTCATTGCGCATTACACGTTGATACGATTCGTTTTTGTGTCACATTATCCAGTTTAGCATATTTCGCGAAAAACGTATAGTCTTTGCGCGCCACACCTTTCAAATCAGAACAAGCACACAAACAATCTCAGTGTACACTACACTGTGCGCATAGATTCGACCGTTCATTACGATACATCAGGTGATACACTTCTGTCTTATAGTGTTGTGTCGACGTTTCGATATTATTTATTGTCAGCATTAGGACCTGTGTACATATCAAGAGAAAATATCAAACACAACATGATCAAATAATTGAGTGAACGAGTGCGCGTGCGTGTATTGTAACCCCTCTTTAACTTAGACTGGTAAAATTTTTTTTTTTTTTTAAAGAGGGGTCACAAGATAATTAAAACTAGACCAAAGCCTAGAGAAGCCAAAAATGCGCTGGATCCAGTGAGACGGGACTTGCAATTAAAACTCATAAAATTAACAATCAATAAAATCCTTTTATTATTCTATCTCCTTTCTGTTACCTACAAAAACAATAAATATAACATTCAGAATCTATGTTCCCCTTAAAAACTGTTAATTAAAATAATTTATGTTTTTTAAAAAGGTTACTTGAAATTATTAACAAATCCAAAATTTATTTTCTATCTTCTCTTTAAAAAAAATCAATTGAAACTTAATTGAGATAAAATTTATATACTTCTTGACAAGGTTAATTAGAATAAATTAATTCTCTTAAAAAAATATTAATTAAAAATTAATGGAGATAGAATTAATTAATTGTCATCAGAAATTAAATGTATATATATAACCCTATGTTTTATCTTTTCTTTTATAAGCCCTATATCTAACTCCCCCAAAAATACACCCAAATGTACAATACATATAGAACCCCACAAAAATACACACACGAATATACAATACATCTACATGTTCCACAATACAGGACAATTATAACATAGATCTCTTTCCACACCCTTTTCTACCCCCCATGAGGTACATCATTTATAATTTATGAAAATCCATGTCAGGTTTTAATTCTTAATATGGGCATAACACATTACATGTGTATCTGATTATATATGCAACACCAGTAGTCCCCAGGACATAATAAATCCAAAATTTGGCCAAGTGCCTAATACTATTATAAAATACTGCCACACTGGGCATTTAGACTGGGAGAAATAAAATTTAGAATACAGTGAACACCCCAGTTATCATAATTAATTAAAAGAATTTATATATTGATAAATATTGCTAAGTTTTGAAAATAGTAATGTGTCATGAACCTTATAACCCTTTTAAAAGTAATTTTGGCCCAGAGACCAACATGTTCATAGGCATGACAGTGCCTTAACTACCACAGAAACTTCTATCCCTACATAATCCAAACTGAATTTAAAAATGAGAAATTAATATATAAAATGAAAACTAAATTGAACCGGTGAAATTACATGTTGATTGAATGAATTAGTAGCAGTAATGAAACCCTTATACTGGAAATAAAAGGAAATTACACGTCTGAATGGTGAGCAGCACCAGATGCATGTCAGCCTCTGAGCTCACAGATTATACAAACAAATTAATAAAATTTACAAAAGATTCCCTTCCCAGTTCACGCACTATTCTGTCCCGTTAATCGGGGACCCAATTAAAATGTTTAAAACTGAAAGTCATGGTTGTTGAGTGATTGAATGTCCACTGGCTCTAGTGAGTTACATCACAATGTGTTAAGAATATAAAACATGGATTGAGTTCACCTTAAATTTCCATGGGTGTGAAGTGGTGATCATCTGGCTTTCATGATAGGGTGTTTGTGTTAGCCTTCGCCATTCTCCTCCGGCAGATGAAGAGAGAGAGACAATCTAGGTATTACATGTTCAGGTGGTGGAGCTGTTCCTCGCCTTCATCGGGGAACCCTGATCATACAACATATTATCAGCTAGAGTTCACAAAACAATTCCCCCAGAAACTTCACACGCACCAAAACCCATATATAAAAATTAACACAGCTTTAGGGCTATTTAAAAAATGATATTTGACATACTTGACAAAGGTTATATGGCCAACAGGCCCTATTTGAAAATATTTAGTTCTGTTAAATTTCATATTAATAAACTTCACCCATGTGGGTTAACATAATTCAATTTTGATTAGCTAATTATTCGGCTTGTTATACTTTTAATAAGATTTACACATAGTCTGATTTTTGCCACGTGGTTGAGAGAGGTTACCTGATTACATCATTTCTATACTTATTAAATAAATACTTTTTTGGCAATTACATTCTTCTCAATTCTGGTGCCTTAGTAAGCTTTCTGAAATTGATATAGTGTTACTATAATACTAATAAAGGTTGCATGTAACTTACTCAGAATTACGCATTTTACTTTTCGCCACGAGGTGGCGTAATAAGGTTATCAGATTACATCTATGTCTGTACTATTTAAACAAATACTTTTTGCCTTTACATAACTCTCAATTTTGGTGCCTTAGTTAAGACATGTGAATTTAATATAGTATTACTATATTACAAAAGAATTACATTTAAATTACGTATTGGACAACTCAACACATGGTGACTCAAAAGGTTATCTGATTTTACTTAATGTGGCCTTATTAAACAATTTTTCGTTTGTAAAACTTTAAACAGATATATATATAATAATATTGCCGTAACTTACCGCAGATCTGTAATTGCTTAGCCTGCCATAGGTAGTAGAATGGTGCAACAAGTTCTTCTCTGCCGGAGAAAAAATGCGCAGCTAAACAAGACGACGTTCGGAGCGAGACAAAGATTTCTAGAAACCCAGTTCCGCTTTCTGATCTCGCAACCCGTGGCTCCCGCTAGAGGGCAGCACCAATCAAGCACCGCTCTTGAATGATATTACAGTTGTAGATTACTTATCTCAACGCTGCCGCTAAATACAGTACAGCGTTTAACGTCTATTTTTGACGCCAAATACCGAACACGCGCCGATAAATTTTTAGAATCGGCACAGTATGTTTGAGACAGTTTCTTTTAAATTATCAAAATAATTACATTCCTTATATATTGTTTTACTGAAATACATAGAATAAATTCCAATACCGCAGAACATAATTAACACAGTATTGTAATTAATATAGAACATAATAATATATTAAATTCTGTCTCACGCCCATTCGTTCACCTGGATTTTTCAGTAAATTCATTGGCTTCAACATAAGCATTAGCATTAACATATGCTGATTTGTATGCTTGCACAATTATTATTGTAAATTGTTACATACGTTTTTGGTGTCTTACGTAAAATATACCTTAATATACAAGAATAATTTAAGAGAACTATATAACAGGATTAGTTTCAATTTACATGCAATTATAATTAAAACTTAATAAGCGTGTCCTTACAGAATTAAAGTTAACGTACCGGTATACTAACATATGTATGAAGAAAAGAACATATTACAAAGAGGGATGAACATTAGGAATTAACGAGGAGAATCACTTTATATAAGAGTGGAGCACTTGATATAATAACATTCCTAGTGCATTATATTTCTTTAAGTGTTTGTTTTGTTCTGCTGTCAGCTAAATTAGGTGACACACTATAAAGTAAATTACTATACATACACAAGGGATGGATAAAGAGGAAGTGAGAGAGTGTGAGAAAGAGAGAGAGAGAGAGAGAGAGAGAGAGAGAGAGAGAGAGAGAGAGAGAGAGAGAGAGAGAGAGAGAGAGACAGACAGAGAGACAGAGAGAGAGACAGAGAGACAGAGAGAGAGAGAGAGAGAGAGTGAGTGAGTGAGTGAGAAAGAGAGAGAGTGAAAGTGAGATTGACGCTACTAAATTTTCTTATTAGAGACAAAAGAAACACCATTTCCTATGCTTTTATTTACTTTGTAAAAAGGATTATTTGTATTATAAGTACATTGTTTTCACACCTCTGTAACGTTACTAATCGTTTCTCAGAGCGTAATAGGTAATTGTAGTTTGTAGTTTGTCTACGCTTGTTTCTATTTGAAAAAGGAAGACATTTTTAAATTATCCGTATGGAGAACGATACACGACTTCCATATTCTGAGATTTATATTTAAAATCATTTTAGAAATGAAATATTTCCGTAGGAACTACTTCTTTTTTCAGCCTTAAGCACAGTACAGTGGTCACTAAACGTATACCACCTCACGTTAGCGCACTCGATTTTCACTGATGATGGCAGTCGATAGCACCGCCGAAACGTCTGGTTTTGTAGAAAACATTGAACCACGCCAAACAGCCCTGTAAGGAATTTTAACAAGAAACTACTTCTTTGTTGCCGATAACGTAGTACACATGACATATAAATAAAAATTATCCCCTCCGCGTTTAACTATCATTTTCTTTTACAGAACATTACCCCCTCCCCCTTAAACTACCCTTTTTATTTATAGATATTTTATCTACGTTTCTACAGTGGATTATTATGACCTTCTTTTCAGGATATTTTATTTATCAAAATTACGTAGCTACTTTATTCTTGTTAAACATAAACTGCAAGTAAACTACCCCTTCCCTTTAACCAATCTTTATCAACGTTAATAAGATTTGAGTCCTCTACAATTCAGGCACAAATGCAAAAAATTATTTGATTCTGTTCGAATTAATGGCAGTTATCGCTCGTCATAGAAAAAATTACTCCTGTTAAAACATAAAACGTTGCAGGTAAACTACCCCTTCCCCTTAACCGATCTTCACCAAAATCAATAGGCTTGAGTCCTCTACAACTCAGGCACGTATGCAAAAAATTATTTGATTCTGTTTGAATTTGCGGCATTAATAGTTTGCCATAGTTTCTAATTAGCCATAAATTCTACACAGACACTTTTTGAAAAATGACTTTTCTTCATGTTTTGAAGGTAGTAAAATCAGAATCAGCCCTTTTCTCCAACACGATTTTTTTTTTGCCATCACCATACTTCCATTTCCTTATGGAACATGGAAGTAAAAAAGACATTTTTTTTTTCCATCACCATACTTCCATTTCCTTATGGAACATGGAAGTAAAAAAGACGCTCTATAATATAATCTCGTTATTCATATGTCAGTAAAAACTACTACATATTTGTACATGACAATAGATCAATAACGTTTGCCTAAAATTTCTTTTTAATTTACTAAAAATTATTTATATTTTCAATAAATTTTAATGAACATAATGTATTGAGAAATGTGGTTTTGTCAGAAGCGCGGCAATTGGATGAAAAATAGTATCTGCGTCGAAGTTCTGATTAAAATTTAGTAGTAAAGGGCTTAGTTAAACCTGACAGCTACTAGAAAAATCAAGCTTTCTGCGTCATGAAGTAAAATTTTGAAAGATTTTCTTAAAGGCAAGGTGCTGGTGAAGATATTGTCGGGGTGACCTGGTTTTCAGTTCTTTATAAGTTTTCTCAGCCAGATGAAATGGAGATCATATGTGGAAATGAAGAGGACTGTAGAAGGGGAGAAGAATATATGGCTAGAACGATATGGTAGTGCCTTTAGCGATAGAAAGTATATCAGGTAACCACGTTTGTTATCTATTATCTCAACGTATCAGTATGTGAAGAAGCTTAAAAAAAATTTAATAAACAAAATATAATAATATGTAAGACGAAAAATGATATAACCTGAGATATCAGAAGCAATCAAAGATGAAAGAAAGCATACCTAAGTATTTGCAACCAAATATATATGAAAACTGAGAAATTTATTTTGTGAAATAAGCACTCGCAAAAATTTTCGTACAAGAAGCACATAGGAAAAGCTAGAATAAATTTATTCGTATTCTTTTTCGTCAGATTAATTGTAAATCTCTTTGTGTACAGTTAGTGTATCATGTATTCTTTCACTAGATTCATATTGTACCTCTTAGCTTCGTCATTATTTTAAAATATTTCTATACCTACCCCTATCTACTTTTTAAAAAAACGTGTTTTCTAATTTACCAATTAATAAACCGTTGAGAAATCATTACTTCTATGAACCGCGTACGCCTATAAAAATTGTTTTTGTTTTCGAAAATGTGCTTGGTTTTCGTAGAGTGTTGAGTATTCAAAATTCTCCTTTGTGTGTTCTCTATTTTCTCGTCTGTCTGTCCGTTTCTATAAAAAATGGTAATTAATTATTGTAACGCTTTATGTTTTGTGTATGTGTTCACGCGCGCGCTCGATAATTTGGTTATCTGTGTACCGTGTATGCGTGCGATTACCATGTACATGTATCGTGCTGGCCTGCGAGTGTATGTTTGTACAGTATTTAATAAATACTTACGTTAGTTGAACTTGACTATGCTTGTATAATTCAGAGTACACTTTAAAATGAATGAACAGTCGTGCATGAGTGGCTTTTTTTGTTTCTATCAGAAGTGGAGAATGTTTCTTTTCTGCTGATAGAAAGCAGATCAGTATTTTATTCCTCCATACGAGAATAGCGTCCAGACTCGCTATAGATTCGCAAGAGAATAGAGTAAAAGATGTAGGCTCTATTCCTTCATATTCTATTTTGGTTGTGCAAATGAATTCGAGAACAATGACGTCAGAGCTGAGGAGTGCAGAACGTTAAATTATAGTAAAACATTATGGGCATGTTTCTACATGCTGAATTGACAGCTTCGTAAAAAACTGTTTGACATAAATGGGTCTTTATTTTTCACGCTAAATGAGCAATTTGTGCATTTGCTTAGAATATTGTAAAAACGCAGCATCATAGTTACAACATTTCCTTCAAAAATTGTTTTATCTTCCAGTAACAAATGTTTCCGTATATCTAAAGTGCTGCGTAACAGGTGTGTAGGCTCACTGCAGTCAGTGGAACGCAACACAGTTGGTTGTGAATAATGTGCGAAATATAATAGTCTGGCAGCGTTATTAACTCCTTGCAAAGTCCTTTGAAGGAGGGTGAGTTTACACTTGTATGCAGCAACTTTCGCAGAACGCTAGTTAATTATTTGTCTTTCCTGTTTTGTCGTCTCCAAACGTTTACGTTTCTCTGTAAATTACACTTATTATTTTCACACATGTACAAATAAAATTAAATGTACATGTGCGAGTTAAAGTTATCATATTTCCTTTCACGTTATATTGAAATAATTTAGGATATGTTCTGAATTGTTGAAATTTGTCGTTCAGGAAGTTTCTCCAATTATTGAGAGCTTTATGCACAGAAAACTGAGGTTCTTTCCTGTCAAGTCCGATAACTAACATACCTTAATGAAGGTTAAGCATACAGTATGCAAGACCAAACAAAGTATCATGCACGTTAGTTCCATACCTACAACTACCAGCAGGTACGACTACAGTCACTGCACCGCAGCCGATATATTGCAACAGAGGTCTGAAGTTAAATCGTAGGGAAAACGGGTTTAACAAATAAGGCATTTCCGGATATGGAACTTGTTCATCTCAAGCAACAAACCAATATAACATATATGATCTGTTAGTAACACACAATTCGAAATAAAAATAATGTGTTGTTGAAAAAATATATTAAAACTCATTTTTTATTATGAAAATAGATTATATCTATTATATAAAGTAATGTTAAAATTCATTAATAATGAAGAAACGCATTCAAATGCAATACGTTACTATCATTTACTTTAATACGTTTAATTTTGTTATAGGAAATTATTTATTGTAAACAAAAGTAAACATTAATCTAAAATGTTTTAGTGGATGGTTAGTGAGGATCGGTCAATAATACAAAATTTAGCTATTTTGCGTCGACGTTTCGACAATATTTATTGTCATCTTCAGGACCTGTGTATGAAATACAATAGAAATATCAAACTTAACGAAACAATTAAATATTTGGGTGAACGTGTTGGTGATGTGAGTGTGTGCGTGCGTATGTCTGTATCATTTTGTATGTGAAGGCTTATGGTAGTTTGTTTACATCTTCAAATTATCTTTAAGAAAACGAGCAATGTTTGATATTTCTATTGTATTTCATACACAGGTCCTGAAGATGACAATAAATATTGTCGAAACGTCGACGCAAAATAGCTAAAATTTGTATTATTGACCGATCCTCACTAACCATCCACTAAAACATTCATTGATTGACGGTCACTAAAAATTCAAGGATTAATTAATATAACAGATAAAGCATAACATACAATTGCTTTTGTTCACTTTACAACATACTTTATAATTTCCTTGCAAACAACTTAGATAAGAAAATCTATATCACACTGTGACTTGAAATGACAATAATATAAACGCAAAAAGTGCAACCTAATAATCTGAGAAAAGTGATTGCCAACCTAACAAACGATGGTAAACAACCGGTCGTTTTTTAAGGATTTATAAAATTCCTGAACATTGTTTCAAAATGCATATGTAACTATTCTTGAATCACAAAGGAGGAAATTTATTCGAGAATTCCTGTAAACTAATTGTAAGCTTAATTATTAATATATTATTAATTTAAGAAGGTGATAAACTGCTCCACCGCAAATACTAGCTTATCGAACGTAGCCGAGCAAAAAAAAAAAATACTGTAAACATCTGCTATCTGCTATCTACATCTCCTATAGGATCCAGAAAATCTAATTGTATGTAGTTATATTAACTCATTGCAAACCTCAACTCCGTAGAAATACACCTACCGCAAAATGACGAAGACTAATTGAAGACGACAGCGAGCTGCTACGCCACTGTCAATGTCAACGAACAAACTGTCAATGTCAACGAACAAACTCATAATTTTTGCTGAGAAAATCAAGACAGCCGCTGAGAAAGTCAAACGCAGATTTACCAGAGAAAATACCCAACCACAATTGAGTTACAGTTCCAAAAGTAAGCAAAACTAAACCCAAAGAAAATATTGTTTCATATAATTCAAAAGTCTTGTAACATGACATTTACCGGTACGCTTATACTTAATTTAATGCCAATAACTTTAGAGTCAGTAAAAGAATCCTTAGTATATTAGATACATTATTAACATTTATAGTTAATAAGCATTCACAATAAAACATAAAACTTTGCATGTAAACTACCCGTTTCTCTAAACCGATCTTCGCCAAAATCAATAGACCTTCAGTCCTCTAAAATGCAGGGATGCATGCAAAAATATTTGATTCTGTTTCAATTTGCGGCAGTTATCGTTCGTCTTGGAAACATTTCTCTTGTTACAACATACCATGTTTCAGGTAAACTACCCCTTTCCCTTTACCGATCTTCACCAAAATCAACTGGCTTTGAGCTCTCTACAATTTAGGAACGTATGCAAAACAATATTTGATTTTCTTTGAATTTACGGAAGTTATCGTTCGCCATACAAAAAATTACCCTTGTTAAAACATAAAACGTTGCAGGTAAACTACCCCTTCCCCTTAACAGATCTTCACCAAAAACAACAGGTCTTGAGTACTCTACAATTCAGGGCTGTATGCAAAAAATTATTTTATTCTGTTTGAATTTGCGGCTCTTATTGTTTGCCATAATAAATACACTTGTTAAAATATAAAACGTTGCCGGTAAACTACCCCTTTCTCTAAACCGATCTTCACCAAAATCAGTAGACCTTCAGTCCTCTACAGTTCAGGGCTGTATGCAAAACATTATTTGATTCTGTTTGAATTTGCGGCTGTTATCGTTTGCCATAAAAAAATATTACCCTTGATAAAAAAACGTTGCTGGTAAACTACCCCTTTCCCTTAACCGATCTTCACCAAAAACAGTAGGTCTTGAGTACTCTACAATTCAGGGCTGTATGCAAAAAATTATTTTATTCTGTTTGAATTTGCGGCTCTTATCATTTGCCATAATAAATACCCTTGTTAAAATATAAAACGTTGCCGGTAAACTACCCCTTTCCCTTAACCGATCTTCAACAAAATCAACAGACCTTGAGTTCTGTATAACTCAAAAAGGTATGCAAAAGAGTAGTTGATTCTGTTTGAATTTACGGTAGTTATCGTTCGTCATAGAAAACATTACCCTTGTTAAAACATAAAAAGTTGCAGGTAAACTACCCCATTCCCTTAACCGATCTTCAACAAAATCAACACACCTTGAGTTCGGTATAATTAAAAAAGGTATGAAAAAGATAAACATTTGTAGGTACGTTAAAGGTAGAATTGACAGTATAAGTTCATTAATCAACATCAGTTTTATCTGATTAATTTCCAGTTCATCAAAGCAGAACATTTTTCAGCCGTAACGAACGTTTGCTCATAAAGCATACAAACACAGTACATTATCAGTAGGGATGACATATATTGTGCCCATTTAGTCATTATGATTTAGGACGCGTCCCATAAAATGTCGTCAGTGACCGTATAGTCGTATATTTTAACTATTGAAAAAATGAATTATTTACTCGTTGTTGTTACGCATGATTGGAGCGTACCCAAACGTGCTAATCAACAATCGTGATACTTAATTATGTACATGGTAACTGTTTATATGTTATTAAATTAATCAAAAATAGAGAAAATTATTGATATTTAATGTAATTGTATTTATGCAAATAAACATTTAAATAAATGTAGGGGTTGTTAATTTTAATAAAAACTTGTCATAATTGCCAGTTACATTTAATGGACACGCAACAAAACAAAATATTACTTTAAAACTGCTGTTTTGGTAAACCTTAAGCTAATGTTAAATTAAATTTATACTATTCAACAAAGTATGGCAATTCAAAAAAAAGAAAGATTATGTACAAATTTAAAATCTGAATTACTACAATCACATTGTCATCTTTGGGTACTCAATAAATTTTTGCCTCAAATAAAATTAAAAACCTGAATTTCTAATAATTTTGGAAATACATTTGTATTACTTGCCTATTTATTGTTTTAAAGCAATTTATTAGAAAATGTTTGTCCTGGAAAAATGAAGGATTTTAAACAAGAAAAAAGTTTTGCTTAAATGTTTGTGTTAGAAAGTTGAAGGAGAGTAAAACAAATTTTGTTACAGCTTAGCATTCTGAAATCACAAAATTTTCTTAATTTTGCGATATAAGTATTTTTGTCAAGCCCCCTCCCCTAAACATGTGCACTACAAAACACGTTGAGGAATTGGTTGCAATGCTCAAGCTGTTTCAATTTTCCTAAGAATCCGACTAACAAATAAGGTTAGACTTGTATCAACAGTCTTTAAAACTGTAGTATACATGGTATCGAATCAGACAATACCGTTCTATGATCTCCTATGCATGAGTGCAGAGTACAAAGGACGCTGAGTTTTAATCCCGCCGGGGTACACATTACGGATATCATAAAAAACAAAATTAAGTTCATTGCGGGAGATGAGTTCCGATTTTCATTTAATAATGTGTTATAAAATTGTACAAGCAGGTCAATATACATTAAAAGTAAAATCTGATGGGGTTTTCACGTTACAAAGCACTGTACTCTAACGTCTGGTTACTTTGTACGCATAAAGACCAGTTAATAATCCTAACAAATACGTCGTGCGCCAAGGGAATTAGCAGGACACGCAGTTCGATGTGTTGAGTACGCTGTCCATAAAGCTTTAGAATCAGGACTCTTCTCAATCTCGTGTCTATGTTTTTTCTATATAACCATATAAGACCTTATATTATTTATGTTCAAATATTATTACTATTATTAAGCTCCTTTCTTTATCGAAAAAATGTGAAAATCACTCTAGATTATAGGGAAGACTAAAATTGTAACCATATGCAAGCGAAGAGACATCATTACTTACGGAGGTAAACGCTAAATACGCAGAACGTTGGTAATAATTGTACTGTACGTGAATGTTTTCTAGTCTGTGTTTGGCACGATATTTTAAGCTTTAGATTAACAATGATTAGAAACATTCAAATACCCTATATCCTAAATTATCTCCGTTTGGTTAAAAGTTCCCGTATATGTGCAATAAATTTTGTGTAATATTAAACTTTCATCAATTAAAATCACATACGCACACACGTTACATGATTATTGTGCAATTTTATCAATATAGTAAGACAATCTTATTTAATATAAATGCGCAATCCCAAATATTGTCAATTATTGACAACATAGTTAGGATTATTAACTTTCAAGGTATTTATGCATACAATATAACCAGACGTTAGAGTACAGTGCTTTTGTAATGTTATTAAATGTTAATAAAGTTAATAAAATAATGAAGATAGTGTTAATATTGAAACAAAATAAAAATTTTGTTTATTTTAAAAAAATTTATTTTTGTCTTTTTATTTATTTATTAATTTTTATTAATTATTTTAATTGTATTGATTTAATTTTATTTCTTTTAATTATTGTTTTTATTCATTTAATCACTTAGTATAACCAGAATTATGTTTCTGCGTTAAATGGATTGTCTCCTGTACTAATCGATTAGCGGTCCTTCGTTAGTCTAAGTGTGTACTCCTTCAACGTTGTTATTCTCCGCTTTCCTTGTAGTCCAGGTATCAAATATTATTTAACATTCTTCTATTTATATGATTATAAATAAATAGAAGCCAAAATTATAAAATTCCAGTTTTTTATTAACAGAATAATAATTGATCGATTTTAAATCGATTAGTGAATCGATAAATTACAGACTCGTTTCTCAGGGCGAGTGATTACAGTATATAAATTCTTAATATTAAGTCACAGGTTCTTTGAGCTGTTATTTTATAATAGTCAGAGAAAGGGCAAAGTCTGAAAGTATAACACTTACAATAAAATGCTTAATTGTCTAAAAATACAAATTATTATTTAATATACAAAGGTGAATGATTGAAAATTTTGCGAACCCGACTAATGACGAAGTCTTGCCGTGGCTGCAAAGGAAGCCAAAATGGCTGCCTCCGTGCTGCATATGTTGACGAACTCCTACACAACGGAATTCTCTTCAAATAAATGTTCTGCTCCAAGTTTTCCTCGTCCCAGCAGTAGTGATTAATTCCTCTGGTGATAGTGTAGTTGTCCTGGATCAGTGGTCAGTTATCCGTCTCAATAATCGGTGTTTAATAGTGTTCTTATTTCACTTTAGTCCATAAGGTCGCCCAGAATTCGCCTTTATATGTTTTAAAATAGTTATTGCACTTTTTAATGTTCAGTAATTGTTTTCATTAATAGTTTAAGCTGGTTTATTTCACTGAATTTCGTGTTAACTCAAGTTTTTTAAAATTCGCGAATTTAATTTTCATAGGTTTGGTTTATGTCCACCATCTTTTCTTCTCTCTTTATATTAATTAATTGCGAGAGCGTCTTCTGAAGTGGTCCACTCAACGTATAACAATCAACTAACTAACTTTCTTCTTCATACAAAAGGTCCTCGCCAATTTAGTATTAAAATGACATTGTTTTCAATCTCTGGCATTTCCGCTTACATAATTGACTTTTACATTATATGACTGAATACATTTTTATTATTATTTAATTTTATTAAATACTAAATACAAAGCTCTTTCCTTAGTTAATTCTGTGTTATTTAATACCAAATATGATATTTTTACAATGTTTTCTATCTCAAAATGTCATATTTACAGCATAGTTGAATGTAGGCCTTAAATTGTACTTCCTGTCACTTTAAATGGTTTACCATTTTTATGAAGTTAGAATTATTATTAAACAAGATCCCTGATTGAAATAATATGTTTATTTTTCCTTAATTCCTTGTAATTTTATGATCTGGTTATCTAAATTAAATATTATCTTTAAACTGGTCTTTCCCCCTTAGATTCCAGTGTTATTACACTTGCATTTTTTCTAATAATCTTTCATACATTCCTTCAATCTCTTTATAACGTATTGTTACAGTTATTGTACCCTGTGATTGATTTACATTATATAAATTTCATCAATTTACTTGATTTACTTAACTTATTTATGCATTATAAGGTTGTTGAGATTTACCATTTTGCCTAGATTTTACTTTTGTTCACATACAACGTTTATTATTATTACAGCTTGCTAATACCCTTCTGACCGATTTTTTTTTATAAACTCTTAACTAAATTACTCTCATCTAACTACAGTAAGGTTTACTATTAGTTAACATCATTAAATATAATAAATATTTTATAACAACAACAAAATTATACCCTGTTTCAAACATTTCAGCCTGGATTTCAATGAACCTAATATACACAAAACACATTTGTTTTTTCCTTATAAATTATTCCTTAAAATTAATTTTGGTACAGTCTTGGCTGTTTTTGTTTTATTTTAGGTATGTACCCTTGGTCACTTCACTATTTATTGCCTGCTCTTATTTTATCTTTTGTCATTTTATTTAATGTTGTAAGATAAAGAGTGGCACTTATATAGAAACATTTTTAGTTTATTTTCATAACAAAATAACTTACACTGGTCCACTATTATTCTTTGATCTTATCTCTATTCAGTTTTCTAGTCTTATAGGATCAAGAATCTTATTTACAGAGGATTATTAAGATTTCTTTGTTTTTCTCATTATAAAAATAACTTTCACTGGTACACTTTTAATTATACCTCTAGACACTTTTACTTATATGTACTTTACATTAGTTTTTATTTTATGGTGTTATACTTTTTTAGGGACCTTTAATCTCTTTTGGGGTTTTATATTTTTTATTACTTGGTTTCTTTCATAAGTAGTCCTTTTATTCTGGATGTCGGTTTCTTCTGGGTATTTCCTTACTTAATCCTATCCTACCTGGGTATTCCTTACTTTATCTTGGCTTTTTGTTTTATTTTTTATAACTTGTCATATATTGCATATTTGGTTTTAATTGATATTCTTTCTTCAGACTATGATTGCACTTTACTGTGGTCCTTAATTAATTTTTAGTGTAGTTTTCTTTGATTTAATTTTATTTATACTTTATTTATGATCATTTTTTCATTCAGAACAATGTGGATCATCTGTCATGCTACAATATTGACAATATTATTTATTAATAATATTTGCTTTAAGAGCAACTTATGACAGTATTCGATTTATTTTTAATTGACTACCGACTTTTATGTCGTCAACAGAATCTCGTCTAGAAACCCAAGGATGTTTACTCAAGTTACAATTTCCGTCAGATCTCAGTCCAATAATAGATTTTAATAGAATTCAATCGGCACAACTGTTATAGAATGGAAAGTACTCCTAGACTGGACGACTCTATACCCAATTAGGAACTTACCGCCAGATAATACAGGACAACACAAATTTTGAATAAGACTATAGAAACCGTGCTACACAGAAATCCAAGAATCCAATCAAGCTACTTCAACACGCAACCAAACTAATCACCTCATACACCGCATGTGTAAAATCTAAACTGCAAATAACAATATCCTATACCAAGCAAAATCTAACAGAAAACAAGAGGGGGACAAGGTCGAACTGAAAAATACACACTTGACAACAGAACAAAATATAATCATCTCAGCCCCAAGTTAAATTTGAATTTCCAAAAATTATAAATCAAAATATCTGCTACCTGACTGGATGAGACAACTCCACATAGAAAACTAGAAAAAAAGCACACATCGCCGACATCTCCAATAAGCAGATACTCAATTCCTTGGGGACAATAGGCTAAACGCAACAAGGACAGAGTCAAACACGTTGATGAATCTATTTTGAAAGACTCCACACACGACCCAGCACAACGATCAAGACCCTGAAATGGAGCAAGACCTTTCTGCACGCATTTAAGACACCTCAAATTACATACTCAAAAGGAACTGATCGTTAAGATCAGCGAGTTAAAAGAGAAAAGTATATACAGGCATCGTTATATTTCCAGGATTTTAAAACATTTGTCAAAGAAAAAAAATACCTAAAGATCATGCACATTTTTAACTAAACTTTACGTCTTGAACCCTTATAATTACCACTAAAATTTAGTCTAATAATAATGGCATGAAACCTCTCAATAAGTCTCACTGACGTTTGATAAGGTCTAACAAACCAAAATCGGTTCTAGATTATAAGTTTGGCTTTTAGCTTGTTCACTTAACATTACTACAGTGCAACCGTGTAACATACATAATTTACAAACAATTTGAAAATAAGCATAACTTCACAGAAGGTCTTATGCAGATTAGGCTGGCGTTTGATAAACTGCAGTATAGCACACTCGGCAATTAAATAAACTAGTCAGAAAAGTCCTCTCAATTTATTTATCCTGCTAAAAATTTACCTATGTAACGTGAGTTTGACACGTTTACATACAAACAGAAGTACCTGAAGGGAGTATTCTTACCTTGTACTGAAGGGAGTCAATTATTTTTATTTTCTCGTCCAATAACAAAGTAACAAAACGTGGTACTTTTATTGGCAACACAGCTTCCTTTTCATTTACTGAAGATATTTGAATCCACCTCAGCCTCACTGGGAAAAATGGAAACGAATCCAAGGCTAACGAATCCAAATCATCAAATATTCATCTTACTGAAAAGCAACTGCCCCAAAGTCTATGTCAACAGTGTCAAAAGACCATAAAATCAAGTTGTCAATGTCACACGCCTTTACTTAGATTCACACGCCTTATACAATCGCATATTAAAAACATCGAAAATGTACTGCAGGAACGGATTACAGTTCCGATGCCGTTAAATAGCATTTGTTTATTTACTTATTACTATGGTAATTAATTCTGGTCTCCATGGAGTTTTTGACATCTTTATACGCATCGACAAAAGAGCATAATAAAAGAGCGTAAATCGTGCGAACAAGGCAAAATATAAAATTCCAAGTTACACAGTGTTTTTTGCCTTGTGTCAAATGTTACCTGTGCAAAATTTGGTGTCAATCGGAGTAAAGGTGTGGATTTGTATTCAATACAAAGTAATCCTCAGACTTTTAGTTATGTATATATAGACTAATCTGCTTACCTTTATGTGTGTCTTCAAATTGGACACTACAGTCAGCGAAATTTAATATATTTGATCTTGGGCACACACATCAAACATTAAAAAGTTAAATTAAGACCGTCCACTTTCTCAGTATGTTCATAAAATCTAGAAATTTGTAGACAATGTGACCCTACAAAATATAATATATGGATTGTACACAGTTTCAATTAAACGTTCTAAAAGCTGTCGCGAGTGTCTCCTATTATGTGTCCACGCATATCTTATGCAGCGATTTCCACATCTCATACGTCAGTCAAGTCGTCCACAAACAATGCATCATACAACACCCTAACCGTATTATTTCTATGCCCCAAAATTAACAGAAGATTTGACCTGTAAACTGGCTACTGCCTACTGGCAAATAACAATTTTGATCTTTTAGTGTCCAAGAAGTGACATCGCCGGATGATATCGGTTAGGGGCATGTGTGTGTGTGTGTGTGTGTGTGTGTGTGTGTGTGTGTGTGTGTGTGTTTTAATAGGTGATATTTGCATATAAAATAATAATTTTACTCTTGACATATGATAGCATGTTTCAATTAGAATTAGTTAAAGTAAAAGTTGCCTGTTGGAACACTGTAATATAGACAATAAGAATCATGTCAAAATTGTTAGATGAAGTTGATTTTTGACTGTAAAAACAGTGTGTTGTGAAGTAGTGCGAACATATACACAGGCATATGGCAAGTGCACATGTGCGCGTGTGAATAACTGTGTTTGAAACAACAATAACAAAGGAAATAAATTAAATAACTACTGTGTAAATCAAATGTCCGATATAAGACTTACACCAGATTGTGCATAAAATAAAGACCTGTCTGAACGAGTATATTAGTTTTTTCATAAAAACATTTTATCACCTACAAGAAAAACAATAAAATTATACCGGTTTTATTTGCAAGTTTTACATTGTTCATATGCAATTTCTTACAAGTAGAATTGTGCCGGTTCGAAGCCGGCGGTTACAAAATATAAATTCTAGGAAGTTTTCATGGTTGTAATATGCGTGAGTGAGGCGCGGAGCCAGCCGTTACAAAATATTTTAGAAGGGTTCGTTTATGTGTAACATAACGTGAGGGTGCCGGGCGACCTTTGGTCGACGGTATGAGGGGAGCGGCGCGGTGTGCGGTTGCGCGCGCAGCTCGGCCAGTGAGGTGGAAATTGCTCTCTGCCGAATTCAGTCAACGCTCGTCCTCGCTTACAGAGTTCTTCCCCCTTCGTCTCCGCTCTTCGATTCGTTTCTACGCAGTTTGGTATCTTCTACATGATTGAGTAGAGAATATACGACATCCCGGTAAGATTTAATTATTTTCATTAGTTGTGTGGATATTTAATAGCAAGATTTATGCTATCGTGTGAAGTACGTATTTATGTGTGTGTGCGACCTGACAAATTAATGTAAGAGAAACTCATTTTTTTCTGTTGTATGTAACGCCCTTTGTATAGCCATGCCTTATTATTTTCTGTTATAATGCGAGAAGTTTCAAGGGTCATTCTCAGAGTAAAAGTGCTTTACATAAAAAATTAATCACACAAACTTGGTGTGCAGTCAGGTAGTGATCTGTGTCGGGGCATGTAGCATACTGTCACCGTCTTTGTTAATTATGTTCACAAATAGAGAATGAAGTGTGAGAGCTTCTGTGTATGAAACTTAATTGAAGGTAAAACATTCTCAATGCTGTGAGGGACTTGCTGTTAAAATTTTTTCTGACTAAATTATGATTACTGCTCTGCACGTGGCCGGTTTAACCTGCAAAATTTTGTCGAAGCATGTTGACTGAGTTCAGTTCACTTTATATTATGCCACAATTTAATAAGTTCTGTTCATAATGCAAATTTACTTATTCCATGGCTGAATGTAGACTATTTAAGCAGGTTGTAAAAACTTTAATTAATTAATTTTGTGCCTTTGGTGAGAGTTAGCTGGCGGCCCGTTAAGAGGTTAATTACCTTAACTCGGGTGTACATTCTTATAGACTGTTCTCTAATTTACTTGAATTCTTAGGGTTCTCGCCCTAAGTCGGTTTCCTGGTTGGCGCTGGGCTGTACATCTGCCCGAGCGGTGAGCCATGTCAAGACCGCCTACGAAGAGGGAGATGGAGACGGGATCACCACGTTGCACTCACCAGCACTTATGAGGTGACATTTATGCTTTTTCTTTTTGGGGGCCGAACCGGCAGTGTGCCTGTTTTATGAGAATAACTTAGATGCCCGGGGACCACGTGTCCAGACTCTATTTGGGAAGTGAACTGTGATCATGACTCTGAACACTATCCCTTAAAATTTCATAAACCTTTTTTTATAACTCATTTAAATAACACTAGAAGCTATGCCTGTAAGTGCGTGCTGCACTGCGAGAGCGCGCCATAGAAACATTTTAATCTTGTACCATTTTATTGTTGCGTCTAATTTACTCTTTCTAAATTTAATTTTTGCTCAGTAGTTCTGTTCCGGCTGGAACAGCTGTGTATAAATTTTTAATTTGACTAGGGATTTCATATTTAAGGGCTGGGGACTTTCCGGGGTTTTTCTTGGGGACTTTTCTGGGTTTACAATATGGGACTTAGTTTTTCTGACACGCTGGTACAACTTCAGACAGGATGATAGCCTGTCAACTTTTGTCAACTACATGTAGGCGCGCTCCCGCAGATGCCAGGGCACAACCACCTTATTGTATTCTTTTCTAATTATGTTATACAGTTATCTGAGGCTAATCTAAACGATTTATTAATGTTCTTGAAGTATTTTGCCGATTTTGCCCCTTGCACAAGGGCTAAGCTGATTGTTTTCTTAACTGGCAAATACATATGGGTTGACTTCACACGTAGAGAAATTGCTGTTTAATTTGGAATATAAAACTGGTTTTCATCCTTTTCTTTTGGGTAAATTAAATAAATATACAGATTGTCAAAATCTTCTGAAATTGTAAAGCCTCAATCAATTAATTGCTGTTATTAAAGTACATAAGGATTTAATTCCTTTTTGGGATTTTGTGAAGTCAATACTGTCTAAAGTTTTGTAAACACTGTCTGGAAGTAGGTGAGGAGTTGCTAACATTACCTGGTGCTGTGAACGGAACAAAGGTTCACACACTCATCATGGGTCATTAATAAACGTAATGCTAGACAAAAGGGTGGTCCAGTTTCATTTATACGTTATGAATTGTTCGTCTTTAAAGGGGTTTGGAGTTTATGTTGTCCTACTGAACGGGTTGCCTACGGGCGTATATTTTATCACTGCCGGGGCATAAAATGATAGTTGCTTTACCCGGTGGGTGGGTGCGTTACAGGGGCATGCGTGTTGAAAGTAAATGATTATGAGTTGTGTACCTTGTGTTCTGTGTGTGTGTTGTATGTGTCTAGCTAGCCACACGACGGGGAGAATTTTACATGTGTTTGTGCATTTTATATTTTATTCATGTATGTACATTTAACTTATATACTATTGTATACACTTGTTCTGATGCAATTCTATCCAATTATATACACTTTTCCTTAGGTAAACTGGAATTATATATACTAGTTGTGATTTAAATTTTTATATTATATGTATATGTATATACATTTACTTTATGCACACTTATGTTGATGTACACTTAATTTATACATGCTTGCCATGATGTACCTTTGGTGGTTTTATATGCATGCATATATTCACCTTGTACACATGTATGAGTTCCAGAGAATAATAAATCTGTTATTGTTATATTATGGCTGAGTTCATTGCGAGTCCCGTCATACTGGACCCAGCATAATGTCTGCTTCTCTAGGCTCTTGCCTAGTTCTATATAACTTGTAACCTCTCTTTGAAAGCCAATGAGCAAGGCGATAGAAATTTAAAAGGAAATAAAATAAATACCAAAAGCATAGAGAGGTTACAGAATGTTATGTAGACTAGAACCGTAAGGGTGGTGGAACGTTTTGACCAATAAAATTGGCTAATAGATCAGTTGACTTGATCCGTGACGGGATGTAAAAATCAGTCTAGCTTAGGACTCAGAAGAATCAGTCTCGTTACTCTATAACGTGTAATCGTTAACTCCAATTCAATACGTTATGCCTGTCAGTAGTTGCGGACACTAGTAATAAAGTGCGCGTCTGAATAATCCCGAGTGCTAGCTCGGTAAAGTTCAAGATCGTCCGTGTAGGCATTTATGAACACATCAATTTTGCGGGAGCCATATGAATCAGTAGTAATTAATAATTCAACACTGTTCATAAAAGTATCCAACCCGTAATCAGGTATCCGACCCTGAGATCTGGAAAGCAGGAGGAGATCCTGAAGAGGAACAACAGGAGGAGCGGCGCTATCCTGACGACTACTTGAAAGGAACTTGTGTCGACACTTATCAAGAAAAGAGGATCAACATCGCATCGTTCATCAAACCAGAGAAGCGAAAAAATTTATATTAACTAAATCAATCAATATAAAAAACAATTATAAGCTAAACGAGACAGAAAAACTTGTTGGAATTAAGACTTATGTAACTAGAGTGTAGGAAAGAATTGTTTTTATGTATAAAGAGAAGGTCAACAGAAACTGTTCATTAATTTTATTTCCAACAAAAGTAGTAATTTATTTATTTAAACAGAACGATTAATTAATTTTATATTGTATTAGAAACAATCTGCAATTTTTTGTGTTATAAACAGTAGTAAAATTATGTGCAATTTAAAAATTAAGGGAAATCTTAATAAAAGCGTAAACATTCCATGATCTAATATTGACTACTTATTATATGCGTTCTTGTACATCGTAATATACAATCGCAACATTCTTTATATCTTGCATGTATATCCTGATAGCAAATCAATATCTTTAAAAAACTCGGAACAGTTAACTTGAAAGCAAAATATTTGTTTACTATATGAATGATGGGCTACGACAAACGGTATTTATCTCAATAAATTTGAAATAATTTTTATTATTTCCTCTTTCTCTAGGTATTTTTGTTTTGTTTTTTATATTATTATTTATTACCATTCAATGTATTAATGAACTATACATTTTGACTGAGTCTTGTTTCTTGTGAAATCTTAAATCGTCTCTGTTAGATTTGTACATTGTAGCATAGGTAAATGTTTGCGTTTGTAAAATCATTTACTTTATTTTACCTTGATTGTAGTTGAACTTTTATTGTAAATTCTTAAGTTTTGTAATACCAGTCCCACAGCATTTTGTACCATTCTTTTTATTACGTGTATTCAAAAACGATTATCGTTACGAACCAGAATTACTTGACTACTGAAACTCTGAAATGTTAACTTTAAATTTTCAATTACAGCTGTGGAATTCGAAACATTTAACTTACTAAACGCCAAACCACTGACCGACAGACGGTAAGTATATTCAGTGCCTCTGGCAGTGGAAGTTCAAGTGTGTTCATCAGCTTTCATTATACGTGCAAGAGATAGTAAACGTTTTAGGGTAATACTATGTACAATAAGAGAAACATTTACCCTACCAATGTAATAATTAACATGCTTGTTGATGCAGGACTAAATTGCTATAGGTAGTAATCTTAAATACGTTAATTTCCTTTAAAAAAGTAAAACATTGGGCAATCAACATTAATGAGTACTTCCATCGGCTTAGAGAATAATGGAGTGTGGATAATAAAACGAGTTATTGAACTCCAAATCCTTTCATTTATTAGTCACAAAGTTTACAAATTCAGGTAGAACAGTAGAACTTCGTGACTGTTAAAATCTATTTCTGTTCAATTTAGTGTTCCTCTCGTTAATATTTTCACAAAACAAAAATAAAATTAATATGTGATTATCAGCATTTAGGTGAACGTTTGAACGTTTGAACTCTGAATCAAGGCTGTCAGCATCAGTACACATTTATTGCACTGCTATCTGTGATTCCCTTCTAATGTATGTAGCAACGATAAACTTTAGTAGACATTATCTAAAAGTTTATATTGATTTATAAGTCCGCAGATACGATGTCGAATATACGTTCATTGCAAACACACTAGAATAATCCTTATTAAAACCAAACTGTATTTTATGAACTGAGCACAGACCCTAAAAAAATTACAGTTATACGCTATGCAAATTTTCATATTTTACAAAATACTAGTGTTTATAAATGAAGCTAAATAAATTAATTTATTCCATGAAAATAACAAATCACTAAAACTAGCACATACTATGTAATTTGTTCAGTTAATTATTTTACGTTAATTTATACAATAAATAATATTGCAAACAAATAAAAATAATAGTTAAGATTATTACTTATGGAATGGCATCACAGTTACACAAACAACAGAAAAACATTTTTACTTAGAGCAAATGATTCTCTAGCAAACAAGCGCGCGTGTGTAATGTTTAACGGTAATTATTAAAGAACAGTTCTTTTAACCTTGTGGAAAACAGTAAACAGTTTGATATATTTCTTACGGACGCTTAAAAACATTTAAGCAAATGGAACATTTGACCTACCTTGTGACGATTTAAGATGCCTAAATCCCACAATAAATAAAAAAAATAATAATAAAAATTATAATACTAAAATAATTTAATAAGGTACTGATGAACCCTTTTTCCATGCCCCAAATCGGTAGTAACATGCCGATTTGCCAAAAAAAAAAAAACAGTTAATAAAATTAAATGTAAGAAACCCAATAAATCTATAACGACCTCGCGTTACATAAAAGAGTAATAAAAGTATAGAGTAATGTAATTAAATTGTAAGCAAATTAAAGGAAAATAATTAATAATAATTGAGAACTACTTTTCGCGTTGAGAAACTACCCGCGCGCGGACAGCCCCATTACCCCTATAGTTAGTTCAGTTGAATCAGAGACTCCGCTGCTGATACAGCGTACAGAAAGTTGTGTTGACAATATAAAACATGTAGACTAGGTAAAGCTTGTGTAATTGCCGAATGATGTAAATCTTGTAAATGACTTGAGTGTGCAACGATGACATCTCTATAATTAAATAACATCACCTAAATGTGATGTTAAACTTTTAGAATGTAACTGTTAAGCATAAGCAGTATGTGCGGTACAACAATGTGAACACCAGTGAAAGTTACCACCAAGAAACAGACCACAAGAATCTACAGAAGAGACAGACTACTCATCTTTAATTATGACACTATACTTCACCAACACACGATAGACAGAAGATCTCCCAGACACCCTGCACAACAGACAGAAAGCGCCGATTCGCCGAGGACATGTTACACACAGGTGACACGGAAGTTCTGCTTCCGTGGTTCAGAACTTAACTTAAACTAAAATATGAAAGACACTTAAATAACAAAAATAAGAGTAAAATAAACCACAAAAGACTGACCTAATTACCATAACATTGTAATTTTATGATATGTATCAAGATGTGTTAAATTTAATGAGTATAACACTCTAAAGTTAAATAAGCCCATTCTTCAGATGGCACAAAATAAAGATTATTATTTGTAATATCATATACAGGAATAAACAACTCGGATCCGAGGGTAGTACAAGTTATGTTCACCAGACTTACACTAATTTCAATTGTACGTAATGTGCAAATATTTTTGTCTTTAGTATACACATTACTAATTTTCTACTATGATGTTAAAACCAGTATGTAATAAAGAGATGTCATGGTCCAAAAAGGTGAGTGAATAAATCTACAAACCCCTGTCTAAATCCCTGAATTCACGGGATCCTATTTAGCGTTTGTTTATATTTCAGTTAATTATGAGTTTGTTGATATTATGGCAGCCTGTTTAATTGACCTGAGCCAATTAACCAGGTTCCCGATATTATAACGTTGAGACGTTATAACCATAACACAGAATTCTAAACGGCAATATCAAATCACCGCGTGTTCAGTTTATTGTAACGCCGACTCATCACATAGTAGATTTCTAAAGCCTACGTGACGCTTGTCACATACTGAGAAATCAGCAGGATTGTAATTGTTTACAGAACTGCTTACAGACGTTCGGTGTCACACGACTGACATATAATATTACTGGAATTTATCGTAAATCATTACGCCACTAGTGACCTTGCCTGATTATGAAAAGACAACACGATACAGTTGCCTGCGAGGTCAATAAGTTGTCAGACTAACAGCTAAGATTCGTCAGCTCCTCAAACATAGCTACCACTAGCAACGATACAGCGCATGCCTCGCCAATGTCATAGAGAAACTAGCCTGTTTTTAACTACTTTCAGCGGTGAGCTGCACAGTGGGCACATAGAGGCGTTGCCGTATGTGTGTTCACATTTATATGTTCCTCTGACACTTATAAAGATCGCTTACCTTCGTAGACTACCGTACTGCTAATACGAAGTTAGAAGGAGGTTGGTTCGGACGTTAGTCGAACCCAGCACAGCTTAACACAGACTTATTATTACAGCGCTATTAGTAAAAGTGATAAATGTTTATTGCTTGTGTTTCAAACAACTTTAGTTACTTAATTTGATGATTTTTATTTTGTTTATGTTAATTTTTGTTTTGTTCGTTACTTTAAGAACAGTTTCAATTTGAATAAAGTTGAACAGTTACTTCAAATAAAATGTAAACAAAAACTGTATCGACATCTCAGGCGTTCTGCAGTTTATCCCACTGTTTTTGATAATCCTTTAGAGCAGTGGTTCCCAAACTTTTTAGGTAATGGAGCACTTTTCAGTAGAAAAGTTCATCACGGAGCACTAATTTTCACCTAGCACTTATATGAGCACACTATTTGAGGATAGAAGGTAAACATTCAGAATTTAGAACTTCAGACATATGAAACACGCTTTATTATTTTATTTCACTACAAAAAATATTTTTAACTCTAATTTCACTACATACATTACAAAATAAACAAACAAAAAACATATTAAGGCAACACATTTTAAAACGAACTAAAAGCAAGTATTGTAAATCCATAATATAACCTCATAGATCTTGTACATAAAACCATTTTTAATGTTGCAAAACCAAAAATGCTACTTGGGACCATAAAAGAACTATTCTAATGAGAGGGATGAGACTGAATTGATTTACATAACTTAGCTATATCTGGTTGAATTTGGGACAGCTGGAGTCGAATATCTTAAGTCACATTTTTAAGACCTGGTCATTTCTTTATTCTTCCAATTTCTTCAAGGAGCACTAAGAGATGTTCAAGAGCACAGTTTGGGAACCGCTGCTTTAGAGTAAGGTAAACATATTGCTACGTTCGATGAGATGAAAGGCAATTACGCAACCCTCTTGAACATTCGAGGGTGTCTTTCTACGCGTTTCTCAACTAGCCCAGTGCTCTGTGAGCTGGCACGTCGGTCAAAGTGGAGTTTTGACCTAGTCTCCAGATTATTCTAACCTCTGCAAATACGTAATTATTCTTGGTATGCAGCAGAGAAAGTAGTAGAGGCCTCCGCAGGGTAATACATAAACGTCAGTGACCGGCTTAGCAGTTAATTACACTCGGAGGTATTGGAGAGTGTAGAGAGGTTCGAAATTATTGTGGTGGTTTAGTAAAAAGTGTAATTAGTCCGAACTGTGATAAGGTATATTTCTGTTGTGTATGGGCAAATTTAACTTGAATTATTGAGTAAGTGTGCTTTGTTCATTTAAAACTGCAGTTTGCGACTAATAAAACTTTGTAATTAGAGTTCATTGGTGTCAGTTATCCTGTTTCCACCGGACAACACGACGATCGGTGTAACAGTTGTAACAATACAGTATATTGTTTATCATATTTCAGCTATATTACACTGAGACAACTACTAATGAGAAAGTCATATCAGAGTTGCAAGAATTTTGCGTGCAAACCTTAAGTAGCACATTACTGATAACATTGTAGTACCCATTTACTGATTTTTCAAAAACTAATTAACGGGCGTGCAGTATTTCTAACGCATTTATTACACTAAAGTTAAGGTTACAATTGTCCTTACAGTAAAGGACGTAAACTCAATATATCGTGTTTTTTGTTCTCACGACTGGCATATTCCATTGGGGTTATGCAAATTATAAAATGCGTCTACCAATAAGGTTTCTACTTCTTGTAGGGAATAGATTTGTGTAATAGTACGGGAGTTTAATTTATAGTTAAGCAATTCCTGAATATGTGAGGTTTAAATCCTAAAGTGGACAGTAATAAAATAAATTGGAACATAACTTATTGCTAACGTAGCTTAAAAGAATTGAGCGAAGTTAAAAATTAAAAAAGGTTTTTGACAGAAACCAAACAATTAAAAAATCTGCCTTTTCTGATTATGATGCACACGTGTCTTTTATGCTTGCGGTTTTGATCCCCCCCCCCGCAAACTGCCTGCATATACTTGCTGAGTAGAGATTCGCCACCTCCGCTCCACATACTACGCCGCTTCTCTTCATATTTATATGCACATAAATTTCCTCCAGTGCGCGGAGCCATTTAATGGCTACACCGCTTGACAGGCTGAAACCCTATCCCTCAGGCGTGAAATGTCATAACACAGGATTTGGCTTCTGCCCATAATTCGTTTCAGCTCAGCACGGTGAAATTTTATTATTAAATAATGTTTCTTCATTACTGCAACAATTATTTACTAAATAAACAAATTAAGTAAATTCTGATGAACATTACCATTATATTATCCATTCCATCCCCATAATACTGTATGAAAAAATACTTAGCAACTGTCGAATTTGATTCTTAAGAAAGTAGTAAAAGTTACTTCGACAAAATAGAGCATACTGTCAAATAGCTGCATGAGAGAACATATAGAGGTACCAATGCAACAGTAATGATCAACAAGTTCACTCTCTTATCTGCTTTTCTAGCAAGAGAACTTCGTTCTTGTAGATATACAATTTTAAATTACTTCATTTCGAAGTTACGCTATATTCAGTAACTTGACCAGATTAAGGGTTAATATACGAGGCGCTCTTGAAATTAATAGCTTTGTGAATGTCATGGTATAACCACATGGGAAGCCTATGGAGAAGTAATGGTATCAGGACTTATTCATACGCGGTTCTGAGCCTCAAGGTTGTAGCATGGATGCAAAAGATAGCATTTGAAGTCAAAACAGTTACTACTACTACTACTCTCCAGCACTACAGCCCATGGTGAGCCTTGGCTTCCGCTACGACCCGTCTCCACTCATCTCTGTCCATTGCCTTCAGTTTCCAGTTCCTAATACCCATCTTTCTCAGATCTTCTTCCACATCCTGCTGCCATCTTCTTCGAGGCCTGCCTCTTCTTTTTTTGCCCAGTATCGTTCCACTTAATACAATTTTGGGCATCCTCGTAACATTCATACGGGATACGTGTCCCAGCCATCTAATTCTAGCTGATTTTATGTGCCTCACCACGTCTTGTCCACCAATCAACTCATTTATTTCACTGTTATTTCGGATCCTATACATATTCCCTTCCTTCACCGGTCCAAATATCTGTCTCAAAATTCTTCTTTCAAAAATTCTTAGAGCGTTTATATCCTTCTTTACGAGAGTCCATGTCTCGGATGCATAAGTAACAACAGGCCTGCTCAGTGTTTTATATAACATCAATTTGGTTCTTGGAGTTAAAAGCTTTGATTTCAGTAATGATTGGTTTGCATAGTAGGCTCTATTGCCGGTTATGATTCTATTTACTATTTCGCTGCTCACTCGGTTGTCAAAACAGTTAAAGCGGCTTAATTCTGAAAGTGTAAAGTACACTTAAAACCAATACGTACATAACTACCAGGTTCTGGAAGGTAGAAGTGATTTTGGACGAAGTGAGAAGTGACGGGTGGCTGCGCATGCGCTATAACGCGGTTCGCGTGTCCACAGCCAAAAAGAAATAAATAAACAAATGCACTTTCAGTTTAATCTTTAATTTGGTAAGAAAGATGAACAATGTTTCAAACAGTCGCATCAATTCTTGCATAACAGTCACGATTTCACATTAAATTCCATGAAATATCTGTAGAAGGTTTGGTTGTTACCTTACGTTGAGCATAAAGTTTCAAACAGTACAACGCAATCGGTATTAGAAAAATCAATATGTAATTGAATGCTCAGTAAACTCAAGAGCTTTTACTTACAATAATTGGCTGCAAAAGTTACAAATAAAGTCCGGTAACTTGCATAGCGTCTGAGTCCATTAAAACACTTCACAATCTTCTATAACTATATTCCATTAATGTGAAACGCATTTACTTTATTGCAAAACTCGTCAGCTTTTATGACACAGCTAATCGTTGCCATCGCTCTTCTGACACAAATTCTAGGAATTTTTTTTTTATTTCTTGGAATATTAAATTGCATTCATATATTTCGTTTGTCGTTTGCAATCCGCAAATGATGTTACAGTAATTGATCTGCACATAAATTCATTCAGTCATATTGGTAACAGAAAAGCCATTATACAGTATTAAACAGTAACACTGCTTGGAAATCGTTCATGTTTAATCTTGTAATATTACTCTCACTGTTTGGAACTAGCAAGCAACATTTAAATCAGAATGAATGAATAATGTAAAAGTTGCAATGTTGTCTACAATCGAAAGCAGTTTTAATATTTATAATTATGGACTGCAACATAATAGCACATTAAATGCTTTTTATGACCATATGGTATTGTTATAAAACTCTTAGCACCCACAAAAGCATGTTAGAATTGGTGTAAATTACCTACCTGAAGTGTGTGTTTATACCTCGACCCACCGCGGAATTTTGTATGGTTACACATGGGAATTTTATATCCTTATAAGAGTAGCTCCGGTGATTGAGAATTAGAGTGTTTGCATGAAAGCACTTATGGTTCTGTTACAGACGCTGAATCCCCATTATCGGAGAATAAGCCTTGTCGGACTTAATATCAGCTTACGTCAAGTTATATAACGCTACTCTCGTTGACCTAACGTTTAGTTTAAGAGACCAAATTTATACTTTACTTTTGGTAGACTCTATTTTATAAAACGCTTAATATACTATTGAGTTTTCAGACCATTTCAAAAGTTTTAGTTTTTACGTTGCGGAGAGGCAAAAACGCAATTAAATTTGACAAACATACACATATAAAAGTATTATAGGGCGATGTATATAAGTGTGTGTACGCGTGTGTGAGTGCGTACGTCTTTGTACGTGTGGAAAATAAAGAAACTACAGGAAATATTAACCATCTGTAGCCGTAGCTTAATTAAATACTAATTTCCACCTGTTTTAATGTAAATTATATATAGTTCAAGTTATATATGTTATAAAAATTCATTCAATATTAACATAGTCGATACACATAATTTTGAATTTTTAAGGTTTTAGGCAAATGTATCAAGGTCAGAAAATTGTTTTTCATATAGCTTGGAGAGGAATAAAATATGCTATTCTATGCTATTATTGTATATATTTACAAAATGTCTACGAACGAATAAAGATGAGAACATCATTTATACACGAATTTTTAAAACTACAATGGACTAAATACATGCTACTAGTTTTAGGTGTGATTTTTCAAATTTTAATGGACGTTTTCTAAGAAAATAGTATTGAAAGAAAACAAATATTGAAAGAAAGAAAGAAAGGGTTAGATAATCTAATGAATACTAAAACTAAATTTGAAAATAAAGATATAATTTATAATTTATACTGGAGGCCTTTACTTGATGAAAATCCATTATATTAAAGAATTAAAGAAAACTAAAAACTTGTTTTCGTGATTTTCACTCGTCAATTTATTTTAAAAAAATATATACCACGACAGCTGTTTCGGCACACAGTGCCTTCTTCAGATGGTAAGAGCTGACTAGTTACTTACAATAAAACATCACATAAAGCCAGTGCTATGAAAACGATAATCGACTCAAGTTCGAACAATAAACAATACACATTACATATACACAACTATATACAAATTAGAAAGGAACGTACATTTACTTATATAATTTCAAATTTAAAAGCGGAGAGCTATTTAAATGTGTGTTAAATTTAATGATAACTTTAAAATTTTACATATATTGGAAAAAGGTAAAAAACTTGATTTACTTGAAGCCCTCGAAATTAATAAGCGTAAAGATTTAGGTTTGCTTTTGAACAACCAAACTGATTTAAATAGCTCTCCGCTTTTAAATTTGAAATTATATAAGTAAATGTATGTTCCTTTCTAATTTGTATATAGTTGTGTATATGTAATGTGTATTGTTTATTGTTCGAACTTGAGTCGATTATCGTTTTCATCCTTTATGTGATGTTTTATTGTAAGTAACTAGTCAGCTCTTACCATCTGAAGAAGGCACTGTGTGCCGAAACAGCTGTCGTGGTATATATTTTTTTTTTTTTAATAAATTTACGAGTGAAAATCACGAAAAAAAGTTTTAATTCTTTGATATACTTTATAATATAATCAAGAAGTGAAAGGTAGAGGAGGACGGATAGGTAACATTAAGAATTAATTTGCATATATGAATGTTTTTTTAAATAAGGGTGAGTGACCGCGCCCATAGGCAAGTTGTTTGCGTTGAATATAGAAAGGATAAAAGGGATGGTTTTGACAAGCATTGTAAAATTCTACCGAAAAGGAAATTTCAGTTAAAAGGGTAAATGAGAAAGGTTTTAAAACGTTAGGTTTTGAAAAAAAATTTACACACACACACACACACACACACACACACAGAATGTGCTAGAAAAATATGTAACTGTACAGATATAGGTGACTGAATGAACTCGGTAGTTAAGAAAGGACATTTAACTTATAGCTTGTTTGCGGCGGTTTGTGCGGCAGTGAGGCGGATGGGGGTGTGAAGAGGTTGTTTGTACTGTTGTTGTTATTTCCGATATGACGATGAGCTGTGAGGCTTGAAAGCGATAATCGGGATATTTTTTTCTATAGTGGTGTGCAACTAGTGATAATTCTGTTTGTTACTGTAACCACTAACACAACTTTCTTAATTAAATTTATAAACAATTTATTCACTACATTTTTACAGAAATAATATTGGTTAAAAATTGGCAAACTTATGTCAAACAAAGTGTTTACAATTCATTACAAATAGAAATTATCTGGTAATAAATAATTTCTTCATATATCATGCAATGTATTATATTCATGATGTTATGGAAATGTGTTGGCAGTCTGAAGATTGCTTCGTTAAGGAAAAGGCTTTCGATGCCAAACCTTTCTCAAATTCTATTCTCAATGTTTTTATAAAGTCGAATTTGAGAAAGATGAAGACAACTAAATAATCCCATCCCGAAAAAAGGACTTAGCGGTTAGGCATCAGCAATTAATATGTCAAGAGGTAAGTGACATAATAGGCCAAAGTTATATTTGAATTAAGCACACCTAAAAAGAACATTTCACAATCTGTTAGATTATATTATATTTTTATTCAACCACTTTCTGCTACAGTTCGTTTCTTGATATATATAAAGTATTTAAAATTTATAATTATATTACCTCAAGATGTTCTTTTCCTTATTTGGAACATGTTTCGAGAGTTCCTGTTCTCTCATCTTCAGCCTTCGCCATCTTGTTTCTGGTTAACTATTTGTGTGTTGGCTGCTGGATGTTATTAAAGTAGTTTGTTGGTCTTTGGTCTTTTAAAGTTGTATTATTGTGTGTGATTGTGGTATATGTTTTTGTATTTTCTGTATTTTCGATGTTGAGTGCTTTGAATATTGTGTCATGTTTTGTATTGGTTTGTATTTGTTCTGGTATTAGTTTGTTTTGTGTTTTATGTTTGTATATTTGTAAATTTTCCCAAACGTTCATTATGGTGCCTTTGTGTGGTATATGTTTTATTAGTGACACATTGGTTATGTTTGGGAATTCGTGTCCTGTGTTTATTGCATGTGTGGAATAAGGAAAAGAACATCTTGAGGTAATATAATTATAAATTTTAAATACATTATATTTTTAATACCTCTGATTTAATATATGTAAACTGTGTTATTAGATTATTAGTTGTAGTTCTTTTAATTCTACTTGATCGTATGTTTAATTTTTTTTTCTCTTAACGATTAGATATACATAAATTTTTTGTTGATGAAAAAAAGTCGTTTTGTTGACTAGTGATAATTTTCAAAATCACTTACTTTACGTACTATGAAACGGATCAATCAGATTCCTTCACATTTGATAGTATTAGGTTTCTCCATGACCCTTTTATTCAGGTGTATTTACAACTACAGCTGAAAATTTAACTCATTCGGATTCTATTAAGCAGATCATACGGTATAAGAACAATGACATTGTATCGTGCTCCTTTTTGCTGCTGAGGTTCCTCCAGCTAAACAGTTTTTTCTACAGATATTAAAACATTTGGCCAATCGACTCAACTTTTTTTTTTTGTATGCAAATACACATATTGTTTCTCTGGATCTATAATGTAAGTTTATTGGAGTGTGTAGGTTCACCTTCTATTCCTAAGACACGGTCCCTCCACACTTCTGTTTATATACTGTTACGACTGTCTACTGATCGTCGTATGCTACAGTGGAAAACAAAATACAAGACACCAATAAAGTCACTAAACACCAGCTTTAATTATCGCAGTTAAACAGTTTGTAATCAACAAGAAAATCTCTTACAACAAATTAAATAAAAATTGTTCACACGTAATATAAACGTCTACTAATATAAAACACAGATGTATTACAATGGCCCCGCACAATTATAAAACACTTAAACCACTTCGCCACAATAACCACTTGAACGAACAGAGTAATCGCCGACAATAACTCGCATCCCAAACTGAACTGAACGTCGCTGAGTATTTCTATTTATACCCCATCGAAAATCCAGAAACATCCATACAATAAACAATAAAGGAAAACATTATAGCCTAAGTCAATGCGGCCTTGACACAGTGCGCGCGGCTTCTTACGTAGTCTAGCTAACGCGTTGAGAACCACGTACATTACAGCCGGATTCCACTGGAACATTCGAGAAACTTGTAGAACGTTCCGTATTACGTGACACTTTCCCGCATTGCGTAACAATATTTTGATCTTTTTGTTTTTGTTATAAATCTCAACTCTTCCTTGATCAATTCATTTTCAAGTATATCCCTTCTCGTTACTCCCAGAACTGACCTTAGAAACTTCAGCCAACTAGGCTCTGCTACAAATGCCTCTATTTAGGGACAAGGTTTTGCTTTTTGATAGGCCACAGGGTTCAGTCATAATTTATGTAAATTTAACACCTTCCCTTCTTACTTAGTCTTTACGAGATCTTTAAAGCGAATGTGCCTGGTCGTTTTTCGTACTTTTCTCCTGTGAGTCACAATGATGTTCAGTAAACTGTCAAGTTTACATGTGTTGAGTCAGTGGGCATGTTATGAAACCGCCTTATCTGCCCAGACTATACTACCCCACGCGGACGCTCATTGATTTCATGGCTGAGCGCATACTACCTCACTATTAAATAAAATCATTACAAAATACAATTGCCACTTTAATTTTTTTTAATTTGTGAATTGATGCAGAAATCTTTCGACCTTTAAAACGAGCCTAAGAGCGAATTATTCCGATTATTTGGTAATGATAAAAGATGTTTTACAAAATTGATAACGACTTCTTATCTAACACAGATAACAATTACTAACTTTACACAAGTCTTGAAAACATTCATGCTATAACGTGTCCATATTTCGTTGCAGTCGGACGCCGCGTCTTTATATAATTTTGTTTTAAAGTTGATGTTTCTCTGTATTAAGTAAAAAAAAAAAAAAAAAAAAACGGGCACTTTATTTATTCCGAGCAATGCAACTCTGGAAAAAAATAACGAAAAAGAGTTTTGATTACCACCATTCTACGCACACTGAAATAAGCAAAACATTGGTGTAATTTGATTTAAGGTTAGTGTAGGCGTTAACTTGGAATTAAGGTTCAACTCGAGTGCACATAGTTTCTGCGCCCACAGTACATGGTATATTACACTAACATAACTCAGATGAATCTGTACTAATTTGATTGTTGTAAAAGCAAAAGAGAGAGAATGGTGTCTTAGTAATGATTATAAGTAGGAATAAAATTTATGAACGCCTATAATTTTCGGGTTTAATATATTGAAATATAAGAAATATATTTTCAAGATTTTAATGACGCTTATATCATTAAATCTTAATGAAAACTTAATAACATTGCATTTTATAATCCTCATTTTCATGGCAACAACATGATTGACGCTTATTACCAACCGGAAGGAAAACGCAATATTCTGGAACCGCGCCTAGATTCTCCAATACCATAAAGAATATTCTGATACTTTCTCGTCTACATGGCGCAACAAAATGTGACGCTGGACAGGATATTATTATTAACTTCGTTGTTACTATTACTACAGTCGACAAGTGTTTCACTACTTCCAACAAAACCTTGAACAGTCATGCTGATATTCGCTCTTTGCCATAAGCTGGTATTAAATTTGAACTTTTGAAAGCCCACACTTGCGACAAAACGTCGAAGACACGAAATTAAAATCCAACCTCAACACGTGTAATATGAACACGTCTCGTTTGTGATAATAAAGATTACAAGCTAAAAGAAAGGAGGAAAAAACGGCAAAGAAAACAAACGTAAAAGAGGAATAAAGATGGCATTCAACTGATATTTTATTTTAATGGCTGGTTATAATTCTAGAAACAATGTCCGAAAATTTAAGTCGTTTTTACAGGGACGTGTGGAAAATTAAGTAAGTGGAAAATTGCCATAAATTGAGAGGTAACTAGTGAGAGATAGGTATACAGCAGCAATACTGAAATTTATATTATCCATAATCTATACATACCATACAAAGATTTGTTATACTACACATGTAAAGGCACACGGTAATCTGTTGCAAACGGAATCACGAGACTATGCAGTTTCTATTATCACTCTAGTAAATATCCGCAGCTAAATTCTGTTGTCATTTCCAGTGCTTACCAGATAAAAACAAATTCTACTAAAACGCGAAGAATGAATAAAAAAGAAGTTGTAAATGACAGCTGAAAGCAGTTTATTGGAAAGACAGAAATAATTAAATTCTAGTGCACAGTTTAAATAGCATTCTATTCACACACACCAGAGTTCAAAAATTCATTTACAATACATATTTGATCGTCTGTTTGCGTCATTCGCTGTCCTGAATAATAGTTGTGTAATGGAAGGTCAGAAATAAATTCCGGATACGCGATGACAACAACAATACAAAAGTCTGCGCCCGGCGTCCGGCGTCCAGCCGAGGCGTGCTCAGTGTAGTTCATTCATGTATATTTATGGCTGGTTCCACACACATCGATTTCGATCGTACGGAAAAATATTGTACGATATTTTATCGTGTGTGCGTTGCTTTCACACACCACGGGTTTTTTCCGTGTAGAGTGCAGTCGTTTTAGCTCCAGATCACTCACAGTTGTACTGGAAAATGAATAAATGAATCCAAAACGTGTTGTTACTGTGTGGTTGGTGTACCGTCGTCTCAGGCGTCGTAGGATTAAACGAACTTACTGGGTTCATCCAGTTAACGAGAAAAGGGAACAAGCATAATACTATAGAATTTTAGGCCTATAGTATATTATACTATACTATTCTGTATACTATACAGAATAATCACTTTTAACTATCCGTTAAAAAAATTCACGTGTTTACATGTAACCTCGGTAGAACCTAGTCATTATTAAACTAATAATACTAGTAAAGGATTTTAAGAGTTTGATTGAAATGTTTATAAACCAAAAAAAAACTAATATTATTATTTAATAAAATTTGCTAATAATATTACTTACTTTTATAAAAGAGGTTCCAGTTTGGTCAGAAGCAACTAGTCAAATGTAGACGGATTTTTACCGAATATAACTCGTGTAGTGTGCAAGCGTACATTCTATCACGTACGCCACTGAATTCACGGACACGGCACGGCGGCCGTCTCTTGCTGTGGCAATGGACGGCAGCTGAACGGGATCGTGCCGTGCCGTGTGGAGATCGTACCGTGTGCAAGGTCCCATGCTCTTCTTCGTTCTACTAAAAGAATTCGATCCTACGATATTCTACTGTACGACCGAAATCGATGTACGAGAACCTTCCGTTCTGCTGCGAGTTTTATACTATTCCTGCTGATTGTATAAACCCTGTTCAAATATCAACTTTATTTGTGTATTGGTCATTTCAGTAAATTATTATTTACATCGAGCCCAACAATATCTTTATATCTTTTCCCATACTGTTTCCCATACATGTATTTTGTATTTCATTAAATTTCTTAAAAACTAACTCAATAGTAATTAAATAGCTTAAGACCAACATATAATAATGTACATAAAAACATAATATCTTTAAAATTATAAGTTCAAATAAGGTTAATTATTTCCCTTGCATTTACTTTCTGTATTTTTTTTTTTTTTTTAATGATTGAGTTTTTAATCCGTAAACAAAACTTTATTTAAGACAAAACAAACTTTCTGTAACTACTTACAAATACTACTTTGATTTTTCATTTGCTATACATCTCTCATTACCAGTAAGATCCATTGTACTTGCAAGTAGAATCTCACAGGGTGCCACCAATTGTTATGCCGTGACCGAGCCTGTCCAGGCGTATCAATACGCGAGGGTGAGAGATATATGAATACTCGACACAGTATGTGTAGTTAAAGCATAATATATTGAGATAAAGAAAACAACATGATGTTGACTTACATAATTTCATCCCAAACATTTCAACACTTAGTATAATTCTACCTAGGCTAACCGAAAATGACAGTGACAGTCACAGTGACATGTTATAGTCAAAATCTAAGTGAGACTTCTTACTCCTTCTTCAAAGGTAAGTAGTTTTATTCAATGTACCACCAACTCAGGTATTCCGCCCCTTTAGGTCACATGACTTCTTTCTCATACTTCTAATGGCTTGTCTTATGATCATCACACCTGAGATTATCCAATTGTACATGAACGAGTTACCATTCATGACGTCTGGAGGATCATCAGATGTTCACGTGATGGAAATTTAGTGACACTTTTTTTGCAACTGTCGTGGTTAAAAACAGGATGAGCTTAGTTTTGTCTTAGAAATAACGAAACCACTAAAAGACAAGAATAAAAAAGATTATTTTCCTTGAGAGGGGTTTACCGTGTTAACCTGGGTTAGCACTACATCATTATGGCATCCATTCCTTTCTCGGTCTACTCAGGGTCGTCTTCTACCGGGAAACAAATCTAACGTTTTAAAGGGCCATCGCTGAGAGTTCATACACTCACCACACGTCCAGCCGTTTGGGGTCTCCATCTATGCATAATTCCAACAACCTTCGTGCCGTTTTAATGTTATTGAAACTCAAGGTTGTGTAAAATGTATTGCAACTAGAGTTACTTCGCAGAAGGTCTTTCGTTAGTCCTTCCGTTCAAAAATGAGAAGTTTGTTGAATCGCATTGTGCGTAATCTAGGCAACAGATTTCCTTGTAAATAATTTATTGGTCAAGCAACAGTATAACCTCTTCATACAATGCAGCAATATTGAGACACGTTCTGACACTGTAGTTACGTGCTCATTTTATACCAATACATTGGGTATTGGCTATCTCTGTGTATGATTGTGTACTTACAAATTAATAATATTTAAACAAATATGTATAAATCAGCCCTGATTGACAACCATACCGCTTCAAGTGTCACCAACGTTTGGTAGTAAATAAAAGAATTTCGGTAGTAGCTGAAAAATAAGAACTAAAAAAAATTATTTAAATCCGTGGAAAATATTATTTTTTGCATAAAAAATTATCGTGGAACACAATTATAAAGATTTCTGAAAATGGAAATTACAGTAAAATTCTATTTAGTTTACACCACGAAAAAGTTATTTTGCTTTTATTCTACACAAAATTTAAAATACTATGGAAAAACACAAATTAGGTTCTGTAAGGCTGATCAGAATTTTACAAAATCAGCTCTTTTTTCACAATCCAACTGCATTGAGTAACTACAAATTTGTTTGCGACTTACCAAGGATGGCTTGGCTATCCTGTCAAAAATACTAGCACGTATTGTGTCTAATGCAAAGTGTTAGGAAGAAATAAGTAACTGTGAGTCAATTAACAAAGTCAATAAGGTCTCTGCTGTAACGTGGGGCGCACAACAACGCACAAGTTTGTGGTCTGTAAAGCCATCAAGGCTTGTGACGCGTTTCCCTGACCACAAGGCAGGAAATCACGCTGTCACACCTTCTCTCTGGTAATGTACTGCAGAAAGGAGACTGAACAAATTTTAAAAGTTTAATAAACTCCGGCTTCTGAAAACCACACCTCGAGCTCCTATTAAAGAGAATTTTAATTAACATCTGAATTCAGGCTTACCTTTTGGAAACTACAAATTTTTAGTATCCCAAGGCCCAAAAAATAAATCAAAAATTTTAATCACATTACGTGAAAAATAATCTCAAATGAATTATGCTAAGTTAATATGCACGGATTTATTCTAATACACATTTATTCTTAACAAACTTCACATAATCCAATTGAGTATGTAAATTTATTTATTACCTGTACATACTTAGCTGTTATATACTTCCGTACAATGTAACAGAATGTAGTATTGTCCAATTAATACACTAAGGAGGTTTATTTGCAGTGTATTTATTCGACGATACTACGTGGAATACCTGCAGTTCTAAAAAATAACAAGATTAGTATTTTAAAAATACTATCGACTTTTAGAAAAATAATTTACTTTTTTTAACTAATGTAAATGATAATCATGTGATGTTAATAGCTAAACTAAACATGTCTCAACATTGTAAAGAGTCTAAAATACTACATACAAATTAAGTCACTTACATTTAAAGCGTGGACAGTTACGTTTGCTGAATCATTTTATAGAAAATTATTTACTAGTAGGCCTACATTCATTAATAGTTGTCAAAAACACATTGTTCTGTGCACAATTAAAAGTTTAACATTTACTTTGGAAACTGTATCCATTATATTTAGGAATATATTTCGTGAGTTTGCTTGTTGAGTGATGAGTTGGAGCGTTTTAGGAAGCAATTTGGTATTCTATTTGTTTTTGTGTTTATCAGTATAGACACCAGTTCTAATTATATTCGTGCTAATGTTAATATTAATATTTATATATAGTTTATATATAGTACAAAAAATATTTTTAGACTTAAATGGCTGGAGTCTTCTAAAAGCGATACAATGTCCTGCGGCCTGACCAGTTTTAAATGATTATATTTAAGTTTACATCAGTATACCTTGATCTATACAGGTTTATTTTAGAATTAGAGTTTCATTTATTTTTTAAATTGTATGTGTGTGTGTGTGTGTGTGTGTGTGTGTGTGTGTGTACTGTAAATAAACAAGGCGTCAGTATAACATTTCTGTTAAGGTATAATTTGTTCTTAATTATGTGTGAAAATTTAATTTTTTTTATATGTATCGCACTAAACTCAAAAATGTATCATGTTACCATGCCATTATTTTATCATAGTATTTGATACCATACTTGCAAATGTACAGGCCTCCTTATTTTAAGTATTTAAAGGAGAAAAATGTACAAGCTTACTTTGTTTAAAGCAAAATATTAATATAAAGTAATTTTGAGTAATGGAAAAAATATATTTCTATGAGTAATTTTTCAATCGATAGATATTTGGAACATAAAAAATAATTTGGTTGTTTTTAGCCAACCAGTAGTCTCATCTCAAAAGTCTTAAGATAAACTTAAGTTAAATTAAAGTTTACACAGTAGTGTCACTTCCTCTCCTATGACGATCAACAAACAACTTAATTATTATGTTTTCACACTAATTTCTACACTAACTGAAACTGTTTAACCCGTCGAGTCTTGAGTCTTTTCAGCCGACTGTGCAGGGTTTGATGCACATATGGTCTTATTACGCAGGTTACGTAGGCCAGAGTCAATGATAAAATCTTACGTCAGGTTTTCCATCTACCGTTTCTACATCTTACCTTCCTACGACAATTCATGGAAAATTCCTACGGTACTTTGGAATTTACTTTATACTTTTCTGTGACTGCCTGTTCTTCTAATTAATTAATTAATTGCTGTAATTTGTTTTACCGACTTCATAAATTTAACGGTAACAACAAAACATTAAGAAAAATTTTTCCGTCGCGTTTCTTAAGGTAAGATTGTGAAATCAAGTGTGAAGATGTACATAACCCTAAGCGGATACAGTGAAATTTAAGCGGATAATAGACGCGAGAGCGTTTTCCTAGAAGAGACATTTGCATAATTTCCTTGGAGACAACTCATATATACATTCAGTGTAAACAACATTATGCATCGCTATTAATATCATTCTGCACGCTTTTTACATATTGAAACGAACACACCAGAGACACCAAGCACGCAAGCAAGGAACACCCAAACAGAAATGTATGTTTGAATAAGTAAATTACATTAAATATCACTATAATATTGACGACTCGGAACACTAAGTTTTTTATAAGTAAAAACGTAAAGTTTTACCTTACAGCCTAAACCGGCTTTCACCTAGAGAAGGCTTCATCAGAGGCTGTCGTAGGTAGCGTTGTTCGTCTTGTTGTTGGCGACGAGATAGTGTTTCGAAAGATCGAAGCTGTGTGTGTGTGGTGAGATGTGTTCGAATAATGCGTGCGATTTGAATTGTGTCTGTTCGTTAAGGATGTCGTTTTTATTTGTTTTTGTTGTTTGTATATTTCTAATTGTTCTAGAGTGTCTAGTTTTCGGCGTTTTGTGTGTACATGTAGTATGTTCATGTTATTGTCGATGTTTTTATATGTGTGGTTTGCTTCAATGAGGTGGTTTGCGAAGCCAGATTCTGTAGTGGTGTGGAGTGCTTTTGTGTGTTCAATGTATCTCTGTCTGAAGCTACGTCCTGTCTGGCCTATGTAGAATTTATTGCAATTTGAACAATATAAGCTAAATTAAGCTAAATAAACGAACAGACCCAATTCAAATCGCACGCATTATTCGAACACATCTCACCACACACACACAGCTTCGATCTTTCGAAACACTATCTCGTCGCCAACAACAAGACGAACAACGCTACCTACGACAGCCTCTGATGAAGCCTTCTATAGGTGAAAGCCGGTTTAGGCTGTAAGGTAAAACTTTACGTTTTTACTTATAAAAAACTTAGTGTTCCGAGTCGTCAATATTATAGTGATATTTAGTTAAGTAACGGACACGTCATGGACAACGAAATGCAATATATTACATTGTAAATTACTAAAAAACAAAACAAGAACTGATACTAAAATGACGTTCTATATAGTAATGGCGATGCCTGTCCCTACATATGCTAGTAAAACATGGACGATAGCTGGAAAAGAAAAGCACCAGAGGCTAGTAAAGGGCGCTGTAGACTACAAACCAGTTGGCAGAAGATCTGTGGATTTAGAAGAGATAGCTGCAGTGAAGATGAAATAGAGTAATCAGCCTACACCGTGAAGCGACAACGACGACGCCATTATAAATTGCACTCGTGTTATAAAGATGTCCATATTTCAGGATAATGATTAAAACCCTTCATAACTAGTACTACTAGTTTAAAAGGAATAATTCCAAATGTTTAGTACCAAGCCACGTGTTGTTCAATCAAATATATTGCAACTTACCGTCTGCGGCTTTTAGAAACAACGTCTTCACAAAGTTGACATGTTTCGGGACACTTGTCCTATCATCAGAACTTAAAATAATCGTGTATCATTTAAGTTGATACATTTGTCAATTAATTAAAATATTAAAATCCAACATGAAACAAATAACATAAACAATATGAATACTTAAATGTCTAAACCGAGCGCGAAGGTTTAACGATGTACATCGTACGTCGTTAACTGTATTAATACATTTAAGTATTCATATTGTTTTAAGTTATTTGCTTTCATGTTGATTTTAATATTTTAATTAATTGACAAATGTATCAACTTAAATGATACACGATTATTTTAAGTTCTGATGATGGGACAAGTGTCCCGAAACGTGTCAACTTTGTGAAGACGTTGTTTCTAAAAGCCGCAGACGGTAAGTTGCAATACATCTGATAGTACTACTAGTTTTGTACTCAGTGTGAATTCACAATGAAATCTGGGTAAATTCAGAGTAATTCACGTCCACGTCGAACTCAAGATATTCGTTTTTTATGAAATTAACGTAAGGACAGTTTGGTAATGATTGAATATTAACTCTTTGATTATTATCATACTGTTTATAATAACCTAAAATCTATTTATGCTCTGCTAACGTAAAGTACTGCACGTAGATATACAGTAATTGCTTCAAAATAGCTGTAGTAGCGCTAGGATTTGAGTTTTAAGGCTATATTTCCTAAGCAGAGAAATTTCACATCACCTTTCTTAACTCACTCCAGACGTATGTATACAAACTTTCTGTAAATACACAAAAGGGCTTCAAAATATTACCACTATAACGTTACGTTTCTTTTGTTAATATAGGCATCGTTGGGCATGAACTCGAAATTTGAATATTTTTTTAAAGAATTTTCTCTTACAAAAATCACTCTTTTTTCCATTTTCAGATATGCCAAAATAACCTCACTTTCAAAATGCATTATAACTAACAGCAACAAAAAGGAGAACATATTTTTGACAACAGGCTATTGTTTTCGAATTATTTTTTAACATTTTCTAATTTCATACAAATTTTGTTTATTGCACAACCTTAAGTATCTTCAAACTCACATTATTTAATACTTTACAATTTTTTTTTATTATATGTATTTTATTGTTTCCTAGGGCAAATACTGTTTCCAAACACTGCTCTGTTTGACATACAAGATTTAAAAAAAATTCCTATAATATATAAGCATTTAGCATAAGAATGTTTAGCCTTTTTTGTCTTAACTAAGAAGCGTACAGTTGATGCAGGTATGTTTTTGAAGCTCTATACGATATGTAGCAAAGCCAACATGAAAGGCAAATACCTAAGTGCATATTAAACAAGGCAAGAAACAGTGTTTCATTATGCACAGAGTTACAAATAGTAATACTTTTTAGTTTCAAACCGGCCAACAACCTTTATGTTAGTCATTAACTACATCCCACACTATTCATCGTTATGTGTGTTAGTGTTTTAGTTAATATTCAAACAGTCAGGTTTGTTATTCATTTTTAGTTCAACGTAATATACAGTTAAGTTTAGTTTTGAAATTTGTTTATGTCTGGCTACACGTTGGTGTTCTTGTGGATTTTCGTGTGTCTGTGTGTGACGCGTACAATTATTATATGTTTATGAGTCTTTATATTGGATGCGCTGAACGGATGTTATAAATTTTAACTATAGTTATTTTCTACTTACACATTTACTCCAGAAGATTAGTTTAATTAAGCCTTTTTGTATTCACGTGCATTAGGCTAAGAATGGTGAGGAAACAACTTCGACGTTGTATGGTAAAGTCAATGGTGTAACGTCAAATTTTCCCTACTCTTAATCAAGTAATTAGTAGGCAGTACTGTTAAAGTTATTATGATATTTAAATTATACAGTGCAGTGCTCTGTTTTACAGTATTCAATTTAACTCAATATCTACGTGTATGGGCATAATTGAGTTACTATAAATATTTACCATGTGAAACTAATATCAACAGTAATTTGTATCCTAAGTATATCGTATTGCGTGAAACATTTTGCCGATAACAGTGCTGATAAAAGTTTTGATTCAATAAAACGTGTAAGTTTTTGTTTGCATTTCCCTGAGGAAATGTATGCAAACATACGCTAGTACACTGGCTGTCTAAACACAAGTAGTCCACGTAATCACTCGTTACAAATTTAAGGCAATTTTCTCTAACGAAAAAATTCGTGAACATGAACCATCATTGTTCCAAATCAAATCTCTCAATAATTTACATTCCGTTAATTCTGTTTTGTACAATCCAATGACAAGGTAATGCAAAAGATATTTCTACATTTTGACGTAGCGGTTGATTTTATGCACTGGCTGTCAAATTAAGTACATTTTTGTAAATAAAGTGTATAAAGTATTAAAATAAATAATAAAAATTTACTGGCATTGCACAAATGCAATTCACAGAGAAGGGCATTGAAAATGCTTCAATAAATCTAAAAAATAATTATATATATTTAAGTTCATTCACCAATCAATGAATTCATTCTTCATTCACCAATCAATGAATTCATTCTTCATTCACCAATCAATGAATTCATTCTTCATTTACCAATGTACAGATTATAAGTTAAATGTAGTCGCATTCATAAGCAAAGTTTTATATGTGTACTGCGTTATTGACAACAAAGAAGTAGTTTCTATGGAAACTCATCGGCTCCCATTTTCGATAACGCACCAGCGATCGGCCGCAAATGTGCGACACGTCCTTATAAACATTTTTAGTGTTAAAATGTATATTACGTGTTTATAAACAGTACACGTTGGTAACTGTACAGACGTTTTAACCGCTCTTAGGATGAACGATTAATGCATTCATTGGTAAAACAAAATTTAGATACAAGAAATTATCAGTGGTTCCCTTCATAAACTTGAAATAAACAAACCTCTCTCATGCTTCTATTGTGAGTTCAGTATAATAATTATTAAATAAACGTTAATTCTGTAATACAATTAAATTAATTGAACATTTAAACAAAATGTCATTTTAAATAAACTTCTGGTGAAAGATGTTTGTAAATTGTACTTATCTAATTTCTAATATTCTTCAAAATATGTTGCCGCTCACTTTGAAAACCCTTCAGAGTACATTTAAATCTACATTCATGAGGATAATCCTGCACGAGGCTGTTTTTCCTGTCAGTATACTCTTTTCCAAGATTTTTCCTTACGCGACCTTTTGTTCGCTTCCCGAAGCGTTCTCTTGTAAACTTCGTCCTGGAGTTTCTTGTCCTGGAAGATTGATCTCCTTTTGATGTTGAAGGATGAGGGCTATCTGATGCAGCATTGCTTATCCCTTCGAAATAACTGCAAAAATAAAAGCTAGGTAACTTGACTGTTGGTGTTTACGAAAAATGTAAATACAATATAAACAGGGACACACTGACATCATGTTACTGTTTTGCTTTAATGTTTCTTAACACCCAAAATTTAAAATCTGTTTACGCAAATATGCAAAAATTAAATTGCATTCTCAAAAACATGAAGAAGGATAAACGAACACAGGACTACTTAATATTTAAGTGCCCCTGTTATTGTAGTCAGCCTATAGACAAAATTACAAAATCAAAATATTGCAACTCACCCTCTGCGGCTTTTTGAAACAACGTCTTCACTATAAAGTTAACATGTTTCAGGACACTTGTCCCATCCTCAGAACTTAAAATATTCGTGTATCATTTAACGTTGATACAGTTGTCAAATATGAGTTGCAATATATTTGATTGAACAACACGTGGCTTGGTACTAAAATTGGGATTTATTCCTTTTAAACAAAAATTACAATATATTTTTTTGTTTTACCATCAGCCGAAACATTAGAAGTACGAACAAAATCGAATCGTCTTTCTTACTTCTTGATTTACCCGTTATGTCATCACCACGATCATACGTTTTATTTTTTGTCACTGTCCGAAAATACATAGAAGCCTACAGTTTACACTTACAAAACCCGTTTTAAGATTATCGTAATAAAGAAAATCATAAGAGTTTGTCTAAATTGGGCAAATAATTTCGAAAAAATTCCCCACAGAATATCGAAGTCGTGGGCTTTATTAAAAAGAATCAGTATCAGTATTATTACTTAGGTATTAACTGGGAATAATTCTTCATTCTTTGTTGCAATTTAATGTTTGAATATAACACAATTATTTACTGGAAACAAAATTTGGAAGCTAACTTTGAAGGATGGGTTATTTACCATCAGAAAAGAGATTACGACCGTCAAAATAATCACTCAAATCACACAATTTAAAAGCTTATTCAATTGTTAGTCTTTGATGTTAAAGAGAGAATAATCAAAATGTTTACTTATATTTTGATTTGTTGTGCAATCAGCAAAAACGTTAATGGGAGTAACAGTACCGGTAACACAGCACTGACATTATTGTTACCACAAAACAGCTGTAGAGGCAAGTGGTCAGCAATCCCTCTTGGCCTACAAACCCAGTTTATCCCCATTGGTTTCAAAGCAAAACATAGAGTTTAACATACAGTTCAACTTCTCTCCAATAGGTCTCACTTATGTCCCTTGGACACATAATTTGATACTTTTAACTCACTTTCTGCACTTAACTCAATTTTCACAAAAACTCCAATTACCCTCTTTGGCCCCTAGATGCTTCAAGTAAAGAATTTTAGTAACTAACGATTTTAATGGCAGATGTGTCTTCCAGACCATTTTATAATTGGTCACTATACAATTGACACTTTGTTGTTTGCGGATAATCAGGCTATTCTGTCCGACTCTGAAAACAGATTGCAGATGGGTTAAATGAGATTTGTTAAATGGAATCTGCAAAGACTCTGGATTGCAGATATCTACAATTAAAACCAAGGTCATGGCTTTTTGTGGCTCTGATCCCGTACGGGCAAAAATTGTTATAGATGGTACTGTCTTGGAACAAGTTAGCAGTTTTGAATACCTGGGCTACAGTGTGTCTTATAATGGAAGCAACGACGTGGGGCTTAAGTTGCATAAGTTCAACCTTATGTGCCGTACCATCAGGCGAACCCTTAAGTCAGCAAGTAAAGGAACACACCTAAAATTCTACAAGGTGATGGCTCTTCCTACACTTCTTTATGGGTCTGAGAATTGGACTTTAACGAAAGGCCAGGCCAGTCGCATCCAAGCGGCTGAAATGAGATTTCTCAGACACGTGGTAGGATGTACTCTCCATGATCATAGAAGAAACACAGATATACGGCAGGAACTGAATATTATGAGCATACTCGACAGGATCGCCCAGTATCGGCTGAATTGGTGGGAACATCTTTGCCGAATGGATGACTGCCGCATCCCCAAACAACTATGGAACTATACGCCAAGGGGACAGAGAAGTGTGGGACGTCCCAGGAAGCGCTGGAGTGACCAGCTGTAATACTTGCCTATTGAGACCGGAACAAATCATTCTTGGTTTAAAGCTTGAGGATGATGATCATGATGATGACGATTTTAATTGAGGTATTGCTTTCAATAATGATATGACATTCGGATCCTTTAGAATTGTACAGTTATGAATTGTTTCTGTCAGCGCTCCATTATATTTTCTTTTTTGCCAGAATCTTCAGACTAGATGTTCACAGATTTACAGCAGCAAAATATACAACAGTTTTAAGGTAAGGAGCTTCACGGCTTTAGGTTTTTCTTTAACAAATTTTCCTGTCTACACAAAATATTGGAGTTCTTTATATTATCCATACTTTGTTTCTTACTAATCTAATATTTTCCTCTTTGCCTACTTATATCATATCTTTTCTTTACAATTTACTATTGCATATGCAATATTATAAACTTTTTATACCGATTCAATTTTTTGTAAGATTCTTTCAGCATGAATTATTACTTGATGTGTTGTTAATTAGCCGTACTTTTTTTAAAATACAGTAGTTCTGAGGAACTTACAGTAATGCTAAGTAATGATAAGCGAGTATCGTTTATTCTGAAAAGACATACATCTCCTAGTAGGTAGAAATAATTCATATCTGCAAAGTCTGCGGAAGTAATTTCTTTAGTAATTTATTTTGTAACAATAACAACAGAATTAGCCGGAACACCAGCAACGACAACAATAATATTTTTATTTTTTTTTAGTTTTCAAATTTTTCACAGTCTTGCTCACCCGTACACCTCTATTAAGCTTTCTCTATTAAGCCACCTATTGGGGATCTGCTTGGTGGACAGCACAGACATGGATTACTCTACTCTGTAGAGAAGAATAAGTGTAATGGAACGGTTGAGCTAGTGTACGTTAGGTTAGATGTATTATAAGTCTAAGGAATTTTAGAGTCAGTTACTAAAAAGACTATCAAATACTTTTTTTTATATTTTTTTTTGGCGGGGGAGGAAAAATGCATTATGCACCATCAGGAGACACCCGACTGGTATCCCAGTGTGCGGGACTCACATCCACCAAAAAACCTCCACTTTACTGGCAGGGAACCCCCCCTGGAACAACTATTCGTATGGCTTCAGGGTGGCAGCTCGTATTGCGCCTACTAGGCTTCTACAGCTTTATCTATATCATCGACCTGTGAGAGGGTCCAGTTCAGGCTTCTTCTGCCGTAGGTCCATCCTCACGAAGGTCACAACCATGTCCCAGTTCTCTTTGCTGTTGAGCATGACGCCTATGATGTTATTAGGCGTCATGGGGCCAATCTCCGATTCCAGTCCTCCCCTCTCCAGCACCCACCGTTGACACTCGAAGAAAGTGTGATGAGCGTTATCAGAGTCTGAGGCGCCATACACGCTCGACGGATCCTCCATCCAACCAATCCTTCGCAGGTATGCACAGAAATAACCATGCCCTGTCAGGAATTGAGTAATGTAATAATCTACCACGCCGTGCGTTCTGTCCACCCATTCAGGGAGGTTCCCAATCAACCTCGCCGTCCACTAGCTCGACTCTCCTGCTCCCATCGTAGTTGCCAACTCCGCACGGAGTGTGCCCTGGCCACTGTTCTTGCTTCTACGATCCCCAAGTCTTCCTTGGTCTTGTAGACCATCCTCCTCTCCTCAGCCATCAGATCTATTGACATTACTCCAGCGACGACCAACACTGCTGGTTCCGACACCATTCTGTAGGAGCTTGCAATTCGAAGTGCTCCTCTTCGTTGTACCGCGACCATCTGCTTGCGGTATTTTTCTTGCTTCAGTGCATCGGCCCAGACCTCCGTAGAGGAGAATCGAGTTGGTCACCGACATCAGCAGTCGCCGACTTCCCGCAGCTGGGCCTCCGACATTTGCCATTAGCCTGCTCAGCGCAGTCGACCTTAGCTAGCGGCTTTCTCCGAGGAACATCGAATTTGCTCCCAGTAGGAGAGCTTAGTATCCAGATGCACCCCTAGATATTTCACCGCTGGCTTTGATGTTATCGCCTTTTCCCCCACCACGAACTGTGTGATTGTGGGTATACGTCGTCGAGTGAGCAGCACAATCTCTGTCTTCTCCGTCGCAAGGCTCAGACCGTGTTCTTCCATCCAGGTGCGGACCCTGCGCATGATCTGGTTCAGCATGCGCTGCGCTTCCTCTGCGTCTCTCGCGGTGATCACGGCAGCCACCTCATCAGCATATGCTACCAGAAAGGTATCATCCGGCATCTCCATCCGGAGGATTCCATCATAGAAGGAATTCCACAGGTCGGGGCCCAAGATAGAGCCCTGAGCTACGCCTGGGAAGACTCCATCTTTGAGGCAGCGGTTGTACATATTAAGTAGCACCTGGGGGCAGGATCAACTAATAATAATAATAATAATAACCACATAATAATAAAGACTGTAAAAAATATAACACTTAGTTTGATTTTACCAGTTCAAGATTCGGTTTTTCGATTCTCATTCTCGATAACAAAGCAGCATGTGGCTAGTTCACATTCTTATACACTTTACATTAGGAAAACGGAAATGTGCCTTCATTGATTGCCTATATTATATATATATATATATATATATATATATTCATTGGCTGTCAATTACTAATATAAATTAAACCTTTATTAATTAAATCGGTAATGTTTAAACAACATCGTTTTGTCACTGTAAACGTTTAACGATAATGTTCTTAGAAATCGATTATCGATTTAGAGGTCTAAACTTTCTGTCTGATAAAGTACATGTGAAGTTCCTTGCTAAACCCGTGGAGTATTAAAAAATAGAATTATTTAAAAAGGCCTACTAAATTTTACGTATATAAACAGTAATTTTTAATCGTGTATATATGACTGAACAAAAGCGTTAAACGCCATGTTGTTTTGGAATTAGATTATCTGATGGATGTAAATTTTAACAGTACACGTGAACGGTCGTTAAATATAAATTAGCAAATTATGTTGTTTGTAATTTGCGCAGGACGTCTATAATACGCCAGCAGTAGTGGATAGCAGTGGATGCGCCGAAATGCTAACAAACGCGCTAATACAAAACACATGCATTGACCCACGCCATTGTCACGCGATATCAATCTGCTCACTCTTCCATACAGTAACGCGGTAAATCAACTGTAAAATTCTATTGCATGGATGTGAAACACGGCGAATACTGAAAACAACTGGAGTAATTTATTTACATGACAAAATGCGAATTATCTCCATCATCACAGTCCCCAACACTGACTGAATTATGTTAGCGGCAGCCGCATTCAAAACGCATTTCCTTTTTTTTAATAAATACAATACAAGCGTAACGAAAGCTGCGAATGATGCTAATTTAGTCAATTTTAACAATAATTAAAAAAGGTCTCAACGTCACATTTTTCTATTTTAAAGTGAATGAAGCTTTTGAAGACAATCTTAAAGCAAACTCTTTTAAGATAGATTTTTTAAGTAGTATTTTAACACTACTAATACTACTACTACTACTACTACTACTACTACTACTACAACTACAACTACAACAACAACAACAACAACAACAACAACTACTACTACTACTACTACTACTACTACTACTACTACTACTACTACTATTACTACTGTTACTACAACTACTACAACAACAACAACAACTACTACTACTACTACTACTACTACTACTACTACTACTACTACTGCTACTACTACTACTACTACTACTACTACTACTACTACTACTACTACTACCACGAATTTTAACAGTCATAATAATCCTTATTGTTATTACTCCGACGAAGGTAAGGAGATTGCAAACCAAGAAAAGTAGAAATCAAGAAAACAAGATTCCGTACTCTTGAAACGTAGAAAGAGGTTGGTACGAGGTATAATATATACAGAGGGTAGAATATAATACGGACTGCAGAAAGTAATGTGGCGTTGTGGATCGATGGAAAACATGGGGAGGCTAGATTCTACAGGACGCAGTTTATGACCGTTCACGGATATTCCCGGGGGCACCTTCACAGGAACCAGAGGGCCTTGCCTCTAGACTGTCTACACCTGTAGGTGATGCGTATCACACCTTCGTCAGAAACCTGACGATAAAAATTGAAAACTCGCGTGAGGATGCGCAGTGGACAGACACCTCGTTGCGAGGCTAACAAAATCTTCATTCACTTCACACGTGCACAGAACCGTTTCGCACAGTGTTCCGCAATGTACACATCAGATTCAATAAATATGGTGTGGTAGTCATTTACAAATTATACTGCGGCGACAAAACTATTTGTGCTAATCAATGAAATTAATCAATGAAATGCCAAAAAATGGCAGCCTTCAACGCGTTCGTTCATAGAATGCTTGCTATTCCCCTTGAGCAAAAAGACAGAGTGGAAGAGACTAATATAATCAAAAGTATACCTATTGCTAATGGGTATAACAGTGGAATCATAGACAAGCTTATAAGAAAACACTCGGTAAAAATCAATAGTAAAAGCAGATTAACCGGCCCATCTAAAGAAGATACTAAGTTTATAGTAACTGAGTACACGAATGTACTACCAGTCATTGTAAAGAATGAGCTGAAAAAACGTAAAATAACAGTGGCCTTTAAAACCAAAAATAACATCAAAAAACGTTTGGGACAAAGAACTCATATCCCGGCTGAAGAGAAAACTGGAGTGTACAAGCTTGAATGCGATGACTGTGACAAATTCTATATAGGACAAACGGGCAGGCCGTCAGCCGAACGTTTTAAAGAACACCTGCCCAAAAGTGATATTTCGAAAACTAGATCCAGTTACGCTCAGCATTTAATGCTGTATAATCATAAGTACTCAGACTTCCACACAAACTTTAAATTGCTTCATAATTGTAAAAAGGGTGCATACATGAACGCTGTGGAGGAATATGAGATATACAGGGCTTCTAAGTTACAAACGGACCAGCTACTTAATGACAAAGTTTCGTTCCGATCGAATCTGCTGCACAACACGGCCATCGATATCGATGGGTCAGCGGGCAATGATAACGGTCGTATAAGACAAAGTGCAACAGTTGGTCGTCGGCAACGAGACGATGCGCATCGGACTGTGCCGTGACTGTGTCAGTGTTGAATTATGTGTGGTGTTTTTTGTGTTTGTGTATTTTAACTAGTTGACGACCCCTTTTGGGTGAATTTGATGTTTTTATAGAATTTGAACCTGATGATGAGAATTTATTCTCGAAACGCGTCGTTTTAGGGGAAAAACCAAATAAGTCACAAGACGGACGTTAATACAGGTAATTGCCTAATATTAATTCTAAATATTTAGTAACGTGACTTGGAGACAATTAAAACAAAATGAATCAATGAAATTAGTTTTAGGCTACCTTATTTACACTTTATTGCAGAACGTATTATTATATTCTACAAAAGTGTTAATAAAATATCTCATAATTTTGTGTATGTTTTAAATATTATCGTGAAGCACACATTAATATGTCCCCCAAAGTTTCTAAATTGAGTTAAAAAACTTTGTATAACCAGACTCGTGAAGTAGTGTGAAATCTGTATAGTTTCATGAAGAGTGAGACTCAAAGTGAGAAACGTCTTTAGATTTCGGTAAGGTACAAGAACGTGTTGCAAAAGCGATGGGTATTTCTCATTGCTCCGTGAGGAGAATAATAAAAGAAGGTTAGCAACTACACATTCCATATGCAGAAGCGGGAACGGCATTTAACACACCAGGAAAGAAACATCGCGTTCATAAAACTATAACCGAGCTTGACGATTCTGAGAAAGGTGTAATTAAGACAACAGTTTTGAATTTTTACAATGAAAAAAGTGTCTCGCAACGGTTAAAAAGCTGTTAGAAAATTTAAAATAATTCATCGTCTTTAAAGGTGGCAGTAGCAGCCTAAAAATTATCTTGAAGAAAGTAGGCTTTATGGGGGAAAAATAACTAAAAATAAACCACCTGTTTTAACAGAAATTCACTCAATAAGAGTTGTTTACAAAGCATAAAAAGTTTTGAAAAAAGCAGAACCGTAGTGTATCAGGACGAAACATATGTTTGTAGGAGGCACACATTTCCGTACACCTGATCAGATTCAACCTTATGTTTATGCTGTTCCAGTTGCGGAAGGACAAGGACTAATTATTGTTCACGCCAGCAGTCAATACGGGTTTGTTTCAAACGCGCTTGTGATTTCTAAATCTAACCAAGGACAGGAGATGACTACGATAACGTGAACGATAAGAACGACAGACGTTGTATTGAAGAAAAACTGGTCTCAAATTTTCACGGCTAAAGTGTGTTGGAAATTGGCAATACCAATTTGTTATCATAATTGAAAAAACACCTACGTCTAATTCTGCGAAAAGTGATACGCAAGAGTGGTTAACATGATAATGCTGTTTTGTCCTGATATTGTTGAAGCAGAACTTTATGAAATTTTAAAACGTATAAACCAAAATTTGAAACATATTTAATAAATCAAATTCTGCAAAGCACAGGGTATTTAGTTTTAAGGCTCCTCCCTTACCACCCCGAACTAAATCCTAGAGACGTTATGTGTTCAGAAATTTAACGGGATGATGCTGAAAAAATGTAACGTTTAATTTATACGATGTTAAAAACTTATGTGAAGAAAAAATTTCAATTGTGATTGTTGACAATTGCAGGCACGTAGAATTGAAAAAAAAAAATCTGGAAAAGGAAGCCATTGTGGATGAAACAGTAGATCGTTTCAAAATTAATCTTGGACTAGAGATTAGTTTAAACAGTTAAGATGATTTTCCTGAAGAGGAAGGTGATAAACTCTACGGAATAGAGGAATTGTCCTACAACGACTAAAACCTTCTTTCAAATGTAAGTACTGTAGAATCGTTTTGTAGTTAAATAACTCCAAATTTAGGTTTTTAAATATAATAAAAATTTTTAGTTTTAATTATATATGAACAATTTATATTTTTTTGCTAATTCATTTTAAAATAAACTTAAGTTACGTAATTTAAAAACATAATGCATTTAACAAATATATCAAAAACTGTAAATAAGTAGTGTTTTTAAAGTAATAAGTACATGTAGCACTGTGTTACATATACTAACAAATAAATATTAATGATGTTATGCAACATAATAGATAAAGTTAAATTGTAAATTCATTTCTTTAATGCATAAGCGTGCACGTTTAGTTATAAAGAGTCAGTACGTGTTAGAGGCACTGTTATCGCGTACTCTCCACGCTATACTGTATGAATAAATAATATTCACTTACAGAGCATTTATTTATTACCCCATATTACGTTGTAAAAGAGTAGTTAGTAAATATGCTTGGAATAAATGAACACCTTAATGAAAATTCATGGACAAATATCTTGGACATTGTTCTTAAAATTCCAGATAAAGGAAGGAAAGAGAAGTAGACTGGAAAGAATTTAGGAAAAGTGATCTTCTAAGTGATCTAATATGATCTAATACAAATATTAGAGTAATAATAATTATAATTAGACCTATAAAATAATAATTATTATTAGTTTGCAATATAATAATTATAATTAAATTCTTCTTCTTCTTCTTCTTCTTCTTCTTCTTCTTCTTCTTCTTCTTTTCTTCTTCTTCTTCTTCTTCTTCTTCTTCTTCTTCTTCTTCTTCTTCTTCTTCTTCTTCTTCTTCTTCTTATTAGTAGTAGTAGTAGTAGTAGTAGTAGTAGTAGTAGTAGTAGTAGTAGTAGTAGTAGTAGTAGTGGTGGTGGTAGTAGTAGTGGTAGTAGTAGTAGTAGTAGTAGTAGTAGTAGTAGTAGTAGTAGCAGCAGCAGCAGCAGCAGCAGCAGTAGTAGTAGTAGTAGTAGTAGTAGTAGTAGTAGTATTTTTACTAGGGTATGTGAAAACTTTACTCATCAAAAGCACGGAAAGGTTAGCACTTCCGGGTTTTTTGGGATTGGGTATTATTACCTGACCCACAAAAAACGCCACGTAATACTTTAATATGAAAAACAAATTTTACTCGTGTAATTAACTCGTAAATTTTGTAGCACAGTACAAAATTTTTTATGCTTGTTTTGCTAACCTAAAACTGATTTTGATATGTTTTAATTAGTAAGCTTTAAAATATATTTAATGTAAAATAAATACCAGAAATTGTCATTAATTAATTAACAACAAATCACTAGTTAGTAATTATTTAAGCCTGTTGAAGTATATATTAAATAAATTAATGTGAAATATAATTAAAGTAAAATTAATTAGTAAAAAGGATTTCGACGAAACCGAAACATCGAAGCATGATAATGTTTTTAGGCTTCAAAAATAAGATTTCTAGACTGTGAGGAATCGAAAGTTGGGAAAAAATATAGTGTTAACATCACCTGGAGCGTTACATTTTTCGATGACGTTACACATTTTGCATCACGCATTTTGTGGAATGACCCCCAGCCTAAAAACATTATCATGTTAAAACCACCTCCCTTTTCTGTTCTAGACAGTAGCCTAGAACTGTTCGACACATTACGCCGGGTTAGACGCATTGCTCTTCGGCTCGTTTCTGGCTTTGTCTTTTTCCTCTACATTATACAGTAACTACCTTCTTCGCTTGAAGAATCACTTTTGAGAAGGATCACACACAGTTTCAGGTGTCCTTTCCCTCGGTGCTGATGTGATAGTCTCGCCAATTCCTTTCCACATAGTAGTTTCTTGGTCTATTTTCCATATGGTATTATCTTGCCTGGCTGCATCCAGGGATGGATAATCACAGGCCAGAAGCTTTTCAATTGAGAACCATTTCGAGCGTCATTTGCTGTGTGACTCCAGTCGATCCAAAATACACTGCTTCCCACTTGGAGCATATCTCTACCGCCTTCTTTGTTGGCGTGAGTCTCACTTCTCTTCCATCGTCGGAGCAGTAGAGTAAACTCTTCCACTGGACCGCTTATTTGTCTGAGCCTTCACCCTTTCATGTACCGTAAGAACATCCTATTACTAGCTACGTTACCACAGCCGTAGCCTGGAAGGTTATCAGGAACACGCGAACAGTCTATTAGCGACAGGGACATGAAATTCTAAGGATAGAAATATTATCGTTAAAGTCATTAAAAAATGGAAATAATAAGAAACTTGAATAGTTTATTACGCTAAAGGCAAATAATAAGTTCACTTATTTATAAATACTGTATTTCAATAGATTAAATAATCGCAATATTTTACACTATCCGAATGTAGGATAATTTCAAGTTTAGTATTTCGGAATAGCAATAACCACATGAGACCACCGCAGAATGTAGCCAATAATAAACTAATTCTGTAAATTTAATTATTTTACAAAATATAAAACTTTAACAGAATGTACACATTTTGAAGTTCCATGTATGTACACAATGCACAGAGCATCGTGAATCGGTAGAGTCGTGTTTACAAATTGAATTTGTTGGTTACATGCGTTAAAAGTAACCAGTCGACATAAAAAAAAAACTGCGGGGTAATCGAGGTCGTGTATACCCAGTATCCGTTACCTCCCACAATACAATCCAAATAGCGCACAGCACAGCGGCGGAATTCAATTGGTAGTGATTTTGTTTCCTGAGGATGCAGTTTTATACGTCACAATTGGACCCGGCAACGGTTACTGTCAAAACAAAATTAAATACATTTTTTTTTTCTCCATCACTCGATCCCAGTCATTGTGTTCAGTAACGTGATTCGACGTTTTGGACACCATAAAACGTTAACATAAACGTAGATTTGCAATAAAATTTTTTATTACTCACATTATTAAAAACGATCGATTTCGGTGACAGACTATCGTCAGGTCATACACAGCACACTTGCGGTCACAATATATTAAAACAATCACTATTTACAAAAACGAATTCGTAGACATTGATTAATGAACTTGATACGTCCGTCGTTGTCCAAAGTTTCCCGAGAACTGATCTTGTTACAGAGTGTTCATGTTTACATTCCGTTCTATACATTATATCAGCTGATTACTGAATGTTGATTTTCATTTTGCCGCAATATTTATATGTTGATATTCATTTTGTATGGTACCTTTAGGCTATGAACAATACATACAATACAATATAAAATTGAGATTATAGGTACCATTAGTAAACAATAAGTGTGTGTATGTTGTAAATACATCACGTTATCGTTATAAACGTTGAGTAGTCGCACGAGCATATAGTTAACACAACAATGGCCGTTTCCTGAGTGATTTCGGAATCACAGTGTCACTATAAGCATACAGTATACCGTTAGTAAAAAATATCGTTTACAGAATAAATTTGTACGACAGAAATTAATAGTGGAAAATGTTAGTCATTGAATAAATTATGGACTTCCATAACATAGACCTATTTAGGCCTATGTACATTGATAACTAGCTGTGAACACCCAGAGAGAAAGAGAAATGGAGAGATAGAGAGAGAGAGAGAGAGATAAATGAGCAAATTATCGACACTAAGAGAATAGCCTGTTTCGTGAAGATATATACAAACAAGGTACTAATAATTTACAACTTTAGAATAAGACGCATTGTTTTAGGGCACAGACACTAAATCAGAAATATCTAAAACAGGAAGTCATGTGTAAGTGAAAAAAATTTGAATTCTTTGGAAAACATATGAAATAAACAAGATGTGACAGAATTCGTAAAGCGTACATAAACACCTGATGATGAGTAATCATATATATGTCGATTTCGAAACAAATTTTGTGCCTATGCATTACTGCAAGAAGGGTAAATACATGGACGCACTCGAGGAGTATGAAATATATACAGCAGCTCAAATTAACAGTGGTTGTGTTTTGAACGATAAGCTTGCGTTTTCATCTAGTGTATTGTATGATACGGCTATACGTGTGCGCGGACAACAATAAATAGATAGGTACAGAGTTTGGTAAACAAACAGTTTTATCAGCGTACATTCTTACATAAACACTAAGTCTAGTCGACCGATAATGCCCGCGTGTATAGCACTGGCCTGCTCGTGTTCGCGTGTGTGCTCATATATGTTGAAAGTGCACTTTTAACTTTAAGTTTTAGTATTTTAATAAATCATTTTACATTTTAACGACCTCGTTTTGAGTGAATGTTTCACCTGAGGATGGCAACTTGTTGCCGAAACGCGTAGTGCTATGAATAAAATATACGAAGTCGCACGACGGAAAATAAAAATAGGTAAGATTGTACCTTTGTATTAGAGCGCGACTTGGAGACAAAACAATAAAATGTAATATATTTATGTTTGTAGCTAAAAGCATTTTATCTTGAAATCCGATTTTAATCAGCAATGTAATATATCTGATATTGGTATTTAAACCATTAAATAGAGAATAAACGAAGGCATCTACTCAGCTCTTATATCAGCCATTATTATATAATATTATATGTTTAAGCTGGGCTATTATTTTACAGTCATAATTCAAAAAATAAACTTTGATGATTACATTTGCACTCTTAACTAGACTCTAATAGGTAGCTTAGGCACACTTCTCCATCTTTTAAATACTTAAGATAAAATTGATATAGCAACTCCCCTCTGTAACACAGACGGCTATGATTATTGTAGTTTGAATTTGAAGACCGCTTTACCTATTCAGAAATATTACCACAGTTCAAACTTAGATTTACATTGCAAACTGTGATAGCTGTATAAAGGGAGTCTCAACTCCCCCTGTAAGTTGTGTTCAACATTGTAGAGTGTTTTGAGTGAGGTTGCTATGGCAACTACAATGCTCCTTGCAATATCTTACCCTGGCTGTTGTCTTATTAGATTGCACTGTGGTAGCTAACAATGTCAACCCCTGTCATTTGAGCACGTACACGCACACGCACACACATTCGCTCGGATGCTAAGGAAGTAAGGAGAATTAGTGTTGATTAATGCTGCTCGTTATTTAATTAACTTATAATTTTAAAATAAAAATAAAAAATAATTTCAGACACACTTCAGTAGCCATCAACTGGATATTTATATAAGAGTTTTGGTTTATGAGGAATATCAGAGTCCATGTGGATGTGTTGCGTCTTATGTGTTGATAACAGAGAAAACAGAGATAATTTGTTGGGAAACGTTGGTTACATTCCCGCCTGTCTCCGAATGCTATTTGACTGCTGAATGCTCGTTACAGACATTGTTGAGAATCGATTATCGACACTGTTGTAGAACGCTTAAGGGCATTAAAAATTGCCCGCAGTGCGTTAAGTGACGAAACGTCGGCGATTCGCAGTTACGATGAAACGAGTAATGGTTGCCAAAGAAGAAGTTGACAGTGCAGGAAAGAATATCACTTGATGATTGCAACCGGGATAGGAGGACAAGTGAGAAAAAACATACCGACTTACGTGATAACATAAGTAATGATTTAAAAACTCAAACAATAACTGTGGTGTTTTAGAGATTCCTGTGACCGGGATATAACTGCGCCTTACTTGGAAAGGATGGTTAATGTGGAAGAGTCTCATAAAAAGTATTGGCTTCAATTAAAGAGAATATGCGGAAGATATTTGAAATAAAAGAGATTGTTATTTCTTTTATGAATTTGCTAACTGCTATAATTTTTTATTGTTCGACTAAGCTTTTCGTCATTACTGACATCTTCAGGTCTTAAACAACCTCACTGGTTCATAAAAGAAATAGTAAGGATGGCTGCTAATTTAAACAATAGAAAGAGATTGTTGTTATGAAGAAAAAAACTCAGTTGGGGGAATTGATACTTAGACCTGAGAATACTCATTGTAATATGAGTGAAACATTGTAACACAAGACATTTTTGACGCGATCCATAAGAAGACTTCAAAAACATAACTAGTTGAGACTCTTATAATAGAAGTTACAAGTAAAGAGAACAGCCAACCTGTAATCTATGGATATGCCGGCTCACTGCTGAAGGACTTTGTCTAGCATAAAGTGGCGTTCAAATTCAAACACCACAATAGTCTAAGCCGTCTGAGGTACAGAGGGGAGTTGCTAAATCAAGACAAACAGTCTTCAGAAACCTTAAGAAGAAGAAAGGAAGCAATTTAGTGCAATTCAAGTAGGAAACTTCATTGCCTTCAGTCGTGGAAAGAATTACCTCTAAGCTAATAATCTGATGTTTAAACGACACAATTTAAATTGACGAGTGGTTATTATTTGCAAGGATGGTTATTTTGAGTAACTGGTGACTGCGTAACTACAGATGAGGTTGAGTTAACTTACATAACTATAGATGAAGTCAAAACTCAGTAGCAAGTACACGATCTTCCACTTTGATCAATGATTATAATCTGTCTGCATCCATTCCGACGAAACACATGAACATAACATTTGTACGGTCTATATATAGTGGGGTTACTGGTAATTATACCCACGTTCACTCATGTGATTTTGCGATGACTGAAATTAAAGGTTTTCAAGTGCAATGGTAAATCATAAAACTCTCCCTATGAAATCATCATAGGTTTGCTATTATTTTATTATTTATTATTTTTATTATTAATTTTTATTATTAATAGTGTGTTTTTGTTTATTACGTAGTTGTTAATAAAAAGGAAAAAACACAATAAAAATATAAAGAAATATAAAAAAATATAAATTCATAACATCATAAAACTTGGACTTGGAGTGGAAGTTTTACCACTAAGTCCTCGATTTATTTTTAATAATGAGTATTTTTAAGGTACTTTAGATATTTTTGAAGACATGTCTTTCCTCTTCACATTCTTTTCAACAATATACAACAATATAGTTTTTACGTATTACAAAAATTCGATTTGTTATTCAGGATTGCTTGCTATTCAGTTTTACTGAATTACTCCAAAAACGTAACAATTTACTTGGGCTATTCAGTTGGAAATTTTAAAGTCAAGAATAGTGATCACCATCTTTGCAGATGTTTTGTCTACACAAAGAACCATATTAATGTTAAAAGAAAGACTCGACAAGAGTTCTTAAATTTATACAATTATAAGAACACTGAAACTACACAAAACGTATCTACTGGCACGAAACTTAAAACAATCTAAGTGTGCCGTAAAAAATAAGTTTATATAATATTTCTACTACATCTAATAACACCAGAAGATACGTAACAATTTTCCCTGGAATGATTTGGGGACTGTCTTAGATTTTCTTCAAGACCTCCTACTTCTTATTCAAGAATGATTATTCCTTTATAATAAATAATATTATTTTCAAATTTTGACAGTTATTTTATCGACGGTATATAGATATTTTACTATGGTGCCGTTAAATTTGTGCCGGTTAATTTATTTAATTTATCTAAAATTCAGTTTTTTTTTACTGTTATAAGATTTTAGGTAACGAATAGGGCATAATTAATATAAATAGACATTTAACATAATCAATATTTAATTTAACTCTATCTTCAAGATAATATTGTACGTTTACAAACAAAGAACACCTATAGAACTCAAGGAAATAATACTTAAACTTTAGTGTCGGAGAGGCAGATAAAATAACCGGTAGAATAGAAGCATGAGGTAATTCACCATTGTATGGGAAAGTCGATGGAAAAAATTTCTAACAATTATAAAGGGATTAGTGTCACCTGCTCAGTGGGAAACTGTAAGGGCGAATAATAAACAAATAGAATGGCGTTAAAATGGAAAGCTCTGGAAGGCAGGAGTTTTTAGCAGATGTATCAGGTGTTAACCCTTTTTAAGTAAGGCAAGTCAGACAAAACGCCATGCAAGGAATTTAGAACCACACCTTGCGTTTGTTGAGTTAAAAAAGCGTAGGCCTATGATAGCGTCTCAATAAGTAACATAATAGCGGTTCTAAAATACTTGTATTAACGTCGAGTAGCCTGTATACAAACTATTAAAGACTTATATTTTACAAATTATACTACTACCCACATTACCCATTGTATAAAACATGTCGAAGCCTATGTCCCAACCACTACGAAGAGTCAGCTAATCATTATAAAAAACCATGTCTTCATTTGAATAATGAAATACGTTGCAATATCTATCAACAACAAACGGATATCGTCAGAATATGCCTATACCAAATATACTGATCAAATTATTGTAACAAAATTAATAAATTAATTAGGCCTGCTCATTAAGTAGTAGGTGTTCAACATGTGGTAATAGCAGAAATAAGACTTATAAGAATAGGAAATGACAAACAAAAATGAGGTAAGGTAAGAATATAAACCTTATATAGCACATTTGAGGTCAAATTAAAAGTGTGGTTCCTAAGACGTTGCAAGCAACAGTTTATTGCAGGAAAGGTGTCTGTGAGTTTATTGAAAGGAATCCCTTTGTCAGGATCTACGTCTCTTTCGACCCCAGGAAATGGACAGGTAAATCTCTTGTTATGGGGCATTGGTGACACTCGCTGTCGACCAGGTTGTCATAGCAGGAGACTGCGATAACACAAGCAACATGAGTTACAAGCTCAGAGTAGAATACAAGCATTGCAGATAGAAATAAATCTGAAAAAAAATAACGGCTGAAGGGGAAGATGTAGGTATAAGGGATGGTCCGTACAAAACTCTACAGGATATACGAATTTACCAAACTTCCAAATTATGAAAACAATATGTGCGTAATGTAGATTGTCAAGGAAAAATGAGTAGCGCGGCTGCTGAATAGAATATACTGTGGGTTAAACTGACACAAGAAAGTACGTAAAATAACTCAGGAAACAAAAGAAACAACCCTAGAAACATTTGACTGGTCATTTACTAGAAAAAAAAGACATGGTTGACCAAGACAGACATCAGAACAAGGTGTAGAAAAACGAAAGATGGATAGCCAACAAAGATATATAATCAACTAAACGCTATGCAACTCACCGTCTGTGGCTTTAGTAAATGTCTTTTTACGCAATTGACATGTTTCAATGTTTCGTATGAGACGAAAAAACGCAAACACGCTAAGGGCACCTGGAGACAGTGTGTATAAATACATTTCTATACCATACATGAGCTTTCTACCTAGAATTTTTTTTTCTATTTAAAAAAAAATCAAACGTTGTTGTCACATATAAGACTACAAATAACATTTTAAATAGCCTTCGTACGCGGGAACCAACCGTCCTTGAAAAGAAAACAGGGATCTATAAATTAATATGTAATAGTTGTGATGCTTTTTATGTGGGCCAAACGGGCCGTGGTTTTCTCAAGAGGTTTGTTTAACATAAGCCACCCACTTATTTTCACAACACAGAAAATGTAAAATCTACATTCGCTAAACATCTTATTGATGAAAATCACAACTATACTAATAATTTTCATACCAACTTGATACCCCTTCACTTTTGTAATAAAGGACGCGTTACATGAACGCCCTTACAGAGTTTGAAATATATAGAGCGTATAATAATCCTGTTACCAGGCCACATGTTTTAAATGATCAGCTGAACTTTAAATCTAATGTCCTGTATGATACTGCGTTGCGATATTGTCGCGAAAAGAGTCAAATATGAATCAGTGCGCTGTCGGTTACCGTGCGGTGTACACCGTAAAACTGTTGTGCGCGAACTTTGTGTAATGTGACTGTGTTTTGTGTTATGTGGATTTTAATATTTTAATATATTGACGACTGTGCCATCGTATGATGGTATGAAGAGACATTTTTAAAATCCCGAAACATGTCAATTGTATAAAAAGACATTTACTAAAGCCACAGACGGTGAGCTACATAGCGTTTAGTTGATTATAAAATACGTGGCTTGGACTATAAGCGGATTTATTCCATTAACAATATAAAGATATATAAAACAAGAAAGATCGACGTATTGGATGCGGGAGACGGTGACAGCAGTTCACAACCTGCCATTCATATACAGCAGATATTCATATCGTTTTGCCTACTACATTGTTTAATCTTGCTTCCTTATTATTAATAATTTTAAATTATTTCCTATTCTGTTCATGTTAAGTTCGCCAGAATACTAACCAAATATTCGCCACTAGCCCCGTCTTTTCTTTCTATTTTTGTTTCTTTACATTAGATGAATAAAGAAACTTCAGTCGCTGAAACCTGCAGTAAAGGTTATTTATAAATTACACATAAATAAAAACAACTATATTTATTAAATCCAGTCATGTAGAATTAGCAAGCATGTACTTAGATTAGGCATATATCGGTTGTATTCTGCAAGGTTGTACTGGTTGTTTCAGCGTCGATACTAAAAGCACCATTATATCTCTTGTTTGGTATCTTACACTGGAAAGGGGTATTTTGTTCAATAAAATTTAAGCGCTGTGTGGTTTGTTAGATAAAAGGCTATTACAGAGCTCTAAATCGTCGTTAATGGACGCTAGCAGCCACTCTGGCTGAACCTACGAAGCCGTCCTAAACAGCGTATATTTGTTGATAATATCATTGTTCGAAGCTTAGTGTTATTGTCTTCCGTTTGTTCTCAATTTGCTTTCAAAACCGTTGTAGTATAGTTTTGCTATTATCGCTTTTCACTTCCCCGTGGAACATTTCTAAACGTATTAAAACTTTAAAAGTTAATTTCGTTTTATTGTTAGCGCGCTCATATAAGTGTGTCTGTCTGCAGAACAAGAGTAAATGTCAAATAATAAAATCATTTTAATGAATTATGGTATTTATAGAATTTGGAAAGAGTAAAATATTACTTATTCCAAAGAAGAAGAGCAAGGTAAATAAATGTGACCAGTACCGCAGAATTAGTTTATTTCCACTAAAGTCTACTTACTAGAAGTCTAGTCCGAAATTCTCACCTCTATCATCAATGAAAGAATACAAAGAAAAATAGAAGAAGTGCTCCCGGAGGACCAGTTTGCGTTTTGACTATGACAAAGGACGAGAGAAGCGATACTGGTTCTGAGAATGGTGATAGAAAGGAGAAAGGGAAGCAAACGTTCCTTGGTTTCGTGGATATAGGGAAGGAATCCGATAATGTTAATTGAGAGAAGATGTTTAAAGTACTGACAAACACTGTTGTAGATTTTCGGGATAAGTACAAATAACAAACTCTTCAACATCCAGTATTCCCCTTCTTTGTGTAAAATTATTGAAAACATTGTACCATCGACGTATGTTACCGAGAAGCTGTTGTTTTACATTTCGATATAGAGGTGTCTCAAGTGTACTAACACTGAACTGTGGTTAAGGCTAGTGGCTGTGACTAGGATACTTTCACTGACTGCAAAACCTTGGTCAGTGTGTTGCACTGAAGATGGGCGTCGAAGGCACTGCTGAAACATTTGCACCCAACAACTTTGGACCACGGTCTTACCCCCCCCCCCCACCCGACAAGCCGAAGATCTGGTAACATTGAAGCTGGCCATGTTTCAACAGCCAAAATCTTAAACAGAATTTGAGAATTATCAAAATTAAAAATTAAAACTTTGTCTGTAAGGAAACTTTAGTTGTTCGACTACTTTAAAATTACCTACCTCTCTTTCTATTATGTTAAAATTTTCATTTACAACATAGCCTATATTTTAGACAGAGCGAACAGCTCTTACGATAAAAGTGACGCATGTATTTGTCACGCCAGAACAACTTTATTGGCGTTACAGTTTTCATGTAAAAATCCTGCAGTTCAACCATTTCTTAAATTATATTTAAGCTCCAACATTGCATCAATGATAGCTTTGTTTGCCGTTTCTAATATTTTATCATGCCGTTTACATTTCTAATGAAAAGATATGTACAATTTTATTTTCACATAGGTCATCTTTGGCATACCTTTTGATCTGTTAGACTTCTTCACTCTCTTTACGATTCTAAGGTTAAAGCTATAGGGTTTACAGATTTTTTAAAGTTATTTAAAATTTTATCTACATTCATAATCAAATCAACTGTTTTTATTTTTGCAGTACTGATTTTACTTTACCCATTTTTCCCTTTTCATCATTTCGCATTCTTCTTGCTATCTATTAATATTTTTACATTCCTATTTTTTAACAGCATTTCAATTTATACTTATCGATGTTAATAGTATTTGCTTTCTTATTTACAGTACCTTATTCTTTCATTTTTTTTATCTAGTTTGTGTCTCTCTTCACTGCTTTTATAGCGTATGTTGATGACGTCAGTTTGGTTTCTAGGCATTTTATAAAGCTCATTAAACAGCGTCACTAATCGGATTAGCCTACGATACAAATTTGTTTGCAAATTTGATATGTTACTGCACTCCAGAAAGTGTTGTTTCAAAAATAGTATTTAAAAATTTGTTTTATTTTAATTATAAACATTATTTATTACCAAAGCAGTTTTTAATGATATGTTTAATATTTGTTAGATATATTAAATCATTTACTTCACTTCGTGCAGCAAGGGTTTTTTTCTTTAAAGTCAATTTGATGTGTCAATAATCACTTTTGTCCTCTACAAAATGGACAGGCATACTATGTGCAATTGTTGTACAGTTTCAGCGCACGATATCTAATGTTGTTACGACACAAACCGGCACATTACTGCTGTGTTAGACGGGACTCTCACGTGTCATTAATTCAATTATGACAGTTATTCTGAACGTTCACTCGCACAGGTATGCATACCAGCTTTAAATGCATAATGACGCCTATGCCAAAAATGTCGTAGAATTCTAATCGTATATCAATTATGCTTTTGTGCGTGTATGTGTCTGCGGGCGCGCGTGTAGAAGGTTATCATAGTTTTTGAATTACTAATTATTAAATTCCTCCTTAAAATACATACATATACAAAGACGAAAGTACGTGGTATTTGAATTGGACTGGCTTCAAAATATGTCGCTGTGCATAGAACAAACCCGGGAGCCGCATTTTGATGAAACAAATTCTATTATCGGTATTATTTTTCATGTACAGTTTTGCTATTAATTAATTTTTTAACGGATGTGTCATGCGGAATAAACTACTCTGATTTTTCGGTACATATGAGTGTGCTGTGTATGCAAGTATATACTACAATAAACTCAAAAGAAATAAGAAAAGAGGAAGTACGTGGGTACGTGAGTGATGGGAGAAAAGTTGGAAAAGAGGTATCCGAATTTACAAAACAAATAAATTTTTGTTAATTCTCACGGATCGTCGGGTTAAAATAGTAGAACTCAAGTAACCAAACACTGTAGAAATCGGTATTTAGAAATTAAATGTCAGTTTAAATAAAGTGTCTCTGATTCTAATAACACACACAATTGGAGTACTGCCTGCAACTTAAGATTGTTCGTCCTTTGCTAAAGTAGTTCTATGCCAGGAGGACTAGATGGACAATCTTGAATTCGGACGCCTTTTTCTTTGCATCGGATAAGTAACATGTTCTCACGCTGTAGTGGCCTTCCCAGTAAGCTTGTAGTTTTATGGAGCGACCGCAAATGCACTTCGGATTATTTAATCAGACTCGTTTTCTTCTTCAAATCCCATAATATTCCTGTGTGTAGCGTAAGTTTTTCATTTTGTCACTGGGTATCTTCAGCCTTCCTCTTATCAAACTATTCATTTCTTGCAGTTAGTTCTCCAATGTCGAAGACTGATTCTGCGGTTCTTAGAGCTGAGACTGAGTCTTAGGTGATCCAAACAAGCACAAGCCCACCTCGCAATCATTCCGTCAGACTGAGGATAGAGATGCGTTGTCCGGGTCTTTCTAATACCACGTAGATGAATTTTTAAAAAGGACCGACTAAAATTCATTCATCAAACTGTCTGGATTCAGTAATGGTACAAGAGTTATAAATTAACGTTTTGGTTACAATTTTGGTTACACTGTAACTCTTTGTTTGAAAGTGTATAAGCGTCCAACCACTTGGTAAAGAAGTCACCTGTAAACGTTACGTACCGGTTTCCGTCGTTTGTAACTGTAAAAGGTCCAACAATATTTACAATAACTATGTCAACCAAAACTCCGACATTATACAATCTCATTTTTTTCCTGCTTCTGGTTTGTGGGCCCTTGTCTGCAGCACGATTTTCACAGTGCCCACACTGTTGTACAACATCGTGACGAATGTAAAGCTAGGAGAATCGTCTCCGTATTATTTAAATTGTTTATTAACACAAAAATCACGTCCGGTAATGTGATGCTTTTTCATCGCAGAATGGTCCATTTTACTTCCAGGAACTAAAGCTCATGACCTTGTCCCGTCCACCTACAGTTTCTCAAGCTCTTTTTAGAAATCCGTTCTCCAAAATTAGAGGTTCCCTTTAAGTCCAACGACCCGTCAGCACTTCGGATCGCATTTTTAAACTAAATACATGATTCTGAAGTGGCTAGTCTATTCAGCTTACCGATACTTGCTATAAACTCTTAAAGACTCTGTTTGCAATGCTTTTGTCCGATTTTGATTTGAGCGCAGTACAAAATGCGAAGATGCTGATCACCGTACCGTAATTCCAGAACTTTGTTAATTCAACACACGTGTTTTGGCTACCAGGTTGTACTTTTTATAGTAGCTCCGAGCTTCGACGTTTTAATGCAAGAAAAAGTGAAATTTATTTGTTAATTCTATCGAACGGTTTGTGCATGCAGTGGCTTTCAATTGCCAAATATACATCGCCCAGAGAGGTTTTACTAAATGTTAGAATTAATAAATTATTTACCTTAAATTATCCGCCGTGTGATTTCTTGTGCTTCGTCTATGACGCGTTTCAGAGCTTATGCTCCATCATCAGATATTATTAAAACTATCACTCTTGCGAGATTGTTAAGAAGTTAAAATGTCAAAATTTGCATATGAACCGTACGCGGATTTGGGTGCGCACCCGTTCAAGTTCATTCTGCCACTGAGCGGTTGCTACCTTATCGTAGCCCCAGCGAGCAGGCTCAGTGGCAGAATGAACTTGAACGAGTGCGCACCCAAATCCGCGTACGGTTCATATGCAAATTTTGACATTTTAACTTCTTAACGATCTCGCAAGAGTGATAGTTTTAATAATATCTGATGATGGAGCATAAGCTCTGAAACGCGTCATAGACGAAGCACAAGAAATCACACGGCGGATAATTTAAGGTAAATAATTTATTAATTCGTACAAGTGATTTGGTTACCATATTAAACATGAATACTAAATGTTAGGGCCATGACGTAAATTGGCCCAACAAGCAAAGTCACGTTCTTTACTATCTTATTTTCTGAGTCTCTCTATTTTTATTATTGCTGCTGCGGATTCAACAATGTTCGTTGCTACGCATGGCTTCAACTAACTATTTGAATTTATTTCTAATTTCTCTCTCGTATATTTACAAGTGACTTTTCTACTGTGAAGAATATATTTACTCAATACGGATCGTTTACTCAGTTTGGGACAGATTTTATTACAGATGGCACAGATTGCTCTATTGTACATTTTCTTACCTCTTAATTACTCAGCTCATCTCGCAATAACCCAGTTCAGTCACAGTGCTTATTATATCCAGTTTTCTATAACTTCAAATAAACTTTCTATTTTCTTTGGTTTACGTCTCTCATCCTGTCTTATTTCTGATTCGATCAGCAGTGCTTTCTGGTGTACCTGAGTTTCCAATAAGATAAGAGTGTTTCTGTTGCCTTTTTTTTTCTGCTCCCGTTAGACGTTTTTTGTGCTGAAGCTCCTATGTTTGTAGTAATAAAGCATGGAAACCTTCCATCATCTGGTTGGTATCTACTCTTGCAATTAATTTTACACAATTAAATTAATCACGCCCGGTAAAACGCCTTGTGATGTTCTCCTTTCTCTGTTTTAGTTATAATATCAGAGTGTGAGCTCTACATTTCTACATTTAAATTGTATAATTAATTTAAGTTACAAAGTAGTAAGTATTTAATTAGAGTACTCTTTATGAACAACACCATACGCGAAGGGTAACAAATAATTTACTTTTTAAAGATAACCTCCAGTACTGGAAAGCGTCAAAAGAATGCAATATTTCAATTAGCGGTAACACGCGTCGGTTGCTATGGATACGAATCGTGTTCTTAATTTGACCTATATCTCGCGGCTCGCTTTAGCTTTCGTCATTTTATTCTGTATTATTGTTCACGCGGATATTTTTTACGAACAAGTAAGAGTTAAACTAATTAACAATTACTGTAGAGATTTCTTTATATAATTAACTTACATGTCGTAATATTGTGGCAATTAGTGTTAGGATAGTTGTTAATCTCTAACCTAGAGATTCATGTTTTTACAATTATGTAACCCTGAAAATGGAAGTAGTGTGGATCATACATTCACATGAATCGTTGCAGTTGAAAGTTACATTATCCAAGTAAATCAGGGTATTCCATATTATAAATTACAACTTGCTGATGGCTCCCTTAACTATTCAGCATAGACTGGAAATTTTAATCCATGTTTGCAACGAATAACAAGTATTCTACTAACACCAAGTTCCTTCAACATAAATCTTTCCATCTTTGATTACTTTGACCCTGAATTACACAGGTCTACAAAAAATATTTTTTTTCTGTAACACGAATAAAATATCCTTTTTCTTATGTATTTTGTACAGCTGAATCCGAAAATGGCAGCAACAAAACTGTATCACGTACAGTTTTTTTGTTACAGTTATCTCCTAAATTTTGTTGAACGAGCTGAAAATAAATGGCACAAATCCAGATGAGTTAATCTACAATGAATATATTTATTATTTACTAAACTAAATCTATTACATACATCTATTTCACTCTATTTCAAAGAAAAAAAATACTTTTGTACCATTTTTTAAGGTCTGGTTTAATTTTTATTAACTTTTTCCTCTTATGTGGTGTCAAATAATCTCCCAACATAGCAGGATCCCAGCTGGCTTGATATCGTGCCTCAATGGTTTCAATATCCTGGTGAAACCTCTCTCCATGTTCATCACTTACTGCCCCTAAATGCTTGGGGAAAAACTCCATATGCGAATGTAAGAAATGTATTTTTAGAGACATTCGGCAACCCATGGCTTTGTAAGCCTTTAAAAGATTTTCAAGCAAAATTGTGTAGTTTTCTTCTTTTTTGTTGCCAAGAAATCCTTTTACTACTTTCACAAATGCTTCCCATGCTGCTAGCTCTTTTTGGTTTAACTTTTTCTCAAATTCAGGGTCATGAATCACTTTCCTTATGTCAGGTCCAGTAAAAACACCTTCTTTGATCTTAGCTTCACTAAGTCGAGGAAAGAGTTCAGTCAGATACTTGAATCCCTCTCCTTCTCTTTCCATGGCTTTGACAAAATTCTTCATCAATCCCAACTTGATGTGTAGGGGTGGAAGAAGTACTTTCTTAGGGTCGACTAAGGGATCGTACAAGACGTTTTTCTCTCCTGGATCGTGAGATATTCTCATTGGTCAAACTTTCTTTACAAAATGTTTCTGAATATCTCTACTATTCCATAAGCATAAGAAACAGTAAAACTTTGTATATCCACATTGGAGGCCCATTAATATGGCAATTACCTTCAAATCTCCACAGATTTGCCTTAATTGCATTTAGAATAGCAAGCATGTTTCCATACGTTTCTTTCATTGAAACTGAGTAAGCTACTGGAATTGATGGCTTCTTATTTCAATTATGAAGTAAATCAACTTTCAGGATAGATTTAAAGGAATCAATAAAAAGACGCCATTGTGTAGTAATATGGTGTATTTCAAGTTCAGTCATCAACCCCACAATGTCGAAGCATACACACATTAAACCCTCCAGTTTATAAAACACTGAGAAGTTAGCATTTCTCTTTCTGAAGGAGGTAATGGTTGTTCCTTTTGCCAAAAGATTCCACTCTTGTAGTCTTGATTCCAAAAGAGAAGTTGGCCGAGAAGTTCAGCTTGCTGTTTTGATTGGCTGAAGTCATAGACCAAGTCATTTAGTTTATTTTGCTGAATGAGATGAGGGTCACTCGAAGGAGGCAAATAAGTAGGATCAACATTGTTTTCCTATAAATCTTCAGTTTCAGTATCTTCATCATCATTGAGCTATGGAATGATAACATCTTCAAAATTTAATGGTGGAGCTGGAATTGGTTTTCCTTCACCATTAGGAACCGCTCTAATTGCAGAAGGCACAGCTGGGTAGTCAATTTTATTTTTTCCGTTTTTGAATATCCATCAGTATTGGTTAGACAAATATAGCAGTCATAAAAATGCTTGGTTGGCTCACGCCAAACCATAGGTACAGCAAATGGCATAGAACTTCTGTTACCTCTTACCCACTGAATAAGAGTTACATAACAACTCACACAACAAATATGGGGATCCCAATTTTTATCTTGGTCCCCTACCTTGCAACCAAAATACAAAAAGTATGCTTTTCTCACATCTTCCGTTATAGGCCTATGTTGTGACTTCAATACATAACGTCCACAAACGTAACAAAACTTATCTGGTGAATTTTTACACAATCTGCGCTGAACACTTGACATTTTTAAAGAAAACTATACTTGTAAACTCACATAACCTCACTGTGCACTGTCTCACTAACGATTAGGAGTAAGCAGAGACAACAAAGGAAATAACCCCCCCCCCCAAGCACTGTTCTGCAATGCTGCCAACTCTCCCGTATTGTGAAAACAGAAATATATTGTACAGGAACAATACACATAGCACTGCAACATAATAATGTGACGTGTTGGCCCTTTTTTGATTATTTAGTCGTTATTTGCAAGCCAAATGTATACTAAAAATGATATTTTGATCTACGTTGCAAATACACTGTTGACCAGTGTTATATGAATATACCCACATACTCTAAACATATATTGTTTATTTTTAGGCTACTGTTATTTTCATACCCTATGTATCTGTCACCTTCCATTTCGTTTTAACATCATGCCCTTTACTTTAGTACTGAATCTGTTTCAAACACACTTTCGTATATCTTTACATTGCAATGTAAGTCGTTCTTATTTTTTTTTTCAAAAATATAGATCTGAAATATACCTTATACTTTATTAACTTAAATTGGAATGAGATTTTGATAAATACTAAATTAAATAAATATTATGCAATAATATAGGCCTATTATAATAAAAGTACATATTTCATTTTCATAAATTTGACATATATTTACGGAAGATTTATTTTGATTTATGTATAGCTACGATTTTGTAATATTTATGAAAGTTTTATGTACCTACCATAAATTTATGTTGACTCTTGGATAAATACCTAAATTACGTTTTTACCGTTTCATGTCTAGCTGACAGCAAAATGTATGTGGTTTCTATTTAGCAGACTTGAATTTAGAAGGCATCGCAAAAACGTTTTGCATGAACGCAAAAAATAGAACACAAAGCAAAATTTATCTACATGAATATTTAAAGAACGAGTGTGAATTTAACGTATTTTGTCCTCGGTGAGGAGTTACTTGGCTCGCTTTCATATGGAGTCCGTTCAGTTGTAGAAGCATGGCGCAATTCCAATGAATCGGCAGTCCGTCTGTGATAAGAAGAATCGCGGCTTTGAGAGGTCGTCTTGAGTTACTTGTATTCATCTACCGATAGGAGCTGCTGCCATGTGGTCCGGTTTAGAACGGATTACTTACTTTTGGGGTCGTTACAACAGCGTGCCCGTACTAGCTTGCACTAGTACACTATTTGCCGAGACTGTTTCCAAGAATCACCTGAGATTACATGGTACCAGCCCAAGTCGGCTCTGAGGGGGTTTTCTTGGGCCCTTGCCGCTCGTAGGTAAAATTTACTGTACGTAAGTCGCCGCACGGTGCCATCAAGTGAGAATGGAATCGACGGAGGGCATTGGCTGCTAGTCGAAGATCTCCGTCGAGAACGCTTTATACTTTTCTTTTATGCCTCGCTGCAAGGTATCCCCACACCGGTGAGTGCATAGGTGATGATAGGCAACAAATACGCATTGACTATCAACTTACCTAACTTACGGGGCATAGACTTCTTGGCAAGTATTGGAAACAGAAATCCCAAACGAGCTGACGGTCTGGTTTTGATTGTTTGGGAACGGGTACGCGCCAGATGAGCCTACATCGAGGTGGACACCGATATACTTAACTTCTGTAAACAAGGACATATACGTTTTGCCGACTTGTTTCCAAGTCCAAGTCCAAGTTGTACGGGGCAGCAGCTAGTCGTGCTCCGGTGGTCGCAGTGTCCGGATGACATCCGATGACTGCATGTTGCCTGCGTGTCACCTTGACCAGCGATCTCGCGCTGTCTGAGGAATGGGACCTCCATCAAATTTATTTTGGAGGGACAGGATGTTATTATTTTTCTTGGATCCTGGGACCTCGAAGAGACCCGCGACGGCAGAGTGAGGAGGCCTCGAAGACTTTTCGCTTGAGTAGTAGGAATTACCCTCCCACAACGGGTAGGGCGCCTCTACGCGCTCAGGAAAAGTCGCCGAGGGCTGCCAAGCGGCAATGTCGGCGCACGGGAGAGAGCGTAGGAGGAGGCAGCGTCCACCAGAGGTGGCACTAAGCACACCTAGGGCAAGCGCAGACCCCCCCCCCAAGTCTGTCGCCGAGCGCCAGCACGGAAAAGAGAAAGAAGGAAGGAGTAGAAGTGTGAAAGTACTCAAGATCGGGGGATGGGGCAGACGTTCTGTGAACTGCTTATGGAGGGTCGTCGAGCGATGCTCGGGGGCGTTTGTGTCGTCTAGGTTGTGGGCCGACATCTGTGCTTAGTCGACGGATGTGGGGATGGGTCGAGACATAGGCTCGGGTGAACAGTTTGAGGGCAAGGGACCGAACGAATTCGGTGAGTGAAGGAACCTTCAACCCTCGCCTGATGGCCATCATTTCTGACAAACCAGGGAGAGTTGGAGATGTAGCGGAGGGTTCGGGATTGGAAACCTTCCAAACGGGCGACAACGGATGGGCTGAGTAGTACCCAAAAGGCGGGGGCTGCGTAAGTCAGGATTGCCCTAAGAAAGAGCATGTAGATGGTCAGTTTAGTGCGCACAGGCACTGAACCCCGATGAGAGAGAAAGGGAAATAATTTGGCTCTGACGCCTCTGGCCCGACTTGTTTGAAGGCAGTGTGAAATTAAATAAGATTTGGCATGTTGGCGTGGCCAAACTATCGGAAGCGAGCTGCTCTGTGTCTGCCTTGCGAAGAGAACTATGTGATTGGCTAATGTCGAATACCATAGAAGTTATATAGAGAACCTAATTCCAGTGTCTCTTTCATTGGTTTCGCCTCATCAGTAAGGTATGTACGATCTGTTACCTAGGGTATTTGAAGTTTTTTCACTGAGGATGGCAGATCTATTGACAGAAACGGAAGCAAACTACCTCGGTCTAACAACCCGGTATAACATAATTTCAATAATACTTTTTAAATTAAAATACAATTAAAATATATTATGACAATACACAATACACTGGAAGAAACTAAACTCTAAGAACCGTATTATGCTGAACAATTAGACTAACAACTAACCAAATGCAATTTGGTCATTAGACAAGGGTTTAGATATAAACATTATGTCTACGTGTATCCTTGATGACAAAAATGAGTCATTTAAATACTTACTCGAGATTACGTTTATAGAGATAACTTAAATATTCAGTAGAATGCATTTGTAGGACGCTCAGTTTGAATAAACGTAAATTCTGGACACCAAAAACACATATAAATAAGGTCTGTTTAACAAATCTAGGCTTAAATAAATTATATAAATATTAATTATAACGCTTTCTTCGATAATGAGTTGAAAAAAAAATGTAGAATTACCTTCCTAGTGTAAATTAAAACCATTATTTACAAATTTTAATTTCAAAAATTAACAATAAGTAACATTTCCTAATCCTTTAGAGGTAGTATAATTGAAATATCTTAATAGCCTAATCAAGTTTTTAAAGATGTTGGTTTTTAACTCTTAAAGGCGTTTGAGTAATTGCTTTTTTGTTACATCTTCTTCAGAATTAAAATTTATGCTAAAAATTTATTTATTTTCAAATATGCCCCTATCTGCTCAGCTCATTGCAGTAGTGTTTACTTCTGTTATGCTGTTATGTTTTAATCACAAGAAACTAGAAGGTTAAAGTTTCAGTAGAAGCCTATTCCCCGATCGATGCGTAGGATACAAGGTATGTCGACCTGACAAGGGTCGGATTAAGCAAAGTCCACGGCGTATACATTTAGTTTTACTGTTTTTCGTTTATATGGTGAAAGGTAATTTTATGTTTTACAAGAGACTAACTGCGTGTAATGATTGTGTTTACAGTTGCAATAGTTTTAAAAAATTCATTTGACGTCACTTGGAATTCCACTATCAGAGTTTAGTTTACAGTTAACGGTCTGTGTATGATTCCAGCCACCGAAGATGTATTTTATGAGTTAGTGTTATAGTTGAATTTAAAAATATTTAATTTAGAATACGTGCTACATTCTTCATTGTCATGCCACTATAAGAATTGAGAGGTTTGTTTAAATACGAACTGCTACACGAACAGTAGTGCCAATATTGTCACGATTATTAAGCAATACTATGGCGAAAATAATGATAATTTTTTTATTATTTTGTTGTAACTTTTTGCTACTGCAGATATGATTTAATTTTACAGTACAAGCTACAGAAATTAGAATGTTTTCAACCGATTCTGAAATATATTTTGTTTTCGTTGCAGACACCAGAAGACGCCGGGCGCTCTGTCTGACGGCACCGAATTACTTCAAACACGATATAAAATGGTAGTTTTACATCTCTTAAAATAGTTTCGTTCAGTATAAAATGCGTCACTTAATTTATGGTTGTTATCATTGAACTTTTATATCTCTTCTCAAAGCTTTACTCAGATAGAATTGTTTTAAATATTTAATTATTATTTTGGCTATATAATGTCCTACTGTTTATCTAATAGTAAAAATAAGTAAATAATTCGCTTTTTAACATATACACATGAGGTTATGACAGATTACCACTAGTTTAACGCTACTAAAAATTCTTTTTCTCTTATATCGTTTTATTTATTTTTTACTATAAATCCTTACTATTCTAATTTAATTTGTTCTCCTCAAATAATCAACTCTATAAGCTTTATATCTTTAACTTATATGTATATGTATGTATAGTATGTGTGTGCCTCCGTGCGTGCTAATGTATATGTCTGTAAATATTCAATGGTGTAGTTCAAGATGCAGCAAATTGATTCGTACGTCAATTCGTATAGTAGTAGAGTACAATTATACTAAAGAAAACAACAAGTGTTATTTTGAAGCAACTGTTGGGGTCTTTCAGCTTTCAGTAAAGAACTCTGAGCTTCATATGGGCACTCTTTTCCATCTTGTAGCAACTGCTAGATTTTTTCTACATAGCACTTTATAAGTTCCTTATATAATTAACATCAAATCAAACAGTCAATGAATAATTCTTATCTACCTAAGCTGCAAATTAAATTAGTTTCTTATTAGTTTTTTATAGCTCTAATTGTACTCGAAATCAATTTTCATTGCCAGTCCCACTGTGATGTTCGTCATCAAAATTCTGTCTTTTCAAGACAATCTTGATCACAATCTGAGCTTACAACGGTGCAGTTAGGTAGGCGTATGATGGGGCCACTAGTTACCCTCCCACCATCAGCACAGTCCTCAGGAACGTGTATGGCAATCTGAGTTATCTAGCTACATGGACGAATGTGATCACCATATTATATACCCAAACCTTGAAATTACTGTTACTATCACACTACAAATCTGTTACTTCCTTAGTCTACAAAGTCAATGCATATATTCAATAATGATATTTTTTATTGAGGATTGTTGACCGTTGTTGACATCCAATTACCGGTTTATTGAGGATTGTTGATCGTTGTTGACATCCGATTACCAGTTTATTGAGGAATGTTGACCGGTGTTGACATCCGATTACCAGTTTATTGAGAATTGTTGATCGTTGTTGACATCCGGTTACCGATTTATTGAGGATTGTTGACCGTTGTTGACATCCGATTACCGGTTTTGAAACATTTACAACTATTGTTGATGTTTACACGTATCATAGGTTACGTCTTTGACCATATTTTATTAATTCTACACATAGTTAATGACCAGCGGATGTTTTAGACGTTTTTGAAGATAAAGTAAGATAAAGGGGTAATAGCGTCGGCTTGTATAAGTGGATTATTGCGATAGGCTAAGGACAGCAAACTCTGTATAGGTTTTGAAGATCTTTACCTTGCCCCCTTTATTACGCTGTACATATTGCAGTGGGTGGGAACTCAAAACGTGCTCTCGAATTCTCGGACGTAAAAACTGCAGCTCAACCGAGAGGAAGGCCTTGTGTCAGTAGAAAAATAGTTCATTGGATGACCTTAAGGAGTGTTTGTCAGTGTAGAAATTTACTAGATTTTTGTCTTCTCTGTAGTAAGCTTATATAACGACTTCCCGTAAAGGTTAGTAAAAGTCAACAATATTAGGGGCATTCCGACTGTTGTGAAGCTACAAAAGTTACTATTTGTTTGTGCTCTTAGGTACAAGAAAATTAAATGCTTACATGCAAAATAAAACATTGACCAGTAGAGTTACTAGAAACAGACACGTAGCCAGTTGTATCTCTGGAACTGGAACAGCGTAGATTACTTTTGAATGTGCAATTCAGTTGCAAACATATTACATTAATGTAATCTTGCCTACAGAATTAACTAAACCGGAGACTGTGGGACAAGTAATAAATCAGGAAAAGAGTAGAACACAGGGGGTGAGAGACCACTGCATGCCAACGTCGCCCTCCAAATGGAATTTAAATGACTTTGCCTGTCTTCACAGAACATTTAACGCTGTAGGGAGTGGTAAATCACCGCTACTCTACTGGCGGAGGAAAAGAAAGTAACACTTGGAGAAAGTATAATAAATAAAACCCCACACACTATGAGCAAAGTAAACAAAACGCCAGATAACGACAAATTATTAGTACAGTATCTTCCTGTATTGTCGAATAAAACGTTCATAGGTATTGTACTTTATTGGAATTCAGTTGATAATTTTTATTTTGTACGGGTTGTAACGGTGCAGTTTTGCATTGACTAACAACAGATAAGACTTTTGTTTCCATTAATATTATTATAAACATGGGAAAAGTGTTTCAAAAATATTGAAGAGCATCACAAAACTTTAAATGTAAAATTGATTAATTCACTACAGTTAACATGTACATACAAAATTTAAAAATTTTGATAATTAATATTACATAAGTATATTATAATTTTAAATTAGTTAATTAAATAAATTCTTTCCTTCAAGGAAATTGATATTTTTTAACGCAATAGTTAATAATATAAACATAATTGTTATGAAAACACGGTTGCAAACAGCGTTTTAAGAATTGATATTCATTTTTTTCATGAGTGTATGGCAAATTGCGTAATTCATGGGCGCTATAATATAATAAAATGTACAGAATGTAAAATAAATGTATTCCTTATTCATTTACATATAATTCTGGTTATTTGATGAACTATTAAATCTTTTATTTAATATAATAATATTAATTTTACTTGAATTTAGTCTACTTTTTATACCATCATAATTTAAGTAAAATCAGTTTTGGACGTTTTACAAATAATTTAAAAGTTCCAAATTCTATGTTCTTGTTTCGGAGTGTAAACGTGGACGAAAAACAGAGTAACGGGATAAAATTTAAATATTCATATAACTGATGAATTGTGATAATGTGTTTAAGATACTATGACTTTTGAATAGGTGAGTACTTATATATTAGAATGTTTAGATAAAAAGATTAATTAATTTAAATACCCATAAATATGTTTCCTATTATATGAACATGTAATGTTGAATATGAGATCGTTGACTTGACTTGACGGAAGTTACACAAGGGAAACGAAATATGCCAATCTCAGCGCTAGCTGAAAGCATGCACACATAAATAATGAAACATCCCCAAACAATCTGTACATTGTAAGATTTGCCTTTTGAATTGTACCAGTCAGTGAGACAGAAAACAGAAAATTTTGCTTTCAATTTTGTTTATAGCTTTCGGTCCTTTTCCACACTCTACTGCATATTCCGTGTGAATGGTGGGATGAAATTCGACCCTTGTTGTAGGGAATCGAGAACAGGAAGAGAGCAAATGGAGACTGCGTGAGACTAAAGTTAACATTAGGTAACTAATGTGAGAAGAAACAGACAGACAAGAGTAAATCTAGAGACATGTAGTAGAAATTCAATTCACATTTATTAGTGGAAGTTTCAATAACCACTAACCTGAGTCATTTTAATTGCAAGGAGAGTGTTCTGTCTCAGACTGTCGTAACTGGTTGTGGTAAGACTTATTCCTAGATTCATTTATGTGTCGGCTTTACCAAATCTACTTTCCCTTTCATGAGGGGTTTCCGAGAAACTGTGTTTTTTCCTTTCTATCAACGCTTACTAGTTTTTACAGCTATAAAATACCAGCACTTTTCGTGTATTTCAAATTTGTAGTTACATATTTTGCTTACTTTTGAAACCAAAACTGCACGATTAAACTACATTATTTATGAATTGACGTAATTATAAAGAAACATTAAATAAGGTTTGGCAATAGATTTTTATAAAGTTATTTATTTAATATTTATTTATATGTATGTATATTTCGTACATACATATGTATATGTATGTATGTATTATATTAATGAATATGTATTTAAAGATTTCTGTAATATTTCGTCAAAGTTTAAATGAAATTTTATTTAAAGAGATGGTTTAAGTAATTATTTTTGTTATATTTCGAACATATTAACCATCAATATATATTCTAAAAGAAGAAGTATAACAACCATTGCGTTATCACAGAGGACATAGTGGAGAATAGGACGGCTTTTAGAGACCTGGCAAGGAATGTCAACGGTTACCAGGAGAAAGATAAGAAGAAAAGGAACAATATGTGCACAGAAGAGAGAAGGGAAAAGCAAAGCGATAGAATGAAGAATTATTGGAAAGCAAGAAAAGAAGCGAGAAGCAATAATTAAAATGAATGACATGGGTTATTTTACGCAATCCTTGGACAACTAAATGGAAACAGGAAGAAGAAGAAGTAGAAGAAGAAGAATAAAAATAAATTGTTTAAATAATTTACAAACTCAAAAGCAGACAACACTGGGAGTATACTCTAATATATGAATTTTTTCGTAGCCATTCATTTTTTCTGTTTCTCTTGCTGATTTCTTTCCCTTGCTGAAATATTAATCAATTTAAAAGTCGTCTATTGGATGTATAGTAGATAACGTAAAGAGATAAAGAAGAATTTGAAGAAATCAGAATAAATTATTAGATTAAAAATTGTGTCTTTAAAAGCCTAACAAAAATAAGAAAGCGTCTTACAATTACAAAAAAGCGTATTTGATCTGATACAAGAATTGTTGCAGCCAGGATTGTCATATAATCGGTATAACAACAAAATTTGATTAAGAACGTAGTACATCAATGCTAGAAACCCCATGGTAAACTGCACGTGGAACTAGAAATTGGCAGTCTCAATAAGTGCGTTATTCTCCATGCATCGGAAGTCATGTAGGTACGTTGTTATTTTAGCTCTTGAATACATCAAAAAAAATTTGAATTTCGTTGTATTCTTTTCACTCTCCTTTGTTAGCTATAGTGGTTAAAGCAATGAATTAAAACTATTAGTAATGAGCTGATGACCAAGAAAAAACGCAGAAAAGCTAACATAAAGGAAAAAATGTGTTCTACGTATTAAACGTAGTACTATGCAATATTAAACGTGGCGTGTAAAAGTGTTTGTTAAACAAGTAATTTATAAAACGTCTGTGGAAGGTACTATGATCAGAATTTTTCAAAATATTGTAACGTTTGTGTCACAGTAATTCGTCGTAAACTAATATTCAAAAGCACTGTTACTGCAAATCAGTACCAGCATCGTAAACGTAGTAAAAGAAAATAAATTGTTAAAGTAACGCATCACCAGTACAAACCAAACGTCAAACAGCATGGTGAGTGTCTGTCTACAATGCTGAAACGCACGAATCACAAACCTGGACGAGAATCCTTAAATTTTTAGTGACCGTCAATCAGTGCGGTCAGTTTGTAAACAAACTATCATGACTTCACATATACAATGATACATACATACGCACGCACACACTCACATACACGAACATGTTCACCGAAATATTTAATTGTTCCGTTGTGTTTGACATTTCCTTTGTATTTCATACACAGGACCTGAAGATGACAATAAATATTGTCGAAACGTCGACGCAAAATAGTTAAAATTTGTGTTATTTTGACCGATCCTCACTAACCATCCACTAAAAAATTCCTGGACGAGAATGTTTGCGTTTTGGATAGAACGTAAGAGCAGTTGTACTTGTGGGTATAGTGATATTAATGGCTTTAGACATCTCGACGGTATCTGCACGCTTATACTACACAACAAGGGCTTAGCAGCGTAGTGGTGCTCTGTAATGCGGTTTGTGTGGTTTCTAAATGGTGTACGGTCACCTTAAGCCTTGAACAAATTGCAAATTGTATTGTTTGATAATATAATTGAACAAGTTTAACAGTATTGTTGGTGGCATTGTTGTATAATATTGGTAATTGTAATCTATGATATTTCTGTTATTAATTATTGATTTTAACATTTGTTTCCTTTTTCTGGGTGTGACGTCCAAACAAAAAATTTTGGGTTTATTTGGAAACCAAAATTCTGGGTGTGAGGTCTTCGAGCACACTTTACTATTGTTGATCTTAACACAAGCTATTTTTTACAAATTTTTATGGAACAAATTATTTTTACATTAACTTAAATTATAAATTGATATATTCGAGCTAGCATGTCAATACGTTTAAACATGTTTTGGCTCCATGTATCCTAATGTAGTTTCTACCCCGCCACATAACAATTGAGTACATCTCTAAAGACTACCAAACCTTTCTATGCGGGATCTCTTCAACATCTTTGTCACCAATCTGCGTCAATTTTTGTTTAGTCGTCTGATTACTCTTCAATCATAAAGCCAGCGGAGACTTCTTTATGCGTTTTACATAAAATCTGTAGCATGAGATCCAGTAGATGATATAAAAATTGTGTTAGTAATAAGAAAGGGAATTCAGCAACGTCCCCTTGTCTCCTCTTTACAACCAGATATTTAGGCTCTTACATAGTTTCAGATGGCGCCAAAAGCGTTTACTTATCAATAATAAAATAATTCCTGCGTCCTTTCACCACACGAGGAGGAGCATATTCATGACAATAATTCATTGGGGATACCTCAATTACACAATTAGTAGAAAATATTCTGACACCTACAGTAGGTCCCACGAGTAGGCTACCGGGGAAATAAACAGACACTGCAGCCGAACCCTCGAGTACCGCAGATACGACTAAATACCACACAGGACGTCCAGGTACCTTGAGACCATCGTTTGCGACACACTAACGTATTCTCGTTTCCACAGTCGGATGAGACAATGGGCGAGATAGGAAAATACATTGCGCTTATGGGTTTTACGTTCGCTACTACCGAACCTCGACTAGGAAACCTGGACCGATAAAAATGAAATACTACATAGTCTGCAGAATGTACTCAGTAGTAACAATATATTAATTTATATATATATATATATATATATATATATATATATATATAAACACTTTCACTGTGAACTTACTTTTAGTTTTGATTACCCAGACGTTTCGACGTGGTATTCGTCTTTCTCAGTGGGTTTTAAATACTGAATAAAACCTCAGTATTAAATACCTCAGTATTTAAAACCCACTGAGAAAGACGAATACCACGTCGAAACGTCTGGGTAATCAAAACTAAAAGTAAGTTCACAGTGAAAGTGTTTATATATATATATATATATAACTATAATATTTATAACTAAATTTACCTCAAGATATTCTTTTTTCCTTTAGGTACATGTTTCGGGAGATCTTGTTCTCCCATCTTCAGCCTTCGTCATCTTGTTTCTGGTGAAGTATTTGCGTGTTAGCTTCTGGATGTTATTAAGGTGGTTTGTTGGTCTTTGGTCCTTCAATGTTGCATTATTGTGTGTGGTTGTGGTATCTGTTTTTGTATTTTGTGTATTTTCGATGTTGAGTGCTTTGAATATTGTGTCATGTTTTGTATTGATTTGTATTTGTTCTGGTATTAATTTGTTTTGTGTTTTATGCTTGTAAATCTGTAAATTTTCCCAAATGTTCATTATGGTGCCTTTGTGTGGTATATGTTTTATTAGTGTTACATTGGTTATGTCTGTGAATTCATGTCCTGTGTTTATTGCATGTGTGGCTAAATTGGATTTATATATATTTGGTTTTTTGTATGCATTTAGGTGTTCAAAATAACGTTTTTTCAGCTGTTTTTTTGTTTGTCCTATATAACATTTATTGCAATCTTGGCACACACAATAATGCAACTTTGAAGGACCAAAAACCAACAAACTACCTTAATAACATCCAGAAGCCAACACACAAATACTTCACCAGAAACAAGATGGCGAAGGCTGAAGATGGGAGAACAAGATCTCCCGAAACATGTACCTAAAGGAAAAAAGAATATCTTGAGGTAAATTTAGTTATAAATATTATAGTATTATATACATCAAGAAACGGACTGTAGCAGAAAGTGATTGAAATATATATATATATATATATATATATATATATATAAATATTAATAAGTGAATGAAGAGGATGTACCAACAAGCTAATTATAATATTTTAATTCTTCATATTTTGGTATATTTCAAATAAAGTTAGCATAAAAGCTAAGTTCTTAAAAATAAAAACCTGATAAAACTATCGTACACTTAAACACTTAATTTACTACGTATTACAATATAAACTGTCGTTACGCGAGATGTTCTTCCTCCTTAACAATGTTGTTTTTATACGTATACTCCAGATCACGTACATATTGCACATGCCATTTAAACGTAATAATAACCTTTAGCCCTCAACATAACAATATAAAAAATGAAATTTTATACTAAATTTCAATTTTTTGTATTTGTGACGCATAAATGTTGCCTGCCAGAAACTTTTTTTTTTTGATCAGGATAGACTACTATATTAAGCGAGTGAATTGTATAAACGAGTTATTTTGTTAAATACACAATACAGTCGCTTAAATGTAAGTTTGTTCCGGCTAGTTACATTACGGAGAAATTAACTTTTATATTGCTTTAGACCAGTGGCGAATTTACGCACAGGCAGACTAGGCACACTTGCCTGGGGCGGCAAATTTTGGGGAGCGGCAAAATTTGAGTTAAGAAATGATATTTTTAGATTCAAACAAATTTACAAGTATAAAAGCCAGTTGAATTAAGCACACACGAATATAAAAATTATCTTCACTTAATTTGTAACTATAAAGCAGTTATCGTTTTTCACCCAAAAGTAATACGGGCGAATGTTTATGTTTTCAACCGTTGAAATATTTGGCGTTGATCATCCGAGAGATTTTAGATGTTGGCAATCCAGATCAAAGTGAGAAATGTAGATCTGTAAATGTAATACCGAATTGTAGGTTGGTTCCAGAAACCGAGGCAAGCTAATATTTAAGGAATCGAGACATTCTAGTGATACCGACAATAACTGTGATAGCAGTGAAGGTGAAGATACTGTTCACACAGTTCAGCCAGAGAGGTCCGTTGTGGAGGAACCTTCATTTTTGAAGAACGAAGAGCCAGTTCACGTCAAAAATCATGATGAAATGTCATCAAATCAGGTAGGGAAGGTCTTAGATTCTGATCCTATTAATTGGGAAATGAACGAGAGCACACGCGATTATGTAGCAAAGTTTGGATTTAAACAGAACACTAATGCGGACTGTAAAACCAAATAGGGAATATAATGATCCCCCCCCCAACAGAGATTTATGGGGGGGGGCAAATTTATACTGCCTACGGGCGGCAAAATGTTAAATCTGCCCCTGCTTTAGACACAAAAATGTCAGCTAAATCATTAAAAGTAAGCTATTGTTAACGAGGACATAGTTAATGACAGCAGTCTCTAATGGTTTACAATCAGATACCTTCAGAGGCAGTAAAATAATCGTAAGTGTTACTAAATAGTTTTATCCTCATTAAACAATCATTCTACATAAATAGTACAATCTTTATGAAACTATTCTTAATAGACAATAAAATAAACACAAAATTAAATTTGCTAATCGCATTTTAAAGAAATAAACGCTTGAAAACACTTGCATTTAATTCTTTCCTTCCTTAAATGTGTATGTATGTACTTCATAGATATTTTTTAAATAACGTGTTTTTAAGACGACTAGATACTATTAAAAAATCTATAAAACATTAGTTATATTCTTTATAAAACAAGTAATTTTCCAATCACCCAACATAACGAACCTATTATTGTAAACACAATGCTTATTTACACTGTACGAAGTGTACTGAAATAGAATTGACTGTAGTTATTATTCACATGCAGAGACGTTTGTTTACTGCACTTCCTAAGGCCATGTTTACATAGTTTTAGAACTATGGAAGGGTTTAGTATAGTACAGTTTGTTTGGAAATTAATCGCAGCAGGTAAATATCATATTACAGCAGGTTTCAATTTGCTGTGCACAAATATGAATTTTGTGTTTACACACGGTGCTTGATCCACGTCGGCGAATATTAAATGCAACTTAATCGTTACGTGGCATTATTCTATATAACTTCACCGTATACTTTCTTTAGTGCGTACCAAATCGGGAAAAAAGTTCTTCACAAAGCAGCTGTTTACGACAATGGCGTTGCATAGAGGCGCGCACGTGGGCATCGAAATTTTAGTCTAATACAATCAACTGGACACCAGACACGATGAATCAAGCAAGCTTAAATGAATACTGTCATTTATATTGCAATTAATATAACGACCTTTCTACACAAATACAACAATCCATTACCCACCACTGTTCAGGGAAAACTATACCTTTTTAATTAAGAAAGTGAAGTTAAACGATACTTTTATTTAATTACGATAATATAAAAAAAAAAAACAGTTATTCAAATTTACACTAATTATAACCAATAGCCTATAAAGCTATACACCAGTTTGCTATTTTTCTGTGATGCACGATAGAAAATCATGGTACATATTCTCTCGATATATGATAGTGAACAACCAGCAATACGCTACATAAATGTATGGAACAAAATATCCAACGGGATATGCAACGATACATGCAAATATGTGGAACAAGCTATGTAAAACTTATTACGCACCGCTTTGAATATTAAATAGCCTATACATATTGCATATGAAGTTCCATACTTCATCTATCTCGTTTGTTTCGACGCTGTTTTCTTCGCCAAGAGTACGATCAGTGTACTCTTGGTGTAGTACACAACTAATTTTAGTATTCTGTATTCGTAACCTAATTCCATTCCCATGATTTCACGATAGCTATTATGACGGCCCACTCATTTCTACTGAACACAACTTTAAGTTTACACACACAAGTGTAAGTGAGTAATATTTTAAGCAGTTGAAACAGCGGAGAAATAAAATTCAAAGAGTTCGAGTGTTTAAACACAACGGTGCAAACTCAAAATCAGGATCACTGCTCGTAGCAATAATGTCAAAAATCCGTAAATAATTTCAGGACAGTTCCGTGTTATTGTGACGGCAGCGGTATGCGAACATCTGCTCTCCGGTACTAGCTGACACGAGGCGAGCCAATCAGGGATCAGCAGCCGAGACGTGACAACTAACGTGCTCGAAGCGAACCAATCAGCGATCCCGCTTAGTGAATAAAACCCGGGCCGGCAGACAATTTTGGCGCGAAGACCTCCAACGCAGCTCTGCATGCGCTAAACACCCACTTCCCTGACCTAGACTCCTTCCTCATTAAGTTGAACTGTAAGTATTCCCGCACTGCCTCACGCCTTACTTCCCTACAATCAATAGTCCCTTCAATAAACAGAAATACCCGTAACTCAAGCAGACCTTCCTACTTCATAAATCGCCTCCTCACAGTAGCTAATGGTCCTCCCCCTCGAGTCCCCCGCCGCCAGCGTCAAAGACACAGACACAATTAAACACAGATACCAATCACCCCTCATGCTTCATTACTCCCCAGCGGTAGCGATTAGACACACACACGCAGCCTAAATACTCAAAACTATGCTAAATTCCACCAAACTTTAAAACTCTAAGCCCTATCTTCGCACAACCTCATGAAATCACACAAACTAGTTCCTCACACTCACGTCCCTGCTTGTAATCCACAAATCTGTTTCCTCCGCCTACCTTGACGGCACCCTGTCGCCACCTAACACCCTAGGCGACCTGCGTTACACGTCCCTGTCTTGGCCCCCCCCCCAAAAAGAACATCGAAGAAGAAATAAATAAACAAATATACCACCAAACACCCATAATGGCCGCCTCCACCTACCTCTCCCGCTCGCATATGGCTACCAACTACATATGCACACAATATAACCCACAAGCAATACACTCCCAACCACGTGCCTCCACCTTCTCAACGGCCCGGTCAGCTGGCGTACGTCCCCCTACAACCCCGTAACCACACGGCTGAAGGGAGCTTGCTCCAAAACCATGTTGGTCCGGTCTCAAAAAAAAAAAAAAATTGGCGCACTTTTACCTCCACGCCGTCGGACGCACTTCGTCTCCTTTCCTCTCTTGGACGACATCGACGGGGAGTCAGCCGGAAGGAACGGCCGAAGAATAGAACCGGCGTTCTTGCGTCTTCGCCCTCCAGTTCCGCGCCAGCGATGGATTTCGCTGAGCCGGCAGCCGACTCTACAACCGATGCCGAAAGAAGAAGAGGACTGCAGTGCGCCACGAACAGCGGGCGCAGCCACCGAACATCTCAGCGCGGCACGACCAACATCAGCTTTCTCGCCACCAGGTCCTTTTTAGGGCCACCAAAAACACTACACTGTACGATTGGCGCCATTTGTCATTCGGCAACCCTTTTGTCCGGTGACATTATATATAATTTTTAAATAAACATTTCTAATTATTCTTGGACTTTACACACAGTGCCGATTTTACATTTATAGGACATGTAAATATAAAAACTTATACCTTCATCAAGATTAAACTTTGTGCAGAACTTGAGATAAATTTTAGGTTTTAATGTAACTCAGATTGGATTTAAAATTAAAATTACTTAAAATATTAATTATTTAATTTTACTTTACAAGTAGTCCTGTTATAGATTCTATAATTTTTTGGAAGATAATCATTATAGTGTTAATGATAATGATAATTCAAATGTTACAAAAACCAATTTTGCTGTCTTGTTTCCAGGGAATCATTAATCATGCGTTGAATAACAGATTGACATATAAGTATGTTTTTGTTAAACAATTTTCAAAATTTATAAAATTGTTTAACATTCAAACCACAAGAACATAATACTATATTTTTATTTCCTGTGTAACTTTTTGCACAGAATAATTACTAATTAAAACTCCTCACTATATGCTGCTGTGAAAAATACGCACCGAATGGCAAATTCACAATTTGGTTAATAACACATCTTACTGGTTCGATTCACAAAACGAAACTAATTGCAATGTCGTTGCTTACGTGTAGCAAACAGGAATATTTATAAAGGTAGTTGTGTTTGTCGATGGATTTTTAGTTTTACTATAATAGCTATTCGAGTAGAAGGAGCACAAACTGAAGAGCGTGCGAGAGCGTTGTGTCATCCTGCTGCTAACACAACGCGTACAATGTGGACGTATCTACCTGCAGCCAATTCTTACCTTCTGGCGTCTCACACGGACGCTTTCTTCAACTCAGGAACAATCACGGCTCTTTATGCGTCGGCCGCAGTAAATGTTTTCACCTCCTTTTTCTGAGGTGAACTGAAAATTGGTAGTTTGTCGTCCTGCTCTCCCGTTCCCGCATCTAACACCAATGGTTGCTCTTCACGACACAAGAGAGCATTCACTTGCTTTAACAGTTTTGGCCGACCCTACAATTTCAGTCAATTACCACTTTAACTTGTCTCTGTCATCTCTCAATATATTATTTCTGATACCCGTTGTAAGTATGCAGACATGCATAATGCCCGTGTCAAGAACTACATCATTGATTATATCAGAAACGGACATTTAGTGGCTTAACTGAGGAGACTCGCCATTTATTCGTGATCTTGTGCCTCATCTAGCACGTATTCAGAAATGGATATTTTTGTATTATCGTGTACATTTATAGATTCAAAATAGTTAATAACAAAGCCCTGTCATTAACTAATTAATGACAGTTTTAAGCTAAATACAGCCAAAAGATTTCAGTGCTGTAAATACGTACAAAATGCAACTATAGCTTCTATAGACACAGCTGTAACTGTGAAAGTTACCGGATCAATTGTTGTACAGTTAAGTAGATCGTTATTCACGAGCACTGCTTTTTGTACATAGTGGAAATATGCAAAGACGGAGAGAGACAAAGTAACAAACACCGCCATGTAATGTTATATTAAAAACAGAGAAAGTGAAGAACACTACATATTAAGAGCAACGTGCGTCCATGATGTAACACAGAACTCCTGTGGAGCTTGGAGGACGTAGAAATGAAACAGCAAATATGTTATTTATATTGTTGGTATTTGTAACGTAATGTTTTCCTTAATTTTATACTTTTTATATTTTTAATGATAACACATGAGGTATTTTTCACTCATCATCAAACATTTCCGAAACATCTTTACTCTTTTCAAAAAGTACCGTAAGATGTTCGTTTAGTATTCCTGTAACATATTTTAGTAGTTCCCCTGGGATACCCCTTATTCTGGGAACTTCCTCTGTTACATAGCTTTGCATACGTCGACATATGTATGCATAGTTCAGTTTCAGTACATATTTTGCATAGTACGTTTACTTAGTGTAGTATTGCTGGTGATCTGTTTCGGCCATGCGACAAATATTTTGATGTTTACAATTTATAATTAATAAATATATACTTATTATTTCTGCATAATAATCCAACAAAATTTTATGGCGAAAATAAGTACAATATAATAACTAATTTAATTATACAGTCTTATTTTATTACTAAATAAAATTTCAGTATTATCGCTTACTTAATTTAAGAAAAACACTCCCTTTGTGTGTTTTTCTGTTTTCCTGTTTACGTAATCCATACAAGCTTCCTAATTAAAAAACAGCGGGACAAAATAAATAAACTTGCTGGTCCATGTCAGCACAAGCGGAGTATTTTAATTAACTTCCTCTAAAACTTATGATTTTGCTTTAGGAGAGGTTTTATTCTCCAGCAATTTACTCGCTCTGTCCCGCCTCTGCTCTTTTCCTTTTACGATAATTCACCAAATGTTTACTTTGTAATATGTCGACTGCTTCCAAATAAACACCATGTTCCCCGTACTTGAACAGGACAGAAATTAATTTAAAGAAACTTAAGAAATATCAAAATATCCGACTAGAACTTACAACACTGTAATAGAACAAGGAAAAAAAGATATTTCACAGTTTTAAGTTTTACAGTGACGGATTATTATTGAAAGTATTATTTCTACCACTTACGAGCAACAATCTATGACAGTCTTTCTTGTCCCAAGAATTGTATAAAATGCCAAAACACAACCAAGCAGTGTATACAAAATTCAGTAGTGTTTAAACGTATCATTGAGTATTTAACAATGAAGGAATGAACGCCAATAAAACTTTTGACCTATGTGCGATGATTCATATCATCAAAGTGAATGGACTGTGACACGAAATTCCCACTTGCCTCTCACGGAGTCATTGTTCGAGATCCTATTTCTAAAGTCGCCGTGGGGAGGGGTGATTTCCACAGCGTGTTGGCAACTGTAATGAAAGTGACAGAAAACGGCTTCTACCGGCTTGGAACTACGCAACAATTTTATACAAGATTACAGTTCACTGTGTGTCCGTAAGACGTTCTTCACTGGAAATCACTCTCCGATCTGCTGCTTCCTCGGAGAAACTCGTGTTCGTAAATACTATGTGCAACAGTAACTGCCAAAGTATAAAGTGCTTTTATGTGAAAAATTCAATGAATTTCAATATTAAGCGTTACTTTCCTCTTCCATCCAGTAACAAATAAATTTATTTGATATTTTATTTAAACCAATTTTTTTAAAACAATATTAGCAAGACCTTTTTTTATTTTGGGTATAATGGATAGATGTTTTATACTGTTAGCAGTAAAAACAAATTTTTCTACAATTTTTCTGTACCTTAATTAAACAATTTTTACCGTTCTAATAATGCATAAGTAATATATAGAAAACCCGAGGACATTATTAAACACAATTTTAAAACTACAAAATTTTATCCTTGACCTAAAAATATCATGAAGAGTTGAACATTTTTATTATCCAATAGTCTTTCTTACCGAGTTAAATACCATCAAATATATCGCAGTCGCAAATGGTTACAATACCAACGTCGTAAACAATATTCTCAAGAAACATAAAAATAGAATAAGGACCATTAACCAATTATCAATGACTGCACGGGAGAAAAAGCCACATAGATATATCGCCGCAACATATACCAATTTCATGCCGAACATTTTAAAATCTCTCATAAACAAAAACACTGATATCATAGTCACTTACAAGACTACAAATAATATCTTAAATAATCTTCGTACCCACGAATCTACTTGTATTGAGAATAAAACGGGCATTTATAAATTGTCATGCAATGATTGTGACGCTTTCTATGTGGGCCAGACGGGCCGTGGTTTTGTCAAAAGATTCAATGAACACAAACCACCCACTATCTGCCGTAACTATGATACTATCAAATCAAGTTTCGCCAAACATCTTATTAATGAAAATCATAGTTATACTGATTTCAGAAATAACTTAAAACCCCTCCACTTTTGCAGTAAATGACGTTATATGAACACACTCGAGGAATTTGAGGTGTACAAAGCGTTCAGGGACACTAATACCAAGCCACACATTTTGAACGACCAGTTATTATTCAAGTATAATGTATTGTGTGACACCGCGTTGAGATATTGAGATAACAAGAATCAGTTGCGGTTAATGAGCGGTAGGTCGCTGTGCAGTGTACACTGTTCGCCCGATGCGCGTATTCAAGTTACAAATTAGTATAGTTCGTTATTTTAATAATCCGTTATTTGTGGTCATTATAACATGGTTTTTAACGTTTGACAAACATATCTGATATGTGCTACAAATTTTATGCTTGACAATGGGACAAGAGTCTCGAAACATGTCGTAATAAGAAGGGACATCAAATACGAGAAGTCACAGACGGTTAGTATAATATATTTTTCATATATTTAACGGAAACGTGGCTTGGTACTAAAACATGTTTATTCCTACTATAATATGAGATAAATTGTTCAGGTGGATAAATACGGTGCCAGATGACAGGTGGCCTAAGGAAGTTTAGCAATACTGGACAACAAAGAATAGGAAGACCTAGGGAGCGTGGGTGAAGTCGAAATAATCCTTTCGGGACAAGGCCACGTGATTCGTCTAGTTCCTGGTTGGAGAAGAAGAAATCCTAAAAATATCAGGCTTTCTTCACATATTCCCAGGCAATTAATTTTGTACAATGCTTAGACTTACGATTTTCTGGTAACATTGTATATATTGTATGTGTGTATATAAGTATATAACTTATTGTAATATTGCGTTATATTGCTTCGGAACAACTAAGGTTACGGCATTCCACGATAACTATCCAGCACAAACAAAAATCTCAGGAAATCGGACTCCAAAATGAACAAATATCATTTTCCAGTTAACTAGGCTGTGATGGTAGCTACGACATTGACAGAGATTTTAATAAATTCCAAACAAGTTTGCTATACATAATAACAACTAAAATTTATTACAATTTTATGGTGTTAAGATGTAAGACAGTATCATATGTATTCAGTATGAAAGCTGTCAGTAGCATACAACATAGAACTCTGTTTATTATAGTGGACCGAATGAAGAATCAACAGACCTTAAACGATCTAAAAATTGTTTAATAAATTAAAACATAATCGAACAGAATGAAACATTGACAAGATATCTTGAGACACACAGAACTACAGAATGCGGAAAATTCATTATAAATAGCGTTACAAGCCGAGAGGGAGAAGACATGCCGGTATACCGTGGAATATCTAGGTGTAAAGGAGCTGGAATAGATCACTAGCTTGTGTTCCTTGAGAGTGAAGAAAAATTTACAGGCATTGCACAGAGAAGGGCATTGAAAATGCTTCAATAAATCTAAAAATTATATATATTTATGTTCATTCACCAATAAATGAATTCACTGATTACAGATTAGAAGTTAAATGTAGTCGCAAGCGAAGTTTTATATGTGTACTAACTTATTGACAACAAAGAACTAGTTTCTATGGAAACTCACCGGTTCCCATTTTCGATAACGCACCAGCGATCGGCCGCAAATGTGCGACACGTCCTTATAAACGTTTTCAATATTAAAACAAGAAGTGGAGTGGTAAGGATTATTTGGCTTGGAATCATAGTCAGTAATTATGCACGTAATTAACATCAAATCCAGGGTATCGTATCTCGTGCTCTATGTTTTCGCTAATCTGCGCTAAAGGGCTAGATAAGAAACTTCGATTAATATTAGCTTATTGTAAAAGCTGTTATAGAATTATTCTTTGCTCTCGATTCAACGATATGCTAGTATAATGTTTTCTGATATCAACAACTACCTCAGATTGTAAATTAGCCTCGTGAAACCGAAACATTGACAGCGTAATAATTTAACATAACGATCTGCAATTAAAACGTTAGCGAAAGCTTTAATTATTCCTGTCGAAACAGTTATTACGTAATCGACGTAGTGGATAATTATTAATGTACTTGGACGTTAATTGATACAGTTTACTGGTTGCGTTCTGAAAAGACTATACTTGTGTCGATTGCGTAATGTAATATGCATAATTGCTATGAAAACTGCCTCGTCGGTGAATTTAACGCTAATCCAATGCAGATAAAATAGACAACCCCAGGCACTGAATTAATGTAGCGTTTCAAATCCTAAACTACAGGAACAATTTAATACATATTTTCACATTTTTGACACTACATGCATAAAATATAATAATTGTTTATAGAAATTTTTAGAAATATAATTTTTTAATCTCATTTGTTCTTACGTATGAATGAAATTACACCCATATTCCCTCATTCTAATTTTTTCTATCTTATCATGATTTCACTACTTCTATTATGTTTTGACAGTCTTAGAAAAACAATTGTACACGTAATAAATGTATGTATCATTCTTGATAGAACACTATTTACACTACACTATACGTTGCTTTTAAACGCTTCACTCAATTTTGGTCTACTTGAAGGTACATTTCTGTCGGGATTGCCAAGCAGTTGGATTACTTCGACACTATCGTATTGGAGAAATGTTTTTCTTGTTTCTAAAAAATGTTCCTGTTTCCTTATTCAATGTAGGCCTATTTTTTCAAAGTTCAGATACAGTTCAAAATTGTTAATGAATCATGACACATTTACGATATACCAAAGCAGACTTTTTTGAAAGTTTTTATCATTCCGATATTAGTTTCTTCCCTTCATCCGGTAAATTCTGTAGGCCTAAGTTTACAAGACGTTTGACAGAACAGCAGCTCAGCTCGGTAGCTTGCTACATCTTTACAGCCCTGTGGAAATATTGTATTTTGACTTTAGTGTCTATTGCTACCTATTGCTGTAAGTAGCAAGTAATGGACTATTCTGTTTTTGTAAAGGTATAGCTGAATAAATGTAGTTCGGATAAAAGTCATTAGAGCGTGTTATTTCTTTACTGTCTCTGCTTCTGATTTTAATTCACCACACACGGAAATTGTCAGATTACGTTGTAAGAAGTCTTTGGGTTATCTGCTTTCAATTTTACTGACTATAATTTTTATCTCTTTACTTTAACGTCCATTTACAATCGTTTAATCAGTATTGTATACACCTATGTATAAGTATTTTTATACAATTTAAGCAACACATTAATAAACCAATCCTAAGTATCTCATTATTAATAAATGTGAGCAAGAATGTAATGAAAAAGTTCTTTACAGCCACTCCTTTTGTAAATAAATATCTTGTTTGTTTTACTTAGACGTGTACCGAATTTCATAAAGGTGTTGCTATGGCAACTCGAAAGTGAAAGGGTTTTACCCTTAGGGCGATGAAAGTCGTTTAATGACAGTGAACAACTTGTCAAAGCAAAATATTTGGACCGGAAAATAATTATCTCTTTAACGTTACCAATCAGCAATCAAATTTGACATATATCCTTGAAGTTCTAAGATTGTTAACTTAAAACAAATAAAATAAAATCTGATAAGATATCAAATTTTTTTTAAATTTTGCAGATAATTTTTTTTTATTTGTTGCTTACTTGTAATTGCGTTTTGTAATGACGCCTTCACGATTAATAAGAAAGTGTGTATTTGTAAATATATTATTGCCTCTATAGAAATTGTTGGAATATAGTAAACGTATATATATTGTATACTGTACAGTGCATACAGTATACAGTAATGTAAACTTTTATTCAAATTTGTCAAAATGGTTTACTGTTAGTATATCCTCACCCCTGAGCTGTGGGTCGTTTTACTGAACTTTGCAACAGGGGTCTGATAAACATTGCAAATCCGGAGTCAGCTTTTTGTGGTTGGGATTTCTTAGTAGATTTATAAATTATGAAAAGGCTATTAACGAATGAAACATTTAATATTGTAAATTTTACACGTACAGTATTACATAAATAGAAAAAGACAATGTTATCAATATAATGTTCTCATTTACAGTACAATTTTGTGGTTTCAAATTTTTGAAAATATTTCCACAACTTCTAATTTTAACGACGTATCATAACGGACGTGAATCAGCGCCAAGCTAATCACTCTTTCTCAAGCTCTTTTATTTGCATCCAAGTTTTGCTACAACATAATGACAAGAAGGCACATTCAGTACTTGAAATCGTTTTTGGTAGAGAACTGAAAATCTTCAGGAGCTTGTGGGTGGTAAAATTAGAGACTTATGTCCTTGTTAAAAGAAGAAATAAAACGTTTTCCGATTTTTGAGTGGTTTGTAGTTTTCAATTTTGTAGTCAGTGAGCGTTCTAACCTTTCAATTTTTAAATTTGCGCCTCTGTGCTCCCTTGATGAATGTTGCGAAATATATGCATAGGAAAAATGAGAAAGTTTTTTCACTTGGACCAAAATCTAAGTTACTGACATCTTTACGAGATCAGTCAGTATTAATTTTAATGCCCCTATCACCTCTTAAGATAAGCGTCCTCTAAGGCGGTTTGTAAAAGAAGAATGTGTACAGAACTCAGGCTCGTGCCTGTATAGAATTTGGCTTACAGTGAACTGTTTGGGCGTGTGATTGCAACGTATACAAGCCGGTACCAATCTGAGAGCTTGACCTTGAAACAGTTCCGACAGGCGTGGTAAGGAAGGACGGGTTGTATGCAGTTGGAGCAGAAAACATCCCCTGTCAACGGCCTGTCCAAGGCGGTTTGTAAAAGAAGAATGTGTACAGAACTCAGGCTCGTGCCTGTATAGAATTTGGCTTACAGTGAACTGTTTGGGCGTGTGATTGCAACGTATACAAGCCGGTACCAATCTGAGAGCTTGACCTTGAAACAGTTCCGACAGGCGTGGTAAGGAAGGACGGGTTGTATGCAGTTGGAGCAGAAAACATCCCCTGTCAACGGCCTGTCCAAGGCGGTTTGTAAAAGAAGAATGTGTACAGAACTCAGGCTCGTGCCTGTATAGAATTTGGCTTACAGTGAACTGTTTGGGCGTGTGATTGCAACGTATACAAGCCGGTACCAATCTGAGAGCTTGACCTTGAAACAGTTCCGACAGGCGTGGTAAGGAAGGACGGGTTGTATGCAGTTGGAGCAGAAAACATCCCCTGTCAACGGCTTGCAAATGAGTGGATTTTTTTTTACTTCAGTGTACGGCTACGCCTCGAAGTGTATTGCGTAATCTGTGTTGTACCATTTTGTTTATACTCGTTGGTGCGTCTTGTTAGTGTAGTGAGTCTTCAATTGTGTATTCATATTTTTTGTGTTTGTGCTTCGCAATTTTGGCAAATATGTCAGAATTTGTATCAAAACTAAAAGGCAAGAAACTGCACAGTCAGAGCAGGGAAATAATAAAAAACGTTTATGATTTCATGAAAAAAGAAGCACAAGCAATAATGAAAACTGGAAAATGTAACGACGGCTTTATTGTGCCCATTCAAAAATGGCAAGAGAGAACAGAAGCCGCATGTGGAGTTTCAAGGACGGTAGTTCAGATAACATTGCAAGAAGCCAAGAAAATGGGTGAGGATGGCAGTCCAACATGTTCATTTTCGACTCCAAAGAAGTATAAAAAAGACAAACCCGTTACTGGTATCGACGATTTCGATAAAACCGCGTTGTTCGTAAACCACCGTTCATGAGGTGTATGTGGCTGAACGGAGACTTCCAACTGCAGATATAATTAGGAAAAAACTTGAAGAAAAGATTAATTTTAAAGGTAGCGACAGTAGTTTGAGTCATTTTGAAATCGCAAGGTTTTAAGTGGAAAGCTACCCCAAGTAATAGGAAAGTTCTTATTGAAAAGAGTGACTTACGCCAAAAGCGTATTCACTATGTAAAATGTCTCATTAAGCACAAGGAAGAGAAAAGACCAATTGTTTATGTGGACGAGTCATATATTCGCTCTAGTCATGTGTCATCTAAATCGTGGAAAGACAACAGTGCAAAATGTGTACACCGGCCCGTATCTAAAGGCGAAAGGGTGATAATTATCAACGCTGGAGGCGAAATGGGTTGCATACCAAATTATCTTTTAATGTGGTAGGCTGGAAGAAAGAGTGGCGATTACCATGACCAAATGAATAAAGACAATTACATAAAATGGTTACAAGAGAAACTTCTTCCCAACCTACCTGGATAATGCAGCCTATCACAATGTGGAAATAAATAAGGCACGCACCTCGAATTCCAAAAAGGAGGATATGATAAAATGGTTAGAGGATAACAGTGTCCCATTTTTGACAAATATGTTGAAGGCTGAACCTTAGACAGTCTACATTCTTAGACACAATGAACTTGAGTAGACCTTTACAATCCAGAATACACTATAAAGTGTAAAAACCCAAGCGCGGGACAAGTTTACGAATGGCGGTTTTTTTTTTTTTTTTTTTTTTTTTTTTTGTAGAAGTTGATTGGCGTTCGAAGTGGAAAAAGTTCGTTTTCTGTTGTCAGAAATATGATCAGTGTTTTACTTTGTTCAAAAATAAAATACCATCCAGACCTTCATACAGAGTGATTCAAACACTCGCACGGCAATATCTCGGAAGATGATTCTATAGTTAAAACTAAGAAATTAAATTTATATAAACATAGTCCCGAAAACGTTTCGTTAGCGAGTTACGGCAAGCGAACCAGTTCACCCTGATTTCTGCTCCCACGGTAAAATGACGCAGTACTGAAATTCGTGGGGTATAAAGTAAAGGGTAAATGTGGTGGTTCTTTATGGTCTCTGATCTGAAACATTGAATGAAAGAGGTCCCAGAGCTCTGTCTTAATTAGTTTCTAAGAAAAACTGTGTAAACACACACAAAAATTGGAGACGAAAAACACACATTTTTGGATTTGGGATAAAATACTTAGTTAACTTGCCAATAAAAAAATTCTAACCAACTTTGTAGAAAATTTAATTATGAGAAAACTGATGTGTATAATGTCCATTAAAAGTAAGTAAAAATTTGAGAAATTTGACTTTAATTAAAAACAAAACAAACCAAAATGCCCCAGAAAAGTATTACAATTTACAAGAAATGTCATTGTAAACTTTAGAAACACCTACACTAAGGCAGACGAAAACCTACAAGCCTGCTACAAGACATGACCAACATACTTTTCATTTAATGTGTGGTGCGGTCTTCTTGGTGATAATCTCTTAGGCCCTTTTTTCTTACCACCAAGGCTTAATGGAAGAGAATACTTTTTGCAAACGCATCTGATGGAACTCTTGGAAGATATTCTACTTGCAGATAGAGTGCAGATGTGGTTTTTGAATTACGGTGCATCTACTCACTACTGTCGTAATTTGATGAACCCTTTAAATAATACATTCGGTAAGCGATGGATTGGTCGAAACGGACCAATAAAATGGCCACCTCGAATTCCTCAGAAGAGTGCTACAATTTTAAACAGAACAAGGGTTTTCGTGAACGTTTTCACAATAAATGTAATTGTAAACAAATTGAAAACGTAAAATATTGAATTTTTCTTTTAAATGATTAAATATGAAAATCGTTAAATTGATAAAGCTGCAATCGTTCGTTCAAAGCAGTTGTTCAATGTGGCCGCCATTTTGTTGAATGCAGAAATCAGTTCGGCGAATCCATGCTAGCCGGGCACACTTTGTAGCATCAGGATTATTCTTAACAGTAGCTCCATATTCTATTATACCTGTCTCAATTCTTTTTTTGTGCCAATACGAGCGGAATAAATTAACGACTTTATCCAACCTCAAAGAAAAAAGTCTGCTGGGGTGAGATCAGACGATTGAGGTAAGAAATCCTTAAAATAGTGCTTAAAACATAACATCACTTTTACTACCTCCTTCAAAAACACTGTTATAATTTATTTGAGTATCCAATGTTTCCGTATAATCTAAAGTGCTGCGTAACAGGTGTGTAGATTCAATGTAATTAAGGGACCGTAGCAAGGTTCCTTGTAAATAACGTGCGAAATATAATAGTCTGGCCGCGTTATTAACTCCCTGCAAAGTCCTTTGACGGAGGGTGAGATTACACTTGTATGCAGCAACTTTCTCAGAGCGCTAATTAATTTATTTGTCAATCCTGTTTTGTCTTGTCGGAACGTTTTTGTTTTTCTCTGTAAATTACACTTATTGTCATCTTATATGTACAAATGTGAGTTACAATTATCATATTTCCTTTCACGTTATATCGAAATAATTTAGGATATTTTCTCAATTGTCCAAATGTGAAGTACTCATTATTATTGAGATCGCTTTGTTCAGAGGTGCGAGTATCATTCCAGTCAAATCCGATAACTAACTAACCTTAATTGCTCCTGTCAAAAATGAAGGTCGCGCATACAGTATGCAAAACTAAACATAAAATCATGCAGTTAACAATAGATAAGTTCAACACTTACAAGTACGCCTATCTCATGGGCTACTGACACCAAGTAGTTTACATAACTGTAGTTGTCACTGTAGTATGGTATGGTTATTACAGTATATAGTATAATACTGACATCTATAGTACGAATATATAGTGTATAGTACGGCACTGCACTACAACTGATACTTGCATGAGACGTTGCTACACTTAAACTAAAATCGTAGATGAAACGGGTTCAACAAAAGGAAAATCCCGGATATGAAACCTGTCCATCTAAAACAACACAGATCCGTTAGTTTCACATGGTTCGTAATAAAAATACTGTATTGTTGAGGAAAAACATGCTATCAAAACTCACTTTTGGTTTGAAATAATGTTTAGTACATGTTAGAATATGGTAATCATAAAATCCACATTCAAATACTTCCGGTATTTGAAGCACAATACACAATTTATTTTCTTCTACTTTCTACGACATTTAATAATACCCGTGTGAACAAACTCAATAAAGAAGACCTTTGTCATATTTACCATGTCAAATGGCATTTATTTAAATTCAAATTTGCAACCTAATAATTTAAGAAAACTAATTCCAAACTTAGCCAACCAGCGGAACCAGTAGTTTAAGGATTAATAAATTCTAGACTTGATTGAAAATTTCCCAAAAACGTTGTTCTCTCACAAGCAAAGAAAGTCATATCCGATAAAACCCTATAAAGATAATTACCTTATGTAAAGCCGTATGACTATGAGACGAGTAGATTTTAAGTTTTTAAATTAAAAAGGTGAATGTATATCAAAAAACTTTGCTGACTGATAGAATATTAATCAATTACTAATTATTATTGTTTTAGGTTTTTTCTCAGCTTCTGTCTTTGCCGTAGTCGACAATGTACATTAGCTTTGTCACAAAACATGCCTACTAATAGTTCTAAGTAGCCAATTGAAGCCAGAGATCTCATTAATGTCCACAGTAAGCTTAAGCTATGGAACAGTCGTTTAACAAGGACGTCTGGAGTCGTTGTAAAATTATTAGTCTAAAGAAAACTTTCAGCAATTAAAGAAACTGTATTTCCAAAAAATCAAAGAACCGGCCAGTTAAAAACTCACAACCGGTTAAAAATATACTCTACGAATAACTCAATGGTGAAGCAACTGTTCCAGTTCGAATACCAGCTAACCTGGCGTAGACGAGGAAACAGGACCATTACAACATCTGCTATAAAATCCGACGAAACTAGTTATAAGTAGAAATACACCTACAAGATGACCAAGACTTATTGAAGATTACCGCGAGCTGTTATGTTACTGTAAATTCCAACGACCTAATTCATAATTTTTGCTGATAAAATCAAGACAGCCGCTAAGAAAGTCTAACGCAGATTTAGTAGAGAAAATATCCAACGACATATATGTAGATGATACAGTTTCAAACATTCTGGAAACTAAACGGAAAAGGAGTAAAAAAAATCATGTAATAAAAAATCTTATAACAGCTTGTACAAATTAACACTTAATTTGACGACTACAATAACAATAACTTGATTTCAGAGTTAGTAATTGAATCCTTAATGTTTTAAATACATTAACAACGTTTGTAATTAAAGACAGAATTCACAATATGAGTTCAATAACAGATATCCATTATTGGCGTTGACTGTATCTGTTTAATTTCTAGTTCACCGAAGCACAAAAATTATTCGCCCGTAACGAACGATTGCTCGTTAGGCCTAAGCGCAATAACACAGTACATTATGAGTAGGGATAACAACATAGGACTATACAGCGGTGCCCATTTAGTCATTATGCTTCGAGGCGCATGCAATTAATGTCATGAGGTAACGACCGTATTTTATTTTAACCTATGTTTTAACTATTCAAAATATGAATTATTTACTAGTTTTTTACAATAATAATTAATTGGAGCATATACACAAACGTGATAATTCACATTTGCGATAATTAATTATGTATGTGTTACCAACTTAGTCAACGCATATTGATATTGAATATACTTTGAATAAAGTTCATTTATCAAAATTAACTTTTAAATAAACATAGGGGCTGTTGATTTTAATAAAGCTTCTCACAACAGCTGGTTATTTTACTGGACACAGAACAAAGAAACGTGTTACTTTGAAACTCCTCTTCGGGTTAAACTATTTTAGATAAATGCATTCTTGTACATATCAATTAGATCATTGATGATTATTTATTTTTCAAACTTAAGATCCCATAAATTTTTACACATGTATTATGTGTGTGTGTTACATTAATTTTGTTACAGATTTTGTTCATTTTTTAATCAATAACCGTTAATCAGTGGACCTTCAAGATGTTGTTTAGTAGAGGCAGGACAATGTAAATTGAAGACTCAGGTCTCGATGCGCAGTAGACAAACGCCTCTTTGCGAGACTAACAAAATTTTCATTCAGTTGGCACATGCGCAGAACAATTTTGTGCAGTGTTCCGGAATGTGCACATCGGGCTTTGCAAACGTCGTGTATAGTCATTTACAAATTATACTGTGAAGAAAAACTATTTGTGTTAATAAGTGAAATTAGTTGTAGGCTACCTAATGGTAGCCTTTAGGTATTTTCTGAATGGTGTTTTCATTCATCATTTTCTGTATACATAACTCAAAGTTTCTTGCAGTTATTATATAATATTGTGATATTGTTCAATATGGTTTCTTCTGCAAGTAAAAGAAACATGCAATTAAAAGCTTACATGTTTGGCAATTGCCTAATTACTAATTAAAGTCCCGAATAGAAATACACAGATCTGTTCTCTGCATGTAGTAGAAAGCTTACAGGAAATAGTTTGGCATAACATCATTGGATTTTTCTCAGTTGGTTGTCGTGAGAACAAAGGACATCTAAATCTTGAGTTTACGTTATTTACTGTAAGAAAAACGATAAGTTTCATTTAATTTAATAAATGATTTAGAAATGCTGCATGCCTATTAATAATTAATATACGTTTCTGAAAGTTAAATAATTTAGAATTACACACCGTTAACAGTAATGTGCAACTTAAAGTTTACTGCTTTTTGCTTTAACATTTTTGTGACTGTCATGACTCATTTATGACTAGTTGTCTCAGTATGTAGCTAAAAAGTAAAAACTTTGTGAAAAGTATATTTTTATACAATGGTCTCATGGTTTATTGTCGCAAAACACTGTAATAAATTGCTGAATGCTCAAAGGTATGGATATAATTGTTTCTACATTTTGTTTAAATTGAAAGACTTAAATTAAAAGAGTTCCTAGTTCCACAATTATTTAAAATAAGCTAAACACAAGCAAAATAAAAGTCATAAAATTAAGTAATTGCAATAGTTTGCAACACATATAACCAATAAACAATAATCACTGCTCTGCTGTGGGTTTGACTACCGTTCGAGGCAATCCAACCTCTGTCTACATACTGTAGGAGCAGTACGACAGTCTAGGGCAGTGATTACCCCCCAGGGGTCGATTCCGACATGCAAGGGGTCCATGACAGTGGGGGAAAAAATGGGGGTGCATGAGATGTAAATGGGGGTCCACGAGAGTGGATCCCATTTAGGCAGGTCGTCACCAAAGACTTGGCTTTCCGTAAATGTAATAATCCACCTAACAATAGCACCTATGTACTTAATTAGATAATACTTTCTTATAATAGACATATAGGCTATGATATATTTATCATATATATATATATATAGGGGGCTCTATCGTGGTTTTATAAGTCAATTAAAACAAATGGTACCCGGGGTGTTTGCAATTCATTGCGTCATTCATCGACAGCATTTAGTTGCTAAAAATCTGAATGGTAGATTGCATCAATCTCTTCAATTCGTCATAAACGCAGTAAACAAAATTCGGAGCAACGCGTTGAATTCTAGGTTATTTGCGCAGTTGTGTGAAGAAAATGACGAAAACTTTCATCAATTACTCCTTCACACTGAAGTACGCTGGCTGTCAAAAGGCTTATGTTTGACAAGATTTTTTTCACTATTTGAGACTATTACAGAGTTTTGGATGCCAAAGATCCCATTTTAAAAGAAAATCTTATCCAATGGAAACCAGATATTGCTTATTTAACAGATTTGTTTGCTAAATTTAATGCGGTTAACTTGCAGTTACAAGGTGACGGTATAAATTTGATAAAAACAAAGTCCATCATTTCAGCTTTTCTTGCCAGATTGAAACTAATGAAGCAGAACATTGGACGGCGTGAATTTGCCCAGTTTCCCAATTTGTCACAAACTGCCGGGATGATGATGTTTCAGCCTATGTTCAACATTTAGATGCCCTTGTCACAGACTTTGAAACTAGGTTTCAGGATGTTTTGAGTATGGAAATACCACAGTGGATTATTAGTCCATACGGTAACATTAAAGAAACGGATATCGTATTACAAGAAGAAGTGATCGGAATAAGCACTAACGAAGAACTTAAGGTGCAGTTCAAAAAAGGATATCAGCAATTCTGGCTTCAGAGAGACATACCTATGACTTATCCTGCACTATGGACCATCGCGAGAAAGTTCTTGATAGCTTTTCCAACCTCATACTTCGTAGAAAGGGGTTTCAGCGCAGTTGCCAATCTTCTTGTAAAAAAACGAAACAGGTTGGAAATCACTAGCAGAGGAGATTTAAGGTTAAACCTGACTAAATTAAAGCCCAATATTGAAAATTTACTATCAAAGCATGAGGCTCATCCCTCCCATTAAGTTGATTTTTTCTGTGTATTTACAAATTACAAAGATTATTATAAGATTCGCATTTTGTGTCGTTGGATAATAAATGTATAAGACTCAACATGTTTTTCCTTTAATTTTTTTCCCACTCTACAATAACTAAAAACCCTATCAACGTGAGTACCTCTGTGTCAGCTGTCAAAAACGCATTTAAAGTTGATGAATTTGTAAAAATTTAATATTAAGGTGACAAGGGGTCTACCCAAAACAGAAAAAATAGGCAGGTGGTCTATGGGCCAAAAAAGTTTGGGGACCTCTGGTCTAGGGCATTAGTGACATGACATGTGGTCTTACTTTTGCTGCTGTACAACTCACATCTGCAGGTAGGTAAAATCAGGCTGGCTTCTCTCTGGCGGTAGTGTGTAGTGAGCTGTGCTGTGTCAAATGGGTGCAATTCTTAAAGAAACCTGAAGTCTCCCAGTTGTTATTCTATAACTGTCTGTGGTAGGTGTATTCTTGTAATTAGCCAAGGCCAGTGGTGGCGTCAGACAATGTTCTGCGTCAATAGTGTAAATCCAGTAAATCCAACAGTCTGCAAACAATGCGTCATCCTGTTGAGTACGCAATATACTACAAGCGTCATATACGCTCACACAACTGGGGGTCGCGAGTAGTGCAGTGTCCCGAGTCTCAGAAAGGACTCCTGCCACTGGGTCGATTTGAGTTCATTATATATGTTTTATCTAATTATGGAGGGGTCTGAAGCGACCTGCGAGTGGTGGATTATACCACCGGGACTAGCAAACGAGGTCGCTTCCAGGACTCACCTGGTCGCGGGGTGTATTTACCAAGTCCGGCAATGAGGGAATTGTGGGTTACTCTGTCGGAACGAACATAGAATCGTCGCGCCAGGCGTCTCACGGTGTCATCAAGAGAGCGGACACCGAGTCCTCTCCTCAAAAGACGAGAAGAGTACCTCCGGGGGACTTTGCACGCGAGCTTCAGTCCCCGGTCGAGTACGCGCTGGAGCGTAATTCTATCACCACGAGCCAGGTATCCCCAAACAGGACAGGCGTAGGTAAACACGGGCAACACGTACGTGTTGACTATGAGCTTACCTAGCCGGGGGGTCATTGCCGGATTAGAAAGCACGGGCCAGATTCTACTGAGTTGCGCCGAAGCGCGTTGTCGGATGTATTGTACATGGGTTCGCCAGGTGAGTCGGGAATCCACGTGGAGCCCGAGGTACTTGACGCTGTTGGTCCAGGGCACCTCGACGGGGCCTACTTTAAGCGGCCGAGGCCGCTTACGTTTTCGCGAGAATATTACCGCGGCGCTCTTGGAAGCGTTAACGGCAACTCTCCAGTCATCGGTCCACCCGACATACGCGTCGAGTTGGCGCTGGAGCTTAACTGCCGCATAACTCGCGTTCGGCTCTGAGGCAAAAGCCGCAGTGTCGTCCGCGAACAGCGACAATTTCACTCCAGGAACTCGGGGCGTGTCGTTGACAAACAACGAGAACAGGAGAGGCCCAAGGACACTTCCCTGAGGGACGGCAGCGGTTATACGCCTCTCCGAAGAGAGAGCGTAGTCTACTCTCACTCGGAAGCTACGGTCTCGCAGAAAGCTGCCGATCAAGTGAACGTAGCAGTCTGGGAGAAGGACTTCCGTCAGTTTGTAAAGGACACCCTCGTGCCACACGCGGTCAAAGGCTTTCTCTACGTCTAGGAAGATCGCAGTCGTCTGTTTGCCCTGGCAGCCAGCCTCGGTTATGCATTCCACGAGTCTCATCAGCTGATGAGTCGAGGAGTGCAGCTCACGAAAGCCGAACTGTTCGGGGATCAGCACGTCTAGTCTTTCTAGATGGTCGCGGATCCTACGCTGGATCAGACGCTCAAAAACCTTGGACGTCGCGGACAAGAGGCTGATGGGCCTGAGGTTTTCCACGCGAGAAGAATTCTTTCCCGGCTTAGGTATCACAATGACGGTAGCCGTTTTCCATTTCACCGGAAAATAGGCCAGTCTGAGGCATGAATTGAACAGGTCAGTGAGGAACTGGGTTCCTCGCTCCGGAAGGCGATGGAGGGCGGAATTCATGACTCCGTCCGGGCCAGGCGCCTTCCGGGGCTTGAGCTGAACAATCCTCTCAGAGACCTCCTCCGGGGAGATGGGCTCCGGCGGGACTGTGATATCGGCCGATAGAAAGCGCTCTACCTCGCGGCAGATTTGCTCAGTGAAGGCCGGGTTCTTGGATGGGTTGGGAGCGAACTGACGCTCTAAACTGTCAGCCAAGAACTCTGCCTTTTCGAGGGGGCGGCCAAGGGGTTGACCGCCGGGTCCGGCCAGTGCGGGGAGAGGCGCGCGTTTGCGCTTTCCCGTTAGGGCACTGGGAATCCGCCAGACATTCTCGCAAGCGAGCTGAGACACCTCGTCGGGGATCCGCTGATAGTCGGGCGTGAGCCCCGGCTTCATCCGGGAGGACACGTCTACCGCCGAGACTACGGCTGTGTCGAATAAGGCAACTGCCTCGTCGACATGCTGGGTAGTGTCGAGCGGGATATGCTCTGGTAGGCGGCGACTGAACGCCGGGCCAAAGCGGTCCCGCTCGTCGCGGACGGTGGCGTGCTGGGTAGCTATATGCACACTGATAGGGCAATGGTCCGAGGACAGTTCCGAAATGACGGAGACGTGGACCGGGCAATAAACGCCCCTGACCGCGGCAATGTCCAGTACGTCAGGGCGGGAGTTAGCCCTCGAGGGATAGTATGTAGGCCCGGTAGGACCCATGACTGTGACCCGAGCCGCATCAGCATACCTGCGTAAGCGGGTCCCGTTTGGGTTCGCCAAGCGGCTCCCCCAATCGGGGTGCTTACAGTTCAGGTCGCCCGCCAGGACTACCCTCCTGTGTGCTCCAAAGACGGCCTCCAGATCGTTCGACAGGAGCTCCGTTTGTGGAGGCTTGTAAGCGGAAACCACGAGTAGACCGCCGAGAGCACCATGGAGCTCGACCGCGGTGCACTCGAGGTTCCGCCGCTGAGGCAGGACAACGCGGTGATGGCGAAGACTCGCCTTCACCGCGATGGCTGTGCCCCCTCCTGCGCGACCCGACCGGTCGTCCCGGTGGCACACGTAGTTTGGTAGTCGGAAACGACGATGCGGGGTCAGGTGCGTCTCGCCAGTCATATACGCTCTGGACGTGTAATCTATGACGTTCCGGCAGTACAATGACGTTGATGTGGATCGTTAAGTATAATGTGGATCAAATGAGGTTTTATGAATGACTTTTATAAAAATGATTTTTAAATATTTTAACCCGTACGTGATAACTGTATCAAAATATTTTAAAAGGTTAGAACAAAGCTGTTTTATAATTTCATCTTAACACACACACACACACACACACACACACGCTCGCTCGCTCGCTAGATAATCATTGCAATAAGAAGAGATATTTTTCTGTTGTTTCTGTAACTTATTTGTGTAACTGTTGTTTCCAAAAGTTAAAGTAATAATTATGGTATAACTATTATGGTTATATGGATTTAATATTAATTATTAAATAAAGACTCCTAAAATAATAAATTGCAACCATATCCAGTATATTTTACTATCAGTGATTTGTTATTTTCATGGAATAAACTAACTTATTTAACTTCATTTATTAACCATATTGTAGTTTGTAAAATTGCTTAACATGTATATATCCTATAATTGTTTTTCTTATAGCTATGCCTAATTAATAATATCCAGTTTTGATAATAAGGATTGCTCTAGTTTTTAAAATGAGCATATAATCCACATCCTATTTACGGATTTGAAAATCAAAATAATCTTTTAATATTATTATATATATAAAATTTCACAATATGAACTTACTATCTTTATCACTTCCCCAAACGTTTCGAGGTGATGTGCCTCTTCCTCAGTGGGATTAAATACTGAATGCCATTTAACAGAATAACGGTTATGGGCTTAGGTGTGTGTGGTGGGGTTTTAATGTCTTTTAATGTCTAATAAATTTTAACGTTGCTAAAGGCATTACAAGAGATTCAAAATTCGCAGTGCTATAAATGTGGAATGAGACTGGCAGCCTTAATTCTGAATCCAGGCAGTCACATAACCGTTCACATAAATGCTGATAATCAGGCATTAACTTTATTTTATTTTTGTAATAATGTAGTGCTAACGAGAGGAACACTAATTTAAACAAAAATAAACTTTAGGAGTCACAAAGTTATATTGTTCTACCGTAATTTGTAAACTTTATGACTATAATAAATGAGAGCAATTGGAGTTTAATATCGCCTACCATTATCCACGTTCCATTACGCTGTAAGAGGCGTTCGTTAATGTATATTGCTCTACGTTTTAAGTTTTTTGTTGAAGCAAACGAAACCTTTTGTGATTACTACCTGCAGCAATTTAATACTGCATTAATATACATGTTAATTATTACAGTTGTACGAGAAACGTTACTGTTCAAGTACACTTTCTTACTCTCAATACGTCAACTAATTATCTGGATATTAATGGAAGCTGAGGAACAGAATATTTAAACTTCCGTTGGAAGAAGCACTGGATAAATTTACTGGCTATGGATCAGTGTTTCGTCGTTCATTAAGTTAAATGCATTGATTTTTACAGCTGTAATTGAAAACGAATGTTGAAATTCAAAGTTTCACAATTCAAAGATTTGGAGTCGTAATGATAATCGATTGCAGTTCTTACAGATTTAAGACGCTAACGATGTTGGAATGTTATAACTTTTTATAAGCTGAGTTAAATGTATTGTTTTCTATGTGTAACATATAATCCGAGCCGGTCACAATTTAAAGCAGTCCTGATAATAATTGCTGATCCTGCATGTGCTCCAAGATCAGGATGGTTTGGATAATAAACTGTATAACTGTACAGTATTTACGACTGTTCGTTTAGTTGCATTGCTTTCAGAAACCAGAAGGACGTCGATTTTATTTATTGTTAAAAGAATATTTATGTCATATATATATGGTTTGCCAGTTCGTTTGCATTGCAGGCAGCAAATCTGATTGAGAATACGATTAAGCGATTGTATTCATGACAGTTTATGACATTCTTAGTATCATGCTGGTTTGATGCATAAGTCGTGTAAACACAGTTTTGAATGCAGAAAAAAGTAATTAGTGTAATCTCTACCTAGTTGTATACTGTTTAGTTACGTTACTGAAGTGCCCCCATTTACGGATTGTTCATAAATGAGTAGTTTATTTTGATGAATTTCAGTTCAACTGGCTGCAAATGCAAATTTATATGGTCTTGACTATATGTCTGAATGTTGTGTGTTTTAATAGAGACTCCAGTTTTATTCCAGTATTCTTTAAACATTCAAGATTAAAAATTGTTTTATTTTAGTCGTTAGGTTTGATGTCGTTTATTTACAAAAAAAAATATTAAAAAAATAAATAAAAGTTAAGAGATATGTTACAGCTACGTACGTTTATTTACTAATGTTTCTAACTTTATGGTCTATTTTGTGTAGTTCCTCGTGTATTTCGTCAAGTGAGACCAATGTTTGGTATGACCACTGGGTTACGGTATTTCATATTTTATCTGATAGGTTGGCCTATGGTGAATAACTTGCTTGTCGCGTAGGTATGTGATCAGTCTCCTGTATGTGTCGGTGTGCGGGAATTTATTTTTGCGGTACAATTTGATAATGATTTAGTGTAGTAGCATTCTTGTTCGGCAAATTGTGTTAAGTGACTGAGCATCGCGTTATAGTCAGCGGCGCCGTATATGTCGTTTGGCGTTGGCTTAGGCTCGTTTGGTTGTTTTGCTTTTTATGTCAGAAGCATGAATATTATTCGTATTTTGACTTCCTTTATTGTCTTTGACAGAAAGTGGCTGGAACGTGTTCGATGTGTGAAGTGAGAATTTTTTAAATTCATTGTTGTATCTAAGGGACGTTTCATGCTTTTTTATGATGATTTCTAATGGATGATTTTTGCTTTCATTTCCGCGACATGTTATCTTCCACTAATAAGTCGTTACTGGTTAACATATGGTCACTAGTTTTGATATATTGTAATACCGGTATTTGTTGTTGATACATGGATTGAGGAGTTTTAGAGACCGCCTAGCTCATTGTTAAGTGGGTTATGACGTAAATACGGAGTGTACCGGGAGAAGAGGGAAATAATTTGAGAAATGGTTTAACGGTGTAAAAGAAGAAAGAAAGTTCATATAAACATATGTCCGGAAACGCTTTGTAAGCGAGTTACGGCTAGCGAAAGATTTCGCCCGGGTTTCGGTAAATGAAGACTTTCTGAAATTCTGGGAAGGTAAATTAAGGGGCGAATTCTATTGTTTTTTATGGTTTTTGACCTGAAAAATCGAATAAAACAGGTCGCAGAACTGTATCTCCCATAACTTTTATGATATCCGACGTAAAACATAAAAAAATCTTTGCCTAAAAACGTATTGTATTGTTTTTAACCAAAATTGGATTTTTCTGTTGATTTTTATTTACTTTATTTACACAATTTTTCTCAGAATTAAATTCTTTACAAGTTTTGTTTTTAACTTTTATGAATTTATTAATCATTTAACAAAGTTATTGTACTTCTAACCTAAAAAAACGTGTTATTTATATATAGAACTATTTCTCAAATTATTTCCCTCTCCTCCCGGGACACCCTGTATATCTCTTGTACTTGACAGTTCAAGTTGCTTGTGTTTTACGTTATGAGTAGGTAAACAAAACTTCAGGTACTTACAGTTCATTACTCTCTCTCTCTCTCTCTCAGACACACACACACACACACACACACGCCCGCGCGAGTGCAGGGTCTCAGTTAACTGTGAGCGTTAAGAAAATAAATAGACTGTGATGATAAAGTATACGACATTAGATAACAACAAATTGTACAACTCTAGCGCCGTCACAAGTTCACTGTTCAAAGTTAGCCAACAAATTAGGCTTAATACGTGCACAAATAAGAAACTAATATAATTTTTAAAGCACTGAACATTTGACCCACTCATAAAACAACAAAATCATTCACCGAAACCAAATACGAACTTAACAATAAAACAAAACAAAATTATGTCTCATCGACATAAACAAAACGAAGCCAACGTCAGTAGTTAACCAGTGCTCACATATCTTCATCCGGTTGCAAACGAACATGTCTGAGGGTTAGCGTACTGCTTGACACTACGAACACGTATAGCCTCGCCCGTGATTCCTGAACAGTCATCGGCGCAGACCCAATATATGAATTGCCCCCACTGAAAAAGTGGAGAGTATGCGATAAGTGTCTCTCTAACAGGTACAGTCCCTTCAAAACAAAACTTGCACGCTTATGATGTTCTTGCCAGAAATCTATTTACATTTTAACTTTATCTATTTTGTTACTTAACATCACTGATGTTACTTAGTATGTGTAACATAGTACTACATGTACTCATTACTTGGAAAACAGTCATTTACAGTTTTTGATATATTTGTTATTTACATTGTTTTTTAATGTACGTAACCTAAATTTATTTTAAAACTATAAATTCGAGAACATTTTCAGTTATTCATATTTAATTAATTTTTTAATATCATTAACAATAAATAAAACTTTTCTTACAAGAATATATTTTTTGTATTTTTTTAATAGGGCACTGTTTCCATAGTATAAGCTATCAATATCATAGTTTTGATGATGATAATTTATACTATCAAAATAGTGTTATATATTCAAAAAATACAAAAAAATATATTCTTGTAAGAAAAGTTGTATTTATTATTAATAACAATAAAAATATAAACAAGTAAAATTTGAGCAAATATGAATATACTTCATTAATTATAAAAATGTATACTACATTTAAAAAATAATATTGGAGATATTTGACTACAAAAACTATTCTACAGTACTTACGTTTGAAAGAACTTTTAAGTTGCTGTCAGGCAATATCTCTATTCCAGAGATATTATCATCTTCCTCTTCAGCAAAATCGTCTGAACTGTCTGAACTACTTTCTCCTCCAAGATTAATATTATGAAGCGGTCTACTGTTTCATCCACAATAGCTTCCTTTTTCAGATATCCTTTTTCAATGCTTTCTACATGTTTACATCTTTTTTCCCAATCGTCAGCAGTCATAGTTGAAATTTTTTCTTCACATAAGTTTTTGACATAATTTAAATTAAACGTTACATTTTTTTCAGCTATACCCCGCTTAGCTTCTGACCACATATCTCTATGGGATTTAGTTTAGGGTGGTAAGGGGGAAGCCTTAAAACTAAGTGTTCTCTGCTCTGCAGAATTTCATCTATTAAGTATGTTTTAAAGTTTGATTTATACATTTAACAACTTCATAAAGTTCTGCTTTAACCATATCAGGACGGAACGGTATTGCGTGTCGTGTTAGCCAGTCTTGCAAATCACGTTTCGTAGAATTAGACGTAGGAGATTTTCTAGCTGTACATTATGATAGCTGGCATTGTCAATTACCAACACACTGTTGGCGGGCAAATTTAGGACCAATTTTTTTTTAATCCAACGTCTGTAGTTGTCAGCGTTCAACGTGGTAATCTCCTGTCTCTTGGTTAGATTTAAAAATCAGCAGTCGTTTGGAACAAACCCGTATTGACTGCCGGCGTGAACAATAATTAATCTTTGTCCTTTCGCAACTGGAACAGCGTAGGCACCAGGCTGAATCTGATCATACTAGGTGTAAGGAAGTGTGTGGCTGCTATGAATATATGTTTCGTCCTGATATACTACGGTTCTGGCTTCTTCTCTAAATTTTTTATGTTTTGTAAATAATGTATTATTTACATAATAATACATTATATAAATAATGTATTATTCTGACCTTCCTTTCTTATTCACCTCATGGAGCTATGAGAAATACCCGTCGCTTTTGCAACACGCTCTTGTACTTTATGGAAATCTAAGAGAGGTTTCCCACTTTCAGCCTCACTCTTCATGAAACTATACACATTCCACACTAACTCACGAGTCTGGCTATGCAGAGTTTTTGAACACAATTTGGAAATTTTGGGGGACATATTAATGTACGTTTCACACTAATATTTAAAACATATACGCGTAATTATGAAATAGTTTATTAACACTTTTCTAAAATGCAATAATAGGTTCTGTAATAAAATGTAAATATTAGTTGGAACTCAAATAATGTAACTTAATCCTATAACCAATCTATTAAACGTAAAAAACAATTAATTTATTTTTTGGAAACATATTTCAACACAAAATGCCTACAGCTTAACATTTTTCTAAAATACACAAAAATAATAGTAAAAAACAACAGTAATAATAAATTAAACAATTATATTACTTAAACCAAATATACATGGATTAAAGACGAAATATCAAATAATTACAGAAAAATCAACTATATTAGTAAAGAATTAATTAATTAATTACATCTTCTATTAGCCAACACACTTGACTATCATAGATGGAATAAGAAATAGATTAATATGCTTAAAATCCTTAATAAACAAAAAACAAATAAACTTAACACAATCAATAAAAACTTAACAATCTTTTAATAAATAGTAAACCCAAAGAACGTCTCACGGAACAACTAAAAAACGTAAAAGTAAACAGTAATAGAAAATTATATTCCTTTGACATATAAAACATGTATACAAACATTCCCATTGAAGAAACTATAAATATTATAATGAATAAACTGAAAACAAATTACGGAAATAACACAATAAACAATTAACTAATACTTCAAAAATAATTTTAAGTAAAAGTTATTATCAATACAACAAACTATACTATCAAACAGATAGCCTTGCTATGGGAGCCCCTACCTGCGCTGTCTTATCAGAAATGTTTCTACAAAAAACTCGATGAACAAATAACAATATAATAAAATTGAACAACCTATTAGGATGTTACTTTAGATACGCTGATGATACTCGGTAAATTTCCTAAAACAATGGTATAAACATAAAGGAAATATTCACATCAATAAATAATTTACATTCCAAAATAAAATTTACATTATAAGAAGAATCGAATAATAAATTAAATTATTTAGACATTACGAAAAAGAAAAATGCAAAAGATTTTGAATACTCAACATACAGTAAACCTTCTCAAACTGATTTAGTAATATCAAATAATTCTAACCATCCTCCCCAACGTAAAATGGCAGTATTTAATTCCATGATTTACCGAATGCTTAGGATCCCACTAAATGACAAAGAAAGACATATTATCTAACAAATAGCAATTAAAAATGGATACAAAATAAACACTATCAACAAATTAGGAAAAAAAATAAAACATAAACTCACCAATCAAATTCTCAATAACACTACATCAAAAAATTCACCTATCAATAATAATATAAAACATAAAACCTTTACTTATTATGGAAATATAACTCAAACACAAAATTAAATATTTAAAGATACATATTTAAAAAATCTTAGAACACAGATAATATAATTTTTAATCAAGCAAAACCCTAAAATTAAATCTAATATTCCCAATAAAAATTGAATATACAAAATAGAATGTCCAGATTTCAATAAATTTTACGTAGGCCAAACAAAGAAAAAACTACTCGTTAGATTCCTCCAACATCGCAATGCATATTTAAAACCAAATATTTATAAATCTAATTTAACCACACATTGTTTAAATAATAACCACCAATTTCCAGGCATTGAAAATACAAAATTAATTAAAAACATACAAAAAGGACAAAAAATTAATATTTTGAGAAATCTTAATATTTAAAAACACATTAACAATAATTTATTAATTAAAAAAAAAATTAAATAAAAACAGAACAAGATGATGTATTTAAAATTATAAATTTATTAAAATAAATACAAATTAATAAAATATAAACATTAAAATTTTTGCAGTATAACCGAACAAACAGCTGCTTAAGTAAACAAACATTAAAACAATTCTTAACTAATCGACTTAAATCGATTATTTGTTATTTTACATTAAAATCGAAATAAAATCGATTATTCGTTAGTTTGTGTATTAATATATAATTATTTCGGTTGTTATTGACTTACTTACAAGCCTCTGATTACGTTGATTTTTTCAGTGAAACATCCATAATATATTGAAACGCAGTAATCTACTTGCAGAAGAAACATGTTGAACAATATCACAATATTATATAATTGTAAAGTGCACAGTTGTAAAATAATTGGATCATAACTTATACGAAAGTAGCTTTAAAGAGTTCAGAGAAGTTAAATATATAAAAAAGGTTTTCAAAAAGTAAACAATAAAAATTAAAGAATTTCTTTATCTCATAATATAAAAAGCACACGTGTTTTTTATTCTTGCGGTTTCGGTTCACTCCCCCCCCCCCATTGTTGCTGCATATCATTGCTGAGTAGTGTCTCGCCACCTCCATTCCACATACTCCGCTTCCCTTCATATTTATATGCACATAAATTTCCTCCAGCACGCGGAGCCATTTAATAGCTACACTGGAAGACAGGCTGAAACCCTATCCCTCAGACGTAAATGTCATAACACAGGGGTTGGCTTCTACCAATAATTCGTTTCAACTCAGCACAAAGAGATTTTTATTATCAAATAGTATTCCTTGATTACTGCGATAATCAATTTACTAAATAAAAGAATTAAGTAAATTTTGGTAAACACTAATATTAAATTATCCACTACAACTCTTTAAAATTGTATCGAATACTGTATGCCAATTATCCAACTCGATTCTCAAGAAGAAACCACTAAAAGTTACTTCAACAAAATAGAGCACACACTCGAACAGCTGCAGGACGAGACACACGCAGAACCACAATGTAACCGTACTATGGGGTCTATTAATAACGTGCCAGTTCATTCACTCAGCCGCTTCTTAAGCGACACAATTTTGTTCTTTCAGATATACAATTTTAAAAAATTGCATTTAGTTGCAATATATTGTATATTAAATACCCTGGACAGAATAAGTATGAACTTACGATGTAAACTTGAAATCAATAGCTTTGTGCTACGAACACATGGAAGAGGCTAGGGGAAGTAGTGTTAACAGGAAGTATTCATATTCGGTACTGAGACGCGAGGCAATAGGATGGATGGAAAAGAAAGCATTTGAAGTGAACACAGTTAAAGCACCTAAACTCTAAAAAGTAAATTACACTTAAGACAATACATACGTAGCTACATGAATTCCAATTTCTGTTAAGCAAATGACGCAAAAAGTCAAAAGAAATAATAACATAATTCTAAAGTTAGGAGAATAAACTGTAGTAAATATGCATCATCATCATTATCATCCTATCGGTTCATATCATCTCCTCCAGGTACCATAGTTACTCTGGCAATCCTCTCTCTTACATTTATTTCCAATTTTTTTCTGTTCAACTTCTTCTCGGTCTACTTCCTCTTCTTCAATCTTTCGGTATTCACATCATTATTTTTTTTCGGCGTCTACCTTCTGGCATTCTCTTTACATGATTCAACAAGTTTTCTATCGTCATATTTATGCCATCACTTATTTACGACTGACATTCTATATTCCTCCTATTTTATTCTTATGCACGTTGGAATGTTCTCAGTCATTGTCTGACTGATTTCCTTTGTTTCTCTTTTGTTACGTTCTGATTTCATTACGCGCTTTGGATCTTCCCGATTTGCTTAGTGGCTGTCTCCAGAAGTCCACTTCAGCTTTTTGTTACCATTCTTTCTGTACACTGATTTGGCCGCAGAATACTTGTACCCTTCATAATACTTTTGAGGTTATTGTTTAAACCCAAAACACTACATATAGGCCTATCATGGATATCGTTTATTAACAAAGTGAGACTTAATCGACTTTTAGTAACGGCTGCAACCATAAATTTGGGAATGGGAATGGTGGGAATGCTGCACATTTATGGGAATGTAACTAAAAATCATGAAAGTACGTCACATGTATAAACAGAAAATTCCAATCATTAACACCGTTCCTGTGTTGCTAATAAAGTGTAGCAAGTATGTCACCGCCAGTCTGTGCTACGAACGAATGTTTTTTTATGTACCTTGTAATTTGTTGGCCATTATTTCATACTCTGTTTCAGTATTTGTATGTCACATTGAGGAAAAGTTCAGAGCTACCTAATTTGTTTTACGTTTCTCTTAGTTGATGAACAGTAAATATCTTGTTTAATTCTATCACTCTGTTGGAGTTTACGTAGTATGAAAAAGTATTTATTTTTATACAATTTTTAAACGTTGAAAATAATTCTCGCGCAATCAATACATTTTTATTTTGTACAATTTATGTTAAAAAGCGTATTTATCGAGACGACACACTGGAAAGCTAACGGAAAGTGCCATAACCGTCTTTTAATGTCAACTGCTCGAAACGACTGATTCACTGCCCACATATGTATATTAGTACCTATATATTTTTTTGTCTGTTAACTGCGTTACCAAAGTATGATTGTGTCAGCGGCAACCGTTACGATAATAATGTGACCGGTACAACGAAGTGAAAATGTTTCTTCTACCCTGTCTTCTCAACAAAAACACTATACATAGGTTGGGGAGTGATATTAGGCGTCGTCTGCAAATTCTTCTGTGCGCTAGATTACACTTTCCTTCTGCAAGTTAGCTTTAATGAATTAACGCTTACCGAACACTACACAAGATGAAGCTAAAAAAAGGATAGAAATATTACAAAAATTAAGGCAAATCTATGCACAGATTTAATGTAGAAATCCGTCTTATCCGTCTTAGAAAAATTATACCCCTTTTATTAACGCGTTGTCATTCTCTTAATTTCTGTTTATTAACAAGATAATTAACTTTTGAGACAACTCAGATTCTTATTGATTTAAAGGATGCTTCATTAATAGAGTTGAATCCAACGATATATCATGAATAATTTTGATTAACATTGACAGAACTTTCCAATCATATGAACTGCTTAAAAATTTAACAAGAGAGTGACGTTATCTTTATTTTTACTTTGTACGATATTATTTTTTTTTAGGAATATTTATTATTTAATTTTTTTCAAGCAATGTTTTGGAAAACGCGAGTGCTGCATTAGACGTTAGATATTCAATTTTATAGGCTTACAACTGTTCTTTATAGTTTCTTTCACTCATCAAGAAATTTTCCTGCCATACTATTAAAATTACTCAATGAAGACCATATGTTTACACTTAGACCGTATATAAAGTCAGTAGTGTAGCTGCAGCATATTCCAGTTGAACAGCGACATGAAAAATGTGATGTAACAACTGATATCTATCGTCAATATTAAGCAATTGTTAATTGTATAGTAATGGGCATTTGTTACTCCTTTTCCAGGCAGTAAAGTAATAATTTTTCTGCTAAAAAGTAAATGAAAATAAGAAAAATTTATCCTTTTTTAAATCCTAAAAAATGTTCATTTATTCTGAGGAATAAATAATTTAACTTTTTGTCTGAGAAGATTAGCTTTTTGTATGAAAAATTTAATTGCAAAATGGTCAACAACTGTATTTTAAATTGAAAAATATAATTGTTAAAAGAAAAAATTAAAAAATAATACTTTTTTCTTACTGTATGAAAATACAGTCTCTGTACGGAAATTGGTCTCTTACACAATTTACTCTACAAATACACGCGCCAGTGTATATAGCATATGACAATGTTTCTTCAGTATTGTTTAGTAGCGTTTCGTATTTAATAAAACCTGTATTATTTAAATTGTTTTGTTCAGAATATCTATAAATATTTAAATGATACATCACGACCGTGTCAATTTTTAAACATTTTCAGAAACTATCGGTAGGAATATAAAATAAACTGACCAAGCAACCTGCAAGTAGGCCTACTGTTTTATTGGTCAAACCTACTTTAATACATGTTCTCCTTATATTACATTAGTACAAACTCAATCTAAATTTTTTATTAAAAATTGTGTACATAAAAGGAGAATAAACATTAATGTTCAAAGCGTAATTACTCACCTGAAAACGCGCTTAGTGTAATCTGCTGGAAGGAAGTAAATTATTCTAAGGAAATTAACAAAGTCTATAGTGAACGGTGCTTCACTAAAAGGATAAAGTGAGAAGAGCAGTGAAGTGTGGCTGCGCATGCGCTATAACGCGATTGGGTTCGTATGTTCACAGGCAAAAAAAAAGAACGCGCTTTTAAATTTAATACGTAACCGTATTTTGGTAGGCAAGATAAACAATGTATGAAAGTGTTAAATAAATTGTTGCATCTCAGTCATGATTTTACTTTAAATTTCATAAAAGGTTATAGACTTTTTATTCTTATCTTACGTTAAACACGAAGTTTTAAAGAATACAACCCAATCAACGGTATTAGAAAAATCAATATGTAATTGAATGCTCGGAAAAGTCAAGAGGCTTATTCACAATAATACCCTACAAAAGTTACAAATAAAGTAAAAGTAAATTGTATAGTGGGTTTTAGTGCATTAAAACACTTTACAGTCCTTCTACAGTATAATTATATTCCATTACTGTGGAACGCATTTAGTTTATTGCAAAACTCGTCAGTTTTTATTACACAGCTAAATCGTTGCAATCGCTCTTCTGATATGAATTCTACGAGAAAAATAATTTTTTTGTGTCTTAGAATATTAAATTGTACCTACATATTTCCATTTGTCGTTTGCAATCCGCAAACGATGTTTCGGTAATTGCTCCGCACATAAATTTCATTCAGTCTGACTGCTTACAGAAAAGTCATTATACAGTCTTAAAAAGAAACACTGCTAGGAAGTGATGAGTCTATAAATTTGTAATCTTGCTATTTTGTTATTTTGCTAATTTTGGTAGTTTTGCTATTTGCAGCTAGCAACCAACAATTAAATCATAATGACTAAATAATGTACAAGTTTCAATGTTTTATAACAATCGGCAACGTCTTTTACATAGGCAAACGGATTGTAACGAGTGTGACATAGTAGCACAATAAAAGTTTTATAGAAGTATATGGTATTGTTCTGAAACTGTTAGCACCCACAAAAGCTTATATTACCTTTCTGAAGTGTGTGTTTATATTTCAACTAAGTGCGGACGTTGTTTGGCTAAAAAAGGGTACTTTATATCCTTATAAGAGTAGCTTTGGTGGTTGAGAATTAAAGTGGTTTCAGGAAAGGCCTTGTGGTTCTGTTGCAGAAGCAAAATCCGCGATAATGGGTACAGCACAGCATAAACCAACGTAAGCCTTGCTTGACTTAACCTCAGCTTACGTCAAGTTATATAATGCTACTATCGTTGACATAACGTTCAGTTTAAAAGACCAACTTCATGTTTTACTTTCACAAATTCTATTTTGATAAAACTGTTAATATAGTAATTGAAACTTATAATAAAGTATCATTAACAAAAACATAACGTATGTAATAGGCCTAGTTATACATTTGTTAAGAAACTCTTTACGCTACTTTTAAATTTGTGGAAAACGGCTTAAAGGAAATAGTTTTCTTAATGAAAATAGTTTTCCAAAGACCTTTGAAACTGTTATTTATTTTCAGACAATTTCAAAATTCACTAGTTTGACAGACATTCTGCTGAAAAAGTTAAGTTTTCTTTTTATACTGCGGAGAGGAAAGATTGCAATGAATTCTGACAAAAATACACATATAAAGGTATTTTAGGGCGATATATATAAGTGTGTGTATGAGTGTGTGAGTGCGTATTTTTTTGTACATATAGAAAATAAAGAAACCCATAGTAAGTGTGTTGCTGTATGTTGCCTTCGTGAAGTGTGCGGTTACATTTTAACTAAGTGCGGACGTTGTTTCGCTAAAAAAGGTTACTTTATATCCATATAAGTGTAGCTTTCGTGGTTGAAAATTAGAGTGGTTTCAGGAAAGCCCTTGTGGTTCTGTTGCAGAAGCTAAATCCCCGATAACGGGTATCACCACAGCATAAGCCAACGTAAGCCTTGTTTGACTTAACCTCAGCTTACGTCAACTTATATAATGCTACTATCGTTGACATAACGTTCAGTTTAAAAGACCAACTTCATGTTTTACTTTTACAAATTCTATTTTGATAAAACTGTTAATATAATAATTGAAACTTATAATATACTATCATTAACAAAAACATAATGTATGTAATAGTTATAAATTTGTTAAGAAACTCTTTACGCTACTTTTAAATTTGTGGAAAACGGCTTAAAGAAAATAGTTTTCTTAAAGAAAATAGTTTTCCAAAAACCTTTGAAACTGTTACTTATTTTAAGACGACTTCAGAATTCACTATTTTGACAGACATTCTGCTGAAAAAGTTAAGTTTCCTTTTTTATATTGCGGAGAGGAAAGATTGCAATGAATTTTGACAAAAATACACATATAAAAGTATTTTAGGGCGATATATATAAGTGTGTGTATGAGTGTATGCGTGCGTATTTTTTTGTACATATAGAAAATAAAGAAACCCATAGTAAGTGTGTTGCTGTATGTTGCCTTCGTGAAGTGTGCGGTTACATTTTAACTAAGTGCGGACGTTGTTTCGCTAAAAAAGGTTACTTAAGTGTAGCTTTCGTGGTTAAAAATTAGAGTGGTTTCAGGAAAGCCCTTGTGGTTTTGTTGCAGAAGCTAAATCCCCGATAATGGGTACCAGCACAGCATAAGCCAACGTAAGCTTAACCTCAGCTTACGTCAAGTTATATTAATGCTACTATCGTTGACATAACGTTCAGTTTAAAAGACCAACTTCATGTTTTACTTTTACAAATTCCAGTTGATAAAACTGTTAACATAGTAATTGAAACTTGTAATAAAATATTATTAACAACTACATAATGTATGTAATAGTTACCGATTTGTTAAGAAACTGTTTACGCTAGTTTTAAATTTGTGAATCACGGCTTAAAGAAAATAGTTTTCCAAACACCTTTTAAACTGTTACTTATTTTCAGACGATTTTAAAATTCACTAGTTTGACAGACATTTTGCTGAAAAAAAATGTTTTATTTTTTATATTGCGGAGAGGCAAGAATCCAATGAATTTTGACAAAAATACACATATAAAAGTATTATAGGGCTATATATATATAAATGTGTGTATGAGTGTGTGCGTGCGTGTTCTTTTGTGCATATAGAAAATAAAGAAACCCATAGTAAGTATCAATAATCTTTAGGTGTAGCCTAATAAAATACTAATTCACTCATGTTGTTATTCCAACGTTTTAACACATGTAGGTAGGCTTTGGTATACTATACTATACTTTGGTATTACACTTGGTATAATTTGGTATATTATATTTACAAATTGATAACTATTACATACATCATGTTTTTGCTAATGATACTTTATTATAAGTTTCAATTACTATATTAACAGTTTTATCAAATGGAATTTGTAAAAGTAAACAATCCCCACACAAAGTGATTTTACTGATAACATGATTAAGAAATTAGCAACCAAATGGTAGTAATACTTTCACGCATAATCCAGCTGTTTATTGCCTCAAATTTACTTCTTTACATATCGTTTTGTGAATCCGTTCCCTAAATATATACCTATTTAGGTAGTGAAGGTCGTTTAATTTGATTTTTACAATATTGTGTTGCCCAACACAGTATTCACTTTTCAGAATATCAGCCAAAATTTAAATAGACTCTAATGCCTATTATAACTTATTTCTAGAAATTTGTTAACATATTTTTACGTATAAATAAAAGACTGAAAGAAGAAACTGAGTTCACTGGGTTTTGTTATCTTAAATGAGGTAAAAAGCAACTCATGGATTCGTACTAAAGAAAGGTTCTCATTATCGGTAGAAAATAGCAAGGCCAGTGTTTAGAAAAAAAACTAAAATTCAGGATTGGCAGAACGATTTTGAACCTAAAAAGTAGATCACAAAGTCGCAAAACATAAACAATACAATTTTAAATTGGTATAAATGTGGTAAATATGTTTAAATTTTTGGTCACGTGTAACTATAACAAAAGAATGCTATTCCTGTTGGTGCTGAGATCCACACTAAAATTAATTACGTTTGATCAAAAGGAGCAAACTTTTTGGTTACTTTTTTTCAGCAGATAATGCACTGTAATCATCATCTGTATTTATTCTGCCCAAAAACGCATAAAACTGACCAGTTTTCTCTATGCGTTTTAAACACATGCCGTCCGTTTCTGCACTAGGTGTTTAGGTATCCGTAAATTTGCCTCATCGTCAAATCCGTCCGCAGTATTCTTTTCCTTTCTTTCTATTATTATTTTCTGAAAACAGTTGTATTTAAAGATGCGATTAATCCAGATTGCATCATATGTTTTTCTTTACAGCTGTACACAGTTTCTCATGTCGTTTATTCTCCCTACTAACCTCCATAATGTTTATTTAATATTTACTATTAAATAATCTCCCTGTAGTATTTATTATCAAATGTGTTCAGTTAATATTTTTAACTCCTAGTTATATCCACATATCAAACCCTTCCAACTACTTCCTTCCTTTGTAGTTAAAGGTTCGCGTCTGACACCAACATTGCAGTGCTTTGTATAAAATTCTTGAAAACTTTTTTTCATTTCAATGTCAATAGATATCTCCGCTACTCAGCTGGCTTGTCATTCTATCGAACGGTATTGTACAGCTTCAGTTCTACTCTGTATATTAACGTTAATAATAGTAATAAAATCTTTAATAAAATCTTCTAATAATATATTTTAATAAAGCCTAGAAAAAGAGAATAATACAGCTGAGAGAAAAGAGAATTTTTCTTGTAAATGGAGTGCATTTATGTGTATTTGCGTTTGGCGTTGTATTCTTTTAAAAAATTTGTTTTTATCATTATTTTACTACAATAAAAATAATTTTCCTGTGTGAAAATACAGATTATCTACCTTGCTGTCTAAATAGGCTGAACACTTTCAGTAAAAGTGAATCCACGCAATATCTGTCAAACCCGTCGCTAAAACTTTTTAAAGAGTGTAATATTTCCGTACAGACAGTGTAATTGTAATAGAAAGATTCAATTATAACACGTGTCCAGGATGTTTAAAGGTTTTTACAAGGTGTCCAGAGACTTCATAAGTTGCTGTAATTGCCGAACGTGACTGAGACTTAGGCATAAACATACAGGTTTAGCTGTGTGTAGGCGGTGTCTTGTCTGTAAAATATGGAACGTAATTTGCAGTACTTGTAACTAAACAATGTAACGCTCACTTGAGCCGTTACGCAAAATTTAAAAGCTAGACTACTTGGCCTAGAGGAAGCGAAAAGTGTGCTGGAGCCCAGAGTGACAGGTTTTGCAATGAACACACTTGTAACCAGTAACAATCTTTTATTGGTGCTAACATGTGACACACTGTTATAATCATTAATTTAAATTACGTAATTTAAGTTGTCACAAAATATTCAGTTACAAGTTTTTTTGTTAAACAGCTGGATTCTAGTACCATTTTCTTTAAGAACATTAATTTCAGTTATCAAAAAGTATTCAGTTACAAGCATTTTAAACACCTGGAGTTCTTGGATCTAAGTTATTATGAGTTCTCAACAAGATGTTCAACGTGAACACCCGGGGGCCAGTTTATTGAGTAGATGTTGACTGAATGGTAATAATTAGAACGCTCCGACCTGTACTTTTGTTGAAGAGCTCAAAAGGTACCATGTTGACCAGTGTCCCATGAGTACTGCAGACTGTCTTTGGAATGCGTTGAATCTCCCGCAAGTTTCATTCCGGGCAGATGTGGGTCCTTAGGTGTTCTGCTGGAGAAGTATTCCTGGGCCTGACGGCTTCGGGGAGCATCCTGGTGCGCTGCTCTGCGGATAGTGATCTACCTCTGCTTGCCCTTTCTCCCGGCTGGTACGGGGACCCTATAACATTTTTTATTTGTAGATTGGCCGTCAGTCAATACACCCACCCATACACTCTCTTGCCTCGGAACACAGACACCACACTCACTGTCAGAATTTCTATCAACATTCTATCTGGCCTTATTAATTTAACATGGTTTATTTTATCCAGTTATAGTCATTACTTTTGTTTAACTTTACAATTTGATTAAATTAAATATACAATTAAATACAAAGTCACCACGTGTTTACAGACCGGAAGTAACGTGTAAATCAATTATACAATACAAAGGTATTACAGCTTTTACAGACGTCTGGGCTACACACACACATACACAAATAAAACACATAACCAATCATTAAATGAAAATAGAATAATATAATTGAACCTCACCGAAAACCCTTTACTGGCTTACGAAGTCATATGGAAAGATCTACGAAGCACTTAACCCTGGGCCGTCAGACCATCGAACATTCTAATGGAAGGTTGGCGAAGGAATGAGAATGATGCCTGTATTCTTCGGTCCCACTCCGACCTGTTCCGATTTGCCGATCATAACCTTTGGTAAGCTGCTTACTAACCGTACAACGGACAGCTGATACGTTTGACTGGTTTACTAGATCGCGTTGCCGAGGCGCAGACACGGCCTTGGCAATCACATCTTAATAATAATAGAGTTAGCTGTGGCGACCGCAGCTGCTAGCGCGTTGGCGGCACTGATCGCTTTCACCGCGCCGGGAAAATTCAAACCCCGGCACAACAAGTTATCAATAATAAAAATATTTCATTGTCGTGTTACGTTTTTTACAATGTTTAATAGTTGGTGGTTGGTGACACTATAAATAAATTATGCGAGAGCGTCGTTTTGTTTGTTTGTAAACGATGAATTTTATAATGTACCAGTAGGTTATAGAATATACAGTACATTACTCTGTGTCTTAACCACGTGATTATATACGTACAATATGTATACTCAGCATTATGGATCACAATTTGAGTCCATTTCTAGACACAACCTTATTAACAGTGTGCATTCACTCCGGTTTTATACAGTTTAAAATCAGTTGGTGGTAATGCCGATAGCCATTGCCTTGGTGGTCATTCTGTACTACTTTTCTCGTATCATAGACTACGTACACATGTGTGTACAATTTAAAGTTTAGATTCCGTTGTTTCAGTTCAAGTTATTTCTATTCTTTTCTGCCTTATTAAAGGGAACACGAACTTGAACAAAGTCCATTTGAAATCGTTGTTCCCTTTAAAGGTACTGGGATCTTCCTCTTCAATGCGCCGCCTACTCTGACGAAACCAAAGTTTTCCAGTTTTAGTTCGTACTACTAATCTTAATTTTATTAACTGGATAAATATATTTTCGCTATAAATGTACGTCGTGGTCTCGGATAGCTACTTAAATTAATTTTGTCATAATTTTAGTTTCGTAAAATTTTATCACATTCGTAACTACTAGCAGACTGTTTATTTAATATTTCTTTTATTTCTCGTAATATATCAGTCATTAAATCAGCATTATCTTGAAATGAGAACGGTTCCCGTTTGTAGTAATTCCTATATTATTAAAGTAAAGCTATTTGAATGAATGTTATAATTGTGAGCTATATATGTGTGTTGTGTTGTGTTGTGTTGTGATGTCGGGTGTTACACTCCGCGCACTTTTAATACTTACTAATTGCTGGTTTCTCTGCGACGATGTTGTCCTGCAAACACAACTTGTGCTAATATGTGTATGAGGGCGCCACTTGGATATTTGTTCCAAGAAATTATTATTATTATTAAAAATTGATTTTTTAGTTGTTAAATTAATTATATAAAAAAATGTGAACAAGACAGTTTGAATTATAAATAACGTATGTTTAATGATCTTTCTTTTCATAAAAAAAAATTGTCTGAAGGACTAACACACAAATTAAACAAAATTGCAGAGTTACAAAAAAGTTATTGACAAGTTTTTTATTAATCATCGGCTGATAAAAATTTTATTGCTCAGTTGAATAGCATGAATTTACTGTATGAAAAAACTTTATACTCAGGACGTGACTCCTTTGAACTATCAAGACAAATCAGTGGGATTCTTTACAAAAATTGCGTGATTTGAAGGTGTTTGACATGTGTAGTACAACTGTGTGACAAGGATACCAGGTAAAAATGATTTTAACTTTTGAACAACTCACGTTCCGGTGGGTAAGTATTTCGTTCACTGGACACTGTTCTTGGGGACGATTCCAATCTTGCGCCTCTTCGTGTTTACGTTCCTCACGCACTGATAACTATTTATAAGTCAAATTACGGTTTTAAAACTCCGCACAATTGAAATAAAATTCGTATTGTTTCTATGCTTTGAATTCTGGCGGCGGCGAACAGCTGTCTGCGTGGTTTCTCTATTCTGCCGTCTCAGCGCTAGTTCCAAACTCAATGTAGAAGGCTCGTGTCAGTAAATTGTTTGGGAATTTTGTCAAAGTCGGTTTGTCTTAGCAAATACCAGTAAAATTGATTTTCTCTATTAAAATCGGTCCTTTTCAGGGCCGCTGGATATCTGGCTGTGTGCGTCTCTATTAAATATGGCGTGTTGCTGCTCTATTCAACAACACGTTAGCGCTTAGCGATATACTCCTTATATAGGTTAAGTCAGTCTTTTGTCATGTACGGGAAAAAGCCTTTCTGTGTTCTCGGGTTGAATTCTTGTTCTTCGACTTCGCCTTGGATGAGATGATCGGATTCGTAGGTGATGTGTCTCTTGTGGATTCAAAGCATAAAGTGTTTTTTGTGCCAAATTTCGTCTTCCTTTTATACTCTGTAAGGGGCATTGTTTTAATTTTTAAACATCGACTTCCGGTATTTTTGAATAAAATTTTCTTCTGGAACGTTCGAGAATATGCAAATAGAACATCATAGAACAAATTTGACTTCCGTAGAAGCTTTAGAACAAAAACTTCTTATTCTTCATACTAAAGGATATTACTGAAATTATTCTGGTATTTGTCAAACAATTTTACAGAACTACTTACAATCTGCATGCCATTATTATTTTTGGATTCTCTGCTTTCAGCTGAATAAAATGATACCATTTACGATTGGTTTTGAACAAATTAAATCTAATAAATTAACATAAAATACAATTCTTACCTTGTAGTGTTTGCACAAAATTCTAATTTTCTAATTATTAAAATGTTATGAAGTTGCTTGGTTCTTGCTATAACATTAATACATAACATAATTATCTTTTCATAACAAAATAAACAAATATTAAAACATATAACATATAAATCAGTTCATTTTTGTGTAGGCATTACATATGGCCTAGGTTTTTTGTCACTGGTTTTTTATAATAATTTGTCTTTTTTGGTATTATATATATGGGATTTTTTGTGTATTCACTTAGAGTTTGTTATATTGTTTATCTTTGGGAATACCTGGTTTATCCTAATACATTTTATTTTTATTGTAATATTACTTAGCATCTCACTGGGTTTGCACAGATGAGTTATTTTCTTGGTGTGACAATTTTCACTTTTATATTTAAAATTCTCTAAGAATTAAGCTTGTCTTCAATTGAGCAAGTATGTTTCCATTGTACATTATAGGATTGTACCTTTTTCCTTTATTTTTTCTAATATTATACAATTATTCTGTCAAATATGACTATTTTTGTGATTGTTTTTTGGTCTCAGCCTAGTATGGTATAGGTAAATAGTTTCATAACTTGACTGTTAAAGTGTTTTAGGTGGTCAAATATATAAGTATAGTTACTTCATATTGTGTTTCAACTTTGGAATGCAATTTTGTTGCATTTTGATAACATTAAATTCATAAATACTACAATTTTATATGTTCATCACATGTTTTCAGTTTAACACTGTTTTTGACTATTTTAATTGACTTCTAATCAATTTACAGCTTTCTCTATTTAAAATAATTTGTTTGTCTTTGTCTAATTGACATTTACATATAGTTTTTATATTAATTCTATAATAATTAATTTTCACATAAAATCTGAGTGATTGGTCTCAACTCCAAAACCTTGGGTTCTTGTTATAACATTTATATATTTTTTTATTTTAACTTACATCCTTTTTAATGGTGTGTTCAAATCATTTAATACATTTATTTTATTTATATTACAAAGTATAATAATAGATCTTGTTCATTAATTCACAATAAATAGTTTTTTATACCCTATTCAGAGTTACATTTCTTAATATGTCATGACCTCAGTATGGTCATTTCTCAGATTATCTGTTTCTCTTATAGTACATTATCACTTTTACACTGTTCTTCACTTAAACAATATATATGGGGTTTGAGTCTTGGTCATAGTCTTTGTCGTTTTTTCATGTTAATGATATTAATTATCGGACAATATTACAACATTTTTTGGATTACTTGGGTTCGATACTGTTCATCTCACCTTCCTCTTATGATAATTTACTTTGCAATTAAATTCCTTTATGGAACGTTCTGTGACGTTACAATGTTCAAGGACACCGATATATAAGTGTTACCTAGACTTTTGTTCTTAATCTCGTTTATATGCAGCTTGTCAGTCATTTTCGTATGCTCATAGACACAGTGTCTGCCTATACCTGCAATAAATCTGGATTTCACCCAAAGCTTCTAAAAATTATGTTCAGAAATCCAAAAAAGGGAGCGTAATTAAACCCCTCATGAAATTGAATTACGCCAACTGTATACAGAATTTATTCACTCCGTCTTTACAGATCTTATTTGTTTGAAATTGGTAAATCTTATGTCAACCATAGTGTTTGCGATCATCCAAAATATAAATTAATTGTAATAAATAACCTATTCACGTAGTATGCAATATGTTATTCATCACGTTGTAGACTTGCGTTGTTAATCTGCTAATTGCTTTATTGAGGAAGAGTCCTTTCAATGCCCTAACCATGTTCAAATTTTATGTTCAATGATGTTTTTGTAAAGTCAGATTTGAAAATGATCGAGGCACGAAATAGTCCCATCAAGAAAGAAGGACTTTTACAATTTGTTAACTTGTATTTAGATTTTTAAATAAATCTTTTTTTAATTTGTAAAAAGCGATAATTATAAGGCCTAACATTAATTATAATCCTCCTTTTACTGCTCTTCCTTTTATGACGTTTAATTTAGATTGTTTTTCTTTGGTAAGGATATACAAAGTTAGATGTAGGAAATTAACTTTATAATTACATTCTAGTCACACTTATTATCACTATTTGTGAACATTTGCTCTTTTACTGAATATTTATGGATGATAAAAATCAATATTTAGAAATGTGTAAAGAGTAAGCTCTTCAGAAAACATCTGAACTGTACGTTAAAACTCAGAAACCAAATGATTTTTTTAAACATATCATTTGGATTTGCCGTTAAAAATGTCGTTGTAACACTGAAAACAATTAAATTTAAGTGTGTAATGGTGTATCAATTTTAACGAGGAATACATAATACATTACGAATTTTCGAAATGTCAACTGTTATTGTAGGCAATAAATGTGTGTAAATGCTGTGACAAATTGATTTCGCTGTCTTGGCATTTTAGATTTTCACGTAGAAAGCTAAACAGCAAAGAATTATCAAACAGCTATCAAAACAGCAAAATCAATAATGTAAAAGAATTCACTGTAGATAAAAGAGAACAGTAACGGAACTTTGGGAATATTTTATTAGCAATAAGACGATTTTTTAGAAGCAGCGCATGGTGGGGCTGTACTATTGTAAAAGCATATGTTAAAAATAATCATGATTGTTTCATATTCAATCACGATTCCCTGGAAACATGTTATGTTTTAGCTACTTACTTTCTTATAAGCTGTTAAAATGACAAAATTGTAACGTTTAACCCACGCTTAGTGTTTAAATTTATGAAACGGTAATACGAAAATATGAAAATAGACTTGCTTGGTTAAGACCATCGGATTGTAGTAATTACAGGGTGCGGCAGAAAAACCTCCCACATTTAAAAGGCTAACAAAAAAAACATGAGCGATGCTATTCTAAATTTTATTACATAATATGAAAGGATACAGAATGCAGTTTCTTTCACTTGGTTTTGAAAATGATATCGCCTAAATGGTGGCCTTCTTCCACGATAAACGTTTCTAATCGATTTCTGAAGTTTTGTATCACTCGCTGGGTGAGTTGCGGTGTTATCGCTGCAATTTCTTGGCGTATAGCAGCCTTCAGTTCATCAATGGTTTGTGGTCGATGTCGGTAAACATTAGCCTTCAGATGGCCCCAAAGAAAAACATCGCAAGGGGTGAGATCGGGTGATCGTGCGGGCCACCGAATGTCACCATGTAACGAGACCAAGCGCCCGGGAAACAGTTCTCTTAAAACAGCCATCGAGTTTCTGGCTGTGTGGGCAGTGGCCCCATCCTGTTGAAACCACATATTCCGATTTCCAAGTGCGGCGAGTTTTGGTTGCAAAAAGTGTTGTAACCTTTGCACATACCGAGCGGAATTCACTGTAACGGTTTGGCCTTTTTCCTCGAAAAAGTATGGACCATAAACACAACAATTTCCAACAGCACACCAAACAGTAACACGTGGGCTGTGTAGAGGCCTTTCATGAAGCTGTCAAGGATTTTGTTTTCCTGTCCGGAACAGCATCGCCGCGATTAAGCTCAAAATGTATTCGAAAAGCTCTCTGCGTGGCGATCACAGATTCGTTATTTCGGATGAATGACTCAACAACAAACGCACAATGTATACCAGTCCACGCCATGATGGCGACTGAAACGGCAAGGCACACGCTACCGGAAACCAACACCACGAACCCCCCACTCCACCAGTGCCGGTGCAATGACTCGGCGAAATGTGGGAGGTTTTTCTGCCGCACCCTGTACATTAATAACTGTGTAAACGGGAGATAAAGTAAGAATTTCCGAATGGTTAAAAGTGACATTAAACCTTTCTGACACTCCTCAGCAGGTATAGGTCTCCTTACAGCAATCTCTGCCAGGAATGGAACGCCGGACTATTTATACGACGGAACTTTACAGACTAGTCTCGTGTGAAGCCAGTGTCGGTTATCACGGTTCGGCAACACGCTATCATACTGTTGCGTCAGGACACCTGTTAGAGGCCGACGGGCACACTCGCAACCCTCTAAAGGACAACACAAGCAGCACGTACGCATGTACACACTATCAGCCAAGAGTAGACCTATCAGATAATACTTGTTTATTAATTAAAAAACAGACATTATTTAAAAACAAATATTTGTAAAATACAAATTTTTTTAAATGCTTAATGTACACTTTTGTAAATAGCTAATGTAAAGTTTCTATAAAGAATAGATTTCAAGTAGGCTATAGTATGAGTTTTATTTTCAAGATATTCTACCCTGCTCACTTAAAATTATTTAATTCACTCTTTTGGCACTCACTCAATATAACGTAAACTTTTGAGATTTTAATTCCATATTCGTATAAATATCTTACTTCACGTCTAATTTACTCTCTAATTAATACAACTAATTAATAGGCAGTAATACGTTAATAATTCTTGCATTTATATATTTTCTTTAAAAAAGGGCGTATTGTAATACTTTACTTCAATAAAATACAGTTACTTAAATAAAAATTTACTTGAAATTGTTAAAAGAAATACAGTTGTGTTCGATTCAAAATTTAAACTAATCATTTCATATCACGACACTCTTACTTCTCTGCAACATTTTTTTATACGTGGCGTGATTCAAGTAGACTCAAATCCAAAATCTCCTTTGGCACGGTAATCCATTAGAGATACGTTCAACACACGTACACAAATGAAATGTAGCAAAATATACGTCTGCAAAGCCTCATTCCATCTATTGAACTGCACACATGTCTCCTTATCATTTCATCTCATCTTTATCAGGCGCCAGTGTTCCATCTATATCCACCATATTTGCAGGTCGTCCGCCTGTCTCATAATATTTTAAGTATTCGTACTTATCTTTCAGCCACAAACTCTTTTTGTCAAACGCTGTAACGGCGACTTGGACCGTTACGTAAAATTTAAGAACATAGACCACTTGGCCCAGAGGAAGCGAAAAGTGTGCTGGAGCCCAGAGTGACAAGACTTGCAATAAAATACTCTTGTAACCAGTAAACATTTTTTTTTATTAGTGCTATTTTAGTTTCAGCCTTCAAACGATTAAATCCTATTTGATTTACATTACAATATCCATTTAAATTAAGTCAAAAGTTTAGTTACAATGTTATATTTCAAAAAAGCGGGCTACTGTTACCCTTTAGAGCATGTCTTTTTATTGATACAAAATGTCAGTTATACTTGATCTAAAACCGGGTGGAGTTGTTGTTGACTGGTTTAGTAGTTGGAATGCGGCCACCTGTACTTTTGAAGAACTGAAATGATACCCTGTAGACCAATCTGCAGGGTGGTGGCTTGAAGGGTGCAGAAGTTCCGGCTAGTGTTATTCCGGGCAGATGTCTTTGATGTTCTGTAGGAGTAGTGTTTCTGGTCCTGACGGCTTCGGGGAGATTCGTGCTACAGTGCTCTGCAAATGGTGACTGAATGGTCATCATCTTCGCATCCTCCTCTCTCCCGGCTGTACGGGGATCCTGAAACGCTTTAATAGACTACGATGTCATATTAAGATGTCAACTAGGTACTTACCCTGGGCCGTCAGACCAGCAACACCCTGTTGGAAGGTTGGAGACGAAATGAGAAAGAACCACGCATTCTGCGAACCCACCCTGGTACATAAACTCAACATGTTGGGAATTGCCGTCCGGCTGTTTTCTAACAGCTGCGTCCCGCAATCACCTGACAAGGTTGACTGGCTTACTAGATCGCGTCGCCGTGGCGCAGACACGGCCCTACTAACCACGTTAGCTGTGCCACCCAACCGCTACGCGCTTTGGCGGCCTTCCACGTTTAAATCACGCCGGGAATTCAAACACCGGCACAACGCCATTTATGATTGATATGTTCCTACTTTCCTCTTTTTTTTTTTTTTTGTTGGTCTGTTAGTCGTGTATACTTATCACGTGTACCATCTGCTTAACCTTTGTTAATAGTACATTGATATTTTCCCTATTTTCAGCCCTTTCCAGTATCAGATTGCTTGTTGTTTCGTTTGGGTAGTCGACAGCTTGCCTCTTAATTATGTAAGATGCATATAAAATGAGATATCGTTGTTTTATTAGCAAACGAAGAAGTATCTGGTACATATAATACGTCTGAAAACGTACTTATCATCATATTAAACTAGTGGTGTTTTATGAGCTTCTATGTTTTTACAAGAGACTATTAATTACTAATCGAAATTAATATTGTGGAACTTTATTTTACGTTTATGTCATACAATTCATTCTACTTTATAAAGTGTCAACATTGAATCCAATAAATTATGCATAATATTGTCAATTGCATAATTAACAGTGTTGTTCATACAATGAAAAGAATTAGAGAAATGAGTTAATTTTAATAAGAAGTCGCTATGGATACTAACATTGTTGTTCATTTGACATAACTTTTCTTATTCCGTTTGGAAACTCTGTAGTTTGTACAATATACATTGTAACGTAACAAAACGTTCCATACTATTAAAACAATATACAAACACAGACAGACTGACTAAAACGTGGACAATACTCCAAAATCCCTTAGACTGAGTTAGTGAATCACTATCGAAATTGACCATAATTAATAACCAAGGATAAGACTAAATAAATCCAACATTAAAACCAGTAAAAATAAACAAACAAAACTTAAATAAATGGAAAGAAATGCAGTACAGTAGTGTAGAATAGATAAAAAATAATGTACCTTAGACTATAAGAAGGAATCATTAAAAAATGTATCAGTGAAAAGTGAGGTAATGAATGGAAAATAGTGATAACCATTAATCATGCAGATAAAACTGTGAAGCTTGATGATTAAGTCAGTGATATTAAAAGTAAACAAAAACCCACAGAAAGAACCAAGTAAGAAAATAAACAAATATAGTTAAGAAAACACTAACTAGTGACAGCTAAAAATAAATGTGAATGGTAGGGAGGTGATTATAAGTTTTAATATTAATTAATTGAAGGTTCTGTGCCTTTTAAGCCTTATTATTTATGTTAAAAGGAAAGGCTTTGACATTGTTTAATTGTGTTGATTTCATGTACATGTTAGTATTCTGTGTTATTAATCAACTAACAGACCTGGATAGACAGGGAAAGGAGTTCATAATTTTGTATGTTAAACAGGTTTTTAATGTTTGTTAAAAGTGAATATAACTATTGAAGAATCATTAGGACAACAATCATGGAAACATGACACTAAGTTAAGTTGTTTATAAAGTTTGTTAAGGAAATACAATAATAAGGGTATAATAAGCATTTTAATCCAATATATTAAAAAACAGAAAAAAATTTTGTAATTAAAGGTAAGGTATTAAACCAACAGTACAAATAATAATTGTAACAGAATAAAACAAGATACTAAAGAAACGATATGGCCTAGGAAAATGTTAAACATTAAAATTAGTGCCAATCATAGTTAACAATAGGTCAAACCACTGTAAATTAGTAATGATAAGCTGGAATTGTTAAATAGATTTTATGTTTAGGGTAATCACGATGTATAAAATAATTTAAGGAATTAGAACATGATTTTGTGAAGGCCAAATGAATAAAATGGCCTCTAAAACCTGATTTTGTAAATCAACAAAAATATCTATTAGTTCATACACACAGGTCATGTTTGGTATCAAATTGTTTGTAATTTTACCAGGAAAAACAAAATGTCAATTACGTTATGCATAATTAAGTAATAGTCAGGGAGTAAGAGTAGTGGAAATTGAAAAACCAAATAATTTAAATAATGAGTGTCATGTGACCGCTGAACTCAAATCTATTGACCAATGAGAAATTAGCAAAAATTGGTCAAGACCGTTGCAGGAGTAAGAAATCATATTTATTCTGTTGTTAGGCAGCAAAACGTACAGGTCAACTCTGTGAAGCCGGGAGCCAAAGTTTAACAAAGGATCAATTCTGAGTGGGGAAAATTAAGAAAATTATATATAAAACAAAACTAAATTCAAAAATGAAGATAATACAAATCTAAAAAGTATAAAGCTAGAAAAGAAGAAAGAAAAAAGTAAACTAAAAGAAATAAAAAAATGAAAAGCAGTATTCCTACTAACATGGTGAGAAAATAACCTTATAATACAAGCACTGTTTACTATTACACAACACTAAGAATAACTTCACCAACACTTATTAACTACACAATAGTGAAGGAAAACAGAGAATTAACTATAATTACAGTGAACACTTCAAATAAAATCATTTATTTTAAAAGAATCAGTGACATAAACGTTTGTAATCTTTGAGGTGGAACCCAAGCGGCCATCTTTGAATTTATTGTCGTCAAACCAAACTCGAAGCGGCCATGTTTGTTGACTGTGGACGTGTGAAATAAATAATTATTGTTCAATACTTAAACAAAACTAACTTTATGTATAATAGTAAGTAAGATTTTTAAACATTTCTAAGTATTGTACTCCTAATACTATTTCTGACATTTCATAGCAGTTAAAAAGAATCCTATAATTAATATTATTAAATAGAAAAACTTAATTTTGTTACAATCGACCCGAGGTAAAGAGTCGATCCGGGAACCGAACATTTTCGATCTGTAAATCGTAATACTAATTTGAAAAGAAATAATAACCAATAAATATAATTAATGGATTGTAAAAGGAGTTTTATTTATAAAATACAGTTAGATTAGAAGATTTTGAAGCAGGAAAGGAAGAGTGAACACACCTAGTCAATTGGAACGTCATCGAAATCAGCAGATAACTTATACGCGACGAATCGATTTCACAATCGAACCAAACTGACAAAACATTTCTTTAAATAAAACTTTACCAAAACTGATGAAAAGCAAATCAACATTCATTAATAATTCTTAACCGTTTAATATCGAATTAATTAATTTGAATAACGGAATAAATTAAATTAAAATAAACTAAATACAATTCAATAAAAATTTTAAAAATAAAAGAAAAAAATAATAATAATTTTATTTATATTTTTTTCATAAATAAAAACAAAATTAACCGAGGAGACAAGGATAACACTAAAAGGATAAGTTACAATATATATTCCACACGTTACATGTTAGCAAATATGTAACACGTAATCAAGTGAACAATTGTATATTTATCTGTAAACAAATTGAAATTATCTGGTAATTTTAAAGGTTATTGAATATGGATAACAGTGTCTACAAAACTCTGTTGCCGCTGTCAGTTTGTTGCTTCATGTTTGGCTTTACTACAGTAGACGTGAAGCAAACGAAGATAAGGAAGATTTTATTGAGTTACTGCTGGTTTGTTACAATACTGTTTACTACGGTTTGGACAAATTATATAGTGAAGCGGCTGGAAGAGTTTCAGGTGACTCAGTTGTAAGATGATGCGGGACTCAAATCATTATTTTAATTTCAGATAACAATATGAGCTTATCAGACTATTTAAAACGTATTACTGGGATAAATGTAATGATAAAATTAATAAAACTGGTAAGTATTATATATTTCTGTCCGTGTCAGTGGTAAATATGCTCATCCTGGAGTTATAACTTAACTATACGCGAGAACACTTCAAGATTGCAACAAGTGCAGAAGGCACTTCAGTAATTAAATTAATAAAACCGTATAAACAAACGCTGAGACAATAATATTATTAAGTGAATAATTGTCGGAGCTAACGGATAGACGTGCAAAATTAAGCAAAACTACACCGGATTGAAGAAACAATGCATCCAGGACCAACACACTCAATCAGAAGAGCTAAGAGAGGAATTCGTCCGTCAAGTAACATCTAACGGTTATACACATCTAATAAAACAGTCACAAACACTTTAAGTATAATTTATAAGTGTTAAAGACAACATTGGTACGGTACAATGTTTAAGATTGGTACAGTCAACATACGATTTTAATTTAGATTATTTCAATAAATATCAACCACTACTATAACAACGTTTTTTATAATTAATCTATGCAATCTGTATGTCATATTGTATAGATAATATTCCATACGTTACATTTTATAAATACTTATCACGTTGCATTTTTACAATCCCAAATTAATTAATTATATAATTAAATTTGTAATTTGTTTTTACGTGTTTAGACAATAAATACAATTTTGATATAATATCGTTGAGCCCAAAAAAATATGTGGGTGTGTGTGTGTGTGGGGGGGATATAAAGTTTATATGTAACGCTTTCTACAAATATATTTAATTATTAACAATATATATGGTGTTTTTTAAGGCTCGTCGACACAATTTAATTTTTCAAATTATTAAAAACACAAAGTTCTTATCTTCAATACAATTCTTCATAATTTCATGCGCCATATAGGTTCTCATAATTAAAAAAAATTTTACTTTCATTTTTATCCTGTTATACACATAAAGGAAAATCATGTTCAGTGTAAACACTACATTTGGAGCTGTGTTAACGTTTATTTTTTCTGATACTCGGCGAAGATTTTTTCCAAATTTTATTCCTTTCTTTGGTCACCATATTTTAAAATTTTGACATTCCCAAAACTGTACTCTAAATTGAGTTTTGGTTAAAACGTCCGTTTAATTCGATATCCCATTTTGCCTTATGCGATTTTTATAAAAATTAAACGACTTACATAGTTTATATACTTCCTGCGCCTCTATTTTTGGGAAGAATTTTTGGAAGGTTAGCATTTTTAGTTAAAATTAAATTGAATATATCGTAAGTAAAAGTTATTATCAATTCATTGGCCCTTTTATCCCTTGGGAGTTAGTTTTTAAACAAGTAACGTTTGGGAATTTTGTTGCAGTGTACAATGGTTTTTCTTTTGTGTGAATAATGCATTGTGTGAGGGTGCATCCATGATTCCTGTCTTTCAATGGAAGTACGTCATTCATTTTCTTGACAATTGGATTCTGTGGAGCACAACTTGATATGTCCTTTTTAGTACCTCCTGTAACTGTCGTTAGACCATTTATTAAAAGGCAAGTATATAGTCTTGTGTAATCTTTATTTTAACATTTTACAATTATTTGGCTGATGACAGTTTCTATATAGTGTGTAAGTGGAAATAAACCAGTGAGTGCCCGTTTTTATACTTAGACATATGTATTCAATCACGGTTAAAATTTAAACAATAATATTAAAATTAGTGGATAGTGTGTTCTTTGATAAACAAAATTTATTTAGCAAAGGAAACAAGGGTATCCTCATTCACCTTCAGTCGATTTTAGAAGGTTAAATCGTTGTATAAAGTGATCTAACAAAACATACGAATGTTAATAAAAGACAGATATTCAGTGGTATACTATGGCGCATATAAGCCAGAATAACAAAGGGTTAATGACTTTTCTATACTTATAATATTTTGCACATATTAAATTATAATTACAGCGGCCGGGCGCAATATCTCAAATCATATCTGGTACTGAGGCAATCTCAATTAGTAGGGTAGGCTACTCCTAAAATCGTCTTTCGTTTTCAACTTTTCGTTGAGTTTAGCAGCTTGTGTTGATTAGTATTCATAAAGTAATACTATCACAGCCCGCGTCGAAAATGCACACTTAAGTAAATTCAGCTGGTGCTTAGAGCGTAGGATGGCACATTGTAGAGTGAAAGATGAAGGGGAGGAGTTGCATAAGTGCGGTAGGAATGAATCCCCCCCGCAGAATCATTAAACGTTTTAGTGAAATACCATAGTCACTTAACGTACATTTATTTCTAATTCAGTTACGTGTGTCTGAATAAGGCTTGTGACTATAAAAGTAATTATATAGGAAGACTCTTGAATATCTCCAGTCCAGCGTAAAAGTTAGTATCCTCCCCCAAAACTAGTTTCACCCCCACCCCAAGAGCTACAGCTATTTACTCCACTATTAATTTTTTAAACTACTTACGGCTGCTATTATCGGAAGTGTGTTATTCTATTGCATACTTATTGTTGTAAAGTTAAACGAAACTATGAAACTGTAATAACTTTTTACTACTAATCTTTCTGTTATCTAGTGCCGTCAGAATAACCTATAGCCTGATTACTTACGTTCCCAAAGTTGAGCATTACTGTCATTAGTATTAATTACTAGACTGCTTTACAAGAAGGCTTGTAATGTTGTTAAATTGTCATTGTCATTTATCTTTCACTTTTGATATCATCTTCAAAGAAACGACTCCATATCTTTGCAATTAATTCCCTTACTGCCTTCTCTATGAATTGTTTGATATCAATTAAATTATAAGCGGTCAAAATATCTTTCCAACTGGCTCCTTTTCAATTCAAAATGATTCAGAACAATGCAATTATCAGGTAGCCTTAACATGGCAAACTAGTACAAGAATTTAAAAAATTATATTTATTTATTTGTACAAATTTTTTTTTTATTTTCCCATTTCCTAATTTTTTCTAGCAATGACTTCTATTCTTGGCCTGTTTGTATAGCAAACACGTGTTATTCTCTGTGCCTTGATAATCCTTAGAGTGACTTTAAAAACTTTTACTCATATTTTTTAACTTAAAATTTTTTTTAGTAGTGTGTATTTTACTGCTAACATCAATCCAAGAATGGGCGTGCAAACGTATTAGTGTTCAGTTACTTATTGGCCATTAACGCAATACTACTATGTAAATGTAATAACCAATCGGCTTTTCTACGATCATATGTTTGTGTCAATCATATGGCTGACAATGCTATATGGTTGTCTCTTATTGTTGTGTGGAAACAAGGATAACATTTTATCAGTCAGTGGTCAGTGGGTGATATTCAGATTAGGGATTACATTTTTATAGCAAAATAAGGTAGTATTTTCTTCTTCTACTACTACTACTTGTTCTTCTTACTTTCATCTTCATCGTCGTCGTCATAATAATAATAATAATCATCATCATACTACTACTACTACTACTACTACTACTACTACTACTACTACTACTACTACTACTACTACTGCTAATAATAATAATAATAATAATAATAATAATATAAATTTGTGATGTTATTCAATTTGTTTCTTCTGCAAGTAGTATAATTCGTATATTCTTTTTAACACCTGACGCACGTTTCACTGAAAAATATCAGTATCATCAGAGGTTTCTAAGCAAATGAATAACAATCGAAATAATTCTATTAATATAAAATTAACGAATAATCAAATTTGTATCGATTTTAATGTAAAATAACTGATAATCGATTTAGGTTAATTAGTTAACGATTGTTTTACTGTTTATTTTCTTCAGCAGCTGTTTTCTCAATTATATTTGAAAATTTGTTGTTTATATCTTATTCATTTTTATTTTTTAGTAAATTTATAATTTTAAATAGATCGTCTTGTTTTGTTTTTATTTGGGTTTGTTCTTTAATTAATAAATTATTGTTATTGTGTTTGTAAATGTTAAGATTTTCCCAAATATTAATTTTTTGACCTTTTTGTATGATTTTAATTAATCTTATATTTTCAATGTTTGGAAATTGGTGATTATCATTTAGACAATGTGTGGCTAAATTAGATTTATAAATATTTGGTTTTAAATATGCATTGCGGTGTTGAAGGAATCTATCTCGTAGTTTTTTCTTCGTCTGGCCCACGTAAAATTTATTGCAATCTGGACATTCTATTTTATATATTCCATTTTTATTGTGAGTATTGGATTTAGTTTTAGGTTTTATTTTATTAAAAATTATTTATCTGTATTGCAAGATATTTTAAAATTAGTAATTTTAAATATTTTATTTTATTTTTGAGTTATATTTCCGTAATAAGTGAAGGTTGTATATTTTATATTATTATTAATAAGTGAATTTTTAAATGTAGTGTTCTTGGGAATTTTATTAGTGATTTTATGTTTAATTTTATTTTCTAATTTATTAATAGTTTTTATTTTGTATCCATTTTTAACTGCTATTTGTTGGATAATATTTCTTTCTTTGCTTCTTTCTATGTTATTTAATGGGATCCTAAGCATTCGGTAAATTATGGAATTAAATACTGCCATTTTGTGTTGGGGAGAATGATTAGAAGTAATTGGTATTACTAAATCAGTTTGAGAAGGTTTCCTGCATATTGAGTATTCAAAATTTGTTTCATTACCTTTATTGTTAAGTCTAAATAATTTAATTTATTATTCGATTCTTTTTCTAACGTGAATTTTATTTTGGAATGTAAATTATTTATGGAGTTTAATATTTTATTTATATTTATACCATGGTTTTGGGAAATGTACAGAGTGTCATCAACGTATCTAAAATAACATCCTAATGGGTCGTTTAATTTTATTATATTATATATTATATTTTATTATATTATAAAAAGGTCAAAAAATGAATATTTGGGAAAATCTTAACATTTACAAACACAATAACAATAATTTATTAATTAAAGAACAAACCCAAATAAAACAAAACAAGACGATCTATTTAAAATTATAAATTTACTAAAAAATAAAAATGAATAATATATAAACAACAAATTTTCAAATATAATCGAGAAAACAGCTACTGAAGAAAATAAACATTAAAACAATCGTTAACTAATCAACCTAAATCGATTATCAGTCATTTTACATTAAAATCGATACAAATTCAATTATTCGTTAATTTTATATTAATAGAATTATTTCGATTGTTATTAATTCACTTAGAAACCTCTGATGATACTGATCTATTTCAGTGAAACGTGCGTCAGGTTTTAAAAAGAATATACGAATTATACTACTTGCAGAAGAAACAAATTGAATAACATCACAAATTTATATAATTACTGCAAGAAACGTCGAGTTACTTATATAGAAAATGAATAACAATAATAATAATAGTATAATAATAATAATAATCGCCGCCGCCGCCGCCGCCGCCGCCGCCGCCGCCGTCGTCGTCGTCGTCGTCGTCGCCATCATCATCATCATCATCATCACCATCATCATCATCATCATTATCATCATCATCTTCTTCTTCTTCTTCTTCTTCTTCTTCTTCTTCTTCCTCTTTTTCTTTTTCTTCTTCATTTTTTTTTTTACTTCACACCTTAGGCATAAATGTCTATTTCGTCTCGCCAAACTTTCCATCTTTTGGAAGGTCTTCCAATGTCGTACTTGCCCATTGGCTTGTAGAATGTTACTTGCCTCTAACAATCCATTTAGTAGCACACACTGTAGATGTATGGTTCATTCCGGACGTTAATATTATGCAATCTATCCAACCGTGAACAGCATCTGACTTCTCGTAGAAAACACATTTGAGCTGCTTGAATTGTTGACTTCTCCTGTGTTGCAAGAACCCAGTGCTCACTGACGTTATATCAGAGTCAGGATAGCTATAGTTTTTAATCTTGACTACTGTCTCTTTAATAACAAGAATACACATTACAATAATAATGCTTTACTCTTAATTTCAGAAACGTTAAAATAACACATTTTCAGGTTGAATTACATTCAATATGTTCTTTTTTGTGTGTTTCAGTTTCTACGTTATATTTTTTTTTTTTGTCTCCTTATGTACTCACATTGCTGTGGCTTTTATAACATATTGTCACGACGGCCTACTTGATCGTCGTAGGTGCAGTGGAAAACAAAGTACAAGACACCAATTAAGTCACTAATCACCAGCTTTAACTTTCACAGTTAAACAGTTCGTAATTAACAACACAGTCTCTCACAACAAATCAAATAAAAATTGTTCACACGCAATAAAATGTCAACTAATATAACACACAATTGTATTACAATTGTCCCGCCCGATTATTAAACACAACACATCACTAATAACCACTTGAACGCACACAGTAATATCGCCCGATAATCACTGAACAAAGGCCACTGCCGCCTAGTATTTATACCCCGTTCACAGACCAGAACATCCATAACTACGTGTTATATCTAACGACGACGTAATTAATTGGGGCCGTGACACAATCAGCGAGCGGCCGTGCGAATTCTGTCACAGTCTAGCAAATGCGTCGAGAATTACGTACGCCACACACACATTCAACTGGATTCATCTGGAACATACGATATACACGTAGATTGTTCTGCAATGTAGTAAGAATATCTTTCAGAAATGTGATATTCCACAGTCATAGTTTTCTGTACAGATTTGTTCCGTGAGAATACTTTAGCCTTTTTGACCTGAATGTACATTAATCTTTGCAGGTCGTATTTACGAATAAAGACCAACATTTTTTTACTAAAATTTTGAAGTTGCTAACAAATTTTAAAGTGATATTGAAAATGTAAAATGGAGACTCCTACGGAAAACTGATTTTTTGTGGCAGAAATCGCAAAAAGACGTTGGTAGATTGTTTTTGCTCGGAGTTATATACTGGACTTTCAGGTAACTATGATTTAAATCAGTTTTTGAATTATGTAAGCTGAGATGCAATTGGTGGATACTGACGTCTTAGGAATAAGATTCCGTTACGCCTTGGATAATCGAAACCAGTAGTAGCGAGACCTGAAGTTTGAGATAAAACTGAAATACATGTTCCTAGCTACCCATTTTAAAAATTAAAGTCATATTCTGAAGAAGAAGATTAAGTCATTTTTAAATGTATTTTGGGTGACAGGTAATGTAATGTCAAGCCCAGGCCCAGAATCAAACGCATTAGGAAACTTCTTCTCACTATTCTAAATAAGGGTAATAAGTAAAAATAACTTTTCAAAGAGATGAATGAATGGCTGTATAACTATGAAAAAAATGAACATCATGAATATCATAAAACTTTTATGAATATCATGAAGTTTCTATTAAGATACATTTTTAGGTTAGTGTACGCCTATATTATTTGCAGGTTGATATTAGTGAATGTAGTTTAATTATTGCTGCTTTTTATTTTTAATTGACTGTGTGATAATGATAATGCTTATGTATATCATCATGATTTTAGTTGTTGTGTACTGTCAGCAGGAGGAGTAGTAGTAGTAGTAGTAGTGTTAATAGTAGTAGTAGTAGTAGTAGTAGTAGTAGTAGTAGTAGTAGTAGTAGTAGTAGTAGTAGTAGTAGTAGTAGTAGTAGTAGTAGTAGTAGTAGTAGTAGTAGTAGTAGTAGTAGTAGAGTCACATTTTTAGAGAGAAAAATTTAACTTTTAAATTTTTAGGAAAACTGTTTTTTATAAAAATCAAAAGTTTCAACAACTTATTAATGCCGCGCTCAATTATAAATGAATTTGGTTCTGATATGAAGTCAAACTTTATTTCCTTATTTATAAAGAAAAAGGAAAGCAAGCAGATGTCCTGATGCAAATTATCCAGCTGGCAGGAGTTCTAGGCCTACTATAAAACAAACCAACAATTAAACTCAACTGCCTAAGGAGATTAACGACTAATTATACAACGGAACTTATTTGGCGCTCTGCTTTTGTGACAAAGCTATTTTACCTTGTATCTTTGATCTGTTTCTTCCGTTTCTTTCCGTTTCTCTTTGCTCCTCTTTCTTTCATCATTTCAAAACTGCCCAGATTAAAAGTCTTCTGGTTGTAATTAAGTCCTATAAAGAGTTTCTTACACTTTACCGCATTTACACTGTGGAAAGCAAGTACTAATTATACAGAGACAATTTAATACCGCAGTTGTCTTGACAATCTCACTTTTTAAAGTCTCTACCATCCTTTCGCTTTCTGATGCCTATTCTCCTTCGACACCAGTGTTTTCCATTCGAATGATCAGTTTATGGCCATTTATTCTCAACAAAACATCCTTCTATCATTAAATATATATTGGGAGATAACGATTAACGCTTATTCGGTGTGAAAGCTAAATTGCAATTTTTATTATTCACCTTGTCTGTTATTTAAGTATCTACCAATTGTAAAGTTTCTTTATGCCTAACTTTGTATTAGCATATAGTACATTGGAATGATAATTTATTATTTATACAATGCCAGAGTTAGCAGCCCTAAAATTTAGAAGTGGAGGTAATGCAATATTAATTTAATCTATTTATAATGTAGTCAATATTATTTAGTTTATTCTTTGCTCAAAGTAAATAACAGAATCTGGGGAATGCAGTTGAGTGTATAACAATTATAAATTATTATGCCTACTCTTGCTTTTTGGTGCCTATTATTCTTTTTCACCAGTGTTTTCCATACGAATGATCAGTTTACGGCTATTTATTCGCATCAAAACATCCTTCTGTCACGAAAAATATATTGGCAAATAATAATGATTAACACTTTTTTGGTAACGCGGATGAAATTGTAATTTCTATTATTTCCGTTGTGTGTTATTTAAGTATCTGCCAATATTAAAATTCCTTAGTTATTAGATTTTAATTTTAAAACTGAATGATTACAATATAGATCTTGTACAAATTTGCTTGATAAATTCTGGTATGTTTGTGGACGATTTACTGGTTATAAACTTGGCGATCAGCAAAGAAGCTGGGCTTCTTGTGTATGTTGACTAAGGTAAAATGAGATTCTTGTTTGATGATGAAAGGTAACAAAAACTTTGTAGCGTGACAAGAGCCTACCAGTCACTTCAATGCCTCCTTGTTTTGTGTTATGGACACAGAAGTATAAAAATTACCATATTAATTGTTCAGTAAAAATAGTAGTGTTGATTTCAAATAGTACAACTTAAAACAAAGCCATAGAAAATAAGCATTTACAGTCAATCTGTAATTGGAAATTTTACTGTAATTTTTAGCTTAGCGTCCTTTATAGCGTCTGCCGTTTCATTGAGTATTATAGATACACTGCTGGGGTTTCTTGTCAGCAGTGTATTTCACATTAGGCTATGGTTAGCCTACGTCAGCGGTGTATTTACAGTAATTAACACACTTGTGTTTCTCAAGTATGTACGAATTTTTTTGACATGATAATGTCTTTTAGCTGGACATCGTTTGAAGCTTTCTGTAACATTTTATTTACCGTCACGCTGTATGACGTCATCATTGCGTGATTTCCACACTTTCGATTCCCCACAGTCTAGAAATCTTCGGTCTCTGTTGTTTTAGCATGTTAATGTTTAAATATCACTATTACATTAACGACGCGGAACACTTGGTTTTTTTATAAGTAAAAGCATAAAGTTTTAACTTACAGCCTGAACCGGTTTTCTCCTTTAAAAGGCTTCTTCAGAGGCTGCCGCTGGTAGCGCTGTCCGTCTTGTTGTGGGTGACGGAATCGAATTTCGAAAGATCGATGCTGTGTGTGTGGGGTGAGATATGTTCGAATAATGCGTGCGATTTGAATTGTGTCTGTTCGTTTAGGATGTCGTTTTTATTTGTTTTTGTGTGTTTGTATATTTCCAATTGTTCTAGAGTGTCTAGTTTTCGGCCTTTTGTGTGTACGTGTAGAATGTTCATGTTATTGTCGATGTTTTTATATGTGTGGTTTGCTTCAATGAGGTGGTTTGCAAAGGTGGATTCTGTAGTGCAGTGTTGGTATGTTAATGTTTGTTATATAGTAAATATCAACACAGAACATCGCTGAACAGGAGAGTCAGCAGTTTATGCACATTATACGTTTCAAAAGCCTAAAAACATTATCATGCTTCGGTGTTTCGGTTTCGTCGAAATTCTACTTTCTTTTATCTAGAACAATGTAATGAAGCCTTTCTTTAATAATTTAATGTAAATACATTTTATGTTTATCCATCATCTAAAGGCCACGCCTTGTCGAGTTAGTCACGCCTCTCTTTCCATCATTGTCCTCTTTAAATTGCAGTACAATAGGAAGTCCATGTCCTTTCCCATGTCTTTGAAGGACGCTGCTCTTGGTATAACGTGTCGGCTACGTTATAATCCAGGGAACCCGTGATAATTGACTCTAGCCAATTATACAGGCTGCCTACGTTGTAACAAACTGAAAAATCAAACACAACACTAAGAATAATTATAATTACTCTAATTAAAGGAAACAAGGGGAGGGAATTTAATTGATTTATGCACTCACTTTAGTATGTAACAAGATGACATCTCTTTATTAACATATGATATGTAACACATTACAAATAAAAATTTACTCATACAGAAGTTGTAAAGGGGTCTTCTGTCTTAAAAATGATCACACAGATCATGCATTTACCTCGGATCCGAGTCTCTTTAATCTAGTTAAGAAATTTCAAATTTACTTTACTTGTTTAGACGGTTACATTGTTACTTAAATACCATTTGAAGAATGGTTTTATTCAGTTAAGCGATGTTTCAAATTTACATCTCAAGAGTCATGTTACAACGTATGATTTCAGAAATTATTGGTTACATCATTCTAAAACTTAATGCTTAGAGATTGTCTCTTAAAAGTCTTTGTCATTTATAAATACTTATATTTTAAATATACATAATTCACGGAAGACGAGCTTCCGGTCACCTCTTATATAAGTGTTATCTGTCCATGTCCTGGGGCGTGAATCTTCTGTACTCTCTTAGTCGAGGGTTGTCATCGGGGTAGTGTTTCCAGTGGATGTCCTAGGAGTGAATTAATGACGAGATGGATGTTAGGTAGCGTGAAGTCGTCCTGATCCTCGGCAGTAATGGTAAATGTTGTTTAGGTCTAAGTCGTCACTATTCACAGTTATGCACATCACATATTTAATGGCACCGTAGTATTGGAGTTTACATCTTCTTTTCACATAATGTTGGAATTACCCTTAACTTGAACCATACTTGATCGTTAGTCTTAATTAACCGTAGATGTCATCTTATACACTAGTTTTCCCTTTTCACATCTTTGTTTAACAAAAAAACTCACTACATCTTAGATACTTATAACTAGCTCTCCACGCTTTTAGTGGAAGCTAACACTCAAATAAACATAAAAAATTAACATTTTGTGAAGAGCACTCGGTTGGAGCTGTTTACAGTTTGAAAGCCGCATCATAAATCCTTCATTGTTACAACAGGAAAGTTGCAACGACGCGGAGTGAATACTCCGCCATAATATAGTTCCGACTTTTAATTAATAATACAGTCTTACAGTTCGACAAAATAAACAATCGAGACTTATCTTGTCTACATAATTTATTACAACTACTACTACTGACTTTAAATTATTAATTATTTACATTCCGGTATTTCTTATTTAATGCCGGGTCGGCATGCAAGTTGGATCCGGAATACACAGGTCATAGCATGATAAATTTAATAAAGGGTTAACAGTATTATTTTTAACTTTTGCTTTCACAGTTTTAATTAATTATTTTAGTTAGATTTTCTTAATTAATTCTCATTACTGTTATGAGTTAGTTCAGGCGTATTTGGTTTAATTGTGAGATTTAATGTTTTTCACTAACTTCCAATTTTATATTTTTATTATTAAATTTTTTTTAATTTAAATCGTCACATTGGTCGTCGTCTGATTTTCCCCTACACCTTTCCATCAGAGATGTTACTTAAGAATTGATTGTGTAGTAACACGTGCCCTGCTTTTTCCACTCATTTTTAAAAGTGATCTATCTTTGTTCACTTCTGCGAGGACTTGTTCATTCTTATCCAGCCGACTCGTCCTCATCGTTCTCCTTCAGACCCACTTTTCCACTGCTTCTAGTTTCCTCCTTTCTATTTTGCCGAGGGTTTGTGCCTCACAACCATAAGTTAAGACACTCCACACAAATGTTTTTGCGAACCTTTTCCTTATCACTACATTTAAGTGATTATTTGTAAGTAAATTCCTTTTGTTCTGAAACGGCTGCTTTGCTGGAGCAATTCTTCTCTCAATCTCTGTTCCATATCTTTTTTCACAAGTGCTTCCCAGGTGCCATTTTATGTTTAGAGTGAACAAAAAATTAAATAATTTCGCCACCGCTGTAATCCGGTTGTTCTTAGTTATAATAACAATGGCTCCCGTGTGTACCACCTGAAGTAGTGTAGGAGAAGGCAGGGTAGGCTGCTTTATGTGAGCCGTACGGCACACAAGGGAGGCACAGTGCGGCCAGCACTGCGCTTCAGCCGCCCATTATTATCCGCAGGATGTTATCCCAGGTACTCATTTTCAACAGGCTGAGTCGACATGGCGGCTGAAAAGCGCACCTTGATTTTTTTTATGGTGTGGGCCCGGGAATCGAACCCGGGACCTCTAGGTTAGTAGCCAGGTGTCATATCCACTGGTCTACTTATCCGCCTATTCTTAGTTACAAAACGTAAATCTTACCAAACGCCCATTATATAGGAGATCTTTTAAATGCTGTAGAGGCTCTGTTCAACTGCAATAACGCAAATTACAGGAATATTGGTGTTTTGTTGTTACTTTTTAATTTCTAATGTCTTGTAAGTCGCCTCACATGAACCAGTCTCTACGTATTAATGGAAATATATTTTGACATGGAATCCATAGGTATGTAATGTCTTACTCGCACGTTTATATAGTCCGTTATGTTTCAAATGTACTTTCGGCATACCACTATCTCACGAACCGCTCAACCAATCCCAGCAAACCAGGTGTCAGGTGATCGAGTCACTCGGCTCCCTTCCACCAATAGTACTGAGAATTTTGACAACTGGCTTCAGTCGCCTCTAGGCTTTGTCTGCGTGAGGGTGTTTTTGCGCCGAAAATTTCTAAATTGCTCCACTAAAACTTAAATATCTCGGGAACTACAAGTCCGATCGCAAAAACACAAAGTGTGTTTGTACAACACGAACCAAAAATTGCAAACCGAAAACCGGCAAATCCCATGCAGAGCGTCAACAGGCCTATCGTTTGAGACTAAAATCAAAGAAATCGGCCGAGAACTTAGACAATGGCAACCATTTGAAGATTGACGAAACCCCGTCAGCGCCCAAGCGGCCCGCATCTCCGATACCTGGGTCATCCGGCGTGCCCCCAAACCGACTCAGATCGAGCGTACGGCTAGCTAGCAAGAAAACAGACGATGAGAACATTAATAACTTGTGGTTCGACAACATTGGACCTTCGATGCTCTGCGCAGAACAGCACGGTCCAAGTCGCCGCTTCAAAGGAGTCGACGAGGAATTCTCTAAGCACTTTATTAACAATCCGTTCGGCTCGGTGTGTGGGATCTGCGATCGCTTGTGGTTCAAGAGTGATCTAAGACCGTGCGTACCATCATACATAAGTCTCTTGGCCACTGTGTTCGGAGCGGACGAGTACTCAAGTGCGAGTAATATGGAAGGCGTGTGCTCTACGTGTGATGCAAGTCTGAAACAAGGCAACACGGTCGTTCAGTCGCAACATGCAACTCTTCGCCCAGATATTCGTATCGTACTTCAGCTACCATCGCTCCATATTCCATCAACTAGCGTTAGGTGGCTCTGTAAATTCTGTCAATTCTGAAAATTCTGAATAAATAAAATACATTGAAACTTATGTAGCTGTTTATTTAACCAACCCTTCATTCCTTCCCAAAGCACAAGGCTGCCCATGATTCCATGTCTACCGGTAGTCAGACTTCAAGAATTTATCCCAAGTGTAATGGGACTGAATATTATTACAACATCATGAGATAAATGCTAGATGTATTATACTTCATTTGTTACTTCCGAAAGCCGATTTCAGCGGCAACGAGTGGAGTGATATTCTGCATTGTATCAAAAACTGTACTGTCACTTTGGTCGCACAGTGTTCATCATTCCGACACCAAGAGTGATGAGCCTCATTCAGCTGCCTGTCTGTCGTATAGTGTCCTGTGCGTGTGCAGCGGTAAAGGTCTTCCGTACTCTTACACGTTTGAGGGGTTTGTGTGCTGTATTTCACACACTGCATCCACGTAAATGATAGGATGGAAGCGTAGAAGCTGGTAGTTTTTAAAGCGATTGTGAACAGAATGAAAGAATGCCAATAAGGAAGACGACACTAAACTGAAAATTTTTAATTGTAATGGCTGTGTGTAAGTAGTAAGAAATAGGTTTTCAGTAATGCTAAAATTTATAATAACAATAAACTATAAACACCAGACAAAGATTTATTATACTACACATGTTAAGGCACACGGTAACTTGCTGAATAGCGAAAGACACAGTAAGCAATCACTGCTATGCAGTTTCTGTTATCACACTAGTAAATATCTTCAATTAAATTTTATTAAAGTTATATATTCTATAATACATTACGCAATATAAAAAAGAAGTGATAAATGACAGCCGATAGGTTATTAGAAAAAAAAAGAATAATTAAATTCCACTGCAGTTAATGCTCTTTAAATACACTAGAGTTCAAAAAACTCATCTAAAATCCTTTTTTTGAATCACCTGTTTGCATCATTCGCTGTTCTAAATAATAGTTGTGTAATGGAAGTCAGAAACCAATTCCGGATACGCGGTGATAACAACAATACAATAACCTGTGTGCATTTCCGGCGTCCAGCCAAAATTTGCCAGTACATTTCGTTGATGTATATCTATCTTTTGCATTTCCTTTCATTCTGTTGTATGTTTTATACTCTTCCTGCTGTTTGTAAAAACCTGTTCAAATATCAGATTTATTGGTTGTTTCAATACATTTATGTATTTCAAGCCAAACAATGGCAACATACTCTGTAGAGTGTTACAAGTTAATTACTACATCCGATTCTGACATATACACTGTACAAGGCTAAATATAGGTAAATTATTACTTGTAAACAACACACTATACTTTAATGGACGGTCGCTAACCAGTTAAAACACCCTTGGTGTAGAACACCATAAATTTGTTCTTGACTAGTGTAGAATATTCGTATCCATATTTACACCCGAAACCCTTGTTACAAGGAAGATAACTCGAATATGCAATTTACTTAAGCGTACTAATACATTTAGAGCTACGAAGATGGAAACTAAATATTTACTACCAATATCATATAAAACAATATCTTGAAACAATTTTGCCATGTTAATAGTTCTTCTTAAGGAAAAACCAGTTGGTCAGTTTCTTTAATTTCTTACTTTACATTGATTCGCATCCCACCAATGGAATCGCTATATATTAGAGAGATATTCTTCTGTAGTCTGTAACGCAAAGTTATGACGGGTAAATTTGAAACGTACTATTACGGCTCGATGCTCCTACTCTGCGGGTCAATCCTTAAAAGGACAATGGAGTTGTACCCCAGACAAGGAGCCAGACTGGTGAACCGAATCACATTCAAATCTACAACGCTATCTATCTGCTCAAGCCGCTTCGACTGCATTATCGTCTTATTCATGGGAACCGCGAGATGTGCAGTTGCTTAATTGCGAAGTCATCTGTTCGGGCATGACAGCTCATCGATCGCGAATGTCGAAGGATGGCCACGCACACCATCTACACCAGCTCATCTCTAAGCTTCTGCGGGTAAATACTTAGCGAAGCAACGTAGCTGCCAGATCCGAGGCGATCGCCTTTTCTCATAAAATGACTTCCCGATGCCAGTCCCTCTCCCTTGAAGGGAGCCCAATCGAATGGAAACGGACTGTAAAGTACTTGGGCGTCACTCTTGACCGACGTCTAAGCTTTGCACCTCACGTCTCTCTGAGTCTCCAGCGCGCCAGAGGCGTCAGAGCCAAACTATTTCCCTTTCTCTCACATCGGGGTTCAGTGCCTGTGAGCACTAAACTCACCATCTACTTGCTCTTTCTTAGGGCAATCCTGACTTACGCAGCCCCCGCCTTTTGGGTATTACTCAGCCCATCCGTTGTCGCCCGTTTGGAAGCTTCCAATCCCGAACCCTCCGCTACATCTCCAACTCTCCCTGGTTTGTCAGAAATGATGCCATCAGGCGAGGGTTGAAGGTTCCTTCACTCACCGAATTCGTTCGGTCCCTTGCCCTCAAACTGTTTACCCGAGCCTATGTCTCGTCCCATTCCCACATCCGTCGACTAAGCACAGATGTCGGCCCACCACCTAGACGACAAAAACGCCCCCGAGCATTGCTCGACGATCCTCCATAAGCAGTTCACAGAACGTCTGCCCAATCCCAATCTTGAGTATTTTCACACTCCTACTCCTTCCTCCTTTCTCTTTTCCGTGCTGGCGCTCGGCGATAGACTAGCTAGGGGGGGAGGGATCTGCGCTTTCCCTAGGTGTGCTTAGTGTCACCTCTGGCAGACGCTGCCTCCTCCTACGCTCTCTCCCGTGCGTGCGCCGACATTGCCGCTTGGCAGCCCTCGGCGACTTTTCCTGAGCGGTTAGAGGCGCCCTACCCGTTGTGGGAGGGTAATTCCTACTACTCAAGCGAAAAGTCTTCGAGGCCTCCCCCATTCTGCCGTCGCGGGTCTCTTCGAGGTCCCAGGGTTCAAGAAAAATAACATCATCCTATCCCTCCAAAATAAAATCGATGGAGGTCCCATTCCTATGATAGTGCGACACCGCTAGTCAAGGTAACAAGCAGGCAACATGCAGTCATCGGATATCATCCGGACACTGCGACCACCGGAGCACGACTAGCTGCTGCTCCGTACAACTTGGACTTGGTAGCTGCCAGGCCAGACCAATCAGCGAACGCCTCTCCTGCACGCCATGTTGTGCAACGGGAACCCGCATCCCAACTTCGTTTGTTCCGAGCGAATGACTGCGCTGCGTTGGAGAAACCTGGCGTTTATCGGACAACCTAAAGCACACCAGGACGCAAGATGCCCCGCGCAACTTATGTCCGTCCGTACATGTACAGTATATGTGAATTCCTATTTACCAGACTGCAGAAGGCCTGCGACATCATTCCACTGATAAGCGTATTGAAATTTGTTAGTGCTTTAATCGACCAACTTAAATTATTCATATTTGAAAGCAATCTGAAAGCTTTATACTTGATCTGAGTCAGCAGTAAACAATGAAATAAGATATACCAAAATTATTTCCAGTAAATGAAAGTTCGAAACAGTGATACTGTGTTACTAATCCAACGTAATATCTTTGTTTTATAGCATTACAATAATAGAAACTTAAATATAAACGAATGGGTAAAGAGTTGGTACATGTGTACACAGCAATTATCTGATAAGCAGGTAGTCTGATAGGCAAGAAAGTTTAAATAAGAATGTACAAAAACGAGTGCTCGTGGTCATCATAAGAAAGCCAAATTGTCTATGTGTAGGGACTGCAGGTAAAAATACAAACCTCGACAATAAAATAAATGCAAAATATAATTAATATAAATATCTCGTGTTACTGTCAACTACCAAAGTACAAATGAAAGAGAAATAATATAAAAATTAGAAAAGCATGAAAGCTATAGGTTTCTGAACGAGTAACTGTGAACTAAACAGGTAGGACAAACAAAGAAATACTAATTACAAGTGACCATGATTAAATGTATTCTTCTGTATGGAAGGAAAGCATAAAAGTTAACAGAAATACGAAAAGGAATGTAAAAGCTGATTAAAATTGATCTATTAGAATATCGATAAGTACATCAAAACATTTATTAATAATTGAATGAGCAAAAGTTTTAACTGGGCAGTTTAGTACTTGTCTATATAAGTAGCGGTCTATCTTTCCATCTGTTGAGGAGGTATGTGTCACAAAAACTTTTGCATACTGTAACTGCTTTTTGGATAACTTTCCATCTGCGTCTTATATCTCAACTGTATTGTTTTTTTTTTTTTTTTTTTTTTGAAAAGGAAACGAGAGGCAAAAATTTGAGGGGCAAAATACTGGAAAATTGGAAAAACGTAGGTTTCTTCAATAGTCCTAACGTTCTTTGTGTAGGCCTAAAACGTGAGTTCAATAAAAATATTGAACAGATCACTAAAATCAATTTGAGAGTTAAAGTAAAGAGAATTTTAACCAGAATATCGATACAATGTGTTATATATTATATAATAGGGTTGCTACAGCTAGTTCCGTCTCCCTTCCTTCAACCTGGCTTTCCAATTCTCCCGATGTTCCCATTGTCCTTCCTCAATAACTAATTTATTAAAAATGTTTTAATTTATTAAAAAATTTATAAAAATTCTAACTCAATATTTTTAATAATTTGACAGAATTGATAATATGTCAATATCGCTTGCAAATCTTGCAACACGTTTAAGAACACATTACGGTATGTTAGCCAAATATTCATACGTCTCTGAAACGTAACATGTATATAAACTGAAAAGCTAGGAGTAAGTGTTTTGTTTTAGCATTATGGTTATAAATTTACCTAAACAACGAATATGGTAGGTTGTAAATTTTAATGTTTATTTATAACATCTCCTTTACTTTTATTTCACTAACAAAGTCCAATAGTGGAATAACCGGGATTATTAGAATATTTCTGATAATAGACAAGTTATATAATGATATTATTAAATATAGTTTCTTGTGAATGTAATGTGTTACATTCTTGTCGTTTCAATACGTGACGTACGCGTTACTGAAAAACATTAACAACATCAGATGTTTTGTAAATAAATCAACAAAAATCAAAATAGTTCTACGTTAATATAGAAATAATATATAGTTAATATAGAAATAATATATTAATATAGCAATCTATATTATTATAGATTTAATTATAGAAAGTAATATAAAATACGTTAATATAGATATAATATCATAATATTATATAACTAGTGCCAGAAACTTAGAGTTACATGAATAGAAAATGATGAATGATGAAAAACTATATAATAATAAATGTATTTCTCTTTAAATGGTGAACGAGTTATATAGCTCTGAAGCTTACTAGTACTGTTAAAAACGTTCTATTTTTCTCTTTGTTTTTATGTTTTAAAAATGACTTTATTTTATTTTATTTTTATTACAAACAAATTTATTAAAACATTATCTCAATTATTGTAGCCGGTTTATAGAATTCATATTTTTTAAATCGATTATACGTAAATTTATTTGTTTAATTATTAAAAACTGAATTAGTTTTTAAAACAATTATACAATTGTTTTTAAATGAATTTATTATGCTTTCCGGTATAAAGGTCCCTGACCACCGATATTTATCTATTACTGTAATCTATCAAAGTTTCTGTACTCATGCATGCGACACACGAAACGAAGAGAGCCACTCGACCTCACCGTCCGATTGTATCTTTTGTATCACGTACAAAGTTTGTGGAAGTTTTGTGGTACAGAACTTTTATCGGAGTCAGGTTTTTATTGGGATATAGGTGATGCAAAAAAAGCAAATAAGTCTTCCATGTTTCTTAAAAAAAAAAATCAACAAAAACAATGAGCACAAAAGTTAAGAAAGTACATTTTTATAAAAAGCATTACACAACGATATCGGCAATAGGCATAAATATTGCAACAATACGTCTGCGTACGTTACTGTGCATTGTCGCAGTTAGTTAAAAAAACTGCTAAATTGGAATAAATAAATAATATTGTTAATATTTTAAAAAATGCGTATTGAAAGCTGTAAGTAACCAGCGAAGGGGAACATCGAATGTGCAGGACGGTACTGTCGATATACGCCACACACAAGCTAAGAGTGTGTACAGTGTAAGTGATATGTGTGTGTGTGTGAATCAGTAGAAACCGGCGCCGGCGTAGCGTCACCCCTAAATAAATGTGGATTAAATAAGTAATTTATTCAACTTTTCGAAAGTGCCCGAAAGGTACGACAAAATAAATTACGCCACGTTATTAATAATATAAAGACGCACACATGTGCAAAAGTTAGTGCTTAACAAATAATACATGTTAATGCAGTGTAAATAAAAGTGAATAAAACTAAAAATAATTAAAGTATAGAAAAACTGTTAATAAACAATTATACATAAGAAAATTACCGATCGTACCAACATCGAGTAATAAACAAAAGACTTCGCATGTTGCGAATAAAATTAAAATAAGTACGAAAAATAAACGAATCTGTAAAGGGACGCTTGACAATCTATAAGAATATAAATCGTGCACAGAATGGTTGAAACATGATTTTTGCGCCCGACAATATAATTAAGCGAGGATCGCAAGCCTCGACCCTCATTCTACTGGAATACAGCCGAAGGTTATGCCCGACTGTGGAGCATCCAAAGTCGATACCCCAGCAGTATGGAGATAGCATCGTATAATTCATATGAACGCTGAGTGGTCCAGGAGGATCAGACGACAATGGAGGATCGACACAGGACACAGGACTCGGGATCATGACGAGGAATCACTGAATATCACCACACAGCAATAAGGTGACATGAAACCATTTATACTCGTCAACCAACGACTCATAAAAGACATTAAAAAGAAACGAGTAAAGAGACAATGATAAACTTTAATAGTGTAAATAATAATTGTAAAATCTAATTGGTTAAATTGTAGTAATTTATAATGATATGTAACATTTACGAACTTATTATTATTTTTGAAATTATAAAGTAGCATATTAGTTTAAGTAATTCTAAATTTGACTGATATATCATGAATATAATATTCATATGTAGGCACACAAAGCAAAGTAGTAATAATATAAAAAAATATGCAATTTAAAAGAAATACAATCTGAGCAATTCGAGAGCACATTGAATATTATAAAAATTCCTATTTATACATGTCAATTTATTATCTTGTGTATTATATTTATGAATATTTGTGTTGATGTTATTTGTATAGTGACAATAATTGTGTGTATGATGAGCACACATAAAAGAAAAATATTATGCAAATAATAATGACGAAATTTTAATTCGTAATTTTTGAAATTTTATTTAATAAAATTTTAAATGATTTTTACAAAGTCGATATGCTATAAGAAGTGTTATTATTATTTAAAAACATACCATATAGCTTTTCTCGTTATAATATATTGTTTTATTGAACATTAAAAAAGTCATAATAAACTAGAGCAAGATTCTTGTTTGAACAGTGTAAAGTTTACGATAATAAAAATCGAGATTAACAGAAAATGTACGTTAACTAACACGTGGAAAAATTAGAAGCTATAGTGGTTTTCTTTTAAAAAAAATTCAACAGACTTGTTAATTGTTACCGCTGAAACGTACTTTCTTTTTGCCGAGCAATATCTGTTTCAGAGAAAACAATAAAAGAATGGTTTAATAATATATATAAACTTTCACTAATGAACTTAACTGTTGTCACTTCCCAAACGTTTCGAGATGTTGTTTCTCTTCTTCAGTGGGTGTATACTGATTGTCGATTACAGAATAACCGTTACGGAAAAATGGTGGGTGTGGTGGGGGTTGATGGTGGGAAGGGATTGGCGCTGAGGTTCGAATTGTGTGTGTGGATCAGTGTATCGAATAGTGTATGTGATTTATAATGTATTTGTTCATTTAATATGTTGTTTGGTTGTAGTGTGTGATATCTGTATATTTCAAATTGTTCAGCTGTGTTTAGTTTTCTACTTTTAGGTAAGTAGTGTAATATTTCCATGTTTGTGTTCTATGTTTGTGTAACTGTGGTTTTCGTTATGTAAATGTGTGGCAAATGTGGAATGTATGTAGTTTGTGGTGAGGCCTTTTAAATGTTCAGAAAATCTGGAAGAAAAAGATCTTCCCGTCTAAAGAATGGTTTAATTATGTTTACTGCGAAGTCGACAACAGGCTGCAGGTTGCATTGCGTCTATTCGTCTGTAAAGTAATTACAGTATTTTGTTTGAAATCATACGTTTTACTTTTACGTTATGTACAAGTTAATAATATGTCTTCTGTGCTTTCAATAATTTACGAACACTTTAGAATGCTGCTATTTTCTAAGCCCTAACTGTACAAATATTTTTACGCTAGGAACGTGTTAGAAGTATTCGAGACGACTCAACACTAACGACTGAACACGAGATGTAAAATTTAAGACAGAGGCCTACGGATTTGATAAAGACTAAGAATAAAAATTATGCAACTTTTTCCTCATATTTCTGTTACAAGTTTGCCCCTTTGTAATTGTAAAATAATTCTGTCATCTGATACTTTGTCAAATGTACGAACCTAAGGCTTTTATTCCAACAAGTCTTAATAACTACTAAATGTAGCCCCACGTTTTGAGATACTAACGTAGGACAAAAATAGATTGCTTGTCTAGTACTAAACTACTTTAGCAGTCTAGTAAATTGGCGTATTATATTTTTTATATTTACGTTGTTAGAAACTCGTCATTAGAAAATTGTAAACGTAGGCAGGTACAATAAATTTGACGTAGGTATAACAACTTTTTCAATTAGTTCTAATTTTACATAATTTACTTTTAGTAAACCTTAAGATGAATAAAATTTGAAAAACATAAAAAAATTTCAATGTCATTGAAATTTAAGTATGGCATTAAACAATCTTGTTTACAGCTTTTGCGGTTTCAAAGTTAAGGACGTTTAAATGCGGGCCTAATAAAGATTTTACTTTTTTCAGCATCAAACGTTTTGCCTGATTTACAATGGTATATACTCTGTTACTCTACTGAAACTCAGGATGTCAGAGAATGGTTCAAGACACTCGATGTCTCGTCAAAATAACAAAAAATATTTTAACGGCTACAAGAAATAACGTTTTCTTGTCTAAAAGTACATATTATTTAAATTCTTTAATAACTGTTCTTAATAAATAAAAGTAGTTTATTCCACAAATGTAGATATTGTTTATGCTAGTTGTAACTAGCCTGTAAATAGTTATTATTCATATTTTTTCTACATATTTAAAAATTTTAAATATTTAAGATGGAGAAATATTAGAGTGTGATCAAAAGGAGAACACTTTTTGAAATTAAAATAAAAGCAGGAGTAATCAGGTTTCCGTGTAACACGATCTATAACAGACAACATATTTGCACTGGAGACTCCAGTCGGAAGGTGAACAAAGAGAAATTTAAGATCCTCTACTTTTTGTAGTTTTCAAAAAGCCTACGATTTTATGTTAGGCGTTCATATCTTATTTCCTGAAGACACTGTCGTCAAAAGGAACGGTGATACACTTTTATGATAATTACAGTGTTACGATAAAGATATCAAGTAAACAATTTAAGGCCCTTTACCTCCGGGGGGGGGGCGGGTTTGTTGCCTCCTTTATTTGAGATATATGTCAATGAAACCCTAAAAATATGGGGAAAACGGCGCGGGTGTATGAGCACTGCTGTGGACAAAACCACACACAACACTTTCTACCCGGATAACAAAATCGGTTTGGCAGGTGGTCTCAGTTTTATGGTCTTGAAATTAAAGTATTATCCTAAGCTTTCTAACGTATGGATCAATAGGACAAAGGTGGAGTATATATCTGTGGGTACTAACAATGTTAGAATAAACCTTAATTTTAAACCGGAAACGAGTATTTATTCCGATTTCATTTTTCGAGGTGGAGAAATTTACAAAAATGATATTTAGTGTACGCCATAAAAAAGCTACATTGCATTTATTCTTTACGAAATTCAAAGTGCAATGGATGAAATATAAATTGTATTCTGTAAAGCTGACAAAACTGTCAGAAAATTACCTCTTTTTCCCCAATCCAATATCAACTGGCACTCTGTTCGCAATGTACGGAGAATGAGGTTAGGTTAGCTTAGGTTAGGTTAGGTTATCCTGTCAAAATTACTAGCACGCATTGTGTCTAACGCAATGTGTTTGGAGCTGCATTGTGTTAGGAAGAAAAAATTTTAACCTGGTAGTCGTGGGACTACCGGTAGACATGGAATCATGGGCAGACTTATGCTTTGGGAAGGAATGAAGGGTTGGTTAAATAAACAGTCTCATCGTCTTAATGTTCTCATCGTCTGTTTTCTTTTCTAGCTAGTCGTACGCTCGATCTGAGTCGCTTTGGGGGCACGCCGGATGACCCAGGTATCGGAGATGCGGGCCGCTCGGGCGCTGACGGGGTTTCGTCAATCTTCAAATGGTTGCCATTTTCTAAGTTCTCGGCCGATTTCTTTGATTTTAGTCTCAAACGATAGGCTTGTTGACGCTCTGCATAGGATTTGCCGGTTTTCGGTTTGAAATTTTTGGTTCGAGTTTTATCGCGATTTTTAGGTCGAGGCATTTCAAATTTTTGAGTTCAAATGTTGTTATTATTTTCTGTGAGTGCTTCTGGTACTCGAAATTGGTGTTATTGGAAAGATTTAGTTCTGAGGATCACAACGCACTTTTTTTATTTTTGCGATCGGACTTGTAGTTCCCTAGATATTTAAGTTTTAGTGGAGCAATTTAGAAATTTTCGGCGCAAAAACACCCTTACGCAGACAAAGCCTAGAGGCGACTGAAGTCAGTTGTCAAAATTCTCAGTACTATTGGTGGAAGGGGGCCGAGTGACTCGATCACCTGACACCTGGTTTGCTGGGATTGGTTAAGCGGTTCGTGAGATAGTGGTATGCCGAAAGTACATTTGAAACATAAAGGTCGATTTTCGCGAAACGTGCGAGTAAGACATTACATACCTATGGATTCCATCTCAATAAATAATTATGAGTTAACTAACAAAGTCTACAAAGTTTCTGCTGTAACGTGGGGTGCACAAAGGCGCACAAGTCTGGCGGTCTGTCTTGCCTTGCAACGCATTATCTTGACCACAAGGGAGCAAAACACGCTGTCCCACGTTCTTGTCGTTAATGTACTGCGGAAAACAGACTGAACAAGCTTTTAAAGTTTAATAAACTGCGAATTCTTAAAGCCACATCCTGAGCTTTATATATTATTAGGACGGTCTAACTGATCGTCGTATGGTACAGTGGGAAACAAAATACAAGACACCAATTACGTCACTAATCACAAGCTTTAATTGTCACAATTAAACAGTTTGCAATCAACAAGGTAGTCACTTAAAACAAATCAAATAAAAAATTTTCACACGCCATAAAATTTCAACTAATATAAAACACAATTGTATTACAATTGACCATAAAACAAGCAACACTTCGCTACAATACTTCAAACCGCACTGTGTAATTCGCCACTTAAACGCACTGTGTAATCGCCCGACAATAACTAACTATAATAATACGAACCGCATTCCATCAAATCGCAACTCAAACCGCAAAATTAACAGGCATTGCACAAATGCAATGCACAGAGAAGGGCATTGAAAATGCTTCAATAAATCTAAAAAATATATATATATATTTATGTTTATTCACCAATCAATGAATTCATTCTTCATTCACCATTCAATGAATTCATTCTTCATTTACCAATGTACAGATTTTAAGTTGAATGTAGTCGCATTCATAAGCGAAGTTTTATATGTGTACTACGTTATGGACAACAAAGAAGTAGTTTCTATGGAAACTCACCGGTTCCCATTTTCGATCGCGCACCAGCGATCTGCCGCAAATGTGCGACACGTCCTTATAAACATTTTCAATGTTAAAACTGAACGTCGCTGAGTACTCGTATTTATACCCCGCCGAAGACCCAGAAACATCCATTAACTACGCATCAGCTCTACACTAGGACGCAATTGATTGCGGCCTTGACACAGCGCGCGGACCTGGCGACGTCCAGAAAATTTTCTCGAGCTCATGTTGAAAACACGTACGCACGCAACATTATAGACGGGTTCTTCTGGAATATTAGAGAAACACGTAGATTGTTCTGTAATGTAATAACAGTATGTTTTATAAAATAATAAATTTTAAATTAAAAAATGAAATTTCTTAGAGTATGCTTGTGCAATGAACTAATAAAAGTATGTATTTTAATATTTGCTGCAATTAGGTTTTCTGTATGATTTCAGTGAAAGTTAGTTATTAGTATTTACATTTATAGTTGTTATAGAGTCACTACATTCTGTACACAAATAAAGGTTCAACATTTCCCTTGAAAGCTGCACCGTATAAAATTCCCTCACATTTACGTATGAAATTCCTGAGTGTTCTTGATTAGATAGAATATTTTAGGAAGCCTTTAGTTATTCATATTAGTTTTATATTTATATTTATAAGTATAGTCGCAATCATAATCATATTAATATTTATATTTATGTAAACATATAGTTTAAACATTATTTTTTAACTAAAGTGGTCTGACATTTGTAGACGAGATACAACGTACTGAACAATTTTAAAGTTTATGTTTAAGTTACTATCTGTAACCTTTGATCTATACGGATTGGTTATGGTTATCATTTACTTTTTCTATTGTACTCACACACACTCACGGAGGCATAAATATTGTAAATAAACAAGCAGTCAGTATAAAATAAAATACAATTTGTATATGTTGTCAGTTTACGTGTGAAAAGTTTACTTTTTTTTATGTACCACATTAAACTTTAAATTTATCATGCCACCACGCTCTTATTGTTCTTAGTATTTGTTACCTGAAATGCTAGAGGACTGCATTTTAATTTGTAGTAAGGAAAATAATAATTAAGAGTATTTTGAGTCATTCCAAAAATATATTACTATGTTCTTAAATCAACAAATATCTGAAAAGTAAGTTGGCCAAAAACCTTTGCTCCAAACATAAGGGAGAATTCTATTCCGTGTCTTATTGCAGCTAGCCGTTTGCAGTCAACCAGCAATCTTAACCTCCACAACTAGGCTTAAGGCAAACTTCAGCTAAATTAAATTAGAGTTTCACTCAGTTATGTCACTTCCCTTTCCTTTGACACTCCCTTATGTTGCCCAAATGCTTCGTTTTCGCACTAATTTCCACATTACTCAGACTGTTTAATCCCCTGTAGATTTGAGCATTTTTATTTTTTGATTGTCTAGGAGCTGTAAGGCTTGATACATATATGGTAATGGAATATTTTGTTTGTTTGCCCGAAGTTGTTAATTTGTTTGTCGACTGTAGACATATTCCGGTCTGTGTAGCTATCGATATTCCAGAAAGAAGAAAGAAGTTTAAACGCTTCCTGCCCTCCAAGCAACATAATGAAATAATATATACAAATTCATTGGATTAAACACAACGTTTTTTAAAAATATTTTCCACTAATTTTTGTAGGCTACTTGTGGGCCATTCGCTCATTGTTGTTCTCGCAGTTTGCGTGAGGTAAGTAATACGTTACCAGAGAATGTGTGGTCAACGCCGGAAAAGGGCGCCGAGGATGGGTTTATTTGTCATCCATCATACATTCCTATGCAAGTATTTTTATGACTTAGTGTTTGTGGTAATTTATATCATTTGTTTTAGGTGTTTCATAAACTTGAGGGTAACAACAAAACGGTAAGAAACGTTGATTAACGTAAGAATGTCAAATTCACATTTATGTGTAAGGTATGCGTAAACTCAAGGCGAATCAGTACAATTTAAGCAGAAAATCAGACGCGGGTGCGTTCTACTAGAAGAGACATTTGCATTATTATCTTAGAGACAACTTACAACTAACATATATCTTCAGTGTAAACAACATTATGCAAAGCTATTAATATTATTCTTCACGTTCCTTACATTATAAAACTAATAGACGATGGAGACGAGATATACAATTCCATGGAAAGAAAGAAACACAAACACAAAAGTATTTTTTAATTAATATAATGTGTGTAAACTTCGTTGACTCAAATTAACACTAACTTTATCAATACGTGCGTACTTAGGACATTTTTTACTAAATGACATGTTAATTACTAATACTAATTAATTTTGTTCTTACTATGAATTGACTGCCTATAAGACCTGGCAGAATAATTCACATCTTAGTAGAAGTATTTCTTTTTTTATGAAGTTAACTCAACGAAAGTTTAATTACGTTTGTTTCTCAATTCTTTTATTATCTCTCTGGTTATAATAAATAAACTTTATTTCTCAGGTAGAGTATTGTACGACGATATACAGATGCCATTTGGCGCAACTGATATCAAAATAGCCGTGGCGCTGAGTTTTCAGTTGCAAAGCCCTTTTCTTAAAAACAGAGGTTCCACACGACACTTTTTAACTGACTGAAGACATATGTATAGAGGAGTACTTCAAAATATTAACATTTTTTAACGCTACGCGTCTTTTGTTAATGTAGTTCTTTGTTGGGGGTGAACTTTATATTTCACATTGTTATTTTAAAAAAGAACTCTTACAAAAGTCACAGTTTCCATTTTCAGATATGCAACAATAAGCACACTTTTTGTAATGTATTACACCCAATAGCAATACAAAGTAGAACACACTCTTGATGATTGACTATTGATTTTAAATATATTGTTACACTATATTGACTACACACATATTTGTTACACTAGAGAGCCTTAAATATCTTGAAACTAATAACATTTAATTTAATATATAATTTGTTATTAAAGTTTTGTGTAATTTTACTTTACCACCTGTGTTTACTGTTTCAAAAGTACATAATAATACCTTTAGTGTATTTGGTTACTATAGCAACAATAACTAAACAGATGGTTTTATAACCTCAGATAAACTGTGCCATTTCAGTAAACATGGCATAACGGTGAGTTGAACATCGTGCGTTTGTTGAAGAAACGTTTCTTAAAAGTAATGAATCCTGTACACAAAAACTGTTTAGAAGTTATTTAAATATTAATAACTTTGAAGGTTAGAAAGATTGTAGCTCACATAAATTTCAACAAAACATGCATAAACAATTCACTAACACCTAAATATGCCCAAATCAAAATTAAACATAACAACCAGGCCCCCCGAATAACACAAAACATCGCACAAAGAACATACATAAAAGAATCAATTAAACAACTATATAAGAAAAAAGACGCTCTTAACCGCAAAGCATTAACACTACACCTACATATCGCCAACACATACGGACACAATTACATGACTGAACTAATACATCACACAAATGAATGGACAAAAAAACAAATACATATCATACAGACAAAACACGACAGAAAAATAAAAAACCTGACACCAATCAAAACAGATATAATTCCCTCGCACAAATTCTACCCACGTACAGTAAACCTCACGAACGTCACACTCACAAAAAACGACTTTGTGTTCCGAGTCGTCAATATTATAGTGATATTTAGTTATTTAAACGTTGTGAGACACAGAAGAGTCCCAGATCGCTCAACAAAATCGAACTAGGTAAGAACATTGAGAACAACTGCATCGACATAGAAAACAATTGGAGGAAGTTTAAGAACAGTGCTCACACCAGAAAATATGGAAAACTTAAGAGTCTTTCTCCTAGAAAGACCTTTGGCACAGCAGTTTTCCAGTAGCTCTATACGGTGGATTTTTTCTCCAACGTTTCCATTTCCATCCATACAAAATCCGGGCATGTCAGTAAACAAAACATGCGCTATTGGAGTGACAGTAACACTCAAGAACTTCACGCTATAGGTCCACCTCTTAATAGTCAGCGAGTCACTGTTTGCCGTACAGTTTGTGTTCATAGACCATATTTCTTTGAAGACTATAATGGAAATTCAGTCATTGTGAACTCAGACCGATATGTGCAAATACTCAACAACTTATCTCTTTCTTTGTTAAATAATGATCTAAGGACTGATGTTGGACTCGGGCTGGTTCCAGCAAAACCAAGCTACACTACACAAGTCACAATGGATGTGTCTAGGTCTGTGCTCGCAGATCGGTTGATCTCAAGTTTCTGTGTGATACCCTGGCCAGTAGGATCTTCAGGCGTGTCTCCGTGTGATTTCTTTTTTGTAAGGCCATCTGAAGAGTAAGGTTTTACAGTCACCACCCCGTGATTTAAATCAACTCAGTCAGCGGTCATCGAACAAATTCATGCGATTCCGCAAGCCATGCTGAAGAAAGTAGTGGATAGCTTTTTCGGTCGACTAGAAGAATATGAGCGTGTCAATGCGTGTTACTTAAGGGATGTTACTCTCAAACGATGAAAATGACTAAGTAAGATGGCATATTGTTACCTTCGTATTTATACCATATTAGACTTTAAAATATTAAAGAGCTCATGTTGTGATAGTTTCAAATTGTTGTGTTCTAATTTTCCCACCCTTTATAATAGTTTACAGTTGAGGAGCTTACAGTTTTTTAAAAATAGAGATTAGTTTCTATATTTATAGACACAAAGTATAGACTTAAAGAATTCCTTTCGACTTAAATGTCAAATTCTTTACTTGTATTTATATTTTGTACAGAACGTTTTGTATCATACGATCTTTACTGTTTCCAGCGTCCATGTGTTTTTGCACTTAAGGCACTCAGAGCACGCTTCGCATCCTGAGAGATCTGTTATTGATGAAATGTCTTTTTATCTAGCATGTCAACAAACGAACGCAATCAAATCGGTTGAAACCAAAGTTTGTTACCCTGACAACGTACTCAACATCACTCCGGTGTAATCAGTAACTTGTGACGCCACAGTTCACAGTGACAGAATATGAAACTAAAACATTAACTATGGCAAAAGAGAGAGAGAGAGAGAGAGAGAGAGAGAGAGAGAGAGAGAGAGAGAGACGTTTGCATAATATAATTTACTTTGAAGAGATGAGAAACTTTGAAACAAGTGCACCAAAAGATTTAATAAGTGAAGAAAACTTTAGGAGTTACTAACTTAATATACGCTTATGTAGGTGTAATCTAGTATATACACAGTGCATTCAAAAAGTCCCGGGACTGATGCTGCTATAGATATACAGATGGAGCTATCTCTGTGTCACAGCTGGAACACTATGTGACAGCATTCACCCACTTCCTGTGGCAATTGCATTGTTGTGGACTCATTCCATAGTAAACAGTGACACTGTTAAGTTTATCTGGTTTTTCCTTGTTGTCATAATTTTCGAGATGGAGCAAAGAGCTGCAATTAAATTTTGTTTAAATGTGGAAAAAGTGCGACAGAAACGTTTTCGATGATCCAACTTGCATATGGAAAAGATTGTTTAAGTCGTAGCAAAGTGTTCGAGTGGTATGCACGTTTTAAAAATGGTCGTGAGTCTCTAGAAGATGATCCAAGAGATGGGCGCCCCTCCACAAGCGTGACTGACGAGAATGTCAAGCGTGTCTGTGCTGCACTGTCCGTCAACCGTCGGCTGAGCGTCCAGATTTTATCAGAAGAGATCGGCATCAGTGTGGGTAGTATTTACACTATCGTGCATGACATACTCGGCAAACGGAAACTGTGTAACAGCAGAGCAAAAAGAACAACGTGTGGAAGCGTCGCGAGGTCTCGTTGAATGGGCCGATGACAACCCGAATTTCTTACAGAACATTGTCACAGCCGACGAATCGTGGTGTTTCCAGTACGACCCATCTACCAAACGTCAAACAGCTGTATGGCGCGACCCAGGAGAGGTCAGACCCATGAAAGTGAGGGCCACAAAATCAAAAGTGAAAACAATGCTGATCACATTTTTGATTCAAGGGGACTGATCCACAAAGAATTCTTGCCACCCGGCCAGACTGTAACTGGACAATTTTACAAAGAGGTACTTGATGGCCTTTTGAAAAGAATTCGCAGGGTTAGGCCAGAAATGTACCGATCAGGGGAGTGGCTTCTTCTGCATGACAATGCTCCAGTCCACTCATCATTGATTGTCTCACAATTTCTCGCTGGAAAATCAGTCACAGTGATCAACCATCCACCCTACTCACCAGATTTGGCTCCGGGTGACTTCTTTCTGTTCCCTAAGCTGAAGGTGGCACTGAAGGGGCAGCGTTTTGATAATGTAGAGACAATTCAGAAGAATGTGACAGCTGTTTTAAACACGATTTCGAAGGAGAATTATGCGCATACCTTTCAACGATTGTATGAGCGATCTAAAATCTGTATAGAGAGGGAAGGGATGTATGTTGAATAATAAGTAATAAAATTTCATTTATCTGAAAAGTTGTGTCCTTAATAGCGTTAGTCCCGGAACGTTTTGAATGCAGTATGTATAAAGTTCAAGGAGCAAACAGTAAGACGAAAATGCGTTTTAATAAACTTTATATACTTAACTCAATACAAAAATAATACAAATGTAATATACCTGTAAATACTTCATACACACTAGTATACTGTATGCACTCAATACGTATTATCACTAAAGCACTATAGCAATATTGGACCAACGGTGTTGGTCCCACGTCTTAATTTGGGTACTTTGATTTTACATCGTAGAGATCGTAACTGACAAGGAGGAACAGACAGATTTTTATTTAGTGTTCATTTTAAGACGCCATCGAAGCCAATTAAATAAAAAGTTTTTTATTTTTAAATCATTATTTACTATCATTGCGTAAAGATATATTTAAATATGTAAAAACCATTAGACGTTGGAAGGAAAAGTGTTTTAATATTATTGCAGAAAATTGCTGCCAACGTTGCACGTTTGTTTTTATTATAAACGTTGCTCATTTTACATTATTTTGTTTTTTATTTTATTATTTATTGTCTTTTGTTTGTTTTTGGTTTATTTCATATTTGTTTCTTTAGCACAGTTTCTAATTCCTAGTAGGTTTTCCAATTCCTGCTGTCGGTTGACTTAGTTGTCATATAAAATTCCCTATAGCTTGAAGATTATTCCCAAATGCACTACCCTTAAATGATTTGCAGAAAAAAAATACTCGCTAAAAAGGGAATACTGGATTAACATAAGCCCCTGATCCACTAACTCTTTGACCAAACATTACAGCAGATCTGTTGTTGAGTTACTGTGTAATACAGCCTTCTCCTCTAACGTATGGCATAATACATCTTCCTCTAACTATGCAACAATCTGCATCACACTGCCTTCATAGAGCCTTGCTTTAAAAAGGTTTCAACAAATTTAGAACCAGCAATTCGTTACCGTGAAACGGCACACCGTCATCAACTTGTGTTCATAAATCAAACTAGAATTTCCAGAGATCCAGTAGCAGTGTATTTAATGTTAACATGACTACTCAGAAAAGTTTCATCACTCACTTGAGTAAAAGTATTTTTTCCAACGTTTCAACGCTTTTTAGATCAAACGAGATAACCCATCGACTATAGAGTAGTCGGAAAGAGTAAGTAGCAGGGACCAGTTTGTGCGACACATGAGTTTCTAGTTTTTTTTTGTTTTACTTTCATGTTCCATAAGGAAATGGAAGTATGGTAATGGCAAAAAAAATCGTGTTCGAGATAATTGCAGATTCTGATTGTACTACCCTCTAAACATGAAAAAAAATAATTTTTCGAAAAGTGTGTGTGTGTGTGTGTGTGTGTGTGTGTGTGTGTGTCTGTCTGTCTGTCTGACTGTCTGTCTGTGTGTCTATCTGTAGATTTTTTCTTATGGCAAACGATAAGGGCCGCAAATTAAAAAAAAAATCAAATAAATTTTTGCATACAGTCCTCCATTGCAGAGTACACAAGACCTATTGTTTTTGGTGAAGATCGGTTAAGGGAAAGGGGTAGTTTACCTGCAACGTTTTATGTTTTAACAAGGGTAATTTTTTTATGGCAAATGATAACAGCCGCAACTTAAAACAGAATCAAATAATGTTTCGCATACAGCCCTGAATTGTAGAGTTCTCAAGACCTGTTGTTTTTAGTGTAGATCAGTTAAGGAAAAGGGGTAGTTTACCTGCCACATTTTATGTTTTAATAAGGGTAATTTTTTCTATGACGAACGATAACTGCCGTAAATTCAAACAGAATCAAACACTTTTTTTGCACACCTTCCTGACTTATAATGTACTCAAGGCTGTTGATTTTGGTGAAGATCGGTTAAGAGAAAAGGGTAGTTTACCTGCAACGGTTTATGTTTTAAAAGGGTAATTTTATTTTTATGATGAATGATAACCGCCGCATATTCAAAGAGAATCAAATAATGTTTTGCATACATTCCTAATGTTATAAGTACTCAAGGTTTGTTGATTTTAGTGAAGATTGGTTAAGGGAAAGGGGTAGCTTACCTGCAACGTTTTATGTTATAACAATGGTAATTTTTTGTATGACGAATGATGACTGCCGTAAATTCGAAAAGAAACAAATAACTTTTTGTATACATTCCTGAATTGTAAAGAAGTAAAGGCCTGTTGATTTTGTTGAAGATCGGTTTAGGGAAAGGGGTAGTTTACCAGCCACCTTTAATGTTTTAACAAGAGTAATTGTTTTTATGACGAACGATAATTGCCGCACATTCAAACAGAATCAAATTATGTTTTGCATGCATCCCTGAATTGTAGAGGACTCAAGACCTATTGATTTTGGTGAAGATTAGTTAAGAGAAAGGGGTAGTTTACCTGCAACATTTTATGTGATAACAAGGTTAATTTTTTCTACGACGAACGATAACTCTCGTAAATTCAAACGTAATCAAATAAGTTTTTGCATACTTCCCTAAATTGTAGAGAACTCAAGGCCTGTTGATTTTGGTGAAGATCGGTTACGGGGAAAGGGCAGCTTACTAGAAACATTTTTTGTTGTAACAAGAGTAAAGTACTTAATTTTGATAAATAAAGTATCCTGATAAGAAGATCCTAATAATCCACTGTAGAAACGTAGATGAAATATCTATAAATGAAGAGGCTAGTTGAACGGGTTGGGGGTAATTTTCTATAAATGAAAATTATAGTTGAAGGGGGAGGGGATAATTTTTATATGTGTACTACATTATCGGCAACAAAGTAGTAGTTTGTTGTTAAAATTCCTTCCCGGCCTGTTTGGCCGTAGTCCAATGTTTTCTGCAAAACCAGACGTTTTGGCGGTGCCGTCGACTGCCATCATCAATGAAAATCGAGTGCGAAAACGTGAGGTGGTATACGTTAGTGGCCACAGTACTGTGGTTAAGGCTGAAGCAATAGGTAGAAAGAAGAAGTCTCTATGGAAATATTTCATTTCGAGTATGATTTATTATTATTTATTACTATTATTTAGTGTGGGTATTCGATCATATTCGAAATTGCACACACTGCCAGTTTTTTTATTAAACGGTGAATGGTTGTTTCGCTTGTTATGTTCTTACAGTAAGGGGTAACAAAATTTAACTAGCAAGAAACACTTATTATTGTTTCGAATTAATGTATAACTATAATTGCACTTTCTCCTATCTTAAAAACCATTTTTATGCAAAAATAAAAGTCAATAAAGTGAACAAATATTACAGAAACATAAATAATGATAGCAGTTAATATAAAAGTAACTAGTTGAAACAAGCTTAACAAAAGTTTAAATCCAAATTAAAAAATTGTTTGAATCCAACGACAGCTTTATTCTCGGGTTACGTTGCGTCGGGTTACAAATAATAATTCTGTAATATTACCGCCCTCGCATGGATCATGGTTTTACATAGTCGAATAAATTATTGAAAGCCAGAAAACGCTCACTACTATATTTACATTTCTTAATGCAACAATGACAACCGTGTTATACAATTGTTCTGTATAATTTGCACACTACCACATCAAATAATAAAAGACGTCCAATTATTACAATAAAATTACAGTAGTTCTAGTCACAAATAAATAACTAAATACTCGACAGTTTCACCAATACACTTCCGTAAACAAAAATAACACTGTCACACACCACTATAGGAAACGTTTTTCCGATTAGCGCTTTCAGACTTCACAGCTTATCATCAGATCGAAAATATACAATATAAAGGCGCTATCTCGTTCCATTATTGTATACAGTAGAGCGTCGATAATGCGGACGTCAAAAATCCAGAGCGTTAAAATTCCGGACCTTGTCCAGAGAAAATTTTGATTCGTCGGCAGCGGTATCAAAATCGAGATTGCAATAAACCGGGAACGTTTTGGCAAGCTTGTTCAAATTACTGAATGTCTTTGAGCCTAGCCTCTATGCAGTGTTATAGTAGACGAACGGGTGGAAGATAATGTTTTAGATGAAGTTACGTCATTATTAAATTTAATGCCAGGTTTCGAAGACTGCGACGAAAGCGATGTAAGCGAATGGTTAGAAAATGATAAAAATGACCATGGATATCAAATTTTAAATTATAAAGAAGTAACTAACACTATAGCTGAAGTCGAGCCCCCAGACGGTAACGAAAATGACGAAAGTGAAAACATCGCTGATGAGGCATCAGCCGGGCATGCCGATGCATTCAACGCATTGGAAACTACAATGTCTTGGCTGGAAAAGCAGCCCGAATGCTCTACTACACAACTTTTGTTACTAAAGAGACTCAGAGACCTGGCCTGCAATAAACGCACCATTTTTGGCCTTGTTCAAAAAAAAAAAAAAAATTTGCGTCTTTTTTTCGTAGTTCTGATCTGCGTAATTAAATTTCTTCAGAATTTGTGATTAAAAAAATGTTTTATACAATATTTGTGTAAGTGTTTGGAATAAATAGAGCGAAAATGATGTTTCTAACCTAACGCTGAGTTTTCGTAAGTACCCCGTCTATCCTTATACTTTAAGTAGTAATTTTTTGTATATGTTGGAAAATCCGGACAAATCGATAATCCGGACTGGGTTGAACACCAATTAGTCCGAATTATCGACGCTCTACTGTATTTACAATCTGACGATTAGCTGTCAAGCTTGAAAGCACTAATCGGAAAACGTTTTTTATAGTGGTTTGTAATAATGCTATTTCTGTTTGCAATTATAACCACTAACACAACTTTATTAATTAAATACTTTCATATAGTAACATTGATCAAACGTTGAACTACTTGTTTTTGAACTTGCGGTATACTTTTCGTAACTCAAAACAACATTTACTGTTGAGTTGATGAATGTTGTCTTTCTGATAGCCAGACCACTTGTTGTGTAGTGTTGTTTACGAAAGCATTCTAGTTGCCGGGAAAAAGGGTAATTATTTGGGAAGTCACATAAAAATCGCTAGTCTTCTACGCAGTACGAGATAACTCCGTCATCCTGCTGCTTACAGAATACGTGACTAACATCACAAATACACTGTGCATGTTGCCTACAGCATCGGGGTCACTATATCCCTAGTAGCAAATAACAGTTAATCAATTATGAATGGTCGGCATGAGTAAAACATGATATCATAGATGACATATAGAAATGTTTAAAGAAAGCAGAGAGCCCACAGAATAAAATATAAATATAAAGATAGTTTACAAAAATAAGTAATAAAATGTATATCTCTGTGTAGAAGTATAGGAATGCGTAGTACAATACGGAAACACTGAAACCTTAAGACTGAATAAGCATTCTGATTCTTAAGTGCATTGGGAGGCAGGCATAGGTAATAAATACTCAAAAACCGAACCACTCCGAGTGACAATCATTTAAAAATTAAACATACTGTTGCTTAAATCAATGTTACAAATCATCAAACACATATCTAACAAAACTATAAGATACAGTTACGAAACGGCTATTTACCAAACAGATCTTACTGATAATCGATTGAGAATTGTCTCGTTGTAACAACACAATCACAAACTATCGTCCAAATTAGTCAGTGTATCGGTATTTAGAAATACATTTCTGACATTCAAACAAAGTAACAACATAATTACTTTTACAATGTTATAAATATAGCCACTAAAATACACCCAAGACACGACATACGATTTGCGTATTACATACATCTTTTGTAACAAACTAATCATATTCCGTCCACAATAAAACCGTTTCTATAAATCTGTTTTCTTGCTTATCAAAGCAGAAACTGTAAATATCTTATCACAAAACTATAAAATGTCACTAAAGAAAAGTAGGCTAAGTTGCAACATGTAGACTCCACTGTCAATTCACAATTGCTCTATTACTACACATCCGTCGGAAGAATTAAAATAACTTTGATTATAATTCTTAATTGCTTTCTATAGTTTTTTTTTCCATTGTACATAACATTGTAGTTTTTTAACTTCATTCACTGTTCAAGTGTAGTTAATATAGTTTTTCATATTCAAAATGAGCTATTACCTTTTTACAAATGTATTTGTCATACAATAATAATTGTACGTTTTGCGATGAGAAAATTTGTTTTTTAAAACACTGTTTTGTGGTTACGTTCAACTTGCATTCTGTTTTCACTAAATGTAGTATATTTTATGTATGTTACAGTAACCTTAAATTATTTTTTGCTGAATTTTACTGCCATGTAGAGTTGATTAAAACATAAAACACGTCAAGTTCTAACGCCTCCAGAGTAAATTGATTATTGTGTAGACATTGAACCCCAACAAAGCCGTTTGACGTACGACGTAAGGCATGGGGTTAAAGAGTGGGTTAACCAAACATACGAGAGCAAGCTTAGGGGTGGAATGAAGTACAAATACAACGCACATACTTGGGAAAAGCCGGAGAACAAACAAAAGCGTCCACTGTGAATTAAACGGAAATTGTGCACGGAACGTGGTTCTCGGGGTAACGTGTTAAGTGCGCCCGTGCTCGTGAACAGGAGTGTGGGCGAGCACTACATACGGTCATGACAGAGTTTTCCTTTGTTTATTTTGCTTATTTTGAACTAACTAAAATATGGTTACAGAATCTACATAATGGTGTAGGAAAAATAACTGTATTTATCATTATTTTAAATTATAATGTTATGGATTATATTATTCAATTATAGATTACTTCTGGAGCAGTACTTTAATATTTATCAGTATATATATATATATATATATATATATATATATGTGTGTAGTCCTAACGCACTTTTCACAGAATTAATATGTTTCTTTAGAGGTTTTAATGGAAAATTTTTAATGGCAACATCATATTTTTTTTAATAAATAATTATATTGGTACTAACATTTTCCTTCCTACTTAATTATGACTAATATACAAACAGAAGAATATATAAGATTGAATTTTACTTTATTTACTCATGCAAATCAGTTGCCACAGACTTGCTGTGTTTCAGTGACTAGGAACGGGATGTAAGATAATCTCTTTACCATATAATCAAAGACGATATTTGATGGCTAGTTTCTGCTTCAATTTTATCTAGTAGCAGTACAATGTTTGGGCAAAACGTTTTTACAATTGATAACGTATGTAAGCAATAACAAAAAACGTAGAACCTGTTCGAGTAGGTCTACGTGTCATTTTTAAACTCATTCTTTAGTTTTACTTTATAGAATATTGAAACTTTCAACTTGTGAAACTTACTTGTCTTTTCTTCACGTAGGCCTACGCGTTTCGGCGTGGTGTTCGCCTTCGTCAGCTTTGAGACAGACTGCCATTAACTTGTAACAGTTTTTATTTTGAAAGGTATAGTAGGGGTGGTGTGTGGTGGAAGGGGATTGGCGCGGGGATCCAAATTATTGTTAGTTTTTTGTATAATTGTCTCAAAAAGTGTGTGTGATTTATACTGTAATTGGTCGTTAAGTATGTTGTTTGGTTGTGTTGTGTGGTGTTTGTATATTTCATATTGTTCTGCTGTGTTAAGTTTTCGACCTTTGGGTAAGTATTGTAATATTTCAATATTAGTATCTATGTTGGTGTAGCTGTGGTTTTTTGTGTGTATGTGTGTGGCAAACGCGGAATGTATATTGTTGTTGGATAAAGCTTTTAGGTGTTCAGAGTAACGAGATGAAAAAGATCTTCCCGTCTGGCCTATGTAAAAACTATTGCAGTTATTACAATTTAATTTGTAAACACCTGTTTTGTTGTATTTGTCTGTATCCGTGTTTGTGTCATTGATGTGTTTTTTTATGGTATTGTTTGTTCTGTATGCTATTTTGTACTTGTGTTTTCTGAATGTGTTAGAATTAATGTGTTTTCTGAATGTGTTTTCATTCTTTAGTTAGAATTAATTAATGAGCGTAATACTAGTAAATTAGCAATAATCAAATTCAGCAATAAGTTTGGCGTAAATAATCGGAATAAGTTCATTATCAACACTACGTTACTTTCTCATAATCATTGTCGTCATCATCATCGTTACCATCTTCCTTTAAGCATTAGACTAACGGTCTGTTGTGCCTTCTAGCTGTATTACAGTACACACCACGCCATGGTATTCCCCACTTAACCACATGTTTCTGTACCTGTACGGGAGCTATACTCAGTGTGTGTTCACGTGCAGATGTCGCATTTCTACTGACTACGGTCCGCCTACATTGACACTGGGTCAAACCCACAGCACAGCACTCAGCACGCAGCACAAACGTCGTCACAGATTATCTACCACTGAGTTACCTCGCCGTCAAACATCCTCATTAAATGCCAACTTTTTTGTTTATTTTGATGGGACTTCCGTTCTACATAACCGATGAAGCCAAAGGTGACCACGTGAGTACTTTACACGTGACAGGCTACGGTATGGCTAGTTCACACTCTTATAATTTACATTCAAGAAACAGAAATTTGCCATAAAATTATACATGAATAGTGTCAATAAAAACATACAGTTCACACTTGAGACGGACATAAATAATAAACTTAACTTCCTCGACCTGACAATTACAAGACTAGATGAAAAATTTCAATATCAAATATACCGAAAACCGACAACCACGGATCTCACGATAAATGCTGAATCACATCACCCCTTTTCTCAGAAAATGGCAGCTTATCATAGTTTAATACATAGGTTACTTTCCATACCATTAGAAGACAAAGATTTTCACGAAGAACTGAACACGCTCAAATACATAGCTAAAGCCAATGGTTATAAAAGCTCAATTGTGGATAATTTAGTCAAGAAACACAGAAAAAAGAAAAACAACATAGAATTACAAGAAAATAATAGATATAATGTTAGGTATATAGCATCAGAATATGGTAACACTCTACCCAAAATTTTAAACAAAGTGGGATAAGTATAAAAATGGCTTACCGAACGAATAATAACATTAATAAGATACTCTTACCTAAACATTCAAAATCGGTTGAGGACAAGACGGGCGTTTATAAGATAATATGCAATGACTGTGATAGCTTTTACATTGGCCAAACTGGTAGACCTTTTAAAAAACGATTCAGAGAACATTTACCTAAAAAAGAATTTAGTAAAACAGTGTCAAATTACGCGCGCCATCTGATGGAAAAAAACCATAGTTATACCGATTTCACAACGAACTTTCAACCCCTCCATGTATGCAGAAAAGGAAGTTATATGAATGCTGTCGAAGAATACGAAATATATAAGGCTTATAAAAATAAAAACACAGAAGAAGTCATCCTTAACGAACAATTGAATTTCCAATCAAATCTACTATACGACACAGCGATAAGAATACAGAACAAGGTCCATAGTGCACGACGTATAACAACATGAGCAAGCAGTCGACTATAGCGTGTCGTGGTGCGCACCAACGATATCGCGTGTGTCTCAAGTTTGGGGATTTTATGTGTGTTTTTTATGTTTATACTATATTTATTGTTATGTGTGTAAAATTGTATATAAACTGTTTTTAATATTTTAATGATCGACGAACTTCACCAAGGGATATTCCTGATGATGGGGCATATGTCCCGAAACGCGTAGAATTAAATATAGAGAAAAGGCCACCAGACGGACAAGAAAAAGGTAAAACTATTTTACTGATTATAGAAATTTGCCGTTTTAAAATTTAAACAAAAATATTCTGTCACTGTTAACATTCAACGATGTAGTTCTTGGAAAGTCGACTTAGAGGTACGTATTATCATGGTTTTATCTCAAACCGTTAAATATTAATGAAGTAGAATTATTTGAGAAGACCTACTAGATTTATATAAACCGTAATTTTTTGTACATTTATAAGTGAACAATAGCTTTATAACGCCATACCACTTTAGTATTATATTAGCTGATGGATGCAGATTCTAACAGAACGCATGAACGATCGTTAAATAGAAATTAGTAAATTGAGTTGTTCGTACAAAATGTGCACAGCAAGTCTATAATACGCCAGCAGTAATAGATAGCACTGGACGCTAACAAAACGCAGTAATACAACAGACATGCATTGACCCACACCATTGTCACGCGATATCAATCTGCTCACTGTTCCATACAGTGACGCAGTAATTCAACTATAAAATTCTACTGCACGGCTATGGAGCACGGCGAATACTGAAAACAACTGGGGTAAATTTATTAACATGACAAAACGTGAATTATCTGCGTCATAGCAGTACCGAACACTGGCTGGCTGACGTTCGCGCCAGCCGCATTTAAAACGACTGTCTTATTTGAATAAATAAAATAAAATAGGAACTATAGGTGTGCACCATAATTTAGACAATTCGAATGACAATTAAAAATACCTCATCATCACATTTTTCTATTTTAAAGTAAATGAGGATTTTAAAGTAAGTAACAGTCTTAATAATATTTCTAAATACCACTACTACTACTACTACTACTACTACTACTACCTACCACTATAAGTATCTGTAATAACATTAATAATATTAATTATTTTTATTGTTGTCTTGTTGTTGTTGTCACTAGTAGTAGTGGTACTTATTAGTATTATTAAACCGAGGTAGGTAAGGAGCAAGCCAAGAAGAAGTATTCCGCACTCGTCAGGGGTGGCAAAGAGCCTGGTACGAGGAAAAGGAGACGGGCTGCACTGCCTAGGCATGTGAGATTGTGGATCCATAGGAATCATGGAAAAGCAACATGACGCAGTTCCTGACCGTTCACGGATATTTCCGGAGGCAACTTCACGGGACGTGGAGGTGCTTATCTCCTGATTGTCTATACTGTCCGGCTGTCGTGGATGACGCGTATCACTCCTTTTTTTATCTGCGACAGGTGGATAGCGAGAAGATCATCCTTGGTAGCGGAGATCGTTCCTTATGTTCGTAGCACGTTTGTAGGAGCTATTATCGGAGGGAAGGGCCCCTTGAACAGTGTAAACACTCTTCGCTGTTCAACTGTATGTCTCCTCACTCGTGTCCTATCAAGTTAGGTGAGAAAGCTAAAGCAACACCGGTTTGCAACTTCCGTGGCTCCTCACGTTTTCAATATATGTATGTACACTTCAATATACGTATTAAGTAACACTTTTACATACCCCTCGATTGGATTCTAATGAGGTACTCTTGCTCCAAATTATCAGTTGCAATTATGTAATCACTGATGTCTAATGGCTGTTTAATTCTGTATAATATATATCAATAACGTACAGTAGCTAGATAATAGTTTAAAGGAGAATTTTTGTCTTTACACTTTATATATGTTGGTGTCCAATAAGACATATGTTAATAAAAAAGTAACAGCAAAGTCTAAAAAGTTGATGTTGAGAGTAAAATTAATTACATTAATCTACTGAACACAAATCAACGAAAAACTAATTTATTATTTCTTTTCGTTTTTAAACTATTATAAGCGTTCAGCTTTTGCTTATATGTTTAAGAGATTGCACATGTTAGTTCATCATTTTAAAAAAATGAGAAAACAGGTGGTATAATGTTGAAAGTACTTTAAAGCGCCCATCATGTTTAATCCTTTGGAAAGTTGTACAAAAAATACGGAACAATACTACTACGGTACTTGCCAAAAATACGGAAAAATACGGGAGCATTTTTCACCACCATAACGTGTGTACGTGTCCCGGCTGATGCTTGACACAGCTATAATCTAATAACGCAACTCTGCGAGAACGTTACTTTGTGGGTGCCATGGTAACCGACATTTCGCGCGCCGTTCTGACTCAGGCGGAGACCAAGTGTTGAATACCTGTGTTGCAGATAAGAGATGTACAGAACAAGCAACGAAATGTGCTCCATTTGTCCATTTGTTACCTGTTCGTACAAGGTAAACAATTTACGTACTGCATCTAAAATTGTTAAACACTTAGATGTCTACAAAATAAAGAATACACGATTTTATTTATCGCTTTTGGAATTATCAGCCGAAGGTCTACCATGTTCTCTTTTAACTAAAAAATCGCATTTTAAAACTTGAATCAGTTTCACCAAACGACCGTTTTCTTGCAATTACCATGTAGAAGTTTAACTTTTTCATTATATATATTTATTTATTCTTGCTACGTATGTAAAATACTTGATATTTTGATAACTTTGTGTATTTTTAATAAAATAATTATTTAATAAGTTTTATTAATTTTTTTAATGTTATCAGTATTTTTAGTGTTATATATACTTTTTAATTAAAATATCAGATATAATTTGTTAAAGAAATAATAAAACAATAGACGAACAAATACGAATAAATACTAAACAATAGCATTTTTCAAATTAACAAGTGAATAAAATAATATATACTTCTATGTAATGTCCAAATTATGTATTCCATTTCTTATGAATGTGTAAAACATAATTTAGATAAATGTAAAACAAATGTTATAACAATTTATTACAAATTTATTAAACGATATATTTATATAATGAATAAAGTTGTGTTATAATCACAAACATAAATAACACTGTTGCACACCGCTATATAAAAAAATCTGATTAGCGTTGTCAAGCTTCACAGCTCATCTTCAGATCGAAAATATCATGACATATATAATAGTAGTAGTAGTAGTAGTCGTAGTAGTAGTAGTAGTAGTAGTAGTAGTAGTAGTAGTAGTAGTAGTAGTAGTAGTAGTAGTAGTAGTAGCAGCAGCAGTAGCAGCAGTAGTAGCAGTAGCAGCAGCAGCAGCAGTAGTAGTAGTAGTAGTAGTAGTAGTAGTAGCAGCAGCAGCAGCAGTAGTAGTAGTAGTAGTAGTAGTAGTAGTAGTAGCAGCAGCAGTAGTAGTAGTAGTAGCAGTAGCAGTAGCAGCAGCAGCAGCAGCAGCAGTCGTAGTAGTAATAGTAGTAGTAGTAGTAGTAGTATTTTTATTATGGTAATAGGATAAATTTACTCATCAAATCTACGGAAGCGTGAGCACTTTCGGGGTCTGTGAGGTTGGGCATTATATCGTCTTCTTCTGATGTTGGATATCATACAGAGTATCTTAACTTTCTGTACAGCTGCACGGAATAAGTCAGTTGTATTCATGCCAAACCAGGTCCTTAAATTTCTCAGCCATGAGATTCTCGGACGCCCAACTCCTCTCTTTACAAGTACTTTTCCCTGTAGTACGGGCTGCAATAAGTAAGATCTCTGTTAATTTCTGATAATATGATGTTCCAGATACTGAAGCTTTCTTATCTTTACTGTGTTAATAACTTCCCTTTCTTTCTTCATCTTTCTAAGAACTTTAACTTTGGGTATTGTTTACCCAGCGGAAAGCATCTCTCATTTAGCTTCTAGGAAAGTAGCTTGTTGGAACTGTTTGGCAGATTACTTCAAGCTAAGCCCATTGTTTCTCGGCTCTAGGGCTAGCTTCTGGCTTGTTCTTCTTCCTCTAGATTAATATTAACTACAATCTTCTTGCAATGAATCTCTTCCGCGAATCATGCCACACAGTTCTAGGAGTTCTTTTCCTCGGTGTCAATGTGATAGTCGGCCCATTTCCTTTCCACACAGTGGTGCTTCCGCCTTTGTGTCCATATATCATGTATTGATTTCCACCAGATCCGAAGATTTTCGATTAACAGCCATCCAGCGTCAATTGCTGTGTGCTTGCAGTTGATCCAAAAAGTGATGCTGTATAACACTTGGAGAAGATTTCTTTCGCTTCTCTTTGCCGTTCGGAGTATTAATCCCCTTCCTTTGTCGTAACCGTAGTATAAACTATTTCATAGGAGACTGCTTCATTGCCTAGGTCTTCATTCTAGCCTATACGGCAAGAAAGACGTTATCAATAGCTACTTTACCACCGTTATAGCCATAAAACTCGTCATAAACGCGTAACTTCTTCCATTAGCGACAGAGTCTATAATATTATCATTACTAGCATAAAATAATTTAAATAACAACTAAGAAATTGAACAACTTGTTATAAATAAATATTTTTACGTATTTATAAAACCCTTTTAACATGGATAACATGGATTTATTAAAAATCTTTTAACCTAATAACATGGATATTCTACACGTACACACAAAAGGCCGAAAACTAGACACTCTTGAACAATTGGAAATATACAAACACATAAAGACGACATCCTAAGCAAACAGACACAATTCAAATCACACGCATTATTCGAACATATCGCACCCTACACACAAACATCGATCCTTCAAAAGTCGACACCATCGCTAAGAACAAGACGGACTGTCTCTGACGAAGCTTATAATAAGCAAAAACTGGTTCAGGCTATCAGGTAAAACTTTTACGTTTTTACCCATAAAAAACTTTGTGTTCCGAGTATCGGTAGTGATTTAATTATTATTAGATAATCAACGGACACGTCATGGACAACGAAATCCAAGAAAAACCTTCTTTCAATAGATTAAATAATCGCGTTATTTACTCTATCCAATGTAGCATAATTTCATGTTACGTGTTTCGGAACAGTATATCTGTGAGAAAAAAAACGCAGAATATAATCAATGATACAATCATTTTTTATTGAATTATTTTGCAACATTTGAAGGACTTTAACAGTAGGCCTACGTACACTTTTTGAAGTTTTATCGAAATGCATAGAAAATTGTGAACCTGGCTAGTGTTGTGTAGAAAAATTCATTAAATTCGTTGGTCGCACTCGTTAAAAGTCACCAGTAAACACACGAGTGGACAGTGTTCGTCAAAACGACTGCAGTAATCTAGTCCGCGTACGATAAATGTCACAATTCAATCCAGATAACACCAAAGCGCTTGAATTCAATTTGCTGTGATTCTGTTTCCTGTGGACGCAGTTTAAAACGCGACAACGGTTACTGTCAAAACGAAATTAAATAAATCGTGTTTGTTTAAAAAAAAGTCTTCTCTGACATTCGATTCCGGTAAATACGTTCAGTAACGTCACGCGACTGTTTTTTGAACATTAAAAAGCGTTAACATAAATACACAATTGTCTTCTCTTAAGTTACGCGAGCACGTATCTGACATAGTAATGACCGTTTTCTGAGTAATTTTAGAATCACTGTGTTGCAATAAAAATTTGTTCAACAAAAAAAAATGGTAGAAAATATAGTCGTTGAATAAGTTATGGGATCCCATTATTTAAGTTATGCACATTGATAACCAGCTGTTGACACCGAGGAAGAGAAAAATAAATGCCATAAAACTAAGAGAATACCATGTTGCGTGAATGTGATTATGCGGAAAAATAAATATCTTAGAAAGGTTACGAACGTTAGAGTTTTCGAAAGAGAAGAAGAATAACATGCGTTGTTATACGCCACAGACACTACATCAAACATATCTAAATCTAGAAGACAGGTGCAATTGTAACACTATAACAAATGCAAAATATAACAATTCGGACGAAATAATTAACTAGTACAGAGAAATACTGACTAAACAACTTGAATTGTGTTTCAGGACAGCAAAATTTAAAGGGAACTACGGAAACACGCTTTCCCTGCCAATAGGTTTTAGCAAAACGATTTCCTCTGATAACTGAGACTACGTTTGCATGTGTGTTACTGTACGAAATAAGGGGGATTCTGCTTGATTTGTTGAGGACAGTTTTTAGAGCGACTGAGTAAGATTATGATCTCACGTTACCATGGCAACACTGGCATAAAACTACAGAATATAGTCACCCTCGCGTGCGCAGGCGCAACCTTCTCAATTTCGTCGTTACTTACCACCGTAGTGTACTGTTTAGGAAACAACCCTGCGGATATAAAATTTCTTAGGTTTTTACAATTGACTTAAATAATCTCCGTGGTCCGTTGTTTGACGAAACATCAAGTAGGCCTAACGTTAACATAAATAGTTAGATGTATTTCGTTTTTAAGAAATGAAATAACATATTATAGTTGTTGACCTCTTGTGGCACACAAAGCTTAAATTTATATGATATGCGAATTAGGCTACTGTAGAAAAATTAGGTGTAAATCTCAAGTATCATATAAACGCAGATATGCACGCTCCGTATTTTTGAAACTTGTGAATGTTTTGTTGTATTCGGACAATCTAACAGTCTTGTAAGAAAACATAAGGGATGTACAATTGTTGCGGTAAAACTTGAACCAGTCAGCAAGTACTGTCACATAAGTACATTATACTCTAAAACAATCTGTGGATAAATATTGGACTTGAACCTAAATATTTGGTTTTAAAAACTTACTGAACGAACATATGGATCAGTCCGACCTACATAAAATTTATTGCAATCCAGTCATTCTATTTTGTAAAATCAGTTTTTATTGTACGGTGGATTTAGTTTTATTTTATTACAAACTATATCGTCTGTGTAATAAGATAATTTTAATTTCGTATCTTCGAACACTGTACTTAGCTTAGATTTATATTTCCGTAATAAGTAAAGCTCTTTTTTTCTTATTATCATTAATAGGTGGATTTTATTTACCTTTTATTAGGTATTTTTATTAAGTAGTTTTATTCTATTTTATTAATTATTTTATTCTGTTTATGTTACAGCAAAAATGGAAACGCAAACGGGAATGTGCGAACTGCAGTACATTTTGGATAGGTTAGAGCAGTGGTTACCAAACTTTTTAGGTCATGGAGCACTTTTCAGTAGAAAAGTTCATCACGGAGCACTAATTTTCACCTAGCACTTATATGACCATAATATTTGAGGATAGAAGGTAAACATTCAGAATTTAGAACTTTAGACATATGACACATGCTCTATTAGTTTATTTCATTACAAAAAATATTTTCAAATCTAATTTCACTACATACATTACAAAACAAACAAAAAACCCATATTAAAGCAAAACACATTTTAAAACGAACTAAAAGCAAGTATTGTAAATACATAATATATCCTCATAGATCTGGTTCATAAAACCATTTTTAATGTTGCAAAACCAAAAATGCTACTTGGGACCGTAAAAGAACTATTCTAATGAGAGGGATGAGACTGAATTGATTTACATAACTTAGCTATATATCTGGTTGAATTTGGGACAGCTGGAGCCGAATATCTGGCTCCGCATCGAGACTTTATTCTTCCAATTTTCTTCAAGGAGCACTAGGAGATGTTTCGCGGAGCACAGTTTGGGAACCGCTGGGTTACAGGAAAGAAACGCTACACGATAGGTTCTTTCAGCACCACAATGCGTTTTTAAATACAAATAATTGCGAGTTTAATTTAGTCACATATTGAATTCTAGAGACAGACAGTATAGCAGTTAAAAAAAAAACACAAATTTATGTTTAACAGAAAAAAAATTAAAACAAAATTATTACTAAGCAGTAGCAAGTTTTCCAACTACTTTTGCGTTAAAGGAAACTTGATAAACCACGCTGCCACGTCGTGGTATATAAATGAATACCGCACTTTACTGTCTACAGTATACTGTATAACCACCTTGATTAAGAAAATTAAACTTTTTTAAGATTCAGTATATTCACATTGTCAATGACACTGATATTCAATATATTCATTACCCTTTGTAATGCATTCCTAAAAACCACCGTATGGTTAACTGATTATAAGACAGAAATAATAAGATTTCTACATCGGCCAGACGGGAAGATCTTTTTCCTCAAGGTACTCTGAACATTTAAAAGCCCTCACCACAAACTACATACACTCCACATTCGCCACACATTTACAAAATGAAAACCACGGGTACACAAACGTAGAGCACAACATGGAAATACTACACTGCTTACCTAAAAGTAGAAAACTAAACACAGCAGAACAATATGAAATATACAGACATCACACACTACAACCAAACAACATATTAAATGACCAATTACACTATAGATCACTTATACCTTTTGATACACTTGTTCAAACACACACTTTGAATCCCAGCGCCAATTCCCTCCCACCAGCAACCCCCACCACACACACCTACAACCCATAACGGTTACTTTGTACAGACGTTCTGTATTTCAAATCCCACTGAGGAAGACGGACACCACGTCGAAACGTTTGGGACAAAAAACCAAAAGTAAGTGTTCAATAATGAAAGTTTGTGTATATATAAAATATTTAAAAAGTGAATGAAGAGGATGTACCAACAAGACAATTAGAAATAATAATGGCAGATTGTCCCAAAGACGTGGATTTAAAAAGAATTTTGGAAAAGGGAAATGACATAATGACATTTATAAGACGGGAAACATTTGCCAACAAAGGTATGTTACTTCATCTCTTGGTCTTTACACGTAGTCCTATGTATTAATTTAAAAAACAAGATTTCCCAACTTTTTTAAATCACACAGTGGAGTACAGCTAAATTTGTGAACGCACTAAATGTTTTACAGAGGCACTATTTCAGTAAAACAAGAGACAATGAAGAGAACAGAACCAGAAAAAGAACCAATTTAAATAACCCGTTTAATCTTTCAAAAGAATACATGTAATTCCTTAATATTTGTACCCTAATTATCATAAAATATTTTGCACTTTTATAGAATGATTAAAAAAGAGGTAAGAAAGTTTTCTTATCCTATATATCAAAAAAATATTTAAACTTTAAATAAAACTAGTTTACTTTACATAAAGTTAATAATTTACTTTCATAGGTAACTAAAATCTGTTTGCAACCACATCACCTCAATGACCTTGACAGGTGCAAAGTAACTAAACATATTCTGTATACTAGATCTAGCCATATGATATATCTGAGTTTTAACTAAAACTATTTAATCATGAAGTCAGATTTTAACCAGTAATTTAATTGGTAAATAATCTGTTAAATAAAGAGTGGACGTAACATTTACTTTACTCTTATGTATTATATAAACCGTACTTTTGCAGATTTTGCAGCTTTTCCAGGAAAAGTTTGTTTAAACTTGACCTAGTAACGTGGCTGATTAGACGTTCCTATACGGAACATAAACAAATATTGTTTTGTGTATTCAGTTTGTATGCTTAACCTAGTCTATAGAATGTTAACAGATGATCACTTAGTCTTGACATTTACGCGATTATGCAAACAAAGTTGCACCTGAATATTTAGTTTATATTGTTACGACCGTCTACTAGGTACAGTGGAAACAAAATAAGTACAAGACAACAATTAAGTCACTAATCACACCTTTAATTGTTACAGTAAAACAGTTCGTAATTAACAACACAGTGTCTACAACAAATCAAATGAAAATTGTTCACGCGCAATAAAATGTCCACTAATATTAAAACTCAATTGTATTACAATTGTACCGCTCGAATATAAAACGCAACACTTCAATAATAACTACTTGAACGTACACAGTAATAACTCGAACCGCTCTGTAAATATATCGCACTAATACTCTCGAAACGCACAGTCAAAAATTCGCCTCACACTAAACTGAACGTCGTTTGAGTACCGGTATTTATAGCTAGTCGAATATCTAGACGATTCCTAATTTCGTCGTAGCGTGCGTATGAACTACGTAATTAACTACGGCCTTGACACAGGCCGAGCGCCCCGCGAAGCCCGCCACAGTCGAGAAGATTCTCGCAAAATGCGTCTAGTAGCACGTACGCCACACGCTTACACTCTGGATGTCTCTGGAACGTTCGATAAACACGTAGATTGTTCTGTGACGTCGTAACAAATGAGTGTTACGTACACAAGCACACTGCTGCTTTGTAGTCGTTCAGGTATGTTTAGTGTATTTTCTAGGATAAGAAAACTTGGTTCCTTATCTATCGTAATGCATTCCTACAGACTGCTGTATGCTTACGTAATTATAAGATAGAAGTAATAATGGCAGATTGTTCAATTGAAAACAATAAAGTTGTGCATAAAATTAAAATATGTACACAATTCAAAAACAAAATTAAAATGTGGTGATTAATTTAAATTATACTTTTAACAAGACATTAAGAAGTAACATATGCACACGTAGCATTCTTTAAAATATTTAAAGCACACCAATATTACCGCAGTTCAAATTTGCGTATCAGTTAAAATTGCATAATTGTATTTACATTTCTAAGTGTGATAGCTGCCGGGTAGCTGCGAAAAGGGAGTCTCAACTGCTCCTCACTTGTAACTTACGTACAACATTCCAGCGTGTTTTGAGGAAGGTTGCTATGGCAACTACAGGGTTCCTTGTAGCATCATGCCCTGGCTGTTTTCTTATTAGATTACATTGTGGGAGCTAACAATATCAACTCCTGTAATTTGAGACACACATACGCGCGCTCCTAAATTCTCTAAGATGCTAAGGGCGTAATGGTAGTCATTGTTAATTAAAGTTGCGCGCTAATAAATTAATTTATAATTTTAAACTACAACAAATTCAAATAAATGTAGAAACATTTGAGTAGCCATCAACGGGATATTTATATGACACATTTTGATTATAAGCAGAGCCAATATCCAAGTGGTGCTGTTACGTGTTATGTGTTAATAAGGAAAAAAGATAAAACTGTTGCGAAAAGTTAATTACATTCGTGCCTGTCTCCGGATGCTATGTTATTACCGAGTGCTTGTTAGAGACATTGTTGAGAAGGGATTCTTACCACGGGTGTTATGAACACTCAAGGGCTCATGGCGGACATTAAAAATTCTCCGCACTGCTGAAGTGATGGAAGGTCGCCGACTCAGAGCTGCGATGAAGCAAGTGATGGTTGCCGAGGAAGAAGTCGACCGTGCAAAGGTCGCCGACACACAGCTGCGATGGAGCGAGCGATGGTTGCCGAGCAGGAAGGCGGCCGTGCAAAGGTCGCCGACTCACAGCTGCGATGGAGCGAGTGATGGTTGCCGAGCAGGAACTCGGCCGTGCAAAGGTCACCGACTCACAGCTGCGATGGAGCGAGTGATGGTTGCCGAGGAGGAAGTCGACCGTGCAAAGGTCGCCGACTCACAGCTGCGATGGAGCGAGTGATGGTTGCCGAGGAGGAAGTCGATCGTGCAAAGGTCACCGAATCACAGCTGCGATAAAGCGAGTGATTGGTGCCGAGGAGGAAGTCGACTCTCACAGCTGCGATGCAACGAGTGATGGTTGCCTAGGAGGAAGTCGATCGTGCAAAGGTCACCGACTCACAGCTGCGATGGAGCGAGTGATGGTTGCCGAGCAGGAAGTCGACCGTGCAAAGGTCACCGAATCACAGCTGCGATAGAGCGAGTGATGGGTGCCGAGGAGGAAGTCGACTCTCACAGCTGCGATGCAACGAGTGATGGTTGCCGAGGAGGAAGTCGATCGTGCAAAGGTCACCAACTCACAGCTGCGATGGAGCGAGTGATGGTTGCCGACGAGGATGTCGATCGTGCAAAGGTCACCGACTCACAGCTGCGATGGAGCGAGTGATGGTTGCCGAGCAGGAAGTCGACCGTGCAAAGGTCGACGACTCACAGCTGCGATGGAGCGAGTGATGGTTGCCGAGGAGGAAGCCGACTCTCACAGCTGCGATGGAGCAAGTGATGGTTGCCGAGGAGGAAGTCGATCGTCCAAAGGTCACCGAATCACAGCTGCGATGGAGCGAGTGATGGTTGCCGAGCAGGAAGTCGCCCGTGCAAAGGTCACCGAATCACAGCTGCGATAGAGCGAGTGATTGGTGCCGAGGAGGAAGTCGACTCTCACAGCTGCGATGCAACGAGTGATGGTTGCCGAGGAGGAAGTCGATCGTGCAAAGGTCACCAACTCACAGCTGCGATGGAGCGAGTGATGGTTGCCGACGAGGATGTCGATCGTGCAAAGGTCACCGACTCACAGCTGCGATGGAGCGAGTGATGGTTGCCGAGGAGGAAGCCGACTCTCACAGCTGCGATGGAGCGAGTGATGGTTGCCGAGGAGAAAGTCGATCGTGCAAAGGTCACCGAATCACAGCTGCGATGGAGCGAGTGATGGTTGCCGAGGAGGAAGTCGATCGTGCAAAGGTCACCGACTCACAGCTGCGATTGAGCGAGTGATGGTTGCCGAGGAGGAAGCCGACCCTCACAGCTGCGATGGAGCGAGTGATGGTTGCCGAGGAGGAAGTCGATCGTGCAAAGGTCACCGAATCACAGCTGCGATGGAACGAGTGATGGTTGCCGAGGAGGAAGTCGATCGTGCAAAGGTCACCGACTCACAGCTGCGATGGAGCGAGTGATGGTTGCCGAGCAGGAAGTCGACCGTGCAAAGGTCACCGAATCACAGCTGCGATAGAGCGAGTGATGGGTGCCGAGGAGGAAGTCGACTCTCACAGCTGCGATGCAACGAGTGATGGTTGCCGAGGAGGAAGTCGATCGTGCAAAGGTCACCAACTCACAGCTGCGATGGAGCGAGTGATGGTTGCCGACGAGGATGTCGATCGTGCAAAGGTCACCGACTCACAGCTGCGATGGAGCGAGTGATGGTTCCCGAGCAGGAAGCCGACCGTGCAAAGGTCGCCGACTCACAGCTGCGATGGAGCGAGTGATGGATGCCGAGGAGGAAGTCGATCGTGCAAAGGTCACCGACTCACAGCTGCGATGGAGCGAGTGATGGTTGCCGAGGGGTAAGTCGACTCTCACAGCTGCGATGGAGCGAGTGATGGTTGCCGAGGAGGAAGTCGATCGTGCAAAGGTCACCGACTCACAGCTGCGATGGAGCGAGTGATGGTTGCCGATGGGTAAGTCGACTCTCACAGCTGCGATGGAGCGAGTGATGGTTGCCGAGGAGGAAGTCGATCGTGCAAAGGTCACCGACTCACAGCTGCGATTGAGCGAGTGATGGTTGCCGAGGAGGAAGTCGACTCTCACAGCTGCGATGGAGCGAGTGATGGTTGCCGAGGAGGAAGTCGATCGTGCAAAGGTCACCGACTCACAGCTGCGATTGAGCGAGTGATGGTTGCCGAGGTGGAAGTCTACTCTCACAGCTGCGATGGAGCGAGTGATGGTTGCCGAGGAGGAAGTCGATCGTGCAAACGTCACCGTCTCACAGCTGCGATGGAGCGAGTGACGGTTGCCGAGGAGGAAGTCGATCGTGCAAAGGTCACCGACTCACAGCTGCGATGGAGCGAGTGACGGTTGCCGAGGAGGAAGTCGATCGTGCAAAGGTCAACGACTCACAGCTGCGATGGAGCGAGTGACGGTTGCCGAGGAGGAAGTCGATCGTGCAAAGGTCACCGACTCACAGCTGCGATGGAGCGAGTGACGGTTGCCGAGGAGAAAGTCGATCGTGCAAAAGTCACCGACTCACAGCTGCGATGGAGCGAGTGATGGGTGCCGAGGAGGAAGTCGACTCTCACAGCTGCGATGCAGCGAGTGATGGTTGCCGAGGAGGAAGTCGATCGTGCAAAGGTCACCATCTCACAGCTGCGATGGAGCGAGTGATGGTTGCCGACGAGGATGTCGATCGTGCAAAGGTCACCGACTCACAGCTGCGATGGAGCGAGTGATGGTTGCCGAGCAGGAAGTCGACCGTGCAAAGGTCGCCGACTCACAGCTGCGATGGAGCGAGTGATGGTTGCCGAGGAGGAAGTCGATCGTGCAAAGGTCACCGACTCACAGCTGCGATGGAGCGAGTGATGGTTGCCGAGGGGTAAGTCGACTCTCACAGCTGCGATGGAGCGAGTGATGGTTGCCGAGGAGGAAGTCGATCGTGCAAAGGTCACCGACTCACAGCTGCGATGGAGCGAGTGTTGGTTGCCGATGGGTAAGTCGACTCTCACAGCTGCGATGGAGCGAGTGATGGTTGCCGAGGAGGAAGTCGATCGTGCAAAGGTCACCGACTCACAGCTGCGATTGAGCGAGTGATGGTTGCCGAGGAGGAAGTCGACTCTCACAGCTGCGATGGAGCGAGTGATGGTTTCCGAGGAGGAAGTCGATCGTGCAAAGGTCACCGACTCACAGCTGCGATTGAGCGAGTGATGGTTGCCGAGGAGGAAGTCGACTCTCACAGCTGCGATGGAGCGAGTGATGGTTGCCGAGGAGGAAGTCGATCGTGCAAAGGTCACCGACTCACAGCTGCGATGGAGCGAGTGACGGTTGCCGAGGAGGAAGTCGATCGTGCAAAGGTCACCGACTCACAGCTGCGATGGAGCGAGTGACGGTTGCCGAGGAGGAAGTCGATCGTGGAAAGGTCACCGACTCACAGCTGCGATGGAGCGAGTGACGGTTGCCGAGGAGGAAGTCGATCGTGCAAAGGTCACCAACTCACAGCTGCGATGGAGCGAGTGACGGTTGCCGAGGAGAAAGTCGATCGTGCAAAGGTCACCGACTCACAGCTGCGATGGAGCGAGTGACGGTTGCCGAGGAGGAAGTCTATCGTGCAAAGGTCACCGACTCACAGCTGCGATGGAGCGAGTGACGGTTGCCGAGGAGGAAGTCGATCGTGCAAAGGTCACCGACTCACAGCTGCGATGGAGCGAGTGACGGTTGCCGAGGAGGAAGTCGACCCATGGTTGCCGAGGAGGAAGTCGACCCTCACAGCTGCGATGGAGCGAGTGAAGGTTGCCGAGGAGGAATCGACCGTGCAAAGGTGACCGACTCACAGCTGCGATGGAGCGAGTGACGGTTGCCGAGGAGGAAGTCTATCGTGCAAAGGTCACCGACTCACAGCTGCGATGGAGCGAGTGACGGTTGCCGCGGAGGAAGTCTATCGTGCGAAGGTCACCGACTCACAGCTGCGATGGAGCGAGTGACGGTTGCCGAGGAGGAAGTCGACCCATGGTTGCCGAGGAGGAAGTCGACCCTCACAGCTGCGATGGAGCGAGTGAAGGTTGCCGAGGAGGAATCGACCGTGCAAAGGTCACCGACTCACAGCTGCGATGGAGCGAGTGACGGTTGCCGAGGAGGAAGTCTATCGTGCAAAGTTCACCGACTCACAGCTGCAATGGAGCGAGTGACGGTTGCCGAGGAGGAAGTCTATCGTGCAAAGGTCACCGACTCACAGCTGCGATGGAGCGAGTGACGGTTGCCGAGGAGGAAGTCGACCCATGGTTGCCGAGGAGGAAGTCGACCCTCACAGCTGCGATGGAGCGAGTGAAGGTTGCCGAGGAGGAATCGACCGTGCAAAGGTCACCGACTCACAGCTGCGATGGAGCGAGTGACGGTTGCCGAGGAGGAAGTCTATCGTGCAAAGGTCACCGACTCACAGCTGCGATGGAGCGAGTGACGGTTGCCGAGGAGGAAGTCTATCGTGCAAAGGTCACCGACTCACAGCTGCGATGGAGCGAGTGACGGTTGCCGAGGAGGAAGTCGACCCACGGTTGCCGAGGAAGAAGTCGACCGTGTAAAGGTCACCGACTCACAGCTGCGATGGAGCGAGTGAAGGTTGCCGAGGAGGAAGTCGACCCATGGTTGCCGAGGAAGAAGACCCATGGTTGCCGAGGAGGAAGTCGACCCATGGTTGCCGAGGAGGAAGTCGATCGTGCAAAGGTCACCGACTCACAGCTGCGATGGAGCGAGTGAAGGTTGCCGAGGAGGAAGTCGACCCATGGTTGCCGAGGAGGAAGTCGACCCATGGTTGCCGAGGAGGAAGTCGACCCATGGTTGCCGAGGAGGAAGTCGACCGTGCAAAAGAGAATATTGTTACCACGGTCTCTCGTAAACCAACAAATATAAATCAACAAAAGGAACTCGTATACAATAATTCGAGTTAAGTTTGTTCATCAACTACAATACATATCACCTTGTTACACTTTCCCACTAATTACGACAATCATCACATCCCACTGTTACGACAAACTCCTACAATAACTCCGATCAACTTCTAAAAATCGGCAGGTGTAACTGAACTTGGCCGCATCGAAAGCCAGTATTTTTACCTAGGCATCCTTGCATTGTAGTTACAAGTTGGGTTACATGCCGGTAGGATAGTGTAATAATCGTCGGAAGGGGCATCTACGTGACCTAGAACAATCCACAGCGTTACGTTATTCTGCCGTGCCAGTACACTTTCAAGGCGTCGAATAGTTATTCTGCAGTAATACTTAGCCAGTTGGTCTAAGTGGACGATTTTGAATAATATCACGAAGTCCCTTTTTTACAGAGTGAGGACCTTCCTAGTCAGTTTAGTTCTAGTTAACAGCCTCTTGCGTAACATCCACTTTGGAGACGTCTCCCACCTTTGCAGGTCTTTTTAAAGCGACAACGAGTGAAACTTCTTTCTATTTCTCTGTCCAAAGATTTGCGCATGCAGCGACTTCAAATTGTCGAAGATATGTCGTCAAGTAAGAGTGCTTCCACCAAATGTTTGGGCCTTGATATAAACTGCCCTACTCCAGGAAAAGTGACTTTCTCTTTGGTGATATTTCCTGTGTCTATGTGATTGTTGCAGTCCGTTCAGCAATTTGTTTTAAAACGTATGGTTGTATTTTCATGTATTGCTGAATTTCACTTTTAATTTGTTCTCTCGTGTTTGCAATTGAGTCTCCTCTGCAGAATTTTTTGTTGACATTGTTAGTTCTACATTTAAGACTATTTTTCTACTATAAAAAATCTTACCTATTGGCCATTCAGAGCACCGCGTAATTTTCCTAAGTCACTACGTAGGAGTCCCAACTCTCTAGTAGTATACTACCCTTGTATATGTTTCTGCATAGCTTTGAAAAGAGTTTATGTTTTTTCTGCTTCCTGCTGAGTTTCCCGTCTTGTCGTTCTTCCGACTTGAACAACATTGTTTTTGCCGCTCTCATGGCTTTTCTATTTCTCACCTGAGATTTCCTTTCTATTGTTTTCTGCTTCACTCGCCTTCTGTCGGCGTACTTTTTCTGGTCGTTTCTGTGTTTGCAGCAGCAGGGCTTGGAAAGCTTTCATCGATTGACTAGTACCAATTTTTTTGTTTTAATCAATTACCACACACACTACTGTTTGACTGAGTGTCCTCTATTTCAACTGTTAGAGGTTCCAACATCTGATATCACAATTACGACAGTCACACAGAATCGTCGTGCGTACAGTGGAAACAGAATAGCTGACACCAATGAAGTCACTAGCTACAAACTTTAATTAGACACAAAGAGCAGTTATAAATCAAGGATGGCACTAGTTTAAAATAATTCGAATTAAATTTGTCAAACAACTACAATAAATGCCACCTTATTACAGTCTTTTGCGCTAACTACGAAAATGATCACGTCCCACTGAACCGCCACAATAACTACAAAACGCGCTTCTAAAATCTTCCGCCTCCTTGCAATGTAGTGGGATAGTGAACCTCGATGCAGTTATTAGGGTAGTCAATAAAGATCTGGAAGGGGTATATCATATAATCTAGGACAATCTAAAGCGTTACATAATTTTGTCGCGCTAATATAGGCTACCTGCAAGGCGTTACGTAGTCGATGAACGTTGCGGTAGTATCAATTTCCTCAGCGTAGCACTATCAACAACAAACGGATATTGTTACAGTATAACAAACGTATTGATTAATCAATACTAACAAAATTAATAAATAAATTACTTACTTAGTAGGAACAAGTCTACATCTGGTAATGACAGGTATTAGACCTATAAGAATACAGAGGACGTACAAGAAATGAGATCGTCTAAGAATGAGAAGCTTAAATAGCAAAACATTGGAGATCAAACTTAAAATAGTGGTACCTAAGTCTTCCAAACAACAGAATGTTGCAGGGGTGTTGTCTATCACCTCTCTTCTTCAAGATATATGTCTCTTTTGACTTCAGGAAATGGACGGATAATTATAATTTATTGCTATCGGGAATAATCTCTTGCTAGGATATCGGCGACACTTTCGCTGTCGACCAGGTTGTCATATCAGAGGACTCTGATGACACAAGGAACATGACTTACAAGCTCAGAGTAGAATGGTTAGAAATAAACCTTGATAAGGCGGAGTATCTCGTAATGGCGGGTGAAGGAGAAGATTCAGGTAAAAGGAACGGTCTATATAAAACTCTACTGAATGTAAGAGTTTACCAAACTTCCAAAATAATGTAAACATTATGTGCGTAACCTAGATAGTCAAGGAAAAGCTCTCATATGGCAGCTGAATAGAATATTAAATCAATAAAATTAAAAAGAAATTAATAGGATTTAATGAATACTAGACAGTATGAAAAGATAATTATAATTAACAATCATCAAAGGTAAAATTTGGCGTTAAAGTCTGAAACTCAATAATAAATAATGCCTTTTATAAATTCTTAATAAATATATAATAATTAAAAAATAATAAATAACTCAATAAATAATAAATAAATAAAATCTGGGAAAAAATCTGCTTTTGAAATAGACACCTTTAAAAGACGTTGTCTTATTTTAAAATGTAGCAAATACTACTTACTTACTTACTAGCCAACGCCCACCCTTGGCTGTTGAGCCATTAGGCGACGCGCTGACCAGTAGCGTCGGGCTTCGGCGATCTCGGTGTCCTCGTTGGACGGGGTGTGGTCCAAGGCCGGGCAGTCTCTCAGATGGTCGGCGTCCATCGTCGCGTGGCCGCACAGCTGGCACTCAGGGGTTGGCAGCGCACGGAGGCGGTGCAGATGTGAAGCGAGATAGTCGTGTCCGGTTTTTAGTCGGAAGTTGGCGACACACACTGCACGAGGGAGGTTGGGGTTGATTGGACCGTCGGTGACGAGGCTTTCCCATTTTTTACCGGTGGCCGCCTCAGACAGTCTTCGCTTATTCCATGTGCTGACGGCGTAGTTTATTTGAGCTTTGGAAGATTGTAGGGACTGCGGGCGGGTAGGCTGGTATAGGGTTGTGCCTTGCTTGGCCAGTTTGCCCATCGGCCTCCTCGTTGCCCCAGATGTTGACATGACTGGGTATCCATTGGAGTTTTAGGATCCACCCTCGCCTCGCCAGGGTCTCCAGTTTCCTTCTACAGTCTATAGTCCTTTGGCAGTCGGTTTGAGAGTTCCGTGATAGACTGCGTATTGCGGCCTGCGAGTCGACTAGGAGCATGGCTTTTGAAGGGGGAGGTTTTTTTTCCAGTTCATCAACGGCAGCGTGAACTGCTTCGATTTCCCCATCGTAGTTACTAAGGGGAACTACTGCCCCCCCATTTCCCACGGCAAATACTGCCATCAAGGAAAGGTTGAATGTTAGAAATTACATCACAAGCAGTATACAAAGAAAGTACTAAATAGTGTGGTCGCCTCAGAAGAATGCAGGAAAGAATACAGTCCCTGAAAATATTTTGTTGGCTATCTATAAAAAGTAGAAGATGAGGTTGACCGAGGTGGACAACGTTAAAAGAAACTGTGAAAGAATGGTGGATAGCCAATACGAAGATACATAAAACAAGAAACATCGACGTATTCAATGTGGCAGACGGAAACAGCTGCCAACAACCTACATACATATACTGTAGATATTGTATTCATAATGCTCATATCTTTCGTGTATATATTTTTATATATATCAGGTATAAATTAATATTTGATGATGATAATTGGATACTTGGATGATACTATTGAAACATTGTAATTCACAAAAATATAATAAAAATATATTCTTGTAAATAATTTTGTTACTATCAATAATAATAGTAAATATTGGTGTCCTATAGACTACTACATTGCTTATGTCAATAATGAAAATTGTTTTCATAGTCTGTACTTAGATATATCACTACGAGTATTCCACACTAGCCCCGTCTTTTGTGTCCATTTTTGTTTCTTTACATTACTTAAATAAAGACATTTGAGCCCCTCAAATCTGCAGTAAACCTTTTATGTGCGATAAAAAAAAATGTTATTTTTATATCGTGTATAGGTAACTAACAACGATACAATTTTTCAAATCCAGTTATGAAGAATTAACTTACATGTGCTTAGTTTACATTGGTCGTATTATGTAAGTTTTTTTGGTTGTTCAGCGTCGTTACGACGTACTGAAAGCACCATTATATCTCTTGTTTGGTATCTTACATTGGAAAGCGGTACTTTGTTCAATAAAATTTAAGCGCTGTGTGGTTTGTTAGATAAAAGGCTATTACAGAGCTCTAAATCGTTGTTAATGGACGCCAGCAGCCACTTTGGCTGAGTCTACATAAGCCGCCCTAAACCGCGTATATTTGTTGATAATATCATTGTTCGAAGCTTAGTGTTATTGTCTTCCGTTTGTTCTCAATTTGCTTTGAAAACTGTTGTATTAACGCTTTTCACTTACGCTGGAACATTTTAAACGTATTAAACCTTTGTACTTAGCGTTAAAATTTTTTTTTTTTTTTTTTTTTTTTTTTTTTTTTTTTTTTTTTTTTTTTTAAGACCCGAAGATGTCAGTAATGACGAAAAGCTTTGTCTAAATAATAAAAACAATTATAGCAGTTTAGCAATTTTATAAAAGAAAAGTAAGGATGGCTGCTAATTTAAACAATACGAAGAATAAAGTTAAAATTTCAATTTCGTTTAATTATTAAAGAGCTCATCATTCTGTTTTCACGCAGGACAAGTGTCAGTTTTAAATAATAAAGTTATTTAAAACAATAGTGTCGTTTATGTTAAAACATATTTAGTAATTGGTTTAAAAGACCAAACAAATTCCTTGCAACGCCGACGACAGAAACAGAAGAAAACATTGTATGGCATTTTAGTGATTATACCACTAAGCGTCCATTGCGGCATTGTAACGTAAAATATTCCTTAACAGACTCGTTTTTTCTTTAACCAACATAAATAACTTTGCAGACAATCTTTTGCCAAGAGGGAAGTAACTTAATTCAATTGTACATCAATCGTAATTAAGAGAATAAATATTATCAATTTTTTTAACAGCCAGATCGACTATAACAGTTTTGTTACAGTTTTCGTGTGATAATCATTTGTTTCAATTATTTCCTAAATTGAAGTTTAAGCTTCAATATTACAACAGTTATAGTTTTATTTGCCAAGTCTATTAACTTATCATCATTGCCTAGAATTGTTTTATCATTTCTTGATTGGAAGGTTGTAACATAACTTTATAAGTTATCAATTAATCACATATTATATACAATCGTAAATAATAGAAATGAATTATGAATAGTAATAGTAAGTAAAAAATTGTCATGTATGTAAAAAGGAAAAAGTGTAGAATAAGAATGAATAGGGTGAGGCCCAATGCGCCGACATTCTGGCGCCAGCCAAAATAGAAATATAATAGACGTCTGTACCTTGCATGTCGTAAAAACATAAAATGCTTTGTATGATGAAAACAGCAAAAAACGCGTAAGTCCCGTTAGAAAGGCGAGGCAGTGACCTCCAAAAGACAATAGGCTACACCCCGACATAAAGTGTGAAAGTTAGAAAGTAGCGTCGTTTTTAACAAGTTAAACGGCCACGCGGTAAAGAAACGTGCCCGCAGTCACTCAACCAATAAACGAAAGCGTTAGTAGAGAGCGCGAAAGAACAGCGATGTATGACTGGGTATATTCAAACATACCGGGGAAATTTTCAAAATAGAACCAATGGGAAAGGAATCAGCTATGACGGAAGAGAAGGTATCTCCAAGCAAACTATAAAAAGAGATGAATGTTAAAAAATCGAGAAAGTCTAAAGTTAAATTTTGACATACACACGGGGAGTCAGTAGAATAACTTAATCAATGTAATTATAATGGCAACGTTACTCCAAACTTGTAAATAATGTATAGAGTGTTATGATAAAGAGTAGAAGGGAATAAGTAGTATCGTGGAATGAAGAATATATAGATTAGTGCGCGCAAGTACGAGACAAGAAAGTATTATTTATTATGTGCGCGTAAGTACGAAGCCAGAAGTATATTTATACATATGTGCGCGTAAGTACGAAGCAAGAAGTATAGTTATACATATGTGCGCGACGATAGTTATAAACGGGAACGTGTGATGCGAAAAGCAAAGCAAGGAATAAATCAAATGTGTTTATTAGTGAAGTGAAGTGTAGTGAGTAATGTGGAGACATCAGTCATCTCAGACGAATCCTCCAAAACAAGTGACAGAATACAATAATAACAATTTATAAATCAATTAATTTCAAAACATAGTAATTAATGTCTACCGAACTTAAACTCGTCTCATTCTAAAAGATCCCACATTTCGTTCAGATCCTAAGCAAAGTAATTTATGTGTTATCACATGTCAAGAAGGATACTAAGTAGATACGTAGATATAGTTAAGTCGCTATAACGAAACGTAATAAATAAAATAAGATATAGTAACTATTGGAATCAAGTAAGAGGCTAATTAACTTACAAATGTTAATATATTAATAAATTCATATTGCTTGATGAAATATTGTGATGTGTGTTGATGAAATATTTATGTTGTATGAGTAAGTGTAATATTGCAAACTAGTAATTCAAGTTATGTTATGAGTAATTGTAATCCTGAAGATTATTAATATTAATTAAATTAAAATTTTGTTTTTAGTAAGTAATTGTTAGTTATATGCTCAATAATTCAATTGATATCGTATAAAGTAAGTGTAATGCGGAGAATTAGAAATTTAGTTTACATGTCTGTAATATGAATGATTCAGTATAGAATATTACTAGAATCTGAACGAGAAAGAGTCACTATTTGATAAACCCTGAGGTACTCTGTTCTGGCGCCCAACAGTAATTATTGATTTGACATGATAACGAGCAGATATACTTAGTTAACAGACACAATAACATTCGTAGAATTAAGAATCTTGATATTTAGCGCGAAACATGAAATTAAAACTCTTTATATTTGGCACCCTGAACGAGGGGTATCCCAAAGATTATTATAAGGTATGCAAAAAGGTATTTTTACAAATCTTTGGCATATCTTTGGCCTTTTATTTTCTGTCTTATGGTATTCTTCACTTCCTTTAGGCTTCACTTCCTATTCGTTATCAAGCCAATTGTATTTATTTCTGCAGCAGTGATTTTGTTTTACCCATTTTGGTATGTTTGTTATTCTACGTTCCTGTTGCTATCTCAGTTTTTAACATTTTTACATTCCTGTTTGTTTTATACCATTTCTTTTTTTTTACTTCTCGATATTAGTAAAGTATTTAATTTTCTTACATACAGTTCTTTATTCGTCACGTTTTTTGTTCAGTTGATTTCACATTTTTACTCCCAGCATATGTCGATGCTGTTGTCAGTTTGGTCTCTAGACTTTATAAAACCGATTAAACAACATCACTGAGAGGATTAGCGTACGACTTAATTTTTTTCTATTTTTCAAGATAGTCGTATTTTATACGCAAATTTGATCTTTTATCTAAAACTGCATTGTAGGAAAGGTTGTTTTAAAAGTAATGTTTTAAATAGTTCTACGTTTACATTATTTATTAATAAAGCACTTTTTACAATAGTCTCAGTGATCGTCGCATGGTACAGTGGAAAACAATGAAGACACCAATTAAGTCACTGATCGCCAGCTTTAATTTTCAAAATTATCAACAATTATTTAATTAATAATTTTTAATCAACAAGATAGTCTCTTATAAAATTTTAAGTAAAAATTTTCCACACCCAGTAATAATGTCAACTATAAAGAACTCACTAATTATAACACAACAACACTTCGCTACAATACTTCTACAAACACTCGATCCGCGCTAAAGAAATCGCTCAACACCACTGAACTTACAAGCCGGCTTCTATGTCTTTTTATAGGTAGCGCACGTCTTCTAGAAATCTTCATCTTCAATGTGCACGCCACTTAATGCTGACGCTAATGCGTATTTGAAGTGGCCTCTTGAAGAATCTAGAACAAACTTAAACGCTGCCTTGACTGTGGCAAAACCTGGCTATTTGGGGGGGGGGTGAAAGAAGGTTCTCGGCTGTTCTACGCGGTTTGATACGATTCTCGTTAAAATACGTTTAATAATTGTTAGATATACAAAATTTTCTATTCCACTTCATACAGCAAGGTTTTCGTCTGTATATCATTTCTATTTTCAAAGTTAAAGTGAATACATCTGTCGACAATCACTTTTGTCCCTTTCAAAATGGAAAGGCATACTATGTGCAGTTATTATGCTGATTTAAACTACCATAGCTATTGCAGTTAGGGCACAATCCACGAATTCCTGTTCAGTGAGACAATGTCTCTCAGGTGTCATTAATTCAATTATGAGTTGTCGACTCGCACTAGTATGCATACCAGGAATAATGCAGAATTATATCTGTTCCAACAATGTTGTAGAATTTAAAATCGTATATCAAATAGATTTGTGTGTGTGTGTGTGTGAGAGACACGATCGTGGGTTTTGAATTTTACCGGTTAGATTTAATTAAATTCCTGCTCGTACATATTGTGTACTAGTAAATATGAAAGTGCGTGGAGTTTGAATTGGTCTGTCTGGAAATATGTTAATGTACATAGAACAAGCCCATGAGCTGCATTCTGATCAAACAAATTCTATCATTCGTATCATTTTGCCTGTACAGATGTAATGGTGTTACTTATTTTAAGAATATGTCAGCTGCAATAAAGAACTATCATTTTGCGTTTTTTATGAGTGTGCAGTATATGTGAGTATACAATAGAATGAGAGCACAAGGAGAAAGTAAAAGGGGAGAGAGAGTCCGTGTCTGTGAGAGTGAAGGAAGAGATAAACGGATATAGTTGGAAAGAGATATCCAAATTTTACAAAACAGAAATAAATGTTGTTAGAGTTGTGGCATAGGTCGTCGTGGTTGAAAGAGTAGAATTAAAAAACTATACACCATTGAAATCAGTATTTCAAAAGGTAATAACATTTAAAATAAAGTGTCGTCAATTCTAATAACACACACTGCAGCAGCACTACTGCAGCACTGATCCCTCGTTACGTTTGTTCGTCCCGAACTGGCAAATAGTCTCTGCAGTAATATTTGGACAAGCGATCTAAATAGTCGACTTTGAATTTCCATTGCTTTTTTCGTTGAACCCGATAAATAACATCCTTGGTTCTCTTTCTACGGCTGTAATGGCCCTCCCAGTTATCCTAAAGTTTTGTGGGCCGACCGCAACTTATACAATCAAACACGATATCCTTCTTCAAGGAGGAATCCTTTTATTGCAAGTATAGTACTGCGTTTTCATTTTGTAACTGGTATCTTCAATCGGCCTCTTATTAAACCATTCATTTATCGCAGTAGGTTCTCCAATGACAAAGAATAATTCTTGTGTTCTTGGAACCTAAAAGTCTTAGGTGTTAGGTGCAATTAATCTGTGAGTTTTAGGTGTTCCGAACATTGTGTCCATAAGGAGATGATTTTCCGGCTCAACTACTGGTTTTGCTGTGTCATACTGGTCGTGTCGTGTAGGGGACATTTTATCTACAAGCCATCAGGAACAATCGTATGCGCTGACACCAATCTGTTAGCTTCTTGTCGTTAACCTCTGATAGATGCTGCTCAAGTGTTATGTTAAGGCTCTCGATCTTTGGATCAGATTGAGGATAGACAGGCGTTGTCAGGTGTTTTGAATACCAAGTAGATGACATAATTCTTAAGAAATTATATGAATATCTAATTATACAATTAGAGATTCCCCTTTCCAATAAGAGTGTTTTTAGTCGGTCTTCTGTTTTCTTGTCCTATCGTTTTTCTGCTTCTTCTGCTTCCCGTCGGCAATCGTTCTTCTTTTGTAGTAATAACGCATGTAAAGCGTCCATTACCTTACCGTTATCTATTCTTTCTATTGTTCGAAATAACTTGACACAATTGAATTAATCACGCACAATAAAGTTTCTTAAGCTATGTAGTTTCTCTGGTTCTTTCCAATAATTGTAACATAGTTACATACATGTACTTTAATGTGGATCGAAAGTATAACGTCGGTGCGATGCGGATGTTGTAGTGGGGCGAATAACTTAATTACAGTTTGTCTCCTGGCTCCTGCACTCGCTGTTGTCATGGTGACAGGACCGCAAACGTTACATTACTGTCAGTTTGGACATACAAGCGTGCGTGCTGAGAATATAGGCATAGCTTCGAACATTGTTATTAGTGAAAACAATATCAAGTTAACTTAGAAACCTTCTGTTAATAACAGAGAAACTGAATTGCATGAATAACGAGTAACAGACAAATGACAATAGCAGAAGACTTACTGTGATCAAGAGAATTAAATACATATTAGGTAGTTATACTTACAGTTGTATTAAAATCGTACGTAATGCAACGGAAATACTTATTTTTATAAATTTATGAATCACAATTACCCTTTCCTTGAAACACAAACGATAAGCAAGCTTACTGCTACAACTCCCTTGTATAACCGTTGACGTCGGCAATCAGAGGACCGTTATCGATTGATAAATAGATTTTTAGCTCCATCCATGTAGTTGCGTTCTTGACGTGTTTCTTTTCTTACGTAAACAAAGCAGAATACAACGACACGATCGGTTTCAGTGTGTATGAAGTCAATGGGTACTAACCACGGTAAGGCTGCGTCCCCGTCTAGCGGACTGAATACTAATCATACAATACCGTTTTACTTAGTCGCCTTTAAAAATACATTATTATGTCAAGCTTTCCGAATGTACACATTGTGAACGAGGAAACTGTACAATGTACAAAATCTCCTACACAAAAGTCTAGCCTACATATAAAATTTATATCACAAAATTAAAATTTAATTAATAAAATCTTGTTAGCGGTTATAGTCACGAACAGAAATAACAGAAATTATTTTTTCCGATTAGCGCTTTCATGCTTCACAGCTCATCATCAGATCGGAAAGGTGTATTTCCGATCTGATGATGAGCTGTGAAGCTTGAAAGCCCTAAACGGAAAAAAATGTTTCTACAGCAGTGTGCAACAAAATTAAAAGTAGAATAACAGCGAAGAAAGTACACCAATTACTTACCACTGAAAATTCTACATTCAATACAAAATACTAACAAGAAAAGACAAGCGTAATAGTGTCACACAAAGTGATTTCCCTCGAGTGATACTTTATAAGGAAAACAAACTCTTTAACTAAATGTATTGAGAATAGTAAATTGACCTGTAGATGTGACATGTAACCGACGGGCAACATAAAATATGTGGTTTGTGATATTCCGAACATCTGTGTTTAAATGACGCTTAGGTTTACAGAACGGGTTTCTTAGAAATCTTGGAGAGTGGGCAGAGCTTACACTGTGTTGTTTTCCTCCCGTTTGTGTGATAATATTTACACAAAAAAAGTTCGGAACTTTTGTGAATGTTTCAGAATTATTTCTGTAATTGCTTTTCTTCTCTGTCTCTCGATAAGAGTACGTTGCTCACTTGCTTAACGACTGGTTTTCAGCAAGTAATTTTGCTCAGGCCTACGTCTGTGAACTGCGTAGTCTAAGGCTGCTTTCACACCAACCCATGGTATATAGTACGTGAAGTAGTATGAGTTAGTTTTCTTATTACTCATTAGTTTATGAGTAGTATTCGAAACGTATAGTTAATTACAGATTATCAGCTGCACGTCGAACTGTAAAATGTGCATTCGGTATACTAACTAAAAAAGTTGGCATTTTTCAGAAATCTAAAGCTAGTAATGTAGCTTTAGCTGAGGCTTCAATACGAAGCGCATGCGTGTTACACAATCACATAAGACAAATAGAGGGAGATGGTACTTTAGAAAATAACTTTTTGGAAGAAAATAGAAGCGTGAATGATCTTCCATCTCTAATTCCTACATCAGTTCACAGAGGAAGCGCAGAAGCCATAAAAATTAGAGGAACACTGAAGAATTATTTTATGTCTCCAGTAGGTTCCGTGCCTTGGAAAATGAAAAAACGTATTCATAAATATTATTAGCATTTTTTTAAAACCAAACACATTACGAATACTTTAGAATTTATGACAATTTATGTTTGAAAGTTAATTTAAAAATAGTGTCTAAATTTGTATTTTGCATTATCTAAAGACCTATTTATTTATAAGAATCATTGTATTACGATTTATGCAGTAAACGCTATTGGTTTTACTTTATATTTGATTCATCATGTTAATGTATTTATTTATTTCCTAGTTATTCAGTTACATTCTATAAAACAAATAAACTTACCTGTAGTCTCAAATTCAACAGCAATAGCTCTCCATATGCTAGCAATAGCATCTTTATTTCGATGCTTAGGATGCTTCGCATCGTATATCTCACTATTGTCTCTCACTAAAATTATTAACTTTTCAATATCCATCGTATATGTGGCAGGAGGTTTGCAAGAACAGAACATCAGACAAAACAGCAGCATGTAAAGTGATTACAAGACGCACTCGAAAGTGATCAGGTGACGAAAATTCGACCGGCTGAGTCAACGCCAGTCTTGACGTGACTGACCTGGACTGGATTTGACTGGACTGACTCAGTATGAAAGAATGTAATGCGTCTCGCTTTAAAACAGTACTGAACCAGTCGGCTGAATCTAGGAACGTCTGACGCGACTGGACGTGACGGGACTGGACTGGGTTGGTGTGAAAGCAGCCTAATAGAACTTGCAGATAAATCTCGAGCGAGCAGTACCAGCTAGCTAGCGACTGCGAATGTATACTTCAACCTTAAACTGAATACCTATGAATTTCCTATTACAACCAGTATCTTTCCCTCCGCTTCCCAACTATATATAACTTGCAGCTACGCCATGGGTTTAGCCATGGCCGGCTCTAGTAGAAGGCTGGAAAATTAAACGTGGCAACACTGAAACCAGCTGATATTCTGAGGCCGACTAGACGAACGCTTAATTTATGTATTTCAATAATCAAATTGCGTCATTTTTAATTGCCGGTTAACAGAAGTTTTTTAATTCTTCTTTTTTTGCAAATTAAAATTTTATTACGTAAAATACTGTAATATTATTTAAGGAATATAATGATTAACTCATTCATATGATACGAATTCTATAATTCGAACAAAATAAATTCATTAGACCTGACACTATTTTCCTAATTTCTTAAACGTATAATACTAAGTGCCCACAGACCTATAATTAGATTTAGCTATAAATAGGCCTACTCATGATTTTAGTTGTGCTACAGAATTAAATCAAAATATAACATGTTCACTTTAGCTATATATATAGGCCTCAGACGCAACGTTGCCACGTTTAATGTTCCGGCCTTCTACTAGAGCCGTCCATGATGGTTTAGACCTATATGTAGATCTTATTAGCTCACGTATTGCCGTTAATATTTGACACTCTAGTACTAGAGGTGTAGTTTAAACATTACGTAATTTGAATTTTTAAGTGTTTAGGTTTTTTCGTTTTTTAATTTAGAAAATGTTATACGTTCTGGTGGTGGCGAAATATTTTTTAGAACATTAATTCAGCTATGGCTAACATTAGATTTTCCAATTATACGTCACCGTCCTAGTCTGAAGAACTCGACAATTGAGTCACTAAATGCACTATCAAAATTGTGTTACAGTACTGCTGAAAAGAATAAGCCATTTCATTTTTTTGAAATGTTTTATTTTTGTTAGGGCCTCTGCCAGTCGCCTCTGCCAGTTGACACACTGAGGAAGCATCAACGTAGAATCGACGAAACGTTATCTTTTTTATTATACAAAATCGAAAATATTGTTGTTTATATTAAGAATCCCTCCGAAATTTACGATGGACAGTACCGGAAATGTATTGGGTTCTAAAAAATTTTCCTTATTTTTCTGCCTTTTAAAGTTTAAGGAAATCAAAAATATATAATTAAATAGATCTTAGTTATATAGATCGTAAGGAATAGTTTTTCCTCGTTTAGAGATTAACTGTCCTAACACTAATTGCCAGAGTCAAGAATTGTACGTATTATGCCATTTAAGAATGATAAGTTAATTATACAAGGTATGCACTACAGCTACTGTTTATTAGCTTACCTGTTAACGGTTCGTGATATATACCGCTCGAACAAACAGAATAAAGTACCATGCGCTAAAGCGAGCCGCAAGATATAGGTCAAATTAAGAGCACAATTCGTATCCATAGCAACCGACCCATGTTCACCGCTAAATAAACTGCATATTTCAATTTGCATTTTTTGACGCCTTTCAGTACGCAAATCACTGGATGTTCTCTTTATAACGTAAATTATTTATTACATTTCGCGTATCTTGTTTTCCGTAAAGAGTTTTCTAATCATGTACTAACTACTTTTTACATTAAACTAAGTAATGAAATTTAAATATAGAAATATAAAAGCCATTAAAGAACTAATATGTGTTATAAGTATTGTTACAACACAAATAAGCCACCCCAATACCAGGGATAAAAAAGATGAATCATGAATATAAAAAAGTAATTCGTATAAAATAAAATGTTTAATATAATGAAAATAAAATGACAATGACACAACAAACGACGACATGACCTAACCCAAGTGATTGACCAAATAAAAAGAACCAAAAGAAGAAGGGAAAAGACGAAACCCAAACAAGAATAAAACCAATTGAAGAAAGTGAATGACTCCATACAACCAAATAAAATGAAACCAAATGAGAAGGAGAAAACCAAAATAAAATGAAACAAAATAATGTGAAAGTGAAGAAGGAAAACGAACATGAACCTAACCAAGTATAAAGGAAACAAAGTGAAACCAAATGAGAATACACAGGCAAATAATATAGAATGTGAAAAGGAGAAATGGTACACTCATAAGTAATATTGGAACGAAACCAATAACTAACCAATATATATAATAATGATTATTATCGATTGAAAAATAAATGTAAATGATTTGATAAAACCCAATAACGTAATGTGAAAAAATAAAAGTACACTAACCCAAGAATTAGAGTTAGATGTAACAAAAAACTCTATAACGACATAAACTTATTAATAATGTAAATAATATTTGTAATGAGAGAGATAGTGAGATAGTGAGAATATAAAATCAACTAAGTGTCAAAGAAAAAGTAATTATAGGGATTACCCACTAATAAACACTTAATATAAACATTTAAGGAGTGCAAAAGTGAAAGTGTAAAACCGCAAAATAATTAGAAACCATATTAATAAGGAAAAAACACTTAACAATCTATAAACAAACTCTAAATGATTAATGGCGAACCATATTAATAATTAATAATGTTGTTAATGATAGTATTAGGAGTAAAGAGATAATAACCTGTAATGAACACTAAATAGTGATGGTGACATTATTATTAAAATAAGAATCTTATTATTAATAAAATTAAGTTAAATTGTATACACTAGTATTTAAAAGGGAGAATCCCTTGAAAGGTAAACAGTTGGTGTTACCATGGATTGAAGATAGAGATTATGTAAGAAATAAAAAATTAGAAATGAAATCAATAAATACCCAAGTTATAAGGGATAATTAATTGAAAAAGATAAAAGGAGTGATGATGTTTATCACCCAAAAAATAATAAGGAATGAAATGAATTGTAAACAAACATTACCTAATAACTGTTAAAAAATTTGTTTAATTAAATTTATGAATAGGATATGGCTGGAGGAATTGTACAGACCATAGGCCTAGATGTTATGTTTTAATAGTAAGTAATAGCCATATTGTTAACAATATAGATATTTAAGAAGTAGATATTGGGCAAAATAGATAAATAAGAAGTTAAATCAATACAAAAATAATAACACTGGAAAATCAGTTAGGAAATAATTAACAACCATGATGTAGAAAATAATAAAAACCTACAAATAGTATAAAATAAATTCCAAAACACATCAACAAATAAAACAACCCATTATAATAACAAAACAAAACGCGTTAAAGTAAAATGAGATATAATCTGTATAAAATAAGTAAAAATAATCAATGGCTGCTTAGGCCTATGAAATGCCTAACTGCCAAAAACAAATAACTACAAATTGTATAAAATTAATAATTTAACAAATCCAAGGCGAGTAACCAGCCAAGGATAATTTGTAAATCATATTAAAAGAAAAATGTTAAAATAAGGACTTAAATTAAAAGAGAAATGTAATTAGCAAATATTAATATAATTGTACAAACGTTAATATCTTATAGAACCCAACCTTATGGGATATCAAAACAATCTTTGAAAGGAAATAATAACAGTAGTGATAATATTTAATACATAGGAAGGAATACAGAAGAATAAAAGCATTTAGAAGATATACAGTAATTTTGAATAAAAATTCAATTTTGATAACAATGGTTATATGCCAAGATTAACCAATCAGACGTTGGTTACAAATTTTCCGTTAATTTATAGTACTCTCAAAGTGACGCTCGTCAAGATTAGACGCCAAATATTGAATGACCTAAATTTTCATTTTAAATGTATAAAAGTAATCAAAATTCAAAAACATGAACAAGTAAGAAGAAGACGAGGAACAATAATAGTTAACTGATGCCGAGGACCATTTTACCTGAGAATTAAATGAAAAAATGACTACAACTAACATGAAAAGGACGCAAGACATACTGAAGATTATTGAAAACTGAACACGATTGCAGCCCAATTACATTACGACTGAACGACTGTTTATACCAAGTCGTCTGATTTGATAAGTATAATTGAATTACCCAATTTCCTGAAATAAACTCACTTTAAATATTTCTCACAATTATCTGAACTCTCACTATAAACTGAATATAATTTCTTTCAAAGATTAAGTAAGATAAACCAACACTGAAAATTTATTAATTAAGGAAATAACCTAGCCTTAGATTGCGAACTTTTGAAACACTACAGTAACAAATTGTAGCCACACTTTATATTATTTAAGTACGAATAATGCAAGGTAATGTACTTTTTATTGTAATCATAAGTAATGTTTTTCTCATAATCAAAAGAACCTAGATTTTAAACGGAACAGATTGTAAACAAACTAAACTGTAGCCATCTTAGGCCGTATGAATCGTTCCAAAATCGATTTCGCCAAACCCTAGAGAAATTGTCTCATATCAAATGTCGGTGCACAATTTATTGAATAACCAAATATAATTTTCTTGTCAACCTGAATAATTACCAATCAATCATTAAAGAAACTAGTACAGAGTGTAACCATTGTTTTTATTTCATAGGGAAGTGTATTGAATAATTTGTGCATTTTAGCGAACTTCCAGAATCGACGGCCAGCGCTCTCGCTGCAACTCGACAAACTACCGGCTTAATTCAGTAGGTCGTACGAAGGCGGGAACAAATTTGAATACTCCCGGCCGTCATAGATTGGAACACTTTCTTTCACGTTATTTATTAATTTAATTGTTTTAAATAAACAATTTGGCGCCACCCGGGATTATTAAACCCCTATGAACAAACAAGTAAGGTTTCCACTCGCGTTGTACTGGTAATTTGAAACATCGCTGCGGACTTCGTTAGCGCAAAACATTGAAGTAACGACAACAGTGTGAGGCGAACACACGACATATAGATTTTTACAGAGACGACTACATCTATTCGTTACAGTATTCATCATTAAGGCAGAAACCTACTATATAAAGTGGACTGGTCATTGGTAATTTATGGCAAATATTCAGTTGCTGTAAGGCACATGAATGTGTCGTGCTAAAACGTAATGAAAGCCAAAAGTGAAATAATAAAATATATAGTGGAAATAGTTCTAAATGTAAAAAACAGAATACGAATAAAAAGTTAACAGCATTAATAAAACGAGTGTGAATTTAAATAAACATATGGCAAAATTTATCAATTCCTTAAACGACTAAAATATATTACGACAATACACAATTCAGAATACGATAAACTATAAGAAACTAAACTGGAAGAGCCGTATTATGCTGAACAAGCAGACTAACAAATAACCAAATATAATTTGTATATTGGACGCAGGATTTAAATATAAACATTATGCTTACGTGTAGACTTGATCCTTAATGACCAAAATGAGTCATTATGATAATATATAAATCGTTATTGTTACAGTGTACAAGCACACGCTTGCGTATGTATTCGAGATGAAGTTTACATAGAAAGTATCTACTGTAGGATGACTACAATGCTAGGTACAGTAGGCATTTATGGGACGCTCAGTTTGGATAAGCGTAAATTCTGGAAACCCAATATATATTTTCGTAAGACGTGTTTATTAAGTTTATGTTTAATCACACGAGTATTGATTACAAGATTCACTACATTAATATATTCAATCAAAAGTACAAAATTACTTTCCCAGTGTACACGTTTTATATAAATACTTACTTTAAAATTTATAAATATTAAAGAACATCTTCAAAAGTCTTTAAAGGTAGCATAATGATAATACTTCTTAAAAGGTAATCAGGTTTTTCATTTGGTGTAATTGCCTTTTTGTTACAGTTTCTTCAGTATTAAAATGTTCTCAAACCTGCTCCTGCAATCTCAGGTAATTACAGGTAATTAATCGCAAAAAACGCTCAGTTTAGTAGTTTGCCGTGTTTGGGACGATTCCTTTATCGATGCGTCGGATACAAGATATTATGACGAGCTTACAACCGCCGAATTACTATATCTTACTGGTTTTCGTTTAATATCAAAGGGTAATTCTATCTATTACAATTTACTAGCTGCGTGGTATGATTTTGTTTACAGTTGCAACGGGTTTTAAAAATAAATTTGTCATGACTTGGAGTTTAGTTTATAGTTAACGTTCATTGTACTATTCCAGCCACCGAGAATGTACTTTTTGAACGGGTTTCTTGGCTGAATTTAACAATATTTAATTTTAAATAAGTGTTACATACTACGTTGTTATGCCATTCAAATTATTAATACAACTATCACTACTTATATAAGAACTACTACCCGAACTGTAGAGGCAATAATATCACGATTATTAGGCAATAGTATGGCGAAATTATTGATAACTTTACATTATTATGTTCCTACTGCAGATGTGATTTAAATTTTAAGCAGAAGCTATACAAGACGGAATGATTTTAAATGGTTCTGAAAAGTATTTTGTTTTCATTGCAGACACCAGATGGCGTCGGTCTCTCAGTCTTACGGCTCCGAGTTACATCCAATACTAATGGTATTACTTCTCGTAAAACAGTTTTATTCAGCATACAGTAGTGCATCACTTATTTTATGGTTGTTGTTATTGAACTTTTACGTCACTCCTGAAAGCCTTTCGCAGACAGAAACGTTTTACAAATTTATATATTTGTTTGACTATAAATGTCAAAATGTTTTTCCAATATTTCAAATAATTAAGTATTCGCTTTTATACATACATAGTGTAATAAAACAATTTATTCGGGTTTGAGTTTCGGGGTTACAAAAATTATAATATAACTTAAAAAAAATTTTGTTTGAAAATAAAAAAATTTATTTATTTATTTTTATATATTTATTTCTTTAATTACTAATTTATTGGATTTATTATGTTCGAATAACAATAATTGTTTTCCCGCGTTAAATAGATTATAAAATGTAATAATCGGTTCGTGGTCTTCCGTTATTCAATGATTGTACTCCTTCAATGATGTTATTCTCTTCTTCCTTGGAGTCCAGTTTTCAAATATTACCTGAAATTCTTCTATATATATGTTTATCAAGAAATAAAACTCAAAATTAGAATATTAAATGAATTTATTAATGTTATAGCGATTAATCGATTTTGAATCGATCTGCTAATCCACAACTCAAAAACTCATATCTCAGGGTGAATCTGTTTCTTTATTTAAATTATTAATATTGAATTATAGGTTTTTTTAGCTGTTATTTAAATAGTCAGAGAAACGGTAACGCTGAAAAGTATGACACTTACAATAAAAAAGTTTTTGATTATAAAATAGAAATAATATTTAATATACAAATGTTAGTAATATTTAAATTTTTCGAACCAACAGCTCTGCATAGTCTGACGTCATCACAGCTGATGCTCGAGGTATAGTATTCAAGATGGCCACCGTCTCGCTACGAAGTTACACTAAGATCCCAGTCGATTCTCCTCCAAATAAATTTTGATTCTTTATGTGTTCCTCATCATAGTAGTAGTGATTAATTTCTCTTCATAACAGTGTAATTATTCTGGATTAGTGCTCCGTTGTTTGGCTAGGCAATCAGTGTTCAAATGTGTTCTTGTTCTATTAGTTCATAAGGTTTTACAATGGCAAATTCTGTATCGATAAAATTCTGAATTAACGTTTATATTGTTCTAAAGTCTGGGTTACGCCTTCCAATCTTCATAAATAGACTAATTTATTCATTTCATTTGAACTCAGTGTTGATGACTCATATTTTTAAATTTTTCTTTTTTACTTTTTATAGGTTCAGTTCGTATCCAAAATTATATCTTCTCTTTTTAAATTTGTTAATTTGTGTGAGCTCGTTCCGATGTGTTCATCTCAACGTTTAACATACAACTAGCTCTCTTTCTTCTTCATACAAAAGGTCCTGGCTGATTTAATATTAAATTCACATTGTTTTAATCAGCTGTCACTTCAGCCTTAATTATATGTTGAACTAAATAATTGACTTTTACATTATATGATTAATTACATTTTGCTTATTATTTATTCTTATTAAATACTAATTACATCATCAATTTCCTTATTTAATTCTGCGTTATTTAATACCACATATGATATACTTTATAGTATTTTTTAACTTAAAAGGTCATATTTACAGTATATCTGGTCGTAGGCTTTAGCTATTTTACTTCCTGCCACATTACAATTTCTGTTAGATTCTAATTATCATTGAACAAGATCATTGATTGCATTATAATGGTTTGTTTTGTATAATTATCAGTAATTTTATGATTTGGTTAACTAATTTGAATATTATCTTCAATTTAGGCTTTTCCTTAGATTCCAGTGTTATTACACTTGCATTTTTTCCAGTACCTTCACAAAGTGTTGTTACAGTTATTATACACAGTTATTGATTTACATTAAACAATTTTCATCAATTTAATTAATTTCATGAACTTATTTACTAATTATAAGGTTGGTGATATTTACCATTTGGGCTATATTTTATGTTAGTTCAAATACAATGTTTATTATTATTTCAGCTTGCTAATACCCTTTCTAACATACAATTCTTATAAAATCTTAACTAAATTGCCCTTACTTAATTACAATAATGTTTATTATTAACTGATATCATTAAAACACAATAAAGATATTATATAACAAAAATAGACTCAATCTCAAGCATTGAAGCCTTGAGTTCAATGAACTGTTAACATCAACAAAACACATCTGTTTTTTATTTTATTTTATTATTTAAATAGTTTATTAAACTTAATTTTTATCCAGTCTTTTGCTGTTTTTGTTTTAGTTTAGGGATTTACCCTTGTTCACTTCACTATTTACTGCATTCTCTTATCTTATTTCTATTCATTTTATCTAGTCTTGTAAGATAAAGGATATCACTTACATGGGATCATCAAGATTTGCTTGTCATCATAAAAATAAATTGCACTGGTCCACTGTTAATCATATGTCTAGAAATTTTACTTACATCTACTTTACATTTATTCTTATTTTATTGTATTGTACTTTAATTATGGACATTTCATCTTTTTTGGGGGTTTCTATTTTTATAATATGTGGTTGTTTTTTCCAAAAGTTATCCTTTTATTATGGACGTTTGTTAATCTGTGATATTTCCTTACATGCTCCTATTCTACCTGGGTATAATTACTCTATACTTTGGATTATCACTATTTTTCTATAATTTATTAAATATTGGATGGTTGTTTTTAATTCACTTTATTTCTTTGAAACCATGATTTCAATTTATTGTGGTCCTTGATTAATTTTTATAGTAATTTTCCTTTAAACCATTTTATTTTTATTCTATACATGATTATTTTTTAAATTATAACAAGGTGGATTTTCTGCCATGCTACAATAGTCTTGTATAAATTTATGACAGTTAAACACTTTTAAAGACTCTAAAAATTCTCTTTCCATTATTTTGTTTTAGTTTATCTATTATGAATCCTTATTCTTGGAATTCAATTTACTCTCCTAAAATAAAAAATTCTTAATATATCTATAAGTGTGTGTGTGCGTGTGTGCGTGTGTGCGTGTGTGTGTGCGTAGCCATTGTACGCAGTACGACTGTCTATTATCCAGCCCATCAATATTGTGACTTGACAAATTGACAAATTGCTGAAATTTGTGAATAGACAAATGAATGTAGGTCTATTCGTAGAGTTTCCCTATAATTTTACTTAAGAAAACAACACGTGTTATTTTGCTACATATTTTTAGTAGTTATAAAACTCTAGGCTTTATATTGGCACTATTTTCCATCTTGTAGCAACTAATAGACTTTTCATACAAAGCCCTGTATGAGTTATTTACATAATTAAGATCTAGTCATACGGTCAATAGGCAATTCTTGTCTACCTAAGCTCCAAGTTAATTAAATTTCTTACAAGTTTTTAATAGCACCAAGTGTGTTTTAAATCAATTTTTGTTTATCTTTCTCACTGTAAGACATGGGAAATGGATTTTTTCCGAGGCTGTCTTGAGCATAAACTCAGCTTACAAGCGTGCAGTTAGGTAGGACGATGATGGGACCACTAGTTACCCTCCTGCATCCTGCCAGGCTTTGATGCCTAGGTTCAGTAATACACGCGACATTTTATAAGGTAATTAGAATTAAGGCTATATGAGTGGCACAGTCTGGCGAAGCACTGCAGAAAGAATACACAACTGAAATTTTATAAGACCATGGTGGTATCATCTACATGACCATACGATCCTAGGAAGATGTAGGTTGTGGGACCAAATAAGGTAGCAAGGTCCGAGTGAGGTAAAATATGTACGAACAATCCTCACTTGCTACAGACTCCAGACGAAATCGAGTGGTCATAACAAGACTTCGTATCCGCCGCACGCTACTGACTAACAAGCACATCTTCACGAGCGACCCTCCTGTTAGATACAACCACTGTGTCAGCTTTCCATCTCGTTTCAGAGTGCCCTGTTCTCCATCATCTGCGAACCAAATTTATTATTCCTTCAGATGTTAGAAGAAGTTTAAATGACAGTACTGCAGTTGATAGTTCAGTTGATAGTAAAAATATAGGTACGGACTATTAAATTTATAAGAAAATTAAAAATTAAAAATTGTGTAATTTCTAGGATATTTCATGTAATGGATTGATATGTGATCGAGATTGTTATTACTGTTTTATTTATTATATATATATTTATTATTACGTAACGTGTTGTTACATTTATTGTTATATATTGTTTGTCGTTGCATTTGTTACTACGTGTTATATTTATTATTACATATACGCTTAGCATGTTACTAATTAAAAATTATATATCTGCATGATGTGTATTTATAATGTTTGTGTTTTGTGGGCAACATTTCTTATTTTATTTATATTTTGCATTATTGCTGATATTCAAACAAATATTTAATGTAGTTTTTAAATCCTACCTGTTTCTGTGTATTTTGTTGTAATGTTTGTCTTCATTAACCATCTTCTAGTTTAATATATGTTACTGTATCTGTATGAGAACTTCTGTATAATATACAAATTTATTTTTATAATTTTTGTGGTCGCTAATCACCGATGCTGTTGCATCGACCTTATAAATAAATAAAAAAGGTAGCAATGCCAAACGAAGATTATATTTTTAGTTTAATATTACACATAACATGCAAGTTTGCTTCACCCTACGAAGAACTGCTCGCCTTAACAGATTACATGCTAACTCTAAGAGTTTATTCAGATGAGTTTGCACCGCGTCTGTTTTGCCTAGTAGTTACACAATTTCATTATTCTTGGTTTACGCATGTTCTCATTACAATTTCTTGTAAAGCTTTCGAGTACGTTCGCTCTAAGATTCATGGTAAAGCTCTAAGAGGATTCATCAATGTATTTTTTATTTTTTAAATTGTACATATTATTGATATTGTTATTTTTTGGTGCAACCTCAAGGTTAGGTACTACAAGTGTGTACTTCTTAGATCTTACAGAAGCTGAATTTAAGTTGACAGAAATGTTTCCCTTTACCCATAGAAGTTCTCGTGATAAATATTTGTTATTTCTCTGTCACTTTCTTATTGGTTTCCTAAATAATTTTAGTATGGATTGACATACCAAGTTAATATGTATGCGGTACTATATGATTGTTTATAGTTGGCAGCATGTATTCATTAGTAAAATTAACATGAATTAATTTTGATTGTCTAAGTTCATTGCGAATCTGTTTGAAATTTGATTAAAAGTCGTTTGTAACTTGTCAGAACCCTTCAAATTATTATAATGTTTTTCTTGAACTAAGCAATGTAGTTAGTAGTGCGATTAAGGATTATATCTGATCGAAGTAGACTTAATTCTGAACTACTTCCATGATTTCATTTAGACCAGAATAAAAGTTGTCGTACATAGTCCAAAAATGTTTTTCATTACATAATATGGTAAATATGCGACTTTACACTACTGCGGTAAACTATTTGCAATGTGTAAAAAACAGAATTGTTTGCAACATGTAGTTCAACTAATGAGCTAAAAAAATATGCAAAAATATTCTTATGTCTCACTGAAAGATGTAATCATGAATAATATTTGATTTAATGAGTTGTTGGAATGTGATTCACAATAAATAATACTAAACTTATGTGTGCAATTTGTCGTGCACGTGAAAGACTTTATTACAAGAAAATAAATAAATCTGACTAATGGAACTAAAATAAGAGAATTAAGCCCTTTAACGAACAATGGAAATATGGATATTTTTCCAGTGTTGAACATCATAAATGTACTTGATTTTCTCCAATATCCACGATTGTCAGTGTCATCTTGAAAACAGGTCTAGTAAACAAACGCCTCAAGATTAGTAGATCGCGTAATACTGTTTTACAAACTAATGTAATTTATAAAATATTCATTGTTATTAAGTTTGTATTTAATGGAAATACAAAGACAGGTCACTTAAAGTATTGTCACTAGGAATAGAAATTATCTACACTACGACACTAGTCGAAAATACGATTAGTATTTTGTACATTATCCAATGAATGTCCAGTGCAGTATCAAGTGCATGCATTAATTTCAGTTTTACTGCTTACTTATCATCTCACTAAAAATTAATAAATTTTTTCTCTGCGTCATGGATATATTTTATCCTGCGAAGCACACTACCCACTGGCCACTAACTCAATACATTTTAAGAGCTTTTTGACCACGGTCGCCAAACAATCAAATTGTACTAAAGCATTCGCCTTGACGTTGCGGTAGCCATTCTCGTCGGTGATTTTTAAAGATAATAAAAGTATTTCTTCCAAACATAGGCCTATGTGTGTTTTACGTCTAGTTTACTGATAAAAGGGAAATAGTTTCTGACCAATAAAAAACAAACCAAATACTGTACGCAAACTGCACAAACAATTTCACTTCGTAATAAGGTATTTTGATATAATTTGGCCAGAGCCCAATGCGTATCCTTGTAATTTATTTTATCCCTAATGTCACTGAAAATATCGTGATATATATTATATTTCAACTGATCGACCACTTTGGTAACATGTAAATCCTTAAAAACGTGTATGGAAATCTGTGTGCTCTATATATTGCGCAATCTGATAACTATATAATGTGTCCAAACCTTTAAATTACTGTTAATATTAGACAACAACATTGGTTGATTTCTTAGTCTACAAAGCCAATGCAGATATTCGATAGTGTCTTTAGCGTTTTATAGACACAATTTTCTATTTTCTGTTTGTTTTAACAATTATTATTCATGTAACTGAAGATAAAAACTAGTCCCATTTATTATAACAGTCAACGTCCAAAAAATGTAAGTTGAAGATACGGGTTGCAGTAGTTAAAATGTGTGGGTTAAGTGCAGGGCAGGCCCCAGCGCTTCTGCCGCCCTGTGCAGTATTTATGAGTGCCGCCCCCTCCCTATTTTAACTCTGAACACATTCACGCACACTAGACCTACTCTAAAGATACGGCGATTGCCTTCAAATGACGACTAGGAATGTTTGCATTGTTGTGTTTATCAAATAACTAGAACTTTTTCGCGTTTACGATGCGGCGAACGGCTACAACAAAAACTGTAGAGACAATATAAAGAATTGTGAGACAAAAATGTATGCCTATGTGATGGCTTCAAATTAAAATACTAACTAAAATTCATTATGATTGAAATATAACAAAAGTAATGTATCTTATACCTTAGTTAAGAATACTCGTCTAGCTTTTGCACTGGCAAACTCCTTTATGACTTGGTTGTAATCAAGTGATTCGGCTAACTAATGTTCTATAGATATAGTCGCCAGACCACTCAGGCGAGTCTCAGACATACTTGATCTGAGATAAGATTTAATAAGTTTCAGCTTCGAAAAAGTCCTTTCTCCGCTTGCTACTGTCACAGGTAATGTTAGCAAATTTCTTAGAGCGACACCAACATTTGGCGCGAACCCATACTCTTGAATAAAATTTAAAGTCTCGACAGGCGTACTTTTAGGTTTTATAATTAAGTGAATAATTTTATTTTTTCTCTCAATTTCAAAACTTAGCGTCACGGAATCTGCGACCCTTTAAAATTTGCCGCCCTGTTTTATTATTAGCGTTTTATACATACAAATTTCTATTTTCTGTTTGTTTTAACAATTATTATTCAAGTAACTGAAGATAAAAACTAGTCCCATTTATTATAACAGTCAACGTCGAAAAAATATAAGTTGAAGATACGGGTTGCAGTAGTTAAAATGTATGGGTTAAGTGCAGGGCAGGCCCCAGCGCTTCTGCCGCCCTGTGCAGTATTTATGAGTGCCGCCCCCTCCCTATTTTAACTCTGAACACATTCACGCACACTAGACCTACTCTAAAGATACGGCTAGGAATGTTTGCATTGTTGTGTTTATCAAATAACTAGAACTTTTTCGCGTTTACGATGCGGCGAACGGCTACAACAAAAACTGTAGAGACAATATAAAGAATCGTGAGACAATAAAAATGTATGCCTATGTGATGGCTTAAAATTAAAATACTAACTATAATTCATTATGATTGAAATATAACAAAAGTAATGTATCTTATACCCTAGTTAAGAATACTCGTCTAGCTTTTGCACTGGCAAACTCCTTTATGACTTGGTTGTAATCAAGTGATTCGGCTAACTAATGTTCTATAGATATAGTCGCCAGACCACTCAGGCGAGTCTCGGACATACTTGATCTGAGATAAGTTTTAATAAGTTTGAGCTTCGAAAAAGTCCTTTCTCCGCTTGCTACTGTCACAGGTAATGATAGCAAATTTCTTAGAGCGACACCAAAATTTGACGCGGACCCATACTCGTACTCGAATAAAATTTAAAGTCTCGACAGGCGTACTTTTAGGTTTTACAATTAAGTGAATAATTTTATTTTTTCCCTCAATTTCAAAAATTAGCCTCCCGGAATCTGCGGCCCTTTAAAATTTGCCGCCCTGGGCGGTGGCACGGTTCGCCCCTCCCTGGAGCCGGGCCTGGTTAAGTGTAATAAAAGTGGATTACTTTGTAACTGACAGAAATAAACTTAGTGAAATTAATACACTATATTAATTTTTTATATGTGTGAATAAAGAAAGTCCTTCAATGTAACTAAGGGTGTACATTTTTCATAAAGAAAAATAATATAATTTAAAATTTAATTTACTCATAATACAATATTTGTTATGAGACATTCTAGTCGTTGTTCACCAGTTTTTAACGTTTACGAGAATTGTTAATGTATACTTTTATCATAGCTTATGTCTATGATCGTAGATTACTAATTCTTCAGTTAACTAATGAACGGATGATTTGCTGGCGGCATTTAAAGATAAAATAATATCCGGGATTATAGTAGAGTCGGCCTTTAAAAATGGAATATGGCTACAGAAAAAGAACATCAAGATCTGTACGAGCTATGAAGAACTTTACCTTGTCCCCTACATTGGAATTTACATATGGCAGTAGGTGGGTATATACTGAGAACTTGAAACAACAGGCGAGCACAAAACCTGTTCTCAGACATACCAAGTGGAGTGTAATGGGAGGCAGGCCCTATTGTCGGTATAAAGGTAGTGTATTGGATACCAAAACCCCTAATACGACTTTATATGCCCTAAACAAACACTTCCCAGACCTGGACACATTCCTACACAAACTAAACTGGAATTACGCAACGACAACAAACACTAGATCACCCCCTGATAGACCTGCCCGAATGCCCGGCGGTCACACTTCCTTCTAAACCGTCTTCTGACTCTTGCGGGTGAACCCCCGCCCAGGATACTACGTAGAAGACCACTCAATAGAAGGGTCCCAGGACCCGTCTAGGGTTCACCTCTAACGTAATAGAAAAATTAAAATTATATGAAAAATAAAAATAACATGAAAATAAAAAACAAAAACAACCAGTCCTGATTCTTCCTATAGCTTCTACGTCGCTACAAAAAAAACCCTGTCCTGCATCTCATCTCCCTACATCTTCAACGTCGTCGCTATCCGTAAATAAATAAAAACAAAACGCTCCATTGGTAGCCCAATTAAAACCCAACAACCTGTTCCTTAACCCGCCCATGCCCTTGACAACACTTCGACGCTTCTCACCAACTTTAGCGTGAATTGCTGCACACGACACTGGTATTACAGTCCGTAAGTTTGGCACTGATTTCCCCACCTCCCCCTCTCCATAAGGCTACAAACACCTGAAAACCAACGTCCTCCCTATTCGCTGGTAACAACACCTTCTCATCGCCCGGTCATTGCTAGCGTACACTACCTACCCACATTTCCATATCCACATAGCTGAAGGGAGCTTGCTGCAAAACAGCCCGAGAGGACCAGTCGGCCCTCTCAAATAACACAAAAAAAAAAGAAATCTCGAGCAGTGAAATACAAATGCCACCAATGCAAGGAATCAGATTAGGTAGGCGACACTGGTGCAGAAGTCAATACCAGATGCAAGCCTGTTCGTCAGTGAACAAGTTTATTAAAATTTAGTCTTTTTATACTAAGCGTATTATTTATATTATGACTCTGCGCAAATTTTAGTGACAATGAACCCTATTAAGGCTATTCATACTATTATAAATATCAAAATTTACTCTCTCTTTGCACTGTTAGTTACAAGAAATTTATATGCTTACATGCAAAATAAAATAACGAGCAGTGGAATTCCGAAAAAAAACAATATTGTTAGAAATAACATTACTAGAAAAACACGCAGTCAGTTGTCTCTTTGGAACTGCGTAGATTGTTTTTGGGTATGCAATTCAGTCGTAAACATATTACATTAATGTATTCTTGTCTACAGAATTAACTAAACCGGAGACTGTGGGACAAGTAATAAATCAGGAAAAGAGTAGAACACAGGGGGTGAGAGACCACTGCATGCCAACGTCGCCCTCCAAATGGAATTTAAATGACTTTGCCTGTCTTCACAGAACATTTAACGCTGTAGGGAGTGGTAAATCACCGTTACTCTACTGGCGGAGGAAAAGAAGGTAACACTTGGAGAAAGTATAATAAATAAAACCCCACGCACTATGAGCAAAGTAAACAAAGCGCCAGATAACGACAAATTATTAGTACAGTAACTACCTATTTTTTTGGGCAAACGTAAACAAGACATATTGTAGTTTACTTTATTTGTTTGAATAGTAGAGGATGACTTTAATTTTTTACGGCCAATCGTGGAAGAGCTTAAAGCTAAACCTATCCTGTTACTACGCTAAAGCAGTGAATGTCAGTGTGAGCTTTTCTTTTTCATAACTTGTTTGTTACTTTCACATTGAGCAAATCAACTTCACGCTGGCTCGGCGTTTATCGCATTCCGGTATCAGCTGGGTATAGAACGTGTGATTTGCAGAGATGTAACTAACTAGTATCAGTCAGAAACGAAGTACCTCCGATCTGCCCAGGGGTTGCATTAAACTAGATCAACTAGAACATACTAACTGCACGACATTTAACTTTTTCCACGAGTAGGTTGAATGCCCATGGACGAATCTCTGTAGCGTTGGAATATAAGCCTAAAGGGCGAAGAAGTGTTAAAATATTTGGAAGAGTCAGAAAGAAGGATTTGATGTCATAACTGGCAAATTGACTAATCTCTGGCAATGATGAAAAAGGAAAAGGAAAATATTTAAAGCTATACGTTTTTAATTAGGTTCAGCTTCCATGAAATTTGGTATGAATTTTGAGTCTCAACATATATTACCAAAGAAAACAATTATAGTTGTGGAATAATATACCATAAAGAATAAATTCTGCTTAAACAGGAAGAAAAATAATTCAAAAGAGGGAGATAAACGCAGGAATAAAGATATTTTATCTGTTCGAAATCTGTGACATCTCACAAAGTTAAAACTTAATGCATTGCTGATGCAGCTCTTTCCTCTACCGGAAAAAATAGTGAAAAGCAATTAGGAAACTCAAACAAGCTAGAAATAATATAAATGTGTGGGCATAGAAATGGAAAATTAAAATTAATCAAAGCAAATTGCTACACATTGATTTGCCTCACAAAAAAAGGACATATTAGGATAACAGTCGATAACACTAACATTCCATAGGCCAGCACGCCTTAGTATCTTTAAATGAATCTTAATGTTAACCTACGATTTAAGAACACCTTAAAAATAAAAGAAATAAATTTGATTTGCCTTAATTACAATGACATGTATTGTACAAGTCATAATTCTCCAACAGAACCGATTCTTTGTCTTAAACAATTCTTAAAGTATATCGTTACCTAACTACTCATTTTTGCAACAAAGATATATAACTAAAATTTAGATTTCGTAAGACAATATTTTCTTGTTTTGTAGCATACCACAATAATATTGCTAGTGGTGCATCCAGAAATAAACAATTTCATACACGAAACAATGTTATTCACAGAATTTTCAAGACGGAGAAAATGATAAAGAAAATCAAGAGGTTTCGAGGAAAGCATGAAAGGATACTGTACGCTCACGCGAACCTGAGGAAACGCAAATCCAGGACAAAACTAACATAAGGAGAAAGTCCAAAGTGTTAAACCTTTAAACTTGCATAGTGAATTATTAAACAAAACAATTAATTGTTTTATTTCACGGCATAAAATAACAGCGGATGTGCTAGAGTTTAGTCTAAGTAGATTAAGATTTTAGTGATAAACTGTAGTTTAATTATAGTAGGTAAAATACATTTTTTTATGTTTATCTAACTTTGCAATTTTTTTTTGTCCTAAGAGATAAGGCCACTGATTTTTCTTCAGTAACTAATTTCGATTTCTTTCATTCTACTCAAATACTTCTAAGACCTCCCACTCTTACATCTGGCGCACTATGGTATTGTAAAAGAACAGCAGTCTGTTTTGTGACGATTTAAAAGTAATTTAAATAGCACAAATAATTTTTTATTTAAAATGACATGTGAGAAAATATATTTAACTCTTCCCTGTGTACTTATATGCCTGTATCAACTTGTAAAAATCTCGTACGGACATGAAAATTACTCTGTATTGAAGCGAAGATTAATAATTATGATAATTAAATAAAAAGACATAATAATAATAATAATAAGAAGAAATACCTAACTCAATAAAGAAAATGTAGTATTATTAATAGTAGTTAATTAGTATGATAATAATAATAATAAAGTACGAACTAATTTTCTCTCTCCGCGCGAACAGCTCCCTCTCCCTACTAACTGCCGCAAAACCAACCCCAGTCGAGCGAGAATCAGAGACAAGGTAACAGCCTTACCGTGTGTCGCGAAGAAAAAGTGTAAATATAAAAATTAATAACGATGTAATTGAAGGTAATCTTTCGTGGTGACAGACTCCACTAGTAATTGAAATGTGGTGAAAGTAAAACGAGTTATGTAGTTGAAATGTAGTAAAATAACTAAAAGTAACTAACTTAGCCGACACATCTCTTTAAAAAAAAAAGGAAACGAAATGTTTAAATTGTGAAGTATGTTCTATCCAAACATTATAGAGTAACATTAGTGCAGTTAAAAGCAAAATGTAAAATGTAAAAAAAAAAGTGAACACCGTACATCAGGAGTGAAGCAACAACGACAAACTCACGAGCTTCAGGTAACAGCATCCTTTCGTCATGATCGCAACTAAGAATCTACAAAATAAATGGAGACACCCGAACGACATCGTAGAACTTCTAGGAAACGCAACTGAAGAGTAACAACAAGAGAACCTGCCGCTGATCACATTGTATCAAGGTGAAACCAAACCATTATACTTTTAACAATGGCAACAAAAGCAGTATATTTTTGCAAAGACTTATTCTAATCACGTAAATGTTAACATAGTAGTGTCTGTAATTACAATAATGAAATAGTAATCTGATGATAGTTAAAGGTAAAGGGTAATTCGAAATTTGAGCAAACTAATATTCCAATAGCTTGCATAATGTTGACTTATTGTAGAGCATTATTAAGTTAAAACCCGGATCCGAGGTATTTAATGTAGTTAATAAATATATAATTTTTATTTTGCTCACCAGAGTAACATGTTAAAAAGACGTAAGAGCATTCGGTGCACAACTTTTGAGTAATTTATTTTTTTAACGTAATAAAACAAAATAACAATAATATTTAAATTATTATTCAAGAAAATATAATAAAGAGATGTTTTTGCTAAATATCCAGAGAGTGAGTAAATTTGCGTAACCTAATCCTAATTCCTGTTCTACATATTTTCAGATTTGTTGGTAAGTAATTTGTACTAACAACGGCAGCCGGTTTGATTGAAAGTAACCAATTAAACTGGTTCCCTCTGTTATAATGTCTCAGACAGGAGAGACACTATAGTTTTCAAGGATTATAAAAGTAGAATATTTATTGGAAAAAATAACCTGATTAACGATTCACTTTTGTCGTAAAGTACCAATACAGATTTGTTATAATTTATATTTTGATTCCATAAACTTTACACATGCAAAGGTTTTGTGTGATGAAAAGCAAAGGGTGAGCGCGTTCAGCTGAGAGCGCTGGGTCGCTCCAAGTATGCACGAGGCTGAAAATGAACACGCGTAGGCCTACATACCGCTATGTTTATAAGAATCCGTAACCTGATATGCACAACGTTTTTATCAAATAACATGTAAATAAACAAATGTATAAGAAATTCAATATGTAAGCCTCTAACTATTGATATTACTATAACGTACCTACGTTATAGTACCGGGAACCTGTGCTTCATTGGCTCTGGTCAATTACACAGGCTGCCATAGACTTAACCAACTTCTAATTAAACACATATAATTTTGAGATATCTCTATAATTGAAGGAAAATGGACATGGGTTCCTGTTGATGTATTCACTCAGTTTTGTGTGTTATATAATGACATCTCTTTATTATTCTATAACCTTAAAATCTCTACATAATGTTTTCAACATAGCTGATTCTTAATTTACAGATTACAGTTTACAACATATATTTCAGAAGGGCCCTTTTGTTTGAATTCTCCACGGATCCGGGATTTAAACTTGTTTGTTAATAATGCTCGTTTACTCATATACTATTTTTCAACTTAGTCCATTTGAAGGACGGACTTTATTTAAACTTTAGAAACAGAGACGCTCCATAATTTAAGCGTTACATTTTACTACACATATTTTTAAGCATATTACATACTACTGGTTACAATTAGTGACTACTCTTAAAAGTCTTGAAGTGTTATTTAAATTGTCTTTGGTACATTTTTATTTGAATATTACTTAATCACGGAAGACTGGCTTCCGCGTCACCTTATGGTATCCTGATGTTGATTCAGATTGGGCTCATCGGTCCTTGGGGTGTCTACTAATGGTCTGTCGTTATTGTAGTTTCCGTTGACGTTGAAGTTCCTGAAGTGAGTTCGGTGATTCTGAGGCTGGTACTCTCTTCTCGGATGTCTGGTAGAAAACCTCGTTAGTAGTATAACTCATGTTAATGTCTGTTCCACAGATATGCACTTTACATAATTATTGATAAGGGGTTTTCACCTTAGATACCTAGTACCTATTTTATTTTAAATACATTGTTCTCTTACAAATTAGTATGTAGAGATGTCATCGCGCACACTTATTCATTCTTTTTTCTTACATGTTTATATACGACTCACTATTTACCGCTACATTACGTTGCACACTGTTCTTAGTTGAACTTAAAAGAAACAAAATATTGTTTTGCTTTGTGGCATCGTTCGGATGCGACCAGTTTACTGCGTGAGCGCTCCATCACTAGTACTGTACGTTTATTTTGGGGAGAGGTAAAGTAACTTCGCGGAGTTTACGCTTTACCAGAAAAATAGTTCCGCCTTTTAATCGATATTTACCGTTTTAATCTTTGAGACATTTATTATCCAAAGATATCCTTTACTTCAGAAATGATTATTGTATACAACTGCTTTTTCCTTGTTTATTTTTATTGAGTTGCACTTTACTCATATTATTAGTTTTTTTTATGGGTTAAAATGCGTGTTGATACCGGTTACCGCCTGTCAATGCATAGTTAATTATTTAGGGTGTTTCCTTACTTTTATACTCGCATTCTTTTCGGGGTTTTTTTTTTTAAATCTCTTTATTAAGTCTTATTTCTGCGTTATTTTAGGGATTTAAAGTTGTTTTAAAATGTGCGGTTTTATTTAAATGTAAATTTTCTCCTCTTCCTTTTTTTTATTTATTATATTTTTATTATTAATGAAATCGTCACATTACCAATTGAATAAAAATCACCTACAATAAGTATAAATTTACGTGTTTATGATAATGTAAGTATAACGTTTTTTGCACGTATGGTATCAACAAGCACCGGACCAATATGTTTAGCATAAAATAAGTTACAAAATGAAATAGTTAAAACTTTTTACGGTAGTTAAAAACAATTTAACAGTGAGACAACCAATCATAAGTGGTACAGAGTTATTCCACTATCTCGAACACGAATTACCAAAACGACAGTTTCTGACCCTATCTAAAAATTTTCTACGGGAATTTTAGTAAAGGCACATAAGAACGGAATGTTATAAGCTCGCTCTCTCTTTCTTATCCTTGTCATAAGTCTACAGAGTTATATCAAGGCAAAAGACGTCACACTCAAAAGTAATTAATATGTGCCTACAAAATAGTGAGTTTTAATTGAATAAGTACAGATATTATAAAAGTAGGATAATTTTTTCTCGTGTGCCATATATATATATATAGCAGAGTGTTGATTTCACCACAATGTGTTCAGTAAAAACAAGAGGCAGATTGATTTTTTTTTTAATTTAATATTTTTATGAACATTGCACAAAAGGTTTACAAAAGATATTGAGGAGCATCACAGAAACTTTATACGTAAACCAGATATATAAACATATGACGTATTTTACTGGCCACAATTAAATTTAAATAGAAAAATTTTCAAGATAGTATATTTTAAATTACTTATATTATAATTTTAAATTAGTTAATTAGACAAATTTATTATTTAAATTAAGGGAATTGATATTTTACCTAACCCAATAATTAATAATATAAATATAATTGGTATGGAAACTCTGTTGTAAAAAGCCTTGTAAATATCGATATCTTGTTTAGTCATAAATATACGAGAAATTTCACAAGTCATAGGCGTAATAATATAAGATTGCACAAAATATAAAATAAAAGTAATTACTTTTTATTTGATAAATTATAAATTGAATAGAATTTTAATAAGTGTATAATGAATGACATTTATATTAAACTTTAAATGTTTTATTTAATACAATAGTACTAATTTTACTTGTATTCAGTTAATTTTTATACCATCGTAATTTAAGTAAATCAAGTTTTATACGTTAAAAAATTCATAATTACCAAAACTCTAAATTTCCGCGTCGGAGTGTAACTGGAAAACACAGAAACAAAGCGGAATTTAAATATTCATAAAAGCTATGAATTATGATACATATATTAAGACAGTACATGTCTCTTGGAGAGGTTTTAGATAACAAAGATCATTAAAATTTAATTAATGTAATTAATTTAAATAACCTTAAATAAGTTTTCTTTTATATGAACATGCAATCGTTGAATATGAGATTGTTGACTTGACTGGACGGAAGTTGCACAAGTAAAACGAAATATGCCAATCTCATCGCAAGCTGAAAGCATGCACACAAATAATGGAACATCCCCAAACACGTTTCACTGTACATCGTGAAACTCGCTTTTTCAATTGTACCGTTACAAGTCACTGACATAGAAAACTGAACATATTACTTTCAATTTTCTTTATGGCTCTCGGCCCTTTTCAGTACGGTACTGCATTTTCCGTGTGAATTGTGGAATGAAATTTTCCCCTCGTTCTAGCGAGAGTAGAAGGGGGGGGAGAAAGTAAATAGAGCTTACGTGAGATTAAAGTTAGTACTAGGCACATAACGAGAGAATACGTGGATAGCCAAGAATAAATCTCGAGAAACGTAGTCAAAATTTTTAATTTATATTTATTAGTAGAAGTTTCCATCATCAGTCATTATTAGTAGTACTAACGTCAGTCACTTTTATTGCAACAAGCGTGTTCTGCCGTAGGTTATCCTGAACTGGTTGTGGTAACTCCAATTACTAGATTAGAACTCTGTAACGGTTTTAGAGAACATATTTCCTCTTTCGTGAGAGCGTTATCGGGAGTGAACTGTGACTTTTTATTTCCAACCTAAGCCCAATATTTTTGAAAACTGCAAAATACTACCGTTTTTCGTGTACTGAAATTTGTGTTTACATAGTTTGTTACTTTCGAAACAACTACTTTACTACATTTCATGTTAACGTAATGATAAAGATAATTAAATAACATTTAGCAACAGAGTTTTTACAGTTACTCGAAAAGATTCTGTAGTATTTCTGACAAAATTTAAGACATTTTTATTAAAAGGGATCATTTAACTAATTATTTGAGTTACTATATTTTAAATATAATAAGGTCAATGTCTGCAAAATAACACTGCCAACCATTACGTAATCACACAGCACTTAATACAGGATAAGATGGCTTTTAGAGAACCGACATAAAACGTCAAGTGTTTTGAGGAGAAAAGCACGAAGGAAATAAATAATATTTGTACAAAAAAGAAAATAAAAACGTAAAGCAACAGAATGAAGAATGATTACAAAACAAAAAAGACGCGGGAAGCAGTAATTGAAATGAATTTGTTGAGTGACTTTACGCAGTCCTTAGACAACGAAGAAGAAGAAGAAGAAGAAGAAGAAGAAGAAGAAGAAGAAGAAGAAGAAGAAGAGGAAGAGGAAGAGGAAGAGGAAGAAGAAGAAGAAGAAGAAGAAGAAGAAGAAGAAGAAGAAGAAGAAGAAGAAGAAGAAGAAGAAGAAGAAGAAGAAGAAGAAGAAGAAGAAGAAGGAGAAGGAGAAGGAGAAGGAGAAGGAGGAGGAGGAGGAGGAGCAGGAGAAGAAGAAGAAGAAGAAGAAGAAGAAGAAGAAGAAGAAGAAGAAGAAGAAGAAGAAGAAGAAGAAGGAGAAGAAGAAGAAGAAGAAGAAGAAGAAGAAGAAGAAGAAGAAGAATTACAATGTAATTTATTGTAATGAATGGAAAAGTTCAATGCAGTTAACTGGCAGTATCTTTACAGTATACGAAACTACAGCTTCAAAAGGCATTGATTTTTTCGGTTTGTTCTGCTGATTTCTATTCCTTGCTGAAATATTCCTTAATGTAAAAGGCCCTTATCTGCCTCTTTTACATTTCGTAAATAAGACAAACATACAAGGAAGCATTGAAAGAGATCAGAATGTCTTACTAGAGAGTAAATTGTGGCTTTAATAACCTAAAAAAAAAAAGAAAAGTGCTCTAAATACGGTATTAAATGTGATAGAGGAATTGTTTCACACAGAATTTTCATGGCATCTGTATAGCAACGGAATTTCTTTGAGAATATGTTGCTAGAAAATTCATGGTACTACTTTACATGGAACTTGAAATTAGCAATTTAAATATACGTATTTTTCTTCTGTGTACCTGCAATCATGTAGGTATGCCATGATTTCACCTCTTGAATACATCAAATTGGGTTGTAATCTAGTTGTATTCTTTCTCATTCTCTTTCGTTAACAATAGTGGTTAGAATAGAGAATCAAAACTATTAGTAACGAGCTAATTACTAAGGAAAAACGCAGCAAAGCTAAGCAAAAGAAAAATGTGTAGTAAGTATTAAAAGAAGTATTAAGGTGTACCGTACAGTATGTAGTATTAAAAATGGCTTGCAAACGTTTTAAGAATGTACATATAGAGCTTCTATATAAGGTATTATCATAATAATTTTTTTAATAATTTTGAAGGCTCTAAGTTTTACAGTAGTTTGTCGTGAGTTATTATACGAAAGCACTATTATCAGTAGCGGCAACAGTATCAAAACCTTAGTAAACAAAATTGGTTAATTAACGCACCAAAACATCAAACATCTCTAGTGTCTGGTGGTGAAACGCATGAATTACAAACCTTGACGAGAATATTTGGCATTTTGGATAGCACATAAGAGCAGTTGTAATTTGCGGCTATAGTGAAATTAATGGCTTCAGACCTCTCGACAGTATCTGCAACGCTAATACTACATATCAAGGGCTTAGTAGCGTAGTGCTGTTGTGTAATGCTTTTGGCAATGTTGCGGTTTGTGTGGTTTCCAGCCGCTGTAAGGTTACCTTAAGCCTCCAACAAATTTCAACAGTTTAATTGTATTGTTGGTAACATTGTTATACATGTGTATTATTACAGTTAATGTTTTAATAGATTACAGTTATCAACATTAACTGTAATCAGTTATTTCCATATTTATTTATTTTAGTAAATTTGGAAACATTATTAATCGAAAACAATATTCTGGTTGTAAGGACATGGAGCACACATTGTTATTGTTGACGTCAATAGAACTAGTTTGTTACACGTATTTAAAAATTAATATTTGTGTCCAAGCTTGTGAATATGTTTGCATACATTTTGATTCCATTCCTAATATAGTTGAACACAGATAGGGCAATAAAGTATTTTATCTTAGTATCTTAGCTACAAGACCAATTAAGTTGGATCCACGGTCGCATAAAATTGCTTACTTTTATGTTTTTCCTGAAATTTTAAAATAGTACCTACATATCACTTTTGGTAATTTTTGCGTTTCAGGTAATTAATACAGTTAGGAAGTTTAACGTTTTTAAAGTCAGTTAAAATGTTTACTGATACTAAGATGAGATGTTAATATTTAGGTACTATGAATGTTTTATTCTAAAAATTATTCTAAAAGTAAACGTAAGATTACCTACATAACGTAGACCCATTATTAAACTATATTTCTAAAAGCATCGAGCAATTGTGTAACTACAAACTAATATGGCTCAACTTTATAATGTCTTTTGTCAGAAACCAAACTGATTTTGCGCTTTAACAAAATATCACTTCGTATTGAAAGTGCTGTTTGGAACAGTAGTGACCTTGATAAGCTGTAGTTCAGCCTTTCTATTAATACGACATGTGAGATACCTGGGACTATATGAGATCAAAGATAATCAGTACTACATATTCACCAAACGGAAGCATATTTCCGGTAATGTGAAGTGGCAGGTGAACACCATGATAAAACAAGAGGATTATTTTGGGTCAGCTAGGATGGCTCAAACTGCGACACCCTTAACAAAATCGCTAAATGATGATGACTATTTTTTTTTATTCATCTGTAAAGTAAATTAAAGTGGAACAATGGTTTTTATATTAAATTAAATGCGTTGACACATTTTCCAAATTAAAAAATAATTACGTTGTTTCATTTATTTAAAGCCTTGTTGAAATTCAAATTCAATTCAGTCAGTGCGCCGTGAATGCTCAGAGATAACCTGAAACCGTAAGACGCCGTAACGATGTAGCCTACTCGTATAAACATAGTAAAGTGTCTTCCAATTTTGAAAGATAGGAAAAGAAGACAATTAGGATACTACTGTAGTATCAGGAGTAGTAATACTAATGAACGGTTATACATCGTGTTTACAATTGAATCCAATGATAAAACATGTTATTATCTACATAAAGCAGTTTACTTACACTTGCAGTTAGAATCCAGTTTTACTGTGAAAAGACGCAAATGGAATTTTGATAACCCTAAAAGCCATGAAAGTTAAAGTTTTAAGAAAAAACAATTCAATACAATAACTATCCATGCATGCATGGAAAGTCGCTACAGCGATGACTGCCGTTAACCGCCAGGTGTCACCACCAACGTCGACAGATCTCAAATCCTCGGCAAGTCAGTCCATTTGGTAACGTGTGTGTACCATCTCCATGGCACGTGAACCTCCGTTGTCGGGGCGCTAGTCGTGGTAAGCAATGGAAAGAAGCTACTTCCGTGGAGATTAGGAAGGAGTCTCCACGATAGCTTCAGGCTGTGCGTCCTCGTGCCCTGAGACATCGTTTGCGACTCATAACGTAGACGGATCCGTCCGTTGACATAGTCGATCCCACCGTGGGTTCCGGTGTGTTTTAAAGCGGATCACATATTCCCGTTAAAATGTTGTTACCTCTGGCTGGCTAGTCTGTTTAAGAGTAACAGATGTTGCTCGCCCCCTCGAGACCAAGATGTAGGCTTGAAGGCGGGGTATTATTGGATTTTGTGGTGAGCTTTATTATTATTACAGTTGTTGCTGTTGTTATTATTATTTGGATTGTTATTTAAATTAAAAATAGCAATTGAAACTTCATTGTCAAAAAATTTACAGAAATAATTTATTTATTTATGGCAAAAAACACAAAATCTGGAAAATACATTTTTGTAAATCTCGCTTAAAAAAGTTAATAATTTAGTTACACAACTTCACGATAAAACAGTATTTTGCATTATAATTTTTAAACTTCCTAAAAGTATCCTAATTATTCTTTGGTATTTATTTGTTTGGTTTTCGTAAGTATGTATAAAGCGTGAATACGTAATAAGAAACGGACATTTCTTGACAAAGCAGATTTCAGCATCGTAGACTGAAAGCAAGGTATTGTTGACGAGAATTTCATTAATAATAGCAATCTGTAATGTTTTACAATTAGATCATCTGCAGAGGTTTGTTAATTCTTGCATTTGACTTTCTCTCTCTTTTAGTATGTTGTGTTTGATAAATTCGTCTAACATTGAAAATGTTTATAAGGACGTGTCGCACATTTGCAGCCGATCGCTGGTGCGTGATCGAAAATGGGAACCGGTGAGTTTCCATAGAAACTAATTCTTTGTTGTCAGTAACGTAGTACACATATAAAACTTCGCTTATGGATGCGACTACATTTAACTTATAATCTGTACATTGGTAAATGAAGAATGAATTAATTGATTGGTGAAAGAACATAAATATATATATTAGAATTATTGAAGCATTTTCAATGCCCTTCTCTGTGCATTGCATTTGTGCAATGCCTGTAATTTTTTTTAATTAACGTGTTTTTTAGAAGACTAGATAAATTAAAAAAATCTGTTGTAACCGTTCAACCAAATCTTTTACAAAGCAAATAATTCTTGCAATCGTACACAATATCACGAAACTATTATCGTAAATAGCTCACTTGCACTCTGCGAAGTGTACTGAAATAGATTCGCCTGTAGTGTTTATTCACATGCAGGAACTTATGTTTACTCCACTTCCTAAGGCAATGTTTACTCCACTTCCTACGGCAATGTTTACTCCACTTCCTAAGGCAATGTTTACTCCACTTCCTAAGGCAATGTTTACTTTCAGAACTATGGAACGGTTTAGTATAATACTGTTTGTTTGAAAATTAATCGCAGCAGGTAAATATCACATTACAGGTTTCAATTCGCTGTGTACAAATATAACTGATGTGTTTACACACGGTGCTCGAGCCCCGCCGGCGAACACTGTACGTAACTCAAAAATCATGTTTCATTATTCTATACCTATAACTCATCCGTGTAGTTTTTTATACTGTGTATCAAACCAGGAAAAAAATGTTTCTCCACAAAGTAGCTCTTTACGGCAATGGCTTTGAGTCTAGATTACACGATTGTTACGTGGGTAGCGAAACGTTAATGTAATAGAATTAATTTGACACCAGAGAAAACAAATAAAAAAGTGTTGTAATTGTCAATTACAATGAATGTACTTATATCATAATTGTTACTTAGAAGTGAGAGTGTAAGAAATTCTTAGTTGAGTTGAGAAATAGTGAGAGGTGTGTCAAGCAGATAATTTGAACATAATTTGACTAGACAAGCAGATAATTTGAACATAAAAATAGTTTTAGGGAATTTTTCCAGGGTTTGTGAATGGAATCTCACCCTCTTTCTCAATAAGCGTGACTGTGCAGGAAGTGGTAATCGTAGGAAATCTGGCGAGACATATCAAATAAGAATTTTGGTGACAAGGTCCAAACAGAACACTTAGAATTATCTTGTTGGTACATCGTCTTCGTTCACTTTTATAAATATTATATAAATTTTATATTATATATATATATATATAAACTTTTACTATGAACTTACTTTGATTTTATTTCCCCAAACGTTTCAACGTGGTATACGCCTTCTTCAGCGGGAGTAAATACTGAATGTCTTTACAGAGTAACGGTTATGGACTGTAGGTATGTGTGGTGGGGGTTGATGGTGGGAGAGAATTGGCGCTGGGGTTCAAATTGTGTGTTTGAATCAGTGTATCGAAAAGTATGTGTGATCTATAATGTAATTGTTCATTTAATATGTTGTTTGGTTGTATCAGCAGAACAATTTGAAATATACAGATATCACGCAAAGGGACCATAATGAACATTTGGGAAAATTTACAAATATACAAACATAAAACACAAAACAAACTAATACCTGAACAAATACAAATCAATACACCACGCAACAAAGATAACACAAACCATGTTCTGTTTGGTGGGTATGTAATCGTTACAGAGATACGCTAACCACACGGACACGCATGTACATGAACTTAACGTTACTTCCTCTCTCTCTCCCTGTGTGTGTGTGTGTTTGTGTGTGTGTGTGTGTGTGTGTGTGTGTGTGAATTGCTGTTAAACGTTCTTACTAACTCAGTTCCTCCATACCATATATATTTTAAGGTGGGAAAAAAGATTTACTTATACAAATATGCATTCTTTTAAATGTAGTTGAAAAAAGTAGAGCTTTATTCCATGATAAAAGTTTTAATTTTATATCTATAAGTGTAACAAGTTTAGTTATTTAACGTTTTAAAAGTTTTGCAATTTTAATGTATTAGGTGTGCCAGTGAATCAGACATGTTTGTAAAAATGTTAAATGTATTTGAAAGCAATTACGAATTTGGAATGAATTAGAAATAAATATTAACAAATTACAAAGTAGGCTATAAAAAAATAAAAAAGTTAGTTTTATAATTAATTGAGATTTAGAAATAGTAAAGTCGCCGTCGTCATCCGTTACGGCTTAGGGTAGCAGCCTGTTCCAGTCTCAATGGAAGTCATCCAACCATCGCTTACGGGGTCTTCCCACACTTTTCTTCCCCCTTGGATGGTAGTCGAGGCTTTTTCTTGAAACTCTAGTTGGATTCATTCTGTCTACGTTAAATCGCCACTCAGTTTTGTGCCGGGAGATTTTTTCATTTCAGCTTTCACCTATACCTAGCTCAAATCTAATATGATCATTTCTGATAATATCTCTCCTGGTACACAATCCTTGACAGCCCTCAAGAATCTCATTACCGCTTTTTGTATTCAAGATATAGTACAGTCACTAAAGGAAAAAATTCAAATTAAGTGGCTTCTACGAGATTTTTTGCATAAGGCTAGATAAAAGGGTGAGAAACAGTTTAAAAAAAAAAGTTTACATAAATTCCGTTGCGCGTTTTCGAGAAAGGGAGACAACAAAAAATCCATTTTTCGTGATTATCTTAAAAAATAAAAAATTTACGAAAAAAAACAAATTACAAAAATTAAAGAGCAGTAAATTCTCTACAAAAAAGCTATTTATCATGTTTTTTGTCAGGCCATTACTTTGTGAGAAAAATGGAATTGAAATATTAGAAAAAAATTGATTGTCGCAGTCCGCCCCGATGACCTGGAAGGCTAATATTTTCTGACATTGCAACATACAAATTTTAATAAAATCCGTTATAATAGTCGTAGCGACAAAAATCAAAAAGCATTTTAAAGCTAAATGTTTGTACTTTTACATAAAATGAAAAGAAATTAATTAAAGTTTAATAAATACTTAAAATAAAGTAATAACGTTTTTGTTTTTTATTTTTTTTTCAACTAATGCATAAACATATTAACAATTTATTACAAATGTATTTACATTTTTAAAAAAAACTTCACAATATGAACTTTACATATATAGGTCTTTGAAAAAATAATAAAAATTAGTATTGATTTATTGGCATAAAATAAGCGAGCTTTTAAATTTATTATTTTTTTGAGTTCGCAAGTATACATCATTTTCTTAAATTAAAATTTCTACAGAAATTTTCAAAATAAATATTTTTTAACAAAATTAGGAACACGCATTGGTCAAAATGTCTTCTGTAAGACTGCGGTGTAAAGAATTGATGAAATTTAGTTAAAGTTAAATAAATGTAACTTTTAATAATAAATGTAAAAATATGTCCATTGCGCGTATTAATATTAATAGTTAAAAATTATTAAAAAAATATTAAATGTAACTATTGTACGTATAACTACAATATTTGAGATTTCTCTTCTACATAGTGAGAATTTATATCCGTCCATGGGCATAAAAAGAACAGACCCTGAAAGTTGAAGAATTTTAGGGAGAGCGAGGACAGCTGGTACATGCGCCATACAGATATTGAATTAACGCATTTCGATAGTGAATGTTCCGTGGGTTCGATACTATTTTTTATATTGTATTTTACTGGAAGTTCAATTTTATGTTTTAAGATTTGTGTTAGTAATTTTGATATTTTATAATTTGGTGCTGTTCTAGCGCAAATGATCTTCTGTAATTGCAAAAAAAAATGTGGAAAATTATGAAGTTGCAGAAAAAGTGGATTGTACTGTTCATCGGCTTGTGGACACTGTGAATTTAATTTGTGCACAAATTTTTCAAATATTGTGTATGATGAGGGAGAAATAGAAATAGAAGACTTGACTTCTGAATATTTTCAAGAAATTGGAGAAGAAATCGATTTTTAAATATATTTAGCATTATAAAAATCATTGTTATAATTACATTTTATAAATAAATAATAAATGTACTAAAAAGTTATTTTCCACCTTGATAATTGTGAAAAATTCCGAAAAATTTAAGAAAAAAACGATATTTTAATAATTTTGTAAAGTATAATAAGTTATAAGTAAATAATTTATAATTTGTATAAATAAGAAATATGTTTTAAAAGTTATTTTATTGTCTAAATCTTCAATGATTGGAAGAAAAATTTTTGAATATATTTATAAAGTGCATTTTTTAATAACATTTTTATTATAATGCGTAATAAATAAGTAAAAAAATTAAACATAATAATATATACATAAATGAATAATAATGAGCTTTTAAACTTATATTCCTGAAAAAATTGCATGTCTATTAAATAAACATATTTTATGTGAAAATCCACCTTGTGAAAAATTTGGCCAAATTTTAATTAATTTTCTACTAAAATTATTGCCCTGACAAAAAAATGTTAATAACCATTTTTATGCAGAATTTTATGCTCTTTCTTTTTGGTATTTGTCTTTTTCTCATATATTTAATATTTTTTAAGATAATCACGAGAAATTAATTTTTTGTACCTTCCCCCCCTTTTTTCGAAAACCCGCGACTGAATGTTTGTAAACTTTTTTTAAAATTCTTTCTCACCTCTTTATCTATCCTTATGCAAAAAATCTCGAAGAAACCACTTAATTTGCAATTTATATTTTTTTTCGGCTTCAGTGATTGTACTAATATGTCTTTGGCCTTTATAATCCAAGTCTCGCTACTATACAGTCGTTGAGATGTCGCCATTACATTTTAATATTTCAATTGCGTCTCTTTCCTTGTTTTCTTCTTTAAATGTTTAATGATATATTTCAGAAACAAACCCGAAATCCGACGTTGGTACCAATTGGGTTTTTGTGGTCACCGGTTACATCAATTTTTTGTGCAACGAACGCTATCAGAAATAACTTTCCTCATGCCTTCCAGAATCAGTATTATTATTTAGGTTAATGATTTAATTCAACTGTAGCTTACGTCAATTTTCCAGAGTAGACTCAATTAGGAGCAAGATAATACGACACTTCCTGATAAAGGAGACTGAAAGCGAAACCACTTCAGTTCTAAAGGAAGGGAGGGGCATGTTATAAAGGAAGACACATTTGCATAATGGCTGACGACAAATTAACGTTATGTATTCAACGTATTCAACATTTCGCTAATTTATGCGCACATAAATTCATTTCGCTACTTAACACTAAGAAGCCTAAGTTAATGAATTAATTTACTGCCTGCTCTTTGAATAAAAGCAAACATGTCCGTATCAATGCGTACAAATCTTTTTAACAAAAGTAAAAAATTTATTAAATGCAGCTTCTGAGAATAATATTAGGATTTCAGAAATTTATTCAATTTGTTGGCGATTTTATAATGAGTAAATCTAATAAGCAAATCAACTTTCTAAAATTAATATTCTAAAATGTGGTCGCTCTTTCTGATTTAGGATTAAATGCATTTAATTTATTTTTACTAGTCGAAACAATTTCTTCGTTGAAAAGTTTATTGCATCTTTTAGTTTGTTAATAAATGTTAAATTTCAAGTCTTTCATTGGAATGAAGCGGTAATCTACACGACGTTAAATGTTACCGATTCAGCATTGTGTTTGAAACTAACGTGCCTCTTCTAACCGCTCGTGTCACCATTGAACATATTGGATGTCTACAGATATGAAAGTAACCAATTAAGTGTTACTTAAAACAACAACGGTGATTTTCACGTTTTAAAAATTAATCTTGTTGCTATTGTTCCTCCTCCTCCTCCTCCTTCTTCATCCTTCTCTTCTTCTTCTTCTTCTTCTTCTTCTTCTTCTTCTTCTTCTTCTTCTTCTTCTTCTTCTTCTTCTTCTTCTTCTTCTTCTTCTTCTTCTTCTTCTTCTTCTTCCACTTCTTCTTTTTCTCCTTCTTTTTCTTTTCCGCGTTTTTCCAGTGACGTACTATACCTAACCAAGGACCGAGAAGGCCTTCCACTTTGAGATCCTAGCAATATTTTTATTGTAGTTTATATATTGTATATACATTAGACTTAAGTTGGGAATGGTTTCAATGAAGTCCGTTTTACTATAAATTGAAAAACTTTTCTGATGACATCAAAATCGAAATCGTTTCTTTGTTACAAGTAACCCATTCGCAGGGTGGAAACAGAACAAAAATTTTAGTTATAGAATATACTATAATGATACAACGTTATTAAATGTAAGAGTCGGGCGCACGCTCATGTGCGACAAAATATACAACGGTAAATAACATTTCTAACAACGTGTACGTGTAATTAGGGGTTCAGGTGTAATTGTAATAATGGTAGCCTTTTTAGGAAACTCAAAATGTTTCCATTTATTAACAAACAAACATATCAAGAAATAATAATATACAAATAATAATTACTTCGTCATCTGATATTCATTATACATGGTTTCAACGTTTCTTTGTTTGCTGTAATCTCATCACCAACATAAAGCTTATATCATAATTATAATATTATTAATTTTAACTAAAAACATTTCTTCATTATTTTATACTGTCTGGACTACTCAGTCTGAATGTGTGCTTTCAATATAAAAATATTTAACTAAGTTAACTATTTGTTCATTCTTTGAACAAATCTAATTGATTCTTTCAAATGTACATTAAAATATTTTTAATACATTATCAATTCAAAAATTATGCTTTCATAATTACTCTACAATTTTAATTTAAATATTTTCAATAAATTCTTAATTCAAAATTCGTAATGGTGTTAGACATATTGTCTAACTCTGTCCAAAGTAATAAAATTTCGCGTCTCTGACGGACATAGCGTTCCGCCACGAATGAAGACTGTTAGAAGAGAGAGATTAGCTCTCCTGGGCTTGTATTTATATTCACCAAAAAGACTGCAGCTGTCGATGCAGGAATTAGCCTGTCGACAGTTGAACCATGGCGTGATAGGCCCCACTCTCGTCCTATTTCACATTTTTGCACGTTTTCGCCAATCGCACTGTTTAACGCGGAATTCACGGCGATAAAATATTGTCTGATTTAATGACCTATGCGATGTGCAATTATCATGATGCTCGCACCACTAGCGTAATTATAATGCTTTACAAATCGCACAGAATTCGCACTGATTGTCCGAATTACGTAAAATTCGCACTGCACTTGTGTCTGATTTTTACACATTTTTAGAAGTTTTTACCTTCTCGCTAACATTTATGGTTTGCTTAATATTAAATATATTCTTAATTTAGCATTTACTTGGGGTGGGGTTGCAAACTTTCAGGCTCAAACAGGCTTCACGCACACACACTATTTACTTGTGTACACGCATGCAGCGGTAATCGCGTGATCCTGCGTGTTGACTCCTGTTTGCAAGCCAGCTTCCAATTTCACACCTGCTCGTCTATTATATATTATTAAAATTAAATTAAAAATTTGTTTTATATTAAATATGCGCATTACAGCCTATGCTTGTATTGTCGCAATACAGAATAGAGCAGGTATAAATTATCCTAGTAACAATTTGTTTTTACCTGTCCACGTCTTCACTGTTGAAGGGACCCTGCCCCCCCTCTTCCACCACTGCATCGTCCTCAATTCTCTTTCTTCTTTTTCTTCTTCTTCTTCTTCCTCTTCTTTCACCGTCTAGGGTTACGTTATAAGCCCGTTCCGATTCCGTATGTTCCCCTCAGTAAACATGATCCATTCCGTACGATCTAATACAAACATGAATTCGCTAACGCCTGTTGAGATGTTAATCGATAAGACATGCAGACCATGTAACTGGATTATTACCTTTAGAGCAAAGTAGGCCTTCTGGATTTACTTTAATATAAATTTAATCTCCGTACCTCAGAGTTAACTTAATAAAGCAATACAATCTTTAGTTTGTTTGTAGATATTATGTAAGTTGTCTGACTTAGTTCTCGTTTAGTCGAAAACTGATGCACACCTATTCCAGGTGCAGACCATATTGACAGTGACTGCAAACGAGCTGTGTAGTTCTACTGGATGTGGGGCTATCTGAGCTTCACCCATGTAACGTTAAACTAATATATTATTAACAGCTACCTTTGTACTACCTACTACTACCACCACTACTACTACTACTACTACTACTACTACTACTACTACTACTACTACTACTGCTGCTGCTACTACTGCTACTACTACCGCTACTGCTACTACTGCTACTGCTACTGCTGCTACTACTACTACTACTACTGCTACTGCTACTGCTACTACTACTACTTCTGCTACTGCTACTACTACTGCTACTACTACTACCACTACTACTGCTACTACTACTGCTACTGCTACTACTACTACCACTACTACTACTACTACTACTACTACCACTACTACTACTACTACTACTACTACTACTACTACCACTACTGCTACTGCTACTCCTACTACTACTACTACTACTACTACTACTACCACTACTACTACGGCTACTACTTTTGTACCTTACGGCTACTTTTGTTCTTTTGAATGAGGCAGATAGGATGCCTAATTAAGCCGTTCAGTATTCAAGGCCAGTACTACTCTTCAACCACCAATTACAAAGTTAAGATAACATCTGAAGTATCTTAAATGGATTTAATTGGCTAATTCGACTTGGTTGCTGGAAAACGTACTGTGATTTTATTGTGGATCCGAATATTGAATCAGAGACGTGTAGATTACACACGTAGCTGACAAGTCTAATAATCATGAGTGTTACTAGGCTAACGAGCCACTAAACTTTTGTACCTAATACTTGCCACTTAGCATGACCGGATACGGCTGGTCTGAAAATTGGTGGGAAATGGAAGGGCTGCCTGTCGCGGATATGTTGAGACTAGATTTCTTCAGTGCTGACGTAGTTACTACTTGGTCGGTAGAATAGAGTCTGTGTCAATACTTCAAGTGGCACGCATGTGAAACGCTGGCCAGTCTACACAGACAACATGAGTAAGCCAAGTTTCCTACGCAGGGTGCACAAAATATTTACGATAGGGTGGCAGGAGAACGCGGCGTGTAAGCAATCTCCGGCCAATAATTGTACAGTATGCCGATTCAGAGCTTGACCTGTACTGAAGCGTGGACCTTAACGTAAAGACAGTTTTTTCAAGTCTCATTAATAATCGATAACATTGTAGTGCTAGTGACCACGGCAGCCTGGTACTTTGTGTAAACCTGTAATTGAAATGTGTGATGAAATTTATTACTAACATGTCTGTAGTGTTTTCAAATAAATCTGTATAACTAATATTAAATAGGAAAACACAGACTTTTAAAATGTTCACAGATATTCACGTTTCACTTTTACTATTTACGTATAAATAAGACATAAATTTATTTAACAAAAATACAATTTATTTTAAAAATATCATACTATTATAGGCTACAGAATTTTGATTGTTTTCCCATTATTTTTATTATATTCGAATAGGCCTCTATAAAATATTTTTTGTTTCATTTATAGGTTTACACATTACACCAATATAAATAACTGTCAAAACATGGTATAATAATATGATATAATTTAAATAAAATGTACTTTTAATAAAAGAATGTTCTTCTTATACAATAATATTGCATATATGGAAGCACGAGAAGATAAAGAAGACTGTGTACAACGATCTGTTGTATAGGAACCAAAAATTCCTTGAACAGAAGGAACGCCCTCTATATTCATTATATTCTGAAATACACATTTTTTAATGTAAACATTTTAAATAAAATATCGAAATCTAAACCGTAAACATTGCGGCGTTAAGTGAAACTAACAGTTAATTTAGAATCCCGGAGAAAACTCTTCTGAAATACCCACCTGCTTTCGAGTACATGTACGCAAAATTACTTTATAGTCTAGAATGTACAGCTAATATAATACACCTATTACGCGTTGAGCCGACTAACTATATTTTGAAAAATTTTTCACTCTGAAGTTACAAAACAAAATCTCGTAGTAGCTGTCTTCATACCATAGACTGATTAACAATTTTAAACCTTCGTCTTTCGTCTTATTTTCATAAATCATCCAGTTCGTCCATCTCCTTCATATCCTTTCCACGCTGTCTCTCCAACATTGTTTTGGTCTCCTTCTTCATTGTATGCCAATGTCTACACTTTCTTGAGCTTTCTGTGTTCACGCATTTGGTATACGTATCCGTTGTAAAGTAACAGTTAGTTTCTGACGTCACCTCTATTTGTAATAACCATAATTCCCTTTACTTGCACATTTGGTATCCTTTCTCTTCTGGAACTTCCACCTGCTGCGAATCAAAAATCCGTTTCGGTATGATTTAATGTATATTCTGTGTTATGTTTTAAAACATATGTTGCGTTGTGATCATATTTTAAAATTATAATGCTATAACACTTTTTACTATTGTATTAGAATATTGATATCACAGTTGTGGATCAAAAGTGTACTTCCTGTGATATATTTTTATTTGTGAAAAATTATTTGTGATATCGGTAAATAAACAAGGTGTCGACTGTAATATCAGTGTTTTATTTCAATTGCTGATATAGCAGATGATAAAAATAATTTTATTTTGTGTGGTACTTGTTTTCACGTATATTTCAGTGTATAAATCTACACCGATATCAGTTTTTAGACTCTACACCGACAAATATATTGTCACCTGACATGGCTATGGAGACGTACATTTGTTTACAGTGAACATACGAAGTTATTTAGAAGGTAACTATGCAAATACGTCTTCCTGCAGGAGGCGTTCCCCTTCCGATTATAACTCATGCTGGTTACCGTTCTAGCTCTTTTCCCCTGTTTTCATTTATTCCGACACATCTAATGGTTTACTTCTCTTCTACAACCACTAATTTTACTAAAACAATGTACGCAGCATAGTGAAAAACACAAACACAAACATTTATACCCAAATTTTATTTAAGAAAGTCGGCTTTAAACTCGATCCCCGTCGTAAGCCTATACCTTTCTTTCTTGGATTTCGTTGTCCATGACGCGTCCGTTACTTAACTAAATACAACTATTTCACTAACGACTCGGAACACAACATCAAGTTTTTTATGAGTAAAAACATAAAGTTTTACCTTACAACCTGAACCGGTTTTCACTTTTAAAAAGCTTCTTCAGAGGTTGCCGCTGGTAGCGCTGTCCGTCTTGTTGTGGGCGACGGAATCGATTTTCGAAAGATCGATGTTGTGTGTGTGTGTGTGTGTGTGTGTGTGTGTGTGTGGGGTGAGATATGTTCGAATAATGCGTGTAATTTGAATTGTGTCTGTTCGTTTAGGATGTCGTTTTTATGTTTTTGTATATTTCCAATTGTTCTAGAGTGTCTAGTTTTCGGCCTTTTGTGTGTACGTGTAGAATGTTCATGTTATTGTCGATGTTTTTGTAAAACACGTTCGAATAAGAATAAGCTCATTATTTTTTCATGTCCAACTAGTAAACGACGTTTCTTTGGAGAGGGGCTTAATACACTAGTAGGTATGATGCCTTCGTAATGATCTAGAGGTTTCTTGTTGAGTTCCCTGACACAATGTAAATCCCAGGTACGCTTTCAGGCTGCTAATTGACTCAGCCTGTGGAAGTGAGTATATAAGACAAATAAAAAGTATCTTGTAATAATTGACACTTGAAGCAGAATGTCGAACATCGCAGTAACTATAGCCCCGAAAGTAATGTAAACTAAAGCCCTGAACAGTAAGCTGCGCCGGCCGAGTGTATGAATTACCCCCACTTACGAGTATACCTAAGTTATCTAGAGAGAAAAGAGGGGAGATGAAGCTATAACAGTCCACTATCCTACCTCCATATTATCTCCCTCTCTGTTACACACGTGCTTCCATTCTTCTCGCTAGTCTTGTTGCAGCCGATGTTCACCCTATGAAACACTGCACAAGACTGTTGTGCGCATGTGCGAAATAAATTAAAATAATTTTGTTAGCTTCCCAACGAGGTGTTTGTATACTGCGCAGCTCTAAGCCATTGTTCAATTTCTATCGTCAGGTTTCTACCTTGGGTGTCGGACGGCTCACTTATATCAACCCACCACGCCTAAATCTTAAACTACTTCGATGGTAAGCTATTTTTATTCTTTCTTATACACCACAGCGTGTTCGACTTCGTAAAATTTATTATTCTTGAAGATATTCATATGAACATGGTTTCACAATGTTACTTTATCTAAACTTACACATTGTCCTAACACAGAAAATTTCAATGCCTAAAGAAATTTTATGTCACAAGGCAAGGATAATAATCATCTGATAAACGTTAACAATAGTAAAGAATAACAATTATCTTATCTTATACTATTAAGCGAGCAATCTTTGTATGTATGTCCTTTTTTTCTCGGAAACGGCTCTAACGATTTTCTCGAAATTTGGTACTTAAGCGTATTTGGACACTACAAATCGATTGGGCTAGGTCTCATTTTCCGAAAAAATCGCCTAAGGCCTAAACCGTAGGGTCTTTTAAGTATACATTTTAATTCATGTAGGTTTAAATATTCACACAACAATTGCTATTGTTACAACTCTGTCACCCAGCAACAAATATTTTTAAAAAATATTTTTTATTTGAAATTAAAACGTTAATTTTAATTCTCTTCATAAAGAATAGATCTTATCGATGTTTATAAATAATATAAAATAGCTGTTGCAATGAATGTAAATAAACAAACTAAGAGTTGAGACATACAATCCCAGTATCGATGTTTATAAATATATATAAATAGCTGTTGTTATGAATGTAAATAAACAAACTAAGAGTTGAGACATACAATCTAATCTATGTATGTCCTTTTTTTCTCGGAAACGGCTCTAACGATACCGTAGGGTCTTTATAGGTCTTTAACCTGCGGCCTAAACGGCGCAGTATCGATGTTTATAAATAATATAAACAGATGTTGCTATGACTGTAAATAAACAAACTAAGAGTTGAGACATACAATTGTGGATTTTTGTACAATCTATCTGATATACATAATCTAAACTATTAAGTGTTCTCTATACGCTGTTGTGTTTTTTGCATTCTCTGAGGTATATACATAATCTAAACTATTAAGTGTTCTTTATACGCTGTTGTGTTTTTTGCATTCTCTGAGGTAAGTGTTAAAAATGGGGGGACCGAGCTTTGCTCGGTTTTCACATTTATTTATAAATATACAGATTAAAAAAAAAACATTATTTATTATTAATTATTTACTTATTTTTATTAATTATTTATTTTTTTATTTTTATTTTCATATACTGTTGCTTTTGCTTCTTTGTGACTGTCTGAGATGCCTACCAAGGGACGTCCTCCAAAAAAACCAACTGTTAACTTTAACCAGCGACCACAGGAACAGCCAGAAGATGAACGTCAGGAACAAATGGAACATGTGACCAGTTCGGCTGATAACCCTGTTCCTGGTACCTCAAGGGACTTTGGACCTTCGAAGAAGAAAATTTTCCCACTTCTGTAAGACCGGGCCGGAAAGCAAAGACGACATGTATCAATAGATTAGTTGGGATCAATCGATTCTCAATCTCAGGAGACTAACGATCTTAAAAGAAGAAAACGAAATGTTGAACCTGCTGAGGATCGTCAACGACGCTTAGATCAGATGCGCGATAAATGTGAAAACTGAGCAAAGCTCGGTCACCCTGATATTATAAGTAAATTAACTAAGATTGTAATCAGATTTAACAATAATAAAAAACAGTCCACATGAAGATGTTTCTAAACTTAAAAAAAAGTCATATGAATGTACTTGGGATTAAAATATCACTAAAAATATGTTTTATAATACTTACACTTTTAATGAGGTAGTATAATAATGAATACGTCGTCAGTAAATCATTAATAAAGTGTGCATAAAACCATTCCAAAACACTATCAAAACATTCAAAATTCATGTACACAGAAGCGTTAGTAATTCTGCAGAAATAGAATAAGACCAATATTTACCTCATGGTTTGAGTCTACCTCTTAGAACACAGAAACAGTCTGTTTTGAGCAAATCAAAATTTTCGTTTTCAGTTGCAACTATTCAATCTCTATCAAAAGTACTTTGAAATTTAAAAAAATATTTGGTACGCCTGTCTATCAAGTACGATGACACCTGAACGAAAATGTAGATCCCCTTAATATAGTAGTATGAGAGTAAAATGTTAATTCTACGGTCCCATTTCATGTCATAATATGACAAGATAAATTACCTTACGATTGAGTGTTTGTTTTGTCTAATGATAAAACACGTGTGTGATGGTAAATATAAAACTCTTTCGTTTACAAGAACATTAGAAACTTCAATACTGCCTACTGGCATAAACATTGGAATCAAGTATGCCTATATGTATAGCACTAAGTTTGAAGTAGGTAAAGTTTTACAAGAAAATTGGAAATGCCGGTAACATACTTTGAAAGATTTCTTGTACAGATGAGTACCAATTTGGTCTAAAAGACTGCGACGTTGTCGTTCCAGGTATGAAAATAATGATCGATACGTCATTAAAGCACTATCTATGCATTTGGCTTTTATCTATCCTGTAATTTAGTTACAACTCTATTTATGAATTTTCTAATAAATTATTATAGTTCATTATACTGAACGCATAAGTAAGGAATACGTTTCTTTTAAATTACTTTACAAATTGTTTCCTGTAGTAAGAAGAACACCCGTTTCAAAATCTCATATGGAAAGCGTGTATGAATAAACGTCGTCTTTGTAGCAAGTGACACTTCGTATTTACCTTCTAAGTTCGTCGCTGTGTTGTAATATCAGAAGTGATTAATTACACCAGTGTGATGTCAGCAAAAGTTGTGGCTGTAATAAACTTTCTTCGGTTTGAATGCTGCCATAACGTTTTGAGCGGAAACTCTCAGGTTTCATTAGTTGATAGGTTCTTGAACAAAGAAAATCCCATTAGCAACATTTTTAATTTTTGTAGAAAATATTCTTCTTATGTCTGACGTTTTCTGTACGCTATTTTAGTAGTATGATTTTATTCAGGTAATAATACATGTGTTTTTCTTCGAATGACAACCAGGTTAATTATTTTTATAATTTGAATCGAATACTTTGATTAACGGATACGATAAACTAACTAATGTTAAACAGTGGTGTTATATTATTACAAAAAGTGAATAATATATGATTTTTATATAGCTAATAAACAGATTCAAATTATTTAAATAATTAATGCTGCTGTATTAATTTTTTTAACATAAAGTCGTTTTTAATTACGACTTGAATTAATAAGGTTATACATAAAATAATTAAAAAATAATATTGTTACGACATCACAGAACAATCTACGTGTTTGTCGAATGTGCCAGAAGAATCTCGCTCTAATGTGTGTGGCATACGTGACTCTAGACGCATTCGCGAGAGTTTTCTCGAAGCCGCCAGCCGCGCGGGCTGTGTCAAGGCCGCAACTAATTACGTAGTTCACACTGGCGCTAAGACGCAATTTCGAACGTTCTGGTCTGTGAGCGGAGGTAGCATTCTGGCGGCAGCGGCCTTAAGTTTCAGTATGGTGGCGATATATTTACAGTGAGGTCGAGTTTATTGTCGGGCGATTACAAGTGATTATCTGGCGATATTACTGTGTGCGTTCAAGTGGTTATTAGTTAAGTGTTGTGTTTTATAATCAGGCGGTATATTGTAATACAATTGTGTTTTAATATTAGTTGATATTTATTTGCGTGTGAACAATTTTTATTTGATTTGTTGTACGAGACAGTGTTGTTATTTACGAACTGTTTAATTATGAAAATTAAAGCTGGTTATTAGTGACTTAACTGGTGTCTTGTACTTTGTTTCCACTGTACCTACGACGATCGAGTAGACAGTCGTAACTATATGAAGAGAAGAAAATATGCAGTACGAACATGTACATGCGATAAATATCAAATTCCTGTTACCAAATAACTTTACAAGATTCCGTAATGGATTATAGTTGACAATTAATACGTGTCATGTACATTTGTAAGATGCAAAGTAAGTAACAAAATGCGATTATTAATTGCAAAACATCGCAGCTTGTTTGTTACTCTCCTGTATTTATGAATAATCGAGCAATCTTAAAGTAAAAGTTAGGACCGTGTCGAATTATTGTCTTTTCAAACATTTACCTCTTCCCTATTTAAAATTTACATAACTTTTATTTAATCTTACATACATCATAGCGTATACAAAATTATCAACCTACATACTCTTTGTACTATATAATTTTTACGTGTTAATACGACCACGCTTTGGTTTAATTGTTCTTCGTTAGTTTTCATATAATAAATATTTTTGTCAATTAATTTACATTAAACACATATAACTTTTTGGTAGCACTTCAGTGACATTTAATTTATTTAAAAACTGTACAAACATTCAGTCACATCTGATTAAAATAATTACTAAAACAATTAACAAATAACGAGAGTACTACCTGTCTTCCAAATTAAAGGTGTTTATTAGCATATTTCTTTATGATTTTAGTAAACCCATTTCATTATTACTTTACATTACAGATCACACATACTTTTCGATACACTGATACCTACACAAAATTTGATCCCAGCGCCAATCCCCTCCCACCAGCTACCCCCACCACACACACCCACATCCCATAACCGTTACTGTACAGACATTCAGTATTTAAAAACCCATTGAGAAAGACGAATACTACGTCGAAACGTCTGGGTAAACAAAACCTAAAAGTAAGTTCACAGTGAAAGTGTTAATATATATGTATATAAATATTAATAAGTCAATGAAGAGGATGTACCAACAAGCTAATTATTATTACTTTCTTTTTTACGCATATGATTTCTTTTTGTGTTTTAACTTACAACTCCTTATATTGTCCTTCATATTTAGCCTTTTAGCCTTGTTGTCTTCTTGTTATGCACAATCTCTTAATGTTTCACAGAAGTGTTTGGATAATAATTTTGTTATTTTGTTTAACCAATTAGACGCTTTATTGATATAACCCGCAACGTTACGCCGGTTTGTTTTAACTGTTTTGTTTCATTCAATTGTAAAGTCTCTAGTTTAAAACTGTTTTCTGACGGAAATGTGATATCAAATAAACAAATAAATCTTAACATGTCGATAAAGGATACACAAATGGAATTAACTTGTGAAAATATTTTATTCTTCTAGTTTCAAATGCAATAAAGGAGGTGTCTACAAATTCTTTTTAGTTCTGGTGAAGTGAAGTGAAGATAAGCGAATTATAAAACAATGTGTCAAAAAGTACTATAAAACTCAGAAGGCACACACCATTGGTGACAGAGCGGTCAGAAAGAGCGAAGCATAGTTGTGAAACAAGAAACAATTATTATTTTTAAATTTAGTGGTCAAATTTTTTACTCGAATTCTTATAGACGTGGAAAATTCATTAAAATAATTTTAACCGTAATCACAATTACAAATTAAAACAGGTGTTTTAAAACAGTTTCTAAATAAGGCTACACAGCTGCTGCAATATTAATATAATATTTTTTTGATTGCTTCCACATCTCTCATTACAGCTACCCCAAACTCCTTGAAGATTTCTATCTAGCAGGGACTGTATTCGGATGTAAAGAAAGTGATGTGAATACCTTGGTGTATGCACTGTAACTGACTGGAACGCATTTCAGGGAAAACGGTAATATATCGTAGAAGAAAAAGAAATATACTACACATATATAAAAAAACAAACAAGCAAAATGATTTTATCACAACACACGTTTCTAAAATGATTGGATATCCTAGTCAGAGTCTCACACCAGTATCTTCATAAAGTTCTTCCTAAAGGCATTAATATTCTGATTGAAACAATCACCGCCTTCACTATCAGAAAAACACTGTTCGTTATTTTGATAGGGCCAACACGTCTGCCCTGCCGCGACTACTTCGACAAGACGTACCTTCTTTGCCTTACGTAAGAGATTTTATACCCAATCACCGAGACGTCTATCTTAATAAGGCCGTAAACACTCTTATACATAAAAAATACACCTTGTAGTGCTCTTCTGCTTTTAATGGTCATAATGTACCAAGTTTACATTTGGCCTCATATGAAGAGAAATGCTGACTGATGCCACGATACTGTAGATAAGAAAAACTCGTTTATAGAGTTCCTCAATCTTCTGATCGGTGTCGTCCCTTATATCTATACCCCCAAATTATGTAACAGTCGAATCAAGAGTCGGTCTAACAATGATATGGTATAGCCGTAGGGTGGTATTAGCTGACTGGAATGACGACTCACCCACAGAAGCAGACTTAACGTCCTCCTTGCTCTAAAAGTTATTATAATCTTCATGATTGTCAAAATATAATTTGCTGTAAAAATTTACATCCAAGTCACAACCAAATTTACATGGATTATACTACTATCAGCAATGTCGTAGTCACATTTCACTATCATTTTTTTTTCGGAAAAGGTCGTGACCACTGTCTTGTCCAGATTCAGAGGCATACGATTTTCAACTGACCACTTAAAGATTTTTTCAGCATCATTTTGAAGTTCAACAAAGTTCTCGTAATTGTTCACCTTCCCACACAGATTCAAATCATAATCCAAGTTAAGATCTTTGAATAAATGTCTTTTTTAATTACATTAATAAACAAGATAAGAGTAGTACTGAATTTGAACCCTGTAGCGCGCCTTATGTAGCTTTAAATTGTTTATAAATCTTCCCAGCTTAACACAAAAGTACTTGTTGGAGAGATAAGACTGGGCTCTCGTTAACATGGATGCCGTAATATCATAGCCAGCGAGATTCCTTAACAGAATAGTATAAGGCACCATATCAAAAGCCTTCCAAAAATTAAAATGTACGCGTATAATGTTAACCTGCTTTCTATTCTCCATCTTTAGGAGCCACAAAGGACATCATGTCGTTGAGGTTTGTGACTGTGGATCTTCATGTCATAAATATTTGATGATCTTCTTACCCTAGTAGAGTCGATCTGCCTCATGGGTAACCACGGAGGAACAAAGAAGAAACCCGGTAAAGTCCCAGTAAATAATCCACCGTGGCGCGTGAACCAACTGGGCACGGGTATACCCGGATTGAAATATAGATTGTCGGACTGAAAATAACAGCCCACTTGGGCACCGCCGCCAACTACACCTTTGAGCGATCCAGCCTTCTGCCCGGAGCCTCGAGAAGTACAGCTGCCAACACTGTCGCCAATATATAGACGATGGGCGGTCTTACGGGCTATTTGCTCGGAGCGTGTCCGCCAGGTAAGACGACGATCTGGGTGGAGCCTGCGGTACTTAACCTCTCGAGACCAGGGCAGAGGCGTGTCGCCTACGTGGAGTCTGTCAGGGAGCCTTATGCGTCTGGAAAAGACTATGGCTGTGCTCTTGGCCACGTTAGTGGCAACCCTCCATTTATCTGCCCACTCAACGTATTCGTCAAGCTGATCCAGTAGCCAGATAACTGCCATTTTATCACTACGATCGACGGCATACACCGCCGTGACGTCGGCGAACATGGCCAATCTAGATCCCGGCAACTAAGGCACGTCGTTGATGTACACAGAGAAAAGCACAGAGACGGTTCCCTGAGGTAGACCAGCCGTAATAGCCCTTTCCAAAGAAAGGGTGTTATCTACTCTCACGCGAAAGGTTCTCTTCCGAAGAAAGTTAGCAATCAGATGAGTGTAGCAATCTAGAAACAGAATCTCCGCGAGTGTGTATAGTAGCCCTGGGTGCCAAACACGATCGAACGCTTTCTCGACTTTGAGGAAAACGGCAATGCCAAGCAACCAGCGTCGGCCACTGTCTCCACGAAACGCATCAATTGATGTGTCGAGGAGTGCCCGGTTCGAAAACCGAATTGCTCGGGGTCCAGAATGTCAAACCGTTTTAGGTGATCTGTTAGCCGACGCCGGACCAGTCGTTCGAAGACTTACGATGTCGATGACAGCAAGGTGATAGGCCGGGGGTTCTCGGCGAACTTGGTGTCTTTACCCGGATTCAGGATCATCGTAACCGTAGCCGAACGCCACTTTTGGGGAAAGTAGGCGAACCGGAAGCAGACATTGAACAAGTCGACAAGGAAGCGAACACCCCGGTCAGGAAGTCTCTGTAAGGCGGTGTTAGTTACATCGTCCGATCCAGAGATCTTCCGGTGTCGAAGCGCTAAAAGCCTGTCCGTGACCTCCTCTAATGAACTGAATTCGGGTTCGGAGGTGATCGGGTTGCCGCGGTAAGGCTCAACCTCGTCTTCAATCTCCTCATCGAAGTCTGGATCCTCGGACGGGTTAGGAGCAAACTGAAGCTCCAAGTGCCCGGCCAGGAACTCTGATATCTCGTCCGGTTTGGCAAGGGAATGTCCCCCAGGTTCGTCGACGGCAGGGAGGGAGGACGGCGTCTCTTCCCGGTCAATGCGGAAGGAATCCTGTAAACGGAGCTCTCCTCCGGTGAATCGTCACCCATTCGCACGACCACGAATTCCCAGCTGTTTCGTCGGAAGGCATGAAAGTCACTATGTAACTTGCCGGCCGCCCGATTGAAGCAGGGTTTGTCGGTCGGATCTCGCCTCCGCTGCCATCGTCTCACAAGTCTGTTCTTCTGTAAAGAGAGAAGACTGACTTCTTCAGGGAACCGGTGGAAATTGGGCGTAAGATTGGGCTTTTTCCGTGAGCACATCCCGAGGGAAGAGACCACGGCGTCTTCGAACAAGTTAACTGCCTAGTCGATGTGCTAGGTGGTATCGAGAGGAACCTCCTCGGGAAGCCTTCGACAGACTCGGTCCCACTCGACCGCCCGTCGTGCTTTCCCAATGGTGTATCGGGTAACCACGTGCACCTCTAAGGGAGAATGATCAGAGGACAGCTCCGCTAACATGGACACCACAGTCTGGGTGGCAACTGCCTTGACAAAAGCGGAGCTATCTGATACGTTCGGCAACTAGGAGACCTCTCAGCGAGCCACTCAGCAAAATACAGCCCTCTGCAATGCAATGCATTCCGCCGTACGACGTTTGTCTTATGTGTACGGAAATAAAATGTTGCCGATTTTTGTAACAACAAATGACACAACTCGTCTTCATGTTCATTCACTTTTTGAACATCTGCAAACATAAATTAATCTTCTTTTTTCAGTTTTGTATGTGCAAGTTGGATGTGTTTGTTAGAATGTTTATTCTGGCTTTATAAAAACCCATTTATTTATTTGTCTATTTGTTTACTTGCTGTTTCAATACTTATTTAATTAAATTTGTATTGCAGCTGAATTTTGCCTGACTTTGTGATAGGCCTGGAAAATATCTATGATTACTTCTCGATTAGCAGTTTCATGTTATTAAAAAAAACTAATTATTTTAAACTCTATATCCTTCCACCTGTTAGTTTTAACCTTGCAAATTAGTAAATTGCCAATTTAGTTTAACAATTTATCAAAGTATTGTTTGAAAACTGAAATATGTAGAGTTACTTTTAGCTCAATGAAACTTTACTGTAACGAAAGGCAACTCATTAAAACTCGTTTCGTATTAAATTTCATATTTGTTATATTCCATAACATATTAAATTTCGTTATATTAAAATTCATACTTGTTCATACTTGAAATTTAATATTATTTTGAAGACACTCTATTTATACATAAATATTAATTATTACTATACAGGAAATTGTTTATAGGCAAATATAATTAATATTTCATAGCAAAAAGACAGATGCTACTTCTCAGTTGTCTCTTAGGAGAAATTAAAACAAACCGTCCTTGTTGAAACTGTTGTCCGTTATGACAAAGTAGTCGTTTACCTATATAATTATTAAAATTGACAAGGCAAGATAAATTTTACTAGCGTTTTAATTGTACTTATTGCTTTTACAAAAATATTATCAAACCAATATGGATTCAGTTATACACAATTTGTTGTGCAGTATGAAATCTACAAATTAAATTACAATTATACCAAACACTGATTTGATATGCATTGATAAATTATGCCAACGCAAAGGCGTATATCTGGAAAAATCGTAGACGTATTGTCAGTAATAATTGTATGTTTGTATATTCAACAAATATACGTCCTGCAGAAAAATTTCAATACATACAGAAACATTAAACAAGAAGGAAAGTGAATCACAGTTTCTTACGTTAGTACTCTCACAGTTCATTTAAACTTGAACAACAATAAACATACTCCTAAAAGTGCAATATTAATCTCAGTACAGCTATCTCTTGAAAGTTTGTGATTTAATATAGCCTACTCTTATTCTTTCCTTTCGAGGCTTTGTGTTACAGCTGTTATCAGTTATGCGTTACAAGCTTAACAAACAGATTTGTTCTAATAACATTAGTTTTCAGTAGCTGTATATGTAATATGTTGGACTTGTTTTAAAATAAGTTACATATCTAAACATAATATGTGAAATCAATGTTATAGGAATCATTCGATCCTCATGCAAAAGCTTAGTAAATGTTTAAACAGGTGAAGCGATTTGGACAATATAATTTAAGTGCTGAATCTCGTGCATAAGACACAGTTGTTTACTTTTGAAAACAGAGAGATTTTCAACAGAATGCGGTCACAGTAGACATTGTCGATTCCAGCTAACGGTTAAAGCATACTTGACTTGGATACTTACAAGGCTTACAAGTTTACAATAGGTTCTTGAGGCAGTGTCTAATGTCTTAAGGATTGCACAAGACGAAATGATATTCTGTCTAGGATAATGGAATTGTCGTGGTATGTCTAATTTTATTTACTATGCAATGACAGACAACTACGATTGGACAAGCTAGTATTACTGTTACTGCTACAACAATCAAACAACATCAACAACAACAACAACAACTACTACTACTACTACTACTACTACTACTACTACTACTACTACTACTGCTACTACAACTACTAGCCTACTACTACTACTACTACTACTACTACTACTACTACTACTACTACTAAGAAGAAGAAGAAGAAGAAGAAGAAGAAGAAGAAGAAGAAGAAGAAGAAGAAGAAGAAGAAGAAGAAGAAGAAGAAGAAGAAGAAGAAGAAGAAGAAGAAGAAGAAGAAGAAGAAGAAGAAGAAGAAGAAGAAGAAGAAGAAGAAGAAGAAGAAGAAGAAGAAGAAGAAGAAGAAGAAGAAGAAGAGTAATAGTAATAGTAATAATAATAACAAATCTACCACTGACACAAAACTAATACCAACAATAATAATAATATCACTAATGTGGCGTAGGAAAGTTGCAAACCCATCCATATTCCAGTTGGAACCACTACAATCAGTCATTTGAGTACCGGTGGGGAAACAAGCTTTAGGCGTAAAGGAAATGCCAGCGCAAGCCAAACTTGAGGCTTCCACCAACGGTGGCAATCCTTCGGTCGGCGAGAAAGTCTCCGGCCCGAATCCAATATTTCTCAACCGTCAAAAGCATAGAGGAAAAGCAACAAGTCTGGTTCACAGCGATAGAAATAGATTTGCGAGAAATGGAGATTTCACGTGACGACAAGCAGGAATGTAACTCTCTTAAGAAGAGTCCTGCAGCTCTTCAGTGTTTCCAGAAAAGTCCAAGCTGAGTATAAGCAAGATGTGAAGAGGAGAAAAAAGAAAGCTCACGGAAAACGAATGCAAGTTAAAGCGCGAAGATGAAAACAGCTGAAATAGCGTGGCGAAATTAAATAATTATCGCTTATCCTTATGATAATTATTACACGCCATACATAACAACGAAACTGTCAAGATCTTCAGTCGTATGAAGGAAGATCATAGTAAATATCCTACTTCACTATAGTAGGATTATTGAATAAGAACCACGTAAATGTAAGAAGCTATATCGTACAGGATTTCAACTCAACGGAATAAGCAGGGTTGTACAAACACGTGTAGAAATGAATATATAATAGAATATACATATCGGATTCGATTTGTTTTAAAATAAACCGTGTTAGGCTCCACTGGTCGCAAACCAAACAGTGCCTCAGGGATGAAGTTAAACAAGGGCCACGTTTGCACGAAAACAGTCAGTTTTATCAGAATACATTTTAGATAATGGAAATAAACGGTTTGTTTTCGTAGTAACGGTTGATACAACTGTTTGTCTCGTGTATCAAATATTTCGCTTCTCGTTACGTGGATCACAGAGATCAATGTATGCTGAACATCTATGCAGAAATACATTTTACAACACAGAATGGTGCATTCTTGATTTAAAAACACTGTTGTTATCATGGCACATTGTTATTTCATCTTTTAAGCCTTTTCGTATGTTAAATAAAATGTCTGTAATTTTGAGATATAAGTTAAAAATTAGGATTGGTATCTTACGGCTGAGTAACCAATATTTTAATTTAGACTAGTAATTTAAAATGTGTCATATACTCTGTACATAGAAATAACATCATTTACATACATCTGACTGCATTAATTTTATGAAACACTTCTCTACTTTTATGCAATATAACAAAGACTAATCTAACTGTAAACAGCAAAGTATACACAGAAAGTACAGCTATAAAAACCAAATGTTCCATAAACCTATTACCTAGAACAGTAATCATCAAGTCATCAAGCTACTTACCACAATCTAAAATATGTGTTAAACTAGATAGACTAAAGTCGTTTCCGTAGTGTGTATCTTATTAATCACTGTACGTTACTTTTGCAGCGAAAAATCAAACTTATACATGCAACATAATATTCAACTGGATTATAATTTTACTCAAAGTACAAATACAGGAATAATTAATTTAGAAATTTAATTCTTATATTTAATAATACATTTATTTGAGCACACACAATTTGTTTTTCTCGTGTTTTACGTTAATAGTAAATACATACATCTCCTTACTAGATGTTGTTAGATATTTATACATGTTTATAACAGAAGACGACAGGGAACAAAAATAATAGGAATCATATTGCGAAAAAAACATTATTCCATTACTTACATAGTACAAAAAAAAAATAAATTTAAAACATCGACCAGTTTTCATGTTATGAAAAGAATAGCACCGACCTTCATCAGATTTTTTTTTAATATTCGGTATTACAAAGGTGTGTCACATAAATGACACAGGTGAAAAATTATCTTAGTAAGACATCCAGCTGCCTTGATACATTTCTGGAGACATCTTTGCAAGGTGGACAACCTTTCCTGCATCGGAAGTACTCGTGCAAGCTATTGGTAGCTTGCCACTGACGTTTTGACAGTCGCTGGCGTAGAAAATAAGCAATATCTGAAAAAACAGAATCAGCATGAGTCAGTAAAATATTGTTACCATGGTGAAACGTATCGTGATCTTTAAACTGCGTTACGCGGGTCTTGAAATTACTGAACGCAGTACAGTCACATTTTATTGATACATTATAAACCAAAATAATCGTATTACAGTACTTGAGAACGAGCAAAGCAAATTCTCAGTTTTTACTCGACCGTTTAACTGTCTGTCTATATCTATGTCTGTTTAGGGAATGTCTCACAATGAATTTTGAATCCGCCAACCGATTTTTATAGATCTATCCATCAAACCCAGCTTGCGTGTAAAACTCCCGCAGATCCAAATTGTTTTGAGGAGATTGATTGCCTCAATAAATGGAGGGGCGGAAGCAAATAATTTTTAAAATTTGGAAATTTTATGTGGGGTAGCAAATAAAAGAGTGTTTTAACGAAAATCTAAATATGTTGTTCAGTTTTAAAAATTAAAAACATTTTTGAATAACGCTTCCTTAAAGTAGATCAATCGTTTGGTAAATATTAACATCCATACTGGGTATAAGATTAAAAAGAATTTGTTGAAACAAAAGATGAATGCAGTGTTTCCTTCAACAGTTTTTGACTGTAGAGAACACCACAGTTCAAGAATATCACACTCGTTAAAAATATGTAAAAGTAGGCCTATATGTTGGGCATCAAATTACGAGAAATTTTTTTAAATCAAAATTTAGCATATTTAATAATTTAATAAAAATTATTATCTGTGACTTCTCCTTGCAAATTCTGAAACGCCTTTAAAACGTTTGTAAGTTATCTTCGAAAGAAAATTTGTAATTTTGATGTATACATGTAGTTACATGTAGTTACATGTAGGCCGGCAGTACGGGAAACGTTTGTGAAATAGAACAATCGAATGTAATGCATTAAAAGTACATATACCAGTGTGAGTAGAAATAAAATAAATTTTTAAATTAAAAATAAATTGAAGACGCGATAAAAATAACATATAACGAAGTACCAATTTTTAATCTGCTTACTTATAATCGTCATACAAAATAAAAATTGTAAATTTTTATAATTTTCCTTTTAAAAACAATTTTAAAATCCATTGAAAGAAACATCAAATTCCTAAGACATAGAAATTACACGTTATCATTATCACTTTTTCAAGGATTAAACCAAAAAAAGTTTCTTTCAGTCCCAACCAGATAGACTAGAGCTGGTCACTCCAACGATTCCACTCCAATCGTTTGGCTTATAATTCAATAGTTGTTTGGAGATGCGGTAATGATTAAAAATACATATACCAGTGTGAGTCGAAATAATAAATAAAATTACAAATAAATTAAAACCGCGACAAAAATAATATATAACGAAGTAACAATTTTTAATCTGTTTACTTATAATCGTCGTAGAAAATAAAAATTGTAAATTTTTATAATTTTCCTTTTAAAAACAATATCCATTGAAAGAAACATCAAACCCTTGAGACATAGAAATTGCACGTCATCTCATCACTTTTTCAAGGATTAAACAAAAAAAAGTTTGTTTCGGTCCCAACCCGATAGACTAGAGCTGGTCACTCCAACGCTTCTGCGGAAGTCCCACTCCCGTCCGATCGTTTGATTCGATAGTTGTTTTGAGATGCGGTAATCATCCATTCCGTTAACATTTTTCAACCATTTTACCCGATATTGGACGATAACGAACGATTGAGTATACTCGTAATATTCAGTCCCTGCCGCACATCTACATTTCTTCTGCGGTCTTGAAGAATATGCACTGCCATGTGTTTATGAAATCTCACTTTGTAGTACAACTACCCTGGTGTGTCGTTATAAAGTCCACATTTCAGATCCATAGAAAAGTGTGAGGAGGGCCATCGTCTTTTAAAAGTTCAGGCAAGTTTTTTTATTCGTTGATTTTGGACTCCTCCTGTTGGTACCACATATATGGTTGAACTTATGTTGATTGTTCACCATGCCATACTTTTTTAGCCCAGGTATTCAGAATTACTGAGCGGCTCCAGAACAGTAGCATCTACAACAAAATAACCTTGGTAGAGATATGTAATCTGAAAGCCTTGCACATTCGACTGAATGACTTTACAGAGATCTGCAAGCCCCTTTCCGAGTTCGACAGGATAGCTTGATCATCAGCTAATAAGAAGAACAACAAGGTACATGTTGTGTTATTTTAATTATTATTTTTTCATGTTAAATATTTTTTTATAACATGTTCTTAATTTTGTCTAGTCAATGGATCAGTTACAACTGTCATAGTCATCACATCGTATTTTCCGTGATTCAAATCCCAAACAGTACAGCTGACTCTATTCGCAGCGACGACGACGTGTTTTATATTACTTTTCATATGTTCATACGATACCTTATATTTTAATTTGTTATCATGAGATTTAATCTTTCCTTCTGTCTATCTCCTGTACCAAAATTGTTTCCTCAAAAGCCGCCGTTTTTAACAAAAGTAGTCCCTTATGATGAATCCAATACATTTTCGGTGTTACTTCTTTGTAAGCTACATAATTCCTTGCTTCTATTAGAAGTTCGTAGTCCTTCAGTCTTTCGACTGGTTAGTACCCTCCCCGCATATACCCGTGGTGCGTGTGTTACTGAGTCTCTCACAGGTATATGGGACCTACAGTTTACGCCGGATCCGAAAGGCAATTTTTTTTTTTTTGGGGGGGGATTTATACTAGGCAGGATACCACTCGCTGGGTTGCCATTACCTTGCTTCTATTAAGGAGCTCTTTATTGCTCATTTTATTCTCTCATTCTCCGAGTATTTCTCAATCACGCCCATAGCAAATTTTCAACGCCTTACTTCTATCGGCTCAGACTACATATCTGAGCCGATTCATTACTTCTATTCCTTTTGCTCAGTGTCCGCATTTGTTTTTTTTTCAAAGAAACACACTAAACTTAAAAGACTTTAAAACCCTCTTTCGCGGATCCAAGTTTATTTGATTACATAAAATTCCTTGGAGTGTACAAGCTTGAATGCGATGACTGTGACAAATTCTATATAGGACAAACGGGCAGGCCGTCAGCCGAACGTTTTAAAGAACACCTGCCCAAAAGTGATATTTCGAAAACTAGATCCAGTTACGCTCAGCATTTAATGCTGTATAATCATAAGTACTCAGACTTCCACACAAACTTTAAATTGCTTCATAATTGTAAAAAGGATGCATACATGAACGCTGTGGAGGAATATGATATATACAGGGCTTCTAAGTTACAAACGGACCAGCTACTTAATGACAAAGTTTCGTTCCGATCGAATCTGCTGTACAACACGGCCATCGATATCGACAATGGGCAATGATAACGGTCATATAAGACAAAGTGCAACAGTTGGTCGTCGGCAACGAGACGATGCTCACCGGACTGTGCCGTGATTGTGTCGGTGTTGAATTATGTGTGGTGTTTTTTGTGTTTGTGTATTTTAACTAGTTGACGACCCCTTTTGGGTGAATTTGATGTTTTTATAGAATTTGAACCTGATGATGAGAATTTATTCTCGAAACGCGTCGTTTTAGGGGAAAAACCAAATAAGTCACAAGAAGGACGTTAATACAGGTAATTGCCTAATATTAATTCTAAATATTTAGTAACGTGACTTGGAGACAATTAAAACAAAATGAATAAAATTCCTTTTTCCCATGAAATCCATTTATTCTCTGTTGCCATTTCATCCTAGTCTTACGCTTACTGGCCCGTTCATTGGCCCTGGTCAATCATTCCTCAAATATGTATATATATATATATATATATATATCCTCCTCTTTCCCACACCTTCAAACTTATAGTCTCATATCTTCCTTGCCATTCATTCTCATCACATTCTTTACGTAAATTTATTTTTCGTCCACATCCTACCGCCCTGTTGTTACAAGTACATCGATGTTACAACGACACGTGGCTGCAAGTGAACCAGCGTGCGTTCTGCAGCAAAGATATCTGAATATTCATAATGAGTCGATACATCTGTGCTAAGAACGCAAATTATGAGAACTCATACTTTTAGAGAAAATATAAATTTGTTTCTCCGACAGAAACAATTCAAGATCAGTAATGTCTGACACTGTTAGACAAGTCTCGAGTCAGAAGTACTAAACGCAGATGGGGTGGTGTCAATAGGCCTGCTAGGTAACAACAGTTAATATTGTGATCGTTGCTCTCAGTGTACCGTGTTCACTCTGAGGACTCAACGTTTCACTTTATGTTTACTATTATGCCGCCCTACATAAATGTCAGCATTTCCAATATCACTTCTATATTTCGATGTAAAGAAGATGCCTTTACAAAAACACACCAGTTGACTAATTTCTTATTGTGTACGTTATGAATCCAATTTGCCTGTGTATTTTTTTTTTTTTTTTGTTCTCATCGGACAGTTCTTGTAATGTCATATTCTGCAACTGTGAAAATTTATTGTAATTCTTACAGCGCTGTTTAAGGAACTATACCGCATAGAGCGGATCTATAGTAAACCATACATGCCTAATCGGATACATGTGTATTAAGTATGTACTTTGGTAAACTGTTGAAAATTAAATTTTCTTAGAATGTCAATAATATTAAAAATAATCTTGTTCTATTAATAATAATTCCGATTTTTATTATACAAAATTAGTTAAAATTAAAAGAATTTAAAAAAAAAAGTATTCGTGAATACATCAAAACATACCTTGTGGTTTTTAGAGAAATAAAGTTTTCAGAAACGGTAATAAACAGTAAATTTGTAAATTGTAACCGTATTTTTCTAAACGCAATGAGTGTCACGTAAAAAAAATTTTCAACATCCCATTAACGTGCAGAAATGGGATTGAATTATTATGCCGTATATAATATTATACGTTTATCATATTAACATTTAAGAAAAATCATCTGTTCTTTTGTACTTGTGTAAGCCAGATATTATATTATATCTCGTTTCCTTATAAGTAAACTAATATACTGTGCATGTGTGTATGTGTGTCAGCGCGCGCGCGCGTGCATGTATGTTTGTATTTGCATACTTTGTTTTACTCTGTATGATTAATGTGTTGTATATTGACTGAAAAATATGCAGGTTTGAGTGTGATCAGTTACAAAATTTTAATTAGTTTTTACGCGACGTATCAACATGTCATTTTAATGGTGACCCTAAAAATAATAGTATTAAATAATGCTAAAGGGCCTATGAATAATTTGTTTGCGTTGTTACGTCATTTTCAAGACATATGAGACACAAGAAACTCATGGCAGGATCGACGATTTCAATTACAAAAATACATATTCTACTTGCAAAAGCAAATTTAAAAGCGACGAAAATTTTAAACAACCTTCCCTATAGACAAAAACATTTTAAACGCTAAAATTGTTTTTATCTATTTATACTTCAAACAACTTGCGTCATTTTTATAAATAAGTTACGCCAAGAGACAAAATTAAAGTTTTACAAATTTATGGGGATCCCTATACTGTCCTATGAATTATATATATATATTATATTATATGTATATTATTATATATGTCCTGTGAATTATGGACTGCAGCTAAAAACAAGAAAGCAAAGTACATACCCCCAGAAATGCCATAATTAAGGGGAGTAAAGGGAATTCTAAACTTGATCGTATAAATAATGAAGTAGTTTTTAATTTGAATGAAAGATTCAAAGATTATAAACGACGGTGGAAAGAACCCTTAGAACGTCAGATTCGATACTGGCCAAAAAAGTATGGAAATATAAACTAACCCTGGGAGAGACGGCTGGATGACCTTTGAAGGCAGCACCTTGCCTATTCCATGGTGCGAAGATGATGACAATGGTGATGGCTTGGGTCATTAACGTAAAATTACAATTTCCATACCAATTTGTATATGTAAAACTAAAGTTTTCACAACAAATAGTTTTCCCAAATATAATTTCATTCAAATGTGTAATTTAAATATTAATTTATTTTACAAAATGTTTAGTTGTGTATATTTAATAAAGAGTACATTTGTTGTGAAATTTACGTACATTATTTGTACGTTGTGTACGTACGCAATAATAGTAAAGAAAACACACAAACAACAATACTTAAAATTAAATTATTGTGAACTACGTACACCAGCAATACCCTAAAAATCGGTATGGAGAACCATACATGACTTCCATATTCTAAGATTTACATTTAAAATCATTTTCGAAATGAAATATTACCATAGAAACTACTTCTTTCTACTTACTGCTTCAGCCTTAACCACAGTACTGTGGTCACTAACGTATACCACCTCACGTTATCGCACTCGATTTTCACAGATGATGGAAGTCAATGGCATTGCCGAAACGTCTGGTTTTGTAGAAAACATTGGACTACGGCCAAATATCCCGGGAAGGAATTTTAACAAAAACTACTTCTTTGTTGCCGATAACGTTGTACACATATATATAAAAAATATGCATAAAATTAATGGCTTGTATAAGTTAATGATTGATCTCCATTAAGTAGTGCTCAATTTTCCAAAGTTTTAATATTATGATGTCCGTAATTAAAACATCAGACCAGGTTTAGTGTGAATGAGGGTACACCGTGGACAAAAATTTTCAACATTTCCTATTGAGCGTTGCTTAGAGTAAAGCTGCGAATCTACAGTGTACGTTTCACAGAACAAACACGCGGAAAAGAAGGAGCGCTCCGAAGTCACTCATGGACCCTCAGAATCTTGCAAAGGGTTCATTCCCTAAAGACGAAAAGTCTGTCTATGAATCGTTCCTCTGTAAACACGTGCAGTTACACTGCCCAGCGATCCACAGGAAGCAAATTGATGTCCATTTTTTCGGCTTGCACGCGTTATGTTCGTGTGGGTTTCGGCACTTTCCATTTAAAAAGCGTGCAAATGTAAGAAAATAAACATGAGTGAGGCCAGAAATAACGTGAATTGTGTGTGTGTGTGTGTGTGTGTGTGTGTGTGTGTGTGTGTGTGTGTGTGTGTGTGTGTGTGTGTGTGTGTGTGTGTGTGTGTGTGTGTGTGTGTGTGTTACCTGCCTTTTTATTGCTGTAGGCATAATAATAAAATGGAAACGTAAACATTACATAACTGAGATATGCTTACCTGCCACGAACGATATATTATTTTATACATGGAGGAGTTCAGTGACATACACACGTACAGAAGAATTATATATATAAAGATATTAACTCATACATAATTTACATGAAAATGAAAAAATTATAATTTTATTCCCTGGCAACAAAATTATTTTATTTTTAACAATTACCATTGTTTGAAAAAGTTTAATGAATTTTCAAGTACTTTACTGTTGTTAAAACGTAAAAGGTTGCAGGTAAACTACCCCTTGCCCTTAACCGATCTTCACCAAAATTGAAAGTCATTGAGACCTCTACAATTCAGGGACGTATGCAAACAATTATTTGATTCTGTTTGAATTTGCGGCTGTTATCGTTTGCCATAGGAAATACCCTTGTTAAAACATAAACCGTTGCTGTTAAACTACCCCTTTCCCTTAACCGATCTTCACCAAAAACAATAGGTCTTGAGAACTCTACAAATCAGGGCTGTATGCAAAAAATTATTTGATTCTGTTTGAATTTGCGGTAGTTATCGTTTGCCATAGAAAAAAAATCTACACACAGACAGACAGACACACACACACACACACACACACACACACACACACACACACACATTTCGAAAAACGACTTTTTTTCATGTTTTGAGTGTAGTACAATCAGAATCTGCAATAATCTCGAACACGATTTTTTTTGCCATCACCATACTTCCATTTCCTTAAGGAATATGGAAGTAAAAATGGAACTCACAAAATTTAAATTCAAGTATAGGAATCAAGTTTTATTAGGTAGACAAAAACAATTACCCACATTTAATTTTAACATTTAAATGTATATAAAAAAACATAACAAATCCGATTTTATCAACGCATGCCATAAATAAAGCACATGAATTCCCAGATATTAAATATCAAAGATATGTACCAGATATGTACGCATACGTTATGTATCAAACATTTTATCAGACATGTACAATGCAAAGACACTGCAATGAAAACTAGGAAAGACGACATAAAAGACAAACTATTTAATAACTGAACAATTCAGACCAATACAACAACACACTACAACATTGTCATTATATCAAACACTGGAAACGCACACAAAACAGAAATACCTGTCAAACTCTATCGCAACAAACGCAACAAACAAAGGTTCATTATAACCATTTAGTGACAACTTGTAAGCAAAACGTAAACACTACACTAGACAAAGGACATCATAAAAACAACGTAAATATCTCTAGAGTATGAAAGTACATAGTTTGTGTTTTTAAATATTATTGCAACGATGGAACCCAGTCGAAAAACGAAATCGTCTTTCTACAAGTTTTCCGGCTACCCGAGCAGGTGCGTGTTTCTCCCAAGGGCGCACTCACGTAAGAGTTTTCGAGTGCTTATTGACGCATATTATGGAACAATAGTCTGAAACATTGGCAGGCTACATATAATAGTTATAGCTGCCTCTTAGAAGTCAGTTTACGTTGGACGATTTATCAAGTGCGGATATCAAGTGGTTGTGACTATTGTGTTTTATAATTATTGTGGACATCTGTTAGTTGACATTATAATTGCATGTAGACAAATTTAACTTGAATTATTCTACAAGAGTACTTTGTTGATTTCACATTGTTTTTTGTGACCCATTAAAGCTTGTAATCATTGACTTCATTGGTGTCTGTATATTTTTTCCACTGTACCATGCGACGATCAGTGGGCCCCTCGTAACAATATTTATTTATTGAGACTGTAAGGAGAAGAACTGTACCAAGTTTAAAGTTTTTGTTTTATAATATTACGGTTTAAAATATATGGGATCTTTATTGTCAACGCTGTTGAAATATGTACGTACTCAGTGCGCGAAAGCTGAGATTTATATGAAATATTCGTCTCACGTCTGCAGACAAGTATTAACGTCGGCAATGCATCACAGCACCTTAACGCTCGGTGTCACTCTGTCGCTTAGTTGCACGGTTGATAAGACAAAATTATACGCCTAGACTAAGTTACGGTTAGAGGACACATTTGTTCATCTGACAGCCACATTTTACTCTATCTTCATAAACTAAATTGAGTACTAAAATTACTGAAAATATACGCTTTGTTAAATTACGCAAAGTTTTTTGTAAATTATAGAATTAAAAAAATAAAACAATAAAATAGTTTTAGTGATTTTCACTAGTCATTTTTTAATAAATGACGAGTGAAAATCACTAAAACTATTTTATTGTTTCATTTTTTTAATTCTATAATTTACAATGGATTTTCACCAAGTAAAGGCATCAAGCATTAATTATTTGAAAGCTGCTACAACTAGAAAGTTTTTTGTACTTTTATGCTTGGCTTAAATGCAATAAACAAGAATATTTCTTTTAAGAACAACGTTTCTTCAAGGCTTAATACGTTTTGCTTATTTTATTTCAAATATAATGCTTCTTAATCCTAAACACATTGTTGTTCCCATACCACAAAAATTTACAAGCGACCATTGTTACGATTCCTTGACGTAATCTTCGTGCACTATTAACGTTATATTCTTATGCAGACAATCTAATATCACGTGCCATAAACTCTTTGAATAATAAAAACTAATACTATAAGTCACTCTACTATAAGGATAATAAAAACGTGTAACAAATACTTGATCAATTAAGATCAGAAAACTTTAAACCTTTAAACACGTACGCTGCTTTCCAAATGGTTTTGAAAAAAGGTATGTAAGCTTTATGACGTATTTTTTCTTTAAAAATATTCATTAAATGTAGAGATAATGATTAATTTCTTATGATACATATGCCTGTTTTTTCCTTATCAATTATCCTCTAGAGAAGGTTCGTTTTTAATGAAATTCACGATTTACTAATAGTAAATAGTATTTATATAGACACCTTGATTTTGCACGGTGATTAAAATTGGATGTATTACAACAAGTATGTGTAAACAAAAGCAGGCATAGAATTATGGCTAACAGAACTTAAATTATGCCAATAGCTCTTAACATTAATTATACAATTTTTTTGGTTTTTATAACAATTGTCACAAGCAGAGATAAAGCTGTTGCACACCACTAGAGAAAACATTTCCGATTAGCGCTTTCAAGCTTCACAGCTCTTCTTCATCAGGTCGGAAATATAGGTATACCTATTTCTGAAAGTTCTAGGTATATACTTGTAAGAGTTAATCGATATTTTTTTCTAGAGGTTTGCAGCAGTGTTAATTCTGTTTTTGATTATAACCATTAACACAACGTTATGAATTAAATTATTACGAGAAAAATCAATTGTTTCTTGAAAATTAAACTATTTTCTTTCAACGCATGTTTTACTGACTATGTTTGCAACACCAATATAGCATACAGTGATTATGATATTTCCAGAATGTTGGTGTTTATGTTTACAGAAGACATTAATTAATTATTCTTATACTAATGATTACTTTTATATGTACGTGCTAATCGTATCAAGCCAACAGGGGCTGCCTTTAGTACACTTAAATTAATTTAGACTTCAGTGTCTACTCATTGTTCAATAACCAATCGTAAATTGGGGTAAATTGTTTTTAATTGCTAAATTAATTTAGCACGTTGAAATTATATGGTTCCAACATGTAAGGTACACACATGGTATTCAATAGTTATGGTTTACAAGTTTTGAATAAATCAACGGATTTTCGTAAAACGTGAAAGTAGTGTCTGTACTTCTATCTTACAGGGCCGTATATTTTGAGAACGATTTTCGAATATGGAGGTTAGGAAATAAAAAAATATATAAAAGTAAATATTTTTAAACACTCATAAAAATTACTCCGGGGGATCAAATTAAAACAAATTTTAACTAATATCTAAGTACTGTGTGTCGAAACGTCTGGAACCTAGGGCCTAAAAATTGGGTTAAAAGTTTGATAAAATTACAAAAATCTATGAGGATTTTCAAACTAAAACTAATCATCAAAGTACATAGTCTATAGTGTACAGTTTTTGGAACACCGCTGTTTTAAGTTAACAGTAACCAGAAAAGGGATCACATTTTTTTTTATCTGTAAAACTCTATCTGGTTTTGAGATTAAGAGCATTTACTACAAAACGTTTTATAACTTTAAGAGCACCAGTAGCTAAAACAGAATTCAAAATTTAAGAAAAATTGAAAATACAGTGTGGGGATTTAAGTTATGAGGAATTTTATTCAAAATACAAACTCGGTATTTTTAATACGTGTAGTTTTACAGAAATTAATATCTGTTAACACTCCTTGCAAATTTTAGATTGTATTTAACACGTTTGTACGTTATGTTTACGAACTAAAGTTTTTATACCTTTATTAGAGAAGGAAGAAATATTTAAAACAGTTATTGGTAAATTTAGTCTGCATGATGTATCCAATGATAATGGAATGACACTTATAAATTTTACAACTTCAAGGAATATGGTAATAAGTAGTACCAATGTTTGCCCATAAAGATACACATAAAATGACGTGGAAGTCTTCAGATGGAAAAGTCCTTAATCAAATTGACCATTTTCTAATTGACGCAAGACACCTATCAAATCTCAGAGGCTCAGAGGATGTACAGAGGCTAAATCGACTCTGATCACTACTTAATGGTACCAACAGTTGGATGTAGGCTGTCTAATATGAAGAAAACACAAGGATTTCATGCAACCAAGTTTAATTGCGAGATACTAAGAGAACCAGATAAGAAAAACAGATATTTGATATAGTTAATAGTAGCCTAACAAATGTTCTAAGTAATGAAGGCCTTACTGATGCCTGGAAGAGTTTAAAGGATACACTAACCAACGCAGCAGACATTGTGGAAGGAATCACACGAGAAACGCAGTGGAGGAATACCGCAAAGCAAGAAGAGAGGAAGAATGATTGCATAAAAGGAAAAAAAGAAATATGGAAGACAAGAACAAATGGAACTTGGAACTGAAATAAGAGGGAGGAATTAATGAAATTAGAGCCTTTTACCAAATGTTAAATAAAAATCCTAACGAATTCCAACCTAGAACAACACAATGCAGAAACAAAAATGGAGAAATATTAGGTAGCGTTGAATGGATACTTAAAAGATGGTTGCAACAATTTGATGAACTGTTTAATGGTTTCATTGAGTTTGGGTTGTAGGATGTTTCTGTAGAAACGCAAGGGACATTAAAAATTGAAGTAACACCACCAATTATAGAGGAGGTGGAACTTGCTGTTAAGAAACTGAGGAACAACAAAACACCAGAGATAGACCTAATCCAAGGAGGATTATTAAAGAATGCTGGCGCAGTATATCTTAAGCATTTACAACAATTAATGATAAATATATGTAATGAAAAAACGATTACAAAAAAAAAAAAAAAAAAAAAAATCTGTCTGTTCCAAAAGAATGCACCAACCACGAAAAAAGGTGATATCTTGGACTGTGCCAACTAGGTAGGGCATATTTGATTGAGTTCAGGAGTGGTTGAGTTGTAGTTACCAGAAGATACCTAGTTAAAACCATAATGAAGAACACACAATGTCAGATAAAAATACAGAATAAGCTATCTGACCCTCTGCACAAGAGGAAGGATCCGACAAGGAGATTTTTTTTAGCTTACCTTCTTTTTAATATTGCTTTAGAGAAAGTCAATAGAGACGCAGGAATTAACACAGAAGCAACATCTTTTATAAGTCAGTTAAAATTCTGGCTTATGCAGATGACATCGACATTATAGTAAGAACAAAACAGCTATGATAAAACGCTTTGTGAAATTGGAGAAGGTGGACCAAGAATGGATGTGCAGATCAATCTGTGAAAAACAAAGTATGTGCCAGTGACAAGAAAAGATTGTTGTGTGGGCAAAAAAAATTAGAAATAGGATCTTATATATTCGAGATAGTACATAGCTTTACTTACCTCGGTTCAGAAGTTAACTTTAAAAAAAATATTAGTGTGGAAATCCGAAAGCGTATTTTGTCAGCAAATTGGTGTGTGCAGGGCCTATAAAACATCTAAAGTCTCAGTTAATACAAATGAAGACCAAGGTTTTGATGTATAAGGCCTTAGTGCGTCCAGTACTAACTTATGCATTAGATACATAGACGCTACCTAGATTATATGAGAGACAACTAAATATATTTGAAAGGAGGATCCTCAGGCAAACTTTTGGTCCAGTGAAAGAGGGAGGAGCCTGGAGGAAAATCTATAATTTAGAGCTCTATAATTTGTATGATGAACCAGATGTGGTCACCTTTATTAAATTAAAAATATTAGAATGGGCTGGACACATTATACGTGCTTGCGAAAGCAGAGTTATTGAGAAGACATTTAATGCAAAGCCAGAAGGAAGGATGGAAGGAAAGATGGAATGCAAAGTAAAAGAAAAGTTGGAAGGCAAAAACTGAGATGGAGGGACGGGTGAGTCAGGACATCAGCACTCTTGGAATTAAAAACTGGAAGAATATGAATAGAGATGAATGGCGAAATCTTCTGAAGAAGGCCAGGGCCCACAAAGGGCTAATGATGACAACGATAACTTTATCATTTATGTATATTTGTAATAAGTATTAGACGGCAGATATTATGGAAACATATATAATGTTTAAAGCTAGGACTAAATTATTTTTGTATTTAAGTATTATTGCTAAAACATTAAATAAAACACCATTGCAGTATGTTAGAATAATTAGTGTTTATTATACAACTCTCTGCTTTATAATTGTTATTTTACCAGACAATTATTAATTAATCGTGGATTTGGTAGTCATCCTGATAACTAAAAAATCATTTGATATGGAAACTTACCTACTAATAAATGTATTTTGGTCAAAGCAGTAAGCGAGACCTGCAGGTCAAGAAGCTTACTACTAGCTACTTTCTAATTATACAAATAATTTTAGCCTCTCAGTATTTGTAACACCTATGTCCGTTACAGTTTATGTCAACGACAATTTCAGTCTCTTGCAGATCAATTATTTGCCTTACAGAGGGTATAATGCTTGAACATTTGTTCATTCTCTTTGTAATTCTATCGTGTTTTTAAAATTCATACGGAATATGAAAACAACTTCCCGACGATTCGTTGATTACATAGCACAAACAAACTCGTTAACTTTTTGTTTGGATGCTGTGCACAGTGCGCTTCTGTTGTTGCTACAGCAACCGCTGACAACGCGACTTAACAGTAAATTATCACTTCGGGGAGGAAAATGAAGCAATGAAAGTTTCACGCGAGAGTTGTAATCCAGCTTGGTAATCACTAATTATATTTCCCTTGGAACAAAATTCTGCAAGACTACAAATTTTTAAATACAGTTTATAAAGAATGATTAAAAAGACACGTTTACGATACATAGAAAAGAGGAGCAGCGCAATGCTTTTGTTACAAAATTGTTTACTACAGCAATGGTCCAAGTAATGAAAGCATTTAACATAAACAACAATAATAATCAAATCAGTGCAGATAAAAATTTATTCTGATGATGATCATTATCATCTTCTTCATGAATTAAACCAATAATGAGCTGTTCCGATCCCAAAGAAGTATAGACTAGAGCTGATCATTCCAACGCTTCTTCGGACGCTCTCCATCCTTTCGGATTAAAATTCAATATTTGTTTGGTGATGCGGCTATCATACGTTCGGGTAAAATGTTCCAAAACCATTATAGCCGATATCGGAGAATCCTAACCAAATATACCCTTAATAAAATGTTCCTGAAGTACATCGACATTTATTTTCCAATCATGACTTCCCCCATCTTGTACCTGGCTTGCCTTCAGATCTTCTTCCAACCGGCTCATACTCATAAACCAACTTCGGAAAGCGGGTATTGTTCGTTCTTTGTAGATGTTGTTTCAGGCACTTTCTATAATTCTGAATAAGTTCATTTATGGTGACTACATCAAGTTCTTGTCTCATATACTCGTTTTTTGTATGATCGAGTCGCGTATATCCCTCCACCGATCTCAAGTAGCTCATTTCTGCAGCCTGAAACAAATTAGTGCTAGGATTAATTTTAACTATCAGTACATAATATTACATTTTGTAATATATAATAATATTGAGATAGACTTTTAAATTAATTTAAAAAAATATCATAGGAGTATTTATTTAGAAAAGAATAAAATAATATTTACATTGCACACAAAAATACTTATACCAGTAATTTCTGAAAGAGACTGAGAATGTAAAATTAATAACATAAGAATACTGTTACGACTGTCTGACTGATCGTCGAATGGTACAGTGGAAACAAAATACAAACACCAATGGAATCACTAATTACCAGCTTTAATAAACCACAATTAATAACTTTTAATCAACTCGTACAATAATGCAAGTTAAATTTGTCCACACGCAATAGTAATGGCAAGTAATAGAGTTCCATGGTAATTATAACACAGTAAACACTTTCCACTAACCTTCAACAATAACTCGATCCGCATAAAGGAAATCGCACACCGTAACTGAACTGACAAAGTCAGCTGCTGTGGGTTATATAGGTAGCGCAGGTGTTCGAGAGTAACTTTCTATCCTGACTGCAGCGTGTAAGCATAATGCGTATTTCAAGTGCTCTTGAACATTCTGGAAAGTTAATATAATTAAATTACCTTATTCGGTCCACCTTAGTGACACTGGCTTCTTTCGTTCAATGACGCGTTTCGGGGTGAAATCCCATCTTCAGATACACAATATCAATTCAAAACGTAAATGTATACCACATTTTGTGGTTAGTGTCATAATTTAAAATGTTTAAAATCTTTTAAATATAATATACAAAACGTAACAACTGAATCGCTCGGAGCGCTCGCATGCATGCACGCTGTACCGCGATTTCCTTACGACTGGCTATAATTATCATTCAACCGTATAGCAGTGTCAAACAGGTTATTAGATCCGAAGTTCATTTGATCATTCAATATATTATTTTTGGTTGTTGCGTTTTTTGTAGCTTTATATATTTCGAACTCGTCTAGGCTATCCATTAATTTACCCTTCTTGCAAGTATGAAACGCTACGAAATTGTTTTCGAAACTAGTAAAATTATGACTTTTTGTTATTAAATGTTGTGCAAAACTGGAATTATTATTATTTGTTTTAGGAATATGCTCTAATAATCTTGTATAAAAATCTCTGCCGGATTGGCCGATGTAGAATGCTGCACAATTACCGCATTTTATTTTATAGACTCCTGATTTATTTTTTAAAGGAATATTTCTTTTAGTTTTGAAAAAATTTTTTAACTTATTACGTGTTTTGAATGAAATATTATATCCTTTACTTTTAAAAACAGATTTTAAAATATTTGGCATCAAACCAGTATAATTACTGTAGCTGAAATGATGCTTGTGCTATAATTCTGGAAGGTGCTTGTGTATTACGTGAGTGCACGGCCTCGATACAGACGAAGCTCGCTGGGCTAGTCGACTGTCCTAAAGTGTTCTGTAATTGTGTAACAGTACATCACAACACGATAGAAAATCAAACAGAAAATAAGTTAGCAGAAATGAATAATATGTAGTGCATACAAGAAACCAATGAGGTGACAAACTGATGAAACTAGAACCAACCATGAAGTGACCGATCAACAAAAGAAAACAACTATTAACATTTACAATAAACAGAGGGAAATATTTTATAATAAACTAGAAAAATAAAAAGATATCAGCGTAAGTTATAAATTAAATGAAACTCAGACTTCAACAGAAAAGCATATCCAGTGTTCTATAAGTTGAGAGAACAAGTGCAAAAAAAAAAAAATAGGAAAAAATTTGAAAAAATATTATTGAGTCCTGTCAGTTAGAACATACAAGTCCCCTGGTGGTAATACCAAAAGAAGACTTATTGTCTTTGGATGATATCAGATTAATCAGATGCTTATGGATACCCGGCTTGGAGCATAAAATGCCAAAGAAGTAGTGAAACGTTTTAATAAAGTCCGATACTTAAGTAGTTGAGATGCTGTGTCAGTGTACTGGCAAGTAGAGTTGCATTTTGAAAATTAATGATATGTTTTTTTTTTCATCAAAAGCATGCAGTATTCTGTATCACGAGAAATATAATTAGTGTCTTGCAAGCTGGATTACTCTCGCGATTAACTTTCACCGTTTCGTTTTCCCTCTCCGAGGCCATATTTCACTTTTGACTCTCGTTGACAGCGGTTGCTGTAGCAACAACAAAGTCTCGCTGAGAGCCGCATCGCAACGCAAAGTTACTAAGTTTGTTTGTGCTGTGTAATTAACAGATCGTTAGGAAGTTGTATTCTGTATATTCTGTATGATCGTTCATATTCTGTATGAACTGGCAAATCACGATCACGGTGGAGTTACAGAGAGAATTAAACTCTCTTCAGCTCTTCAAACATTAAACTCTCTATAAGAATAATTGTAATAATTAATATAATTAATACCGAAATTGACGCTAAATGATACTGTAGTTGTGATAAAGATTTTATTATGAACAGAAATATTATGACAACAAATATGTTCTAGTATATTGTTTTCCAAGACTAAAATATGTTCTTCTTCTTCTTTTCCACGTCAAGGTGTAGGCTCATAGCATGTTCCGCCTTCGCTAAAGCCATCTCTTCCTTTCTTTACCTATATCTCGCCTTCCTTGAGGTCTGTATCTTATTACTTGTTTAGGTAGTCTCATATCTTCCATTACCTTGATATGCTGCTTCCGTTTTATTTGCCCTTCCCTTATCCTGGTGGCCATAGAATATATATTTAAGTCGGTTCTTATATCTTCATTTAGTATTTGATCTCTAAGGGTACAACCTTTGGTTTCTCCCAAGAACTTCATTTCACTTGTTTGTATTATCCGCTCATCATTTCTTGTCTTCGTCCAAGTTTCACTTCCATAAATTAAAACAGGTGTTCTCATTACTTTATAGAATTTTATGTTGGTGTCTTTCCTTATCTTATTTCCAAGCGTTCTGTGTATAGTAGGCAACCGCATATCATTTGAAATCTATTTATTTTACATCGATATCTTTGTCATAGTAATAAGTTTTATTGCGCCCTTAAAAATTAAAATGAGATACCTGTTCTATAGACTGATCGTTTAAAATTATCTTGGAACGTATCGGATTCTTTTCTCTGAAGGCCATAACTTTTGTTTTGTGGGTTGATATTCTAAGATTATATTTTATGCATATTTGGCTCAAATGGAAAACTGCTAAAATATTATTTAATTAAGTATTAGTAATAACCCCGTTTTGCTTGTAAAGTTACGTACTCATTTCACTCTGCTTATAAAAATTCCTTCAGTTGCATACAATTTCAGGTAGTTAGGTTTACGTCAAAATAAATAGAACTTGTTGCTCTTCTTAAAAATGAAAATGTCACAGAAAAACCCTTTTCGTACTTAATATTGCGTTTTATATATTTTCTTAATGACAAACAATAGTAAAAGACGTAAGAAAATCAAGAAGAAAATTTTTGGTCACCTTGAAACATCTACTGTGGAACTATAAATATAAACTTAAACTGTAACACTATCAAATCCTTAAATTTGTAGTGACCGTTAATTAATGAATTTTTTCGGTGGAGGGTTTGTGAGGATCGGTCAAAAATATAACACAAATTTTAGCTTATTTGTGTCGACGTTTTGGCAATGTTTATTGTCATCTTCAGGACCTGTGTATAAATACAAAAGAAATGTCAGACACAACAGAACAAATATTTGAGTGAACGTGTTTGTGTATCTGATGTGTGTCCGCGTGTGCGTGCGTATGTATGTATCATTGTATATGTGAAGGAGTTGAGGTAGTTTTTTTACATCTTCAAATGTTTTCTTTAAAGACAACGAGAAAATATAATATCACGTAACTTAATTTATACATTATTACAATTTAAATTACTCATAATGTAAAGGTATTTTTAATTAATTATAAAAGCAATAATCAACAGATAATTAATTACAAAAGCAATTAGATATTAGAATTGGTACAGAAAACGTTTATACATATACCAGTCAACATATAGCACACTAAAAGATATTATAACTAAATACAGATTAAGGGATATTCAATTATGTAATTATTAAAAGTTATTTTTAACATGTTTCACTCACTGCTGGTATTAAAACATTAGCCTTAACACCTTGTACATGTTTTCTGCAATAGAAAGGAAACAGAATTCGTAAAGTGCCTCCCTTCAAATGGACCGTTCTCTCCAATAGCATATGTCTACACAACCATGATGTTGGACAACTAGGAGTGTTATGACTAGGATGAAACTTTGCTAAAGTCAAATAGATACCGGAGAATTGATGACTTTCCAAAGTTTGGTGTATCTGTATACCTATCAAGTAGGCTAATTATTACAGAAAATGCAAATAGTTGAAAAATGAGTAATTACAATAATTGCAATGAAAACAATTTTAATTGCGAATATACTAAGAAAATATACAGCCTAGAATACAGAATACATTTTTATACAGTAAAACAGTAATTCTAATATCAAAGATCGGAATTTGCTTAACAATAGGAACTCGTCAATAGCATATAATTGCTGTTGACCACCATACACACGACGTGTCTTGATTTTTTTCTTTAATCAAATCAATTAATTTATTGATTTATGTTAATTATTCGATGTATTGTCGGTTTATATTACCGAAAAGGTAAAACTCAATATACATTAACTTTTTTTTGAAAAAGAATTTATATCCAGGAAATGGATAAACAATAATATGAATAGCCAACGATAACACAATACACATTGATAGTATTAGGAATTTCTGTTTTTAAATAAATGTTAGGCATTTAAAATGAGACATTTTAGGAGGTTAGAAGGAAAACACACAAACAGGACAAATTAAGTTTTAACAATATGTCCTAAAACTAAAATTTTTTTGTATATTTTCACAGGCTCAAAGTGAGTCTTGGTAAATTCTTGGTAAACTTTATAACGTTGGAAATACTGTCATAACAGATATGGAGTTATATGGAAGATATTTAAATTTATTTGAATATACGTGTCAGCATTTTAATAATGAGAGTTCCAAAAATAGAACATTTTAGAATTGTTAATTATATATCTGTACAGGAAATATTTACTTAGGATTCGTTCAGAAACATAAATTTAAGCCAAGCACTATCAGAGCTCCTGGTATAAAAAAAAAAGATTTAAATAAAATTTGAGGGGGGTTTACTGCTTGGTAAGTAATCTGAACAGTTTAAAATGTGGCAAAATAATTACGCATTTAAGAAACAATTTTAACCAGTGACTGTTGAATCGTTAAAAAACTTGTCAATTTAATAGCTCAATATTTATACCTTAATATTTAACACTATATGCAGCTTACTCCACAATGTCGTACATCGTACATTTTACAATATTTTGTGCGTATTATTACGTATCTTAATTTTCGTGTACCCAAGCTACGCTCAGTCCCACTTAGTTCAAATAACTGACGCATCACTGTAATTTTACTTTAAATTAAAGAATGTTTTAATACATACGTATATTTCGGTTGGACGAGAGACCTAAATGAAGTCTACAAACCTCATTACAAGTCTACAACCTTTGACTAGGCTACCTTTGGAGCCTACAAGACTTGGCTTGTCTTGCTGATGTCATTAGAGTATTGCCCTTTCATTCACTAAACACGGTGTAAATTCACTTTAAACGGTTGTAAATTGTCTTCCCTTCTCAGTTTAATATTTACCATCACTTCACTTGCTTCATATTTTGCACAGAATTAAAAGTCCCAATTAATCAAAATTAAGATAAATGTGAGCAACTCCAGGACGGGTACCTTACGAAAGACTTCTGACTGCGGCTTCAAGTTCCGGTGTAAGGTTCACGGTGTAATTAAGTCTATGTACACACATCCAGAAAAAAAGAACGTTTTCTGTTGGTTTAAATTTTTCGGCGTTCAAACACATTTAAACAAAAAAACAGTTTCATCTCTCAGTAAAATTAACTTATCAAAGTGAAACTCAAAACTTCTTTGACTTACGCGTGTTTATTAAAAAATTATTATTTTTTACTTATTTATTACAAAATTTAATTTACAAACACCTACGTTTCGAATGTGTATATTTAAAATCTAACTGGATAATTTTTTTTACTGATAATCTATTATTCAGTAGTTCAACAGTTCAATTTTTATTCCAACTCATCTTGAAGTGTGGAATGTAGAGTGACGTGTTTTAATAATATTCTGATATATTTTAATAATATTCATGTCATGTTTTTAAGTATGGAGTATTTTCAGTGACCATAATTGTAATTGCTCCTTCCTTTGGATGTTTCCTGGCAAATAAATTAATACTTGAAGCAGAACTTTTAGGTTTCGCAATCTTTTCCAACATAAGATACGGGTTTCCAAAACACCGTAGCTTCAAATGTAACCCCTCTTTCCTTATATGTCTTTTTTTTAGTATAAAACAACTTAATTTATTTTAATATTTTTTTTTTGAAAGAGAAGCCACAAGTTAATTAGGACTAGGCCGAAGCCTAGAGAAGCAAAAATTATGCTGGGTCCAGTATGACGGGACTTGCAATAAAACTCAGCTGTAACAGAACGATAACAATTTATTTTATTTCATGCCCTGCTTGTATGCCCAATCACAAGTATGAATATGGGTAAAACATAACAAGTGTGTATAAATCTTAGTCATAACAAATGTGTGTAAATATAAAACATCACAAGTGTGTATAAATCTTCAGCATAACAAATATGTATAATATTAAGCACAACAAGTATATATAAATCAGTGAACACCTGTATATATATAATTATAAAATTTTCTCCCATCTCGTGGCTAGCTAGACACATAACAACACACACAGAACATAAGGTACACCAACTCACAATTACATTAATTTTAACACGCATGCCCCTGGAATGCACCCACCTAACAGGTAGAGTAACTACAATCTTATAACCCAGCAGTGATAAAATATACGCCCGTTGGCAACCCGTACAGTAGAATTACATAAAGCCAAAACCCCCAGGAAGGATAATCATAATTCATGAGGCATAAATAAACCGGACCACCCATTTGTCTAGCATTCCATTGATCAATGACCCATGATGAGCGTGTGAACCTTAAGTTCCTTTCACATCATTAAGTAAAATTGACAAAACTACATCTCCTGCCTTCAAACAGTGTTTATAGAATTCTAGACAGTTATTTGACTTCAAAAAATTCCAAAAAGGAATTAAATCTTTATGTACTTTAATAAACAGAAATTAATTGCTTGAGGCATTACTATTTCAGAAGATTTTGACAATATATAATTTACCCAAAAAAGAAAATGATGAATACATGTTTTATAGTCAAAAATTAAACAGCAAATGCTATAAGTGGGAAGTCAACCCATATGTGTTTGCCAGTTAAGAAAACAATCAGTTTAGCCCTTGTGCAAGGGGCCCAATCAGCTAAAATATTTCCATAAAATTAGTAAATTATTTCTATTAGCCTCAAATGACTATATAAAATAATTAAAAGAAAAAAGAATACAATAAGGTGGTTGTGCTCTGGCATCTGTGGGAGCGCGCCCACATGTAGTTGACAAAAGTTGACAGGCATTCAACCTGTCTGAAGTTGCACCAGCGTGTGTCAGAGAAAAACTAAGTCCCATTTTGTAACCCCAGAAAAGTCCCAAAAAAAAAAACCCCAGGAAAGTCCCCAGCCCTTAAATGTGAAACCCATAGTCAAATTAAAATTTATACACAGCTGTTCCAGCCGGAACAGAGCTACTGAGCAATAATTAAATTTTGTAAGGAGGAAAATGAAAATGAGAAGCAACTGTAAAATAGTACAAGAGTAAAATATCTCTGGCACGCTCCCCCAGTGCAGCACACACTTACAGGCATTGCATTTTGTGTTATATAAATGAGTTATAAAAAATTTTATGAATATAAGTTATAGTGTTCAGAGTCATGATCACTGCTCAACTTCCCGGTAGACAGTCTGGACACGTGGCCACATGGCTTGTAGGCTATTTACAGTAAACGGGCTCACTGCCGGCCCGGCCCCAAAAAATGAAATAAATGCATGAATATCACCTTATAAGTGCTGGCGAGTGCAACATAGAAAGTCAGTCTCCATCTCCCTCTTCGTATAAGATCTTGTACATGGTTCACAGCTTAGGCAGGTGTACAGCCATCAGCAAGCCAGGAAACCGGCTTAGTTCGAGAACCCTATGCATTCAAGTAAATTAGAGAACAGTCTATTAAAAATGTACACCCGAGTTAAGGTAATTAACCTCTTAACGGGCCGCCAACTAACTCTCAATAAAGGTACAATATTCATTAATTAAAGTTTTTACAATCAGCTTAAAGAGTCTAAAAATCAGCCATGGAATAAGTAAATTTGAATCATGAACAGACCTTATTAAATTGTGGCTTAATATAAAGAGAACTGCACTCGGTCAACATGCTTCGACAAAAATTTGCAGGTTAAACGGCCACGTGGTAAGTTTTAATCGTTACTTGACCAAAAATTTAACAGCAAGGCACTCACAGCATTAAGAATGTTTTACATTCAATTAAATTTCATACATAGAAGCTCTCACACTTAATTCTCTACTGTGAAGTTAATTAACAAACTCTGCGACAGTTTGCTGCGTGCACAGACACAGCTCACGACCTGACTGCGCACCAAGTTTTTAGTCATTAATTTTTTAATGTAGTACACTTTTACTATGACAATGACTCTTGAAAAACTTCTCGCACTATTACAGAAAATAATAAAAAGAGCATGAGCTATATACTGGGCGTTACGTAAAACAGTAAAGAATGAGTTTCTCGTACATAACTTTGTCGGGTCGCACACACACACATCATTACGTATTTTATGCAGTTGCATATAGTTATTAATTATCCATACATGTATAATTATTTATAAAGACAAATAAATACAAAGACAAACTTACCGGGAGTCAATTTACGCCTAGCCAAGCATAAGTTATAGAAACCGCGTCGTACGATACGGAGAGAGGAAACGGGGACAATTCTCTGAGCGAGGCGAAGCGTAGACTGCACACACAGGCACAGATAAGTCACCGCACATAGCCGAGTTGCGCGCGCAACCGCACACACTGCCGCTCCCCTCTCACCGCCGAACAAAGGTCGCCCCCGCTGCCTCGGCTCACGTATGTTACAATTAAACGAAACTTTTCTAGAATTTATTTTTTGTAACGGCCGGCTTCACACCGGCACACAAAAACTATTAATTTTTACGCAAATTGAATAAATTCATTGAATTTTTAAACTTTTTAATTTTGCTAATGTGCGTTATGTTATTTAGGAACACTTAATTTATTTATATGTTGGTAAAATGTATAGCCATACATTATTCTATAGTTTGTTCAATGTGTATCAGAAGCGTTCGATAAAATTTCGTTTTTACTGAGAGGAACCTATTAATTCATGGATAAAATTAGACCTACAATATATAGTTACTTGGTAGAGAGTTATGAGAGCCTTGAATTGACACTTTACAAAAGAGGAGGTCGGAAGTAAGTATCAAGGCGCTTCTACATCTAATGTTTTGTGTAGTCCTGTTTAATCACATTACTTCCTAGACATGTAAATCACTGGATATTTTCTTAAGCCTAAATTTACCCCAGTCAATTGCCTTCTATGAAAGTTAGGAGCCGTAAAATTTCAGTTAAAGCAGCTAGGAATGACCTATACTTCAGGGGTCTGAAGAGTCCGGAGAAATGTGGGTAGTTTAAAAATATCAGGTATTGAAAGGGTCAAATATTAATTTTCAAAAAATCTTCAAAAATTGTGCTTTTGTTATTGAAGATGATATATAACATTAAATTACTATTGTCTAATTGGTATTCAATTTTCTGCGGCATAAATTGATTGACTAATATCCTGTTAAAGTATTAACCACTTTTTCCTTCCCTCTTCAAGAGCAATCTTCAAAAATAGAACCTCATAAAAAAAATTTTCAAATCAGTCGATGGGAATTTAATTGCTTATACTTTTGAAATTGTTTACTTTGTAATCACGGAACTGACAGACTTATAAACTAAAAATAGAAAATTAAAGAATTCCCAAAACCCATCCTTTGTAAAACTAAATTCTACAAATTTATTGTTGTATTGGAGTGTTAGTGGTCTCAAATATTTCTTCTAGTAATTTTGTACAAACCACTATGTTGTCTTTGGTACTGACGAGCGCTTTCGGCAGTCAAGCTACCTTCAGGTCATTTACCAAAATTACTAGTAGAGATAAATTCTATAAAGTTTGCAAATAACATCATACCTATTCTTTAGTTTTTTATTAAACTTTCATTTAGTGTACTAATTCATATAAAATTTAGCCTTATTTAATGTACTTGATATATAATATATTTAATATTCTATCGTAATTTTCTGAAAAGGTCTAGTTTTTATTTTCAATTCATTTTTACACTAAGCGATTATGCCATAATTACGTTTGATAATGTCTCTATAAAACTCAAAAGGTTTAATTATATTTAGATAAAAACAAAATTGCTTAGACTTGTTTATGTATTTTGGGATACTGCAATATAACAGTAATGATTTAAGAAATGTTAAAATATTTATTGAATACAAAAATGTTAATGTTGTGCTTGTGGTTGTGTTTTGACAATCCGTATGAACGACAAACTTTAGAGACTTTTTAATGTATTAATATTTTAATTTTACAACTTTTTTAATGTTTCCCAAAATTTGGATTCTTTTGTAGTTTTTTCTTATTTACTCAACAGTATAGATTTGTCTTTAAAATCTCTGGGTTTATAAAATTTTCTTCCATTTATTTTTTGTCTCCTTTCTATAATTAATCTACGCAAATTGTTAGTAGGCTATTTGATATAAAGATATCTGATATCTTTTCAGACTTTGCAGTACAAAAATAGTTACTTTCAATATGTAACGTTATTTGAACCATGTGCTTTGTGTCAGCAAAAAGTACACCGACAACAAGAACAGAAAATTCCTAGATTCCTAGAAGGAATATTAATATGAACATTTATTTACAACGAAACAAATGACAAGTGTTAATTACACCAGACTAAAGTAAGTCTGCTTAACGAAAATGTATGTGCAAAATAGATTGCTATATAATGTGTAACTTCAGAATGAGGAAGGTGTCTTGGAATAATTTCCTAAATGAAGATTTTCATAAAACTCGCTAAATTCTTCCTAGATCTGTTGAATTTTGTGATGTTAAGCATTAGGTCATGTGAACACGTAATAGTGGGAAATACTCCAGTAGTTGCTAGTTGACATGTTACACTTTTAACACCTTTAACATGATAATGTTTTTAGGCTGGGGGGGCATTCCACAAATATGTGACGTCATCGAAAAACGTGACGCTTCCACACTTTCGATTCCTCACAATCTAGAAATTTGATATGTGAACGCATCAAGACATAAATAATCGCTGCTGACATTGAGTTTAGCAAACGTTTTAGTGAGAATAAATTTGATTTTACATGCTCTGTTTGTGATCGTCTGTGGTTAGGAAATGATTTACGTAATCCACCAAACGTAATCCACATTATACAATTTCAAAAGCTTAAAAACATTATAATGCTTCGATGTTTCGGTTGCGTCGAAATTCTTTGAATGCTTAGGTGCATAAATAGAGAGATGGAGGGAGGGGGAGAGGGAGTGAGAGGGAGAGAGAGAGAGAGAGAGAGAGAGAGAGAGATAGAGAGAGAGAGAGAGAGAGAGAGAGATTTCCTTTTTTTATATATTTTTATATATAGCAACTTAATATATTATGATCTTTATTTACTTTATTTCCCAAATTTTCTTTTGCAACATCAGTAAAACAGGAGTGAGATAAACTTTCTACAGCGTTTAATGTTGTGTGAAGGCAGGCGTAGTCATTTAAACGCTATTCAGAAGGGGACGCCGGCAAGGAATTGTCTCACAAAAGAGGCTCTTACTCCCCCACTTTCCCCACAAACTCTGTCTCACATACACACACAAACACAGGCAGAGAGACACACTCTCTCTATCTAACGTACTCCTTGTCCCCACAGTCACGAGCTTAATTATTCCTATAATAAGGAGTTTCTTTATGATGTGTTCCGAGATCAGATTCACATGTGAAATAATAATTTATGTTGTTACCAATTAACTATACCTTGGTCTGTTTATTTCCAATCTATATTGATATAGTTTTCAAATATCTCTAAGAGGAAGATAAAAAAATAATTTGACAATGGTAATCGGAATCTTTCTTATAGCTGTTTATTTATTTACGTTGTGCCATATTTTTTCCATAAGTAGCCTATACAGGTTATCACCTAATGAACTGTACATTAATTACCTAATGTTGTGTATACACTATGTAATGTATAAAATATGTTGTGTAATGCGTAGTACTATGTATAAATAATTTTCGCCCTTCGCAAGACAGTGTAAACTAATCCCCACAATGAATTCTGATACTTTTATTTCGTCATTAAATACAATTTTAAAATTAACTTCAAAGTCGATTAGAGGTTGGTTACATTAAGTAAATATTTCGTCCATGACAAGATTTTTAAACTCTTGAAACGGTTATTTCATTATCCTGTTGTTTTTGTTTGTTTAAACTAAATGCTTATTACAATGACCTGGAAGATTACAAATACACCTGTTTTGTATGAGAAATAATTTCACTTTAATAATATTTACACAATAATAATTACATTTGATTCGGAGCTGAATTACAATTTTCACCATGGTATGCTTCCTAATAGTATTACACATCATGAGAGATTGTTTATTTATGCAAAACTATTTATATTTATTAAGTGGAGACAAAATTCAAATTTTAAATATTGTATGTAAAATTTTATTAGTTACAATTTGTTGTTTTTAAAACTCTTCTTTTAAAAATATTATATTAAATGTAGTTTTTCTCTTGAAAATTATTTTCAATTAAAATGTTTTCAAAGCGTTAAATTTAATTAAATTACATAATATTATCCAAACTTTACCGTCTTGTATTAATAGTTTAAATTTTATTTTATCTGTGCTGGTAATCAGAATCATTTTATATTATCAGTATAGTAAAACCATATCAGTATTACGATGGTACGAGTTGTAGTTTGTGTTACTGGACTGTAAACTGTCTGTCGTTACCGTTAAACAGATCGATCATCAAACTAATTAAATAGTGCGAAAATTAATTACCTCAACCCCACAATATAATGTTAATTATGTAAAGTAATAACATGCTGAGTATTTTATTAGGTAATGAATTGTTAATTATTAGATACACATAACTGCCAGCTCCCGACTGCTTTCAGCGTTTGCATATTTAGCAACAGGAAAATGCTTATATTCCAGAGAAAACATATAGTCTCAGCTGTGCTTATTTAATTTTATAATGGGTATAAAACAATGACTTTAATTACATTTTGGTCATATCTTTTTTGTGAAATAAGTTATAAAATTGTAAATTTCAATTGTTCTAGTTACTTTAATCAAAGTGTTTTAAATTCAAATTCAAACTAACATTTGAAAACAGAATTTAGACATGTTAACTCCTCTTCAAACGTAAGACGCGTTAGTGTTACACACACACACACACACACATATATATGATACTACCTTATACATTGTTTGGCAATGTAGTATACAAAAAAACAGATAAGTCTACTTTAAAAACAAATTTAAAAAATTTTACAAATATCTTATTTGTAAATACATAAATTTGTCAATAATTTAAAAGAAGCATATTAAACATTAATAATATGGCTCTTTCTTAAATGTATGACATTCTTTACAATTTATATTTTGCATTCCAGTACAATGAACATTGACCGAGATACGGCAAAGAAATATTTTTGTGCCCTTAAAATCACATATGTATTTTATTAGATTTTTCATAACGATTTAAAAAAAATCTCAAGAAGAAATGGTTACCAACATTTGGACTTTGTATAACGTATCTCAATTTTATTTTTTACTTATGCGTTTAAGATAAAAATTAACAACGCTAAGGCAGTTGAAGCGTAAAATGTAAATTCTTAGTGAAAATGAGAATTTTTTATTGTTTATTCATAAATATTCATAAAACTTCAATTGTAGCAAAAAACGTAAAAAACCTTTAATATAACGTATATAGATTAAAACAGCTTTTTTTTATTATTCCGGAAAGTATTTTGGTGATTTGTTGACTTTTCAGAAAGATAATCAAAACTTTGTACCAAAAACATTGATTTCTGTGCAATACTTGCGTTAGTTATTTTGTGAAATGAAAATAAAACTGTGTGGGCCAACAGAAAACTGTAAGAGACATCATATTGGCTCGACTGAGAAAAAGTGAAGATTTTATTGTGTGACGTACTCCTATTGACAACCACAGCAGCTGGATGAAAGGTCCCATCTCTGTTGTTCAATTTAAAGAAGTCAAAAGACTATCTCAAAGACATGAACACTGAAAAGTGGGTTTTTATTATTTTTTTAAAATTAAGGTGTCATACAGACAATATAGTGTAGAATATGCAGTAGAGACTATAGCTAATAATATTGGATATTTGTTTATAAAATTGTGTAATTAATTTTTGTTATATAAATCGTTTTCGCCTCATTTAACAAATTGTACTTTTGTATTTTTACTCATTTTCTACAAAATTACGCTCATAATTAAATTTAATGGTAGACATGTAAAGTTTATGTTCACAATTAAAATATGCTTTACTGTTAAGAGGGCTATGTGTACGTGAAGGTTCTACAAGCTGCCTTTGCCGACTCAACACACATTAGTCCATTAATTCCCTGTCTCACCCAAAGTAGGAAACACACACAAACGAGTATTGAATAAAGTATACATTATTCTAGAAAATTCTGATCCATTGATAATTCTTACTTCTATAAACGTAGACAGATTGTAAATCTGTTCTAATAATAATAATAAACTTTGAATGAGATATGGAGGAGAAGACAACTTGCACACGTAATAGAACATGCTGACGAGAGCTAAAATTATAAGAGTTAGATGGCAGGAGCATATATTTAGAAGAGAGAAGAGGACTATATTGACATAGAATCTGGAGGGAAATAAGATGGGAGAGGCCAAACGGAAAGGCCTGGGAGAAAACAGACAAACAAGGTGGCAACTGATATGACAACCTAGGGAACGACAGCAGGGCGCAGGGTAAGTCTGTTCAGAAAGAAAAAGGTAAAACCCGTTTTCGGTTTGTGTAACATGAAAAGAAAGTAAATAAGCCTACAAAAAAAGTTTAACTGTTTTACTGCTCTGGTGTTCAATTAAGTTTTCATTTCAAATGTTGTTGTCAGTGTAACAATATTGTAACAATCGCTAGGAAAACTGTGCACTTTTAGTTTACTTTTTCGTGCTCGCAAATGAATCTGTTACTTATTTACCGTGTAAATTATTTACTGGTTTAGAATAAACATGTAAAGAACAATGCTGTGTGAGTAAATTAGAGTCAACTTGTTTACACTGAATATATTAAGTTATTTCGTGGGTAATTATGCAAATGTGTATTGTTCTTTAAAACACTACCCTCTTCCACCCTCTGTACACGCAGCGGTTTCCCTTCCATTATCTTCTCTCCGGTGGATACATATTTTCTCACCCCTGGTTGAGTGCGTTTGTCTCACATTTTTCACTGTTGCTGAAACAAAGTACACAATATATTACGCGTGCCACAAACATGTATACACTTGAATTTACTAACGTTGTAAATCAAGTATACAAAATTGTAAATTTACAAAAATCTTGTAAATGTTTGTCTGAATTAACATGCCAGAGGTACATAACTTTTTATTTGAAAATTAAAAATGTAATTTTTGTTATAAACGGTGTATGTAAATAACGTGTAATTAACACAATTTTGAACATAACACGCTTTTGTATGGCATGCTACTACTGTAAGCTATATCCAAAACGTACAACTTCCTACAACTGGAATAAAATCATTTCGACCACTCAATACCATTGGCCACAATCTGCGGAGAACAACAATTATATAACGTTTATGCACCAAGACTAGTATAAAAAGATTTCTTTGAAATTAAACATGAAAGTGAGTGATGTTTTGCGGGTGAAGCTTCAAGGTCTCAGCAGGCTATTTATTTTTAACAACATTTATATATAGTCGTGTGTGTATTCATAGCACCATCCAAAATAACATTTTCATGTATTTTTAGCATGGATCAGTTTTCAATTAAAATTATTTAAATTTTTTTTTACTGAAATTCTGTTTACACTTTAGCTTTCAGTACATTCTCCAAGGTTATCAGTTTATTTTACACATCAATTTTTTTATGGTTACAAAATTTTAAGAAGTAATAAACATAATAAAATCAATGATTTTATTCATACACTTACAGACGGCTAGCAATTGCCGATAATGCTTATCGATCGGTTTATTTAGGACTACATAAGGCAGCATAAATTCCCTAATTCTTGACTATTTCGATTGTAAAAAACGAGATATTAATATAATAATTACAAATAACTTATATATTTTTATATTTTACAGTACTGTTGGTTTACATTTTACGTATGTTCAGATAGCTATACTAACTTTAAACACTGGAATAAATAAGAACCGACTCTGTGAACCAAATTCTATATCCCGTAGAGCTTTATAGGCATCTGGAAACCGTCCAAAAGTTTTGTAACTTGTAGTTTAACATAACACTGTTAATTGCTACATATTGCAATAATTAATTGTTATATTGTTATAATAATTGAATTTGTGACATATGGTTCTTTGTATTGTTAAGTTCGTGTAATGTAAGTTCGAACATAAAAATGGAACTTTTAAAATGATTCTTTCTCCATAGCTATCAAAGCTACAGTAATTTCACTCAACACTTTCAGCCCCAGCGTGCGCTTTCATTGGATGTTGAGAGTAGCTGCTAAAGTGCCAACGTCCGAAGAATCCATCGGACGTCGTAGGTAGTGCCAGCGTCCCATTTTTCGGACGTGTAGAAAATTCTGCTTAAAGGTATAATATATAAACAACAGATAAGTTTTTTGTATCAAACGAGTATCGGAAAGAGTTATTATTTTCGTTGAATGTCATATGTCTTATATATCCGCATTGTGTGTCAATACATCTATAGCAGTTTCTAGCGACACATGTTAGTAGATTTCGTTTAGTCTACATCAGCTATTCAATCTACATCTATAAACTATGTTTGTTTAATTGTTCAAGTTTTACTTTTGTTGTCTTTTGGAATATTTGATATTACATATTTTAATACAATCATTTTATTACCTGAAATGTGACTATATTTTATTTTATAAATATAATTTAGTTTGAAGTAAGTGTCTTCATATAAAGTGCAAAAATTCCCAAATTACACTAATTTGGAAAAACGAGAAATGTCCACCATTTTCTTACAGAATCACTTGCAAATTAGTCCTGTATTCGTGTACCGTAATATGTGGTTCTTTAAATGGTGGGTAGTTTGTGGTTAATGGCTAAATGTTTGTTCTGCACTTTTTATGTGTCAGAGTTGAAAAGCACTTTTTATGTGTCAGAGTTAAAAGTCTGAAAACATTTATGGCAAATACAGTTTTATTTATTCTTTTATATTCATTGTTATGTTTAACATAACTAAATATCTTGCTTCTAGTATAGCAAATTATTGCACACATTTAGCACAAGGATCATAAAAATTAGTAAAAAGCATAGAAAACTTTATGAATTTCTATAAACCCCTTGCAAAACTCAAAAACTCTCTGCTGACACTGTAGGGTGTACCCATAAGACATACGCTGGAACGTTATGCATAGTACGTTGTAAAAGTACCTGACACTGAAAGGGTTAATCTTAACTGTAATTACCGTCTCTTAGTCAAGAGGCTATTGAATGCTAAACAGTTTAGTATCTATGAAAGTTCCAATCATAACTTTGATCTCATTGACTCTAACAGTAAAACATTCCTCAAAATCACATATAATATGACATACGACCAGTTCAGTGTCGTTGAATCGGTTGCCTGGCAGTTCTCGCGTTATCACAGACTGTAAAGTCTGAAACAGTACTGTAATCTACTTAGCCTACCTAATATGTTTTGTAATGTGCATTCAATTACCGTATGCATTACGTGCGGACGCAGATTACTATTCCCATTAGGACTATACTGATTTCAGTCGTTTGTTGCATTGTCAGTTTCGGAGATGATAACAGTTTTGATAATAGAGAACCGCGCGCGATTGCTGTTCACTCTACGGGTGAAATAATAGGCTACCATTTGACGCGCCACTAAATATAGGACTATTACTACGGGGATTATCAAATTCTCAACATTTCTTTACGACATATGTATCGTTAACATGACAATAACTTATAATAAAATACAACAGAATGCTTATTGACGTTTCAGTAAACTGTAACTACTTTTTTATGTAATATGATTTCGTTGTTGCAATTTACTTAAGATAATCAATATTTATTCTTGGATTTCGTTGTCCATGACGTGTCCGTTACTTAACTAAATACCACTATTACATTAACGACTCGGAACACTAGGTTTTTTATAAGTAAAATACACAAACAAAATACATAAAAACATAACCTTTACTGCCGAATACGAACACAACAATACCATAAACTTCTTAGACCTCTCCATCACAAAACTTGAACACAGGCACAAATTCAGTATATACAGAAAACCAACTACAACTGACACACTAATATACAACACCTCCAATCACCCAATACAACACAAACTAGCTGCCTTCAGAACCATGATACATAGACTTAACAACATCCCCTTAGATGAAAAAGACTACAAAGACGAACTAAACACGAAAAAATATCTAGCAGAATCTAACGGATATGACAGAACAATAGTCAGTAATCTCCTACACAAAACACATAACAAACAACAGACAAAGACAGAAAACAACAAATTCATAACACTAACATACATCAACAAACAAACTGAAAAAAATAGCCCAAAAATTCAAAAAAGCAGGATACAGAATCGCTTACAAAACTACTAACAAAACAGAACACACACTATCAAAACACACACACAAAGCACAAAACAAATTCGATCTACCCGGTGTTTACAAGCTAAATTGCTCAAATTGCAATAAATTCTACATAGGCCAGACAGGACGTAGCTTCAAACAGAGATACATTGAACACACAAAGGCACTCCACTCCACTACAGAATCCACCTTTGCAAACCACCTCATTGAAGCAAACCACACATATAAAAACATCGACAATAACATGAACATTCTACACGTACACACAAAAGGCCGAAAACTAGACACTCTAGAACAATTGGAAATATACAAACACACAAAAACAAATAAAAACGACATCCTAAACGAACAGACACAATTCAAATCGCACGCATTATTCGAACATATCTCACCCCACACACACAGCATCGATGTTTCGAAATTCGATTCCGTCACCCACAACAAGACGGACAGCGCTACCAGCGGCAGCCTCTGAAGAAGCCTTTTAAAGGAGAAAACCGGTTCAGGCTGTAAGGTAAAACTTTAAGCTTTTACTTATAAAAAACCTAGTGTTCCGAGTCGTTAATGTAATAGCAATATTTATTATTAAGAATTTTTAAGGGTATATGTTTTTTTTTTTAATTTTGTTTACATCGTGTGTATTTGAATTTTATTTAACTAGTTTACTTAAATTAATAGATTATTTTCGTACACTATCATATGCTAAACCACGTTTATGATAAACAAAGTCCGGCCGGCTTTCGTCGAGTGCGCACTCGCATCACATAAATACTTATATGTTTGGTTTTCGATTTTGTGATTTTGATGTTTTAATTTTTAACGACCTCATTGAGTGATTTAAATTTTAATATATATTCTGATGACGAGACATATGTCTCGAAAGGCGTAAATTATATTCATTGCGTTAAGTACATGTGGTCACGAGACAGGAAATAAGGTAAATATATTTATTATTAGATAAACAAAGAATCAAATCTAAACAATTACGACAAGACACTTTAACAAAGAAGAGACAATTGATGACCTCTGCTAAACGCTTTTTTGCTCGCTTCTTCAAAGACGCGGAAAAAGAAATTGTACGATATTTAAACGATTTTGTGGTACAAAAATGCCCTAAGAAAGTATTTAATTAGTACTTTAGTGAATTTTGCTGGAAGTGTGTCTGCGGTTTTTATTAGTTTTGATAAAATAATAAGCAAAATATTACAGTTCAAGTGCGTGTTCCTCTTATCGTCACTTAAGAATATTAACACATTTTAATTGGAAATTCCAACAATTGCATTGGGAACTCTAAAAAAAAATTTCAAAGTTTCCACAACTCTAAGAAAAATTACATTTTTTTTAAATTAAAAAAAATATAATTTTCCCCTCATTTGAGTTAATACTTCGCACTTATCATTAAACTATCAATATTAATTTTGTTATCTGCGTACAGCTAAAATGGTACATGTGTCTTGCTGCGCTGTGTCACAAGCTCTCTTTATGTTCAGAACAATTATTTTGTGATCAGAACAACTGCATGGCTGGTGTCACGTTTTTGGGTCTCATGGTTGGTCACCTCACACCGCACATTCTCCACTGCCTTCCCTACACTAAATACGATCTGCGTGAACCGTTTAATGTCTTATTATTAATAACGACATTATATCATAAACCATTCTCAGTTAATCCTTATTCTTAGGCCGTTCTAAAAATTATTGCATTATACATCTATGATAAAAGACTAGAATGAATACGTGGTTAGAAATAGACTCCCGCAATAAATAGTTTTCTATAAGTGTCTATAGACGAGTAAATTTATATTGATCAAGTGAGCAGCTTGATATTTAATTAGCTTCTATTGCTTAGTCATTAGATTATTAAATGATTATCTACCTTGTCTTAACACAACCGGTAACATATTTATATTACCACTTAATAGTCACCTAAATTGTAAAATTCGTGTGTAACTTGTTTCACTTGGTTCTGATTTTATTTATTTTAATTTACGTATTTGCAATAATTTTTTGATGCACTGTATTCGTATATATTTGATTCTATTACTACATTTAATTGACACACTCCCGCGCACACGCACGCACATACACACCCACACACACACACATATCTTCAGAGGTTTGTTTGAATTGTAACTGAATGTTTCGCATACCATATTGATTGTTTAACTTTACAATGTTAAAGTTTGAAAGATTCTCGTAACAGAAACGTTTCTGGTCGTTCAAGTGGTATTGTATCACTCAGCCATTGCACTGCAAACGCACCATTGCAAACATCGCTGCCAGTTAGGGGACATAGAAGCAGAGGAATGTAATTAAATGTAGTTTCTCTTCAAATTGTTAAAAACGCAGACAAAAACAATGAACGTGGTTGCAAAAAATACTTTACTAGACAATAATCAAACCACCACTCTGATTAAACTTTAATCATATTGACTTGCTCAAAAGTTCTTGGAAGGCGAGCTGAAATAAACTGTATAGTAATTTAGACGTCAATGAGGGATGTTTCATTTTATTTCTATTGCTTTGACTCTCAAAGTTTGCCAGGTGGATTGACCAGTCATTAGAAGAGGCTGCCACGCTATGACGTGTCGGCTACGTCATAATCCAGGGAACCTGTGATAATTGACGCTAGCCAATTATACAGGCTGCCTACGTTGTAACAAACTGAAACTCAAAACACAAGACTAACAAAATTACAATTATTCTAATTATAGGAAACAAGGGAGGGGTTTAACTGATTTATGCACTCACTTTAGTATGTAACAAAGATGACATCCCATTTATTCACATAGTATACGTAACACATTACAAATAAAGATATTATTTACTCTGAGATTGTAAGGGGGTTTTCTATCTAAAATAAAATGATCATTTAGATAATGAGTTTACCTCGGATCCGAGTCTTTCTTTTTCTTGTTAAGAATTTTCAAATTTACCATACTTGATTATATGATTACATTATTCCTTAAGTACCATTTGAAGAATGGTTTTATTTAGTTGAGCAACTTTTGAAGTTACATAAAGAAAGTTAAGTTACAACGTATGATTACAAGAATTGGTGGTTACACCAGTTTAAATCTTAGAGCTTATTGATTGTCTTTTGAAAGTCTTTTTCAACTTTAATTACTTATATTTTAAAATATGTATAACTCACGGAAGACGGACTCCCGCGTCACCTCTTATATTATGGTTGACTGTCCGTGTCTTGACGAGTGATTCTTCCGTACTCTTGTAGTCGAGGATTATCCTAGGGGTAGTCTGTCCAGTAACGATGAAATGGATGTGATGGTGCCAGCTAACGTGAAGTCGTCAGGATTCTCGGCGATAGTAGAGTAAAGGCAGTATAGTTCGAAGTTGTCACTTTTCACTGTTATTCACATCACCTGTTTAATTGCACCGTCGTGTTGGAGTTTACGTATTGTTTGTACATTATGTTGGAATTTCTTTTAACTTGAACAATATTTGACTGGTTATTTAAATTACAGGAGATGTCACCTCTTACACACGTTTTTCCTTTTTTTTACATGTTTGTTTTACAAAAATTTACTCACTACATATTCGTTCCTTATGTCTAGCTGTCCACACTTTTAGTGGAAGTTAACACTTAAATTAAAATACACACAAACTAACATTTTGTGTAAAGCCCCAGCGTGGAGCTGTTTACAGTTTGAAAGCCGCATCGTTAATCCCTAGTTGTTACAACAGGAAAGTTGCAACGACGCGGAGCGAATACTCCGCCATAATATAGTTCCATCTTTTATTTAATACTACAGTCTTACAGTTAGACAAAACAAACAATCGAGATTTTCCTCGTATACTGAAATTATTACACCTATTACTAGTGATTTTAAATTATCAATTCTTTATATTATGGTTTACACGTATTTCTTATTTAATGCCGGCTCGGTATACAAGTTGAATCCGGAATTCACAGGTCATAGCATGATAAGTTTAATAAAGGGTTAACAGTTTTATTCTTTAACTTTTGCTTCCACAATTTTAATTAATTAATACTTGTTAAATTTTCTCATTTAAGTCTCATCACTACCATGATTTAATCCAGGGGAAATTGGTTTAATAGTGCGATTTAATGTTTTTTAACTAACTTCCCATTCTTCGATTTCTATTATTAAAATTTTTTTTTTTTTTTTTAATAAATTCGTCACAACACGTGTCTCTAGATAAATTTAGTGACATTCTGAAGTCACTAAATGAAATTTATTCATAACGAATTATGATAATATGTTTTCAAAGTTAATAGAATTAAATAATTATTTGTCTTTAGCTACCCTTTCTTCTCCGTCCACTTTGACTATCAGCTTAGTATTTTCAATTTCACCTTCCATTTATTTATTTTATTTAAAAAAAGAAATGTTTGAAGAAAGTCAACATAATTGTTGTAATTACTTAATGCCGTGGTCACTGCTTTCACTGTAAACAAACGTTTCGGCCCCAACATCGCAGGACATCTTCGGTATAAAAAACTATCGAGCAATTATTGGCACAATATTCGCCAATTCACCCCCAGTACTAAGGTACAGACTATGCGCTGGTGCTCTGAGCAGGCCCACATAAGTAAACTCAAATCTCTAAAAACTAAGAACATTGTAGTCATCTGACCGGTACATAACTTCGGCAAGATTATCGTCGTTGAATTATTTCTCTGTTCATGAATTCTCATTCAAAAGATTTATTTAATTCTTTTATATATTATTGTGAGTAGATTGGATGTTGAAAAACAGTTCGCGCTTGCGGGCCCACACACAGACAAATTAACTTCTTTAAACGTTCTGTAAGGGTGTTTGTGACCTACATTGCGGTTGCGTACCATTAAGGACAGAATTACACATAGAAACTTTCAAGGCGCCAGCAAGCGACAATTTTGTACACCAAAAAAGAACTCAAGGGAGTAAGTAAAGGAAAGTGAATTTGTTTACAATTTTAATTAGATGGAAACAGTATATTCTGAGTAATGCGACTGCATTTATCTTCCTATGACAGTACATCCACAAACGAAACAGGTTTTATTATTTCGTACACACTCCAGTTAATTCAGTTTAACAGTTTTACAAAATAAATGTCAGGAGAAAAATGTCAAGTGTTCCTTAGAGTAAAGTTTGTAATACGCATATAAAACGGGAATAATAAAATTAACAATTTTCATGAAAGAATTCTTAAAGAATATCTGTGATACTATAAGAAACATTCTTCGGATTAAGCAGATAACAGTGCAATTCGTAACGCTGGATGAGCAACAAGTTAAATTAAAATAAAATCTTACAAAAAAAAAATAACAGGTGGTGGATGAAAAAAGGACAACACAAAAAATACTGAATATTTCGCTATAAGAAAACGCATTATCAAAATATTTCACAAGACGAGAATCTGTTTTTACGGCTTGTGTAGAACGTAAAAATTAAGGCTGGTAAAAGCCGTTGGGGGAATCACCTCATTTGGGTGACAAACACTTGGATTACCTGAGCTAAGTAACTTTGTCACAGAGAGCTTTATTGTTTTTTAATTCAATGCCAAAGACAAAAACATTAATCCAAATCCTGTGATTAATAAATACTAATTAAACTCTCTTCCTCAGGCGATACATCCTATGTTGTGTTTACCTGTTTCTATCCTTTTCAAATAAATATCACTTTTTGTTTTTAAATTAAATTATATTTTTTTTTAGAAAGGTAACATTTATAGCTATGACTTCGAGGTTGACAAAAACAACTAATTTATCTCTGTTAGATTAGGACTTTTGAAATCAGCAGAGTACGATTTTTAACAGCAGACAAAATCATCGTCAGCAAGCATTAAACGAAAAGTGGTTTGGTCCGGTTCCACGCAGATTGACTAGAGATTCACTCCAATCCTTCTTAGAACATCCAGCACTTCTGGGTCCTCTCCCTCCGTCTCCATCCTATAATTTCATAGTTGTTTAGGGATGCTGGAATCACCAATTCGGTTAAAAGGTTCCAAACATTTTAGCCAATATTGGGCAGTCCTATCACAATATAACATTCAGTTCTTGCCATATATCGACATTTCTTTTTGAACTTAAAGCGTATATCCTGTCACGTTCTTGAGAAATGTGAAGAAAACTAGACGTTCGAGGGAATTTTGAGAGGCAGTACCTTTGAACCGTATTCACTGGGCAGTGGTCGTCACAACTTTCCATGGTTGGATGAAGTGTTGTTACCACCAAAAGGAGCCCTCAGCCTTTCACCAGTCAAGACCGTATACGTGGTGAAGTGCCACATTGTACAAGAGGTTACCATGCTGATGCAGAACAGTACGGATGTAGACCGGAAGGTTGATAAATATTCCTGGTGGTGGGCTGCAGTAGGCATCAGTACCCTGTTAAGGTGTAAGGAAATGATCCTGAACTTCGGCTTATCTTTGGAATACCACAGGCGCGAATCTAGTTGAATGTAGTCGTCTGTAACACTACCTACAGGGAAAACAACGACCCATAGTTTTAATGTGTGTTGTTAATACTGCAAAACGTACTGTATTGTGTACATTCTGACAAAACTTATACGATAGGTTCTGTTCCTCAAATATTCAAATTGGGTTTCTACAGTGACAAATATAACTTAACTCCGTAATGCTACAAGGAACGTCATTACCTTTGTCACGTAATACTAAAAGCAATCTGCAATAAAGAGATTTTGCACGCGAGATTTTGTGAAACGTAACCCAATCAAGATTTTGTCATAGATATAATGTATACGTCCTCCATTTTAAGAATTTGTTCCCTTTGCTTTGTTTCTTCTATACTCACAATGCCTTATTGAACCCCCCCCCCTACATATACATACATACAAGCATTTGCATTTGCCTGTACAGTCATTTCTGCCTCTCACACAAACTACCGTTAACCATAGCTCTCCACGTTCCCACTCTCATCAATGTAGGTTAAGTTTCCCAATTATGTTGCCACGTCAACTCTCCATAAACTCGTAGAACGGTCCAATAGATAGGAATCCACTCCACTGCAGTGGTGTTTAGGTTACCGATCGTGTTGCACACCGTTACACCTGACCACACCATAATATGTTATTAATATTATGACAACACCGCTCCACATTAATAAAGTTTATTAATTATTATCCTTCATTCATTCGTTTCATAATTTTTTTACTGTTTTCTTCAAAATATGCTAAATTTTTTATTAATTACATGTTCTTCTTTAGTAATCTATCTACACAACCCTTCTGTTAATTAGTGTAATTCGTGAAATTCTCTGACTTGAATTACTCCTTTTGTCAATACTCTTTTTGTGGCAAAGAGTAGATTACCTCATTACGTTTCGAGTCAGTTATATTATTTATACCAGTGAACTCAACCAAATAATTACGGAATTCCTTATTTTATATTCTTTCTGATGTCTTCTTTACTCCTTCTGCTTTTGTTAATGTCGTACAAATGTAAGATGTTTGATCAATCTATTATATGTTATATTTTAAAGTAAAAAACGTTCGCTTCATCGCATGAATCATACCTATATGGAACCTATAGTATCCTCGAAATAGTTTGGTATTAACGCTCCCGAAATTGTATTCTCTAAAGGGTGTTTTATTAGATTACAGCTGTGTCGGTCGAAATACTGTCCCTCCTTTTGTATGCACTCCGAGTACAATCATTCATGATTTTTTATAACAATCACAAAGAGATGCTAAATTTACTTGCTTTTATTTCTTTTAAAGTACAAACAAATATTCATCTTTAGATTATTTTTAAGATATCAACATCGGAATTAAGGTTATAAGAGGGTCAGGAATACATTGCGTATTGTATCTAGAAATTTTAGCTTGTTGCTTTTGGAGAGAGCAATAAGAAACTAGTATTATCTCTTTGAGCACTGCAAGGATTGTGATCTCATCACGCTGGAATAAATTATTTAAGCTAAATAGATAAATAGAAGATAACATAAACTGATAAACAATAGAAGGTAGATAGATAAATTGAAGTTAAATAAGAAAATACTTAATTTTTTTTAAATTTAAACTTCTATCAAAAAAGATTTGACAGTATATTTTCCAAAGGCTCAATGTTATACGTATTATTGAAATTTATAGTTTGCCTAAAATCCAATCAACGTCCAGTTCACATTTCATAATTTTCTATTATCGGAGACAGATATAAATTATATTTAATTATCAGTATTTTTGTATAGGTTTAAAATTAAATAACGTTATTTAATTGAATATATTCTACTACTTCAGTTTACGTAATATTTTAAATCAGTCTACTACCTGATACACAGTGAATACACATTCTTTTATGTAATTAAAGTTTTTATATTCTGAACTACATTTACTCCAGATTTGAAAAAAAATTTATCGTAGTCGCTGTACGTAATACGATCGTAATTACACTAAATTAAAATTAAATTAATATGGTTAAACCTGCAAGTTCGTACAGGTATAAACAAGAATACAAACATGTGCCAGTCAACTGTATATAACTGCGGAAAAGCAGTCAGTTCACATGTTTTGTTTTACAGTAAACAGATTATCGCATTTCCTTCACTTCTCGCTTGCAGTGGCTATCCAATTGAAGTTTAAAATTAGTTTACTGTATGATTTAATGGAACAATAAGGAGATTCATATTGTATGACGACGGTGAGGGTTATTGCATTGTGTTGACACACTCGTTAGTATTTCCATCACATCCCGTACATTAGCCTATTTTTCTAGTACGGTGTACTGTCCAGCTAATATTGGAATATTACAATGTGTCATATTTTTTTCGGTCAGCTGATGTTATTTAAATGTTATATTTACGTGTTCAGACTTCGTTAATTTTTAAACGTTGACTATTGAGGTCTTTCCGTGTTAAAAACGTCTGTCTCTGTCATATTGCTATGAAAATTATTTAACGCTCTCGAAGAGTCGAGAGAATCACTTTACACTATTCTCGGCTGTCCGAGCAGGTGCAAGGACTAGGTCGAGCCCGTGCAGTAAGGTAGCCTCTAGCACTCGTAATTGCTCAAATTATGCCAGCACGCCAGTGTACACAACAGCGGCCGGCTTAGGCAGTCATTTACACCTGGCGATATTGTGGAGTGCGTGTCGGTGATTTTTGTGTTAATTAGTGCCGTTAATAATGTGATGTTATTATTGCTTGTAGGTAGATTTGTTTTGAATTATTATATGAGAGTGTTTTGTTTATTTCAAATTGTTATTTGTGACTAATTAAAGTTGTTAATTGGAGACTTTACAAGTATCAATGATTTTGTTTCCACTGTACAATACGACGATCCGTGGGACCGTCGTAACACTATCAATGATTACTTTATAAGTAAAGGTTGCAGGGTAATTAAGGAGTGTATTACCCTTTGTGACTACAACGTCAATGACTATTTCGGCCTTTTAATAATTTCTTTTAATAAATTCGTCACAACACGTGTCTCTAGATAAATTTAGTGACATTCTGAAGTCACTAAATGAAATTTATTCATAACGAATTATGATAATATGTTTTCAAAGTTAATAGAATTAAATAATTATTTGTCTTTAGCTACCCTTTCTTCTCCGTCCACTTTGACTATCAGCTTAGTATTTTCAATTTCACCTTCCATTTATTTATTTTATTTAAAAAAAGAAATGTTTGAAGAAAGTCAACATAATTGTTGTAATTACTTAATGCCGTGGTCACTGCTTTCACTGTAAACAAACGTTTCGGCCCCAACATCGCAGGACATCTTCGGTATAAAAAACTATCGAGCAATTATTGGCACAATATTCGCCAATTCACCCCCAGTACTAAGGTACAGACTATGCGCTGGTGCTCTGAGCAGGCCCACATAAGTAAACTCAAATCTTTAAAAACTAAGAACATTGTAGTCATCTGACCGGTACATAACTTCGGCAAGATTATCGTCGTTGAATTATTTCTCTGTTCATGAATTCTCATTCAAAAGATTTATTTAATTCTTTTATATATTATTGTGAGTAGATTGGATGTTGAAAAACATTTCGCGCGTGCGGGCTCACACACAGACAAATTAACTTCTTTAAACGTTCTGTAAGGGTGTTTGTGACCTACATTGCGGTTGCCTACCATTAAGGACAGAATTACACATAGAAACTTTCAAGGCGCCAGCAAGCGACAATTTTGTACACCAAAAAAGAACTCAAGGGAGTAAGTAAAGGAAAGTGAATTTGTTTACAATTTTAATTAGATGGAAACAGTATATTCTGAGTAATGCGACTGCATTTATCTTCCTGTGACAGTACATCCACAAACGAAACAGGTTTTATTATTTCGTACACACTCCAGTTAATTCAGTTTAACAGTTTTACAAAATAAATGTCAGGAGAAAAATGTCAAGTGTTCCTTAGAGTAAAGTTTGTAATACGCATATAAAACGGGAATAATAAAATTAACAATTTTCATGAAAGAATTCTTAAAGAATATCTGTGATACTATAAGAAACATTCTTCCGATTAAGCAGATAACAGTGCAATTCGTAACGCTGGATGAGCAACAAGTTAAATTAAAATAAAATCTTACAAAAAAAAAATAACAGGTGGTGGATGAAAAAAGGACAACACAAAAAATACTGAATATTTCGCTATAAGAAAACGCATTATCAAAATATTTCACAAGACGAGAATCTGTTTTTACGGCTTGTGTAGAACGTAAAAATTAAGGCTGGTAAAAGCCGTTGGGGGAATCACCTCATTTGGGTGACAAACACTTGGATTACCTGAGCTAAGTAACTTTGTCACAGAGAGCTTTATTGTTTTTTAATTCAATGCCAACGACAAAAACATTAATGCAAATCCTGTGATTAATAAATACTAATTAAACTCTCTTCGTCAGGCGATACATCCTATGTTGTGTTTACCTGTTTCTATCCTTTTCAAATAAATATCACTTTTTGTTTTTAAATTAAATTATATTTTTTTTTAGAAAGGTAACATTTATAGCTATGACTTCGAGGTTGTCAGAAACAACTAATTTATCTCTGTTAGATTAGGACTTTTGAAATCAGCGGAATACGATTTTTAACAGCAGACAAAATCATCGTCAGCAAGCATTAAACGAAAAGTGGTTTGGTCCGGTTCCACGCAGATTGACTAGAGATTTACTCCAATCCTTCTTAGAACACCCTGCACTACTCGGTCCTCTCCCTCCGTCTCCGTCCTATAATTTCATAGTTGTTTAGGGATGCTGGAATCACCAATTCGGTTAAAAGGTTCCAAACATTTTAGCCAATATTGGGCAGTCCTATCACAATATAACATTCAGTTCTTGCCATATATCGACATTTCTTTTTGAACTTAAAGCGTATATCCTGTCACGTTCTTGAGAAATGTGAAGAAAACTAGACGTTCGAGGGAATTTTGAGAGGCAGTACCTTTGAACCGTATTCACTGGGCAGTGGTCGTCACAACTTTCCATGGTTGGATGAAGTGTTGTTACCACCAAAAGGAGCCCTCAGCCTTTCACCAGTCAAGACCGTATACGTGGTGAAGTGCCACATTGTACAAGAGGTTACCATGCTGATGCAGAACAGTACGGATGTAGACCGGAAGGTTGATAAATATTCCTGGTGGTGGGCTGCAGTAGGCATCAGTACCCTGTTAAGGTGTAAGGAAATGATCCTGAACTTCGGCTTATCTTTGGAATACCACAGGCGCGAATCTAGTTGAATGTAGTCGTCTGTAACACTACCTACAGGGAAAACAACGACCCATAGTTTTAATGTGTGTTGTTAATACTGCAAAACGTACTGTATTGTGTACATTCTGACAAAACTTATACGATAGGTTCTGTTCCTCAAATATTCAAATTGGGTTTCTACAGTGACAAATATAACTTAACTCCGTAATGCTACAAGGAACGTCATTACCTTTGTCACGTAATACTAAAAGCAATCTGCAATAAAGAGATTTTGCACGCGAGATTTTGTGAAACGTAACCCAATCAAGATTTTGTCATAGATATAATGTATACGTCCTCCATTTTAAGAATTTGTTCCCTTTGCTTTGTTTCTTCTATACTCACAATGCCTTATTGAACCCCCCCCCCTACATATACATACATACAAGCATTTGCATTTGCCTGTACAGTCATTTCTGCCTCTCACACAAACTACCGTTAACCATAGCTCTCCACGTTCCCACTCTCATCAATGTAGGTTAAGTTTCCCAATTATGTTGCCACGTCAACTCTCCATAAACTCGTAGAACGGTCCAATAGATAGGAATCCACTCCACTGCAGTGGTGTTTAGGTTACCGATCGTGTTGCACACCGTTACACCTGACCACACCATAATATGTTATTAATATTATGACAACACCGCTCCACATTAATAAAGTTTATTAATTATTATCCTTCATTCATTCGTTTCATAATTTTTTTACTGTTTTCTTCAAAATATGCTAAATTTTTTATTAATTACATGTTCTTCTTTAGTAATCTATCTACACAACCCTTCTGTTAATTAGTGTAATTCGTGAAATTCTCTGACTTGAATTACTCCTTTTGTCAATACTCTTTTTGTGGCAAAGAGTAGATTACCTCATTACGTTTCGAGTCAGTTATATTATTTATACCAGTGAACTCAACCAAATAATTACGGAATTCCTTATTTTATATTCTTTCTGATGTCTTCTTTACTCCTTCTGCTTTTGTTAATGTCGTACAAATGTAAGATGTTTGATCAATCTATTATATGTTATATTTTAAAGTAAAAAACGTTCGCTTCATCGCATGAATCATACCTATATGGAACCTATAGTATCCTCGAAATAGTTTGGTATTAACGCTCCCGAAATTGTATTCTCTAAAGGGTGTTTTATTAGATTACAGCTGTGTCGGTCGAAATACTGTCCCTCCTTTTGTATCCACTCCGAGTACAATCATTCATGATTTTTTATAACAATCACAAAGAGATGCTAAATTTACTTGCTTTTATTTCTTTTAAAGTACAAACAAATATTCATCTTTAGATTATTTTTAAGATATCAACATCGGAATTAAGGTTATAAGAGGGTCAGGAATACATTGCGTATTGTATCTAGAAATTTTAGCTTGTTGCTTTTGGAGAGAGCAATAAGAAACTAGTATTATCTCTTTGAGCACTGCAAGGATTGTGATCTCATCACGCTGGAATAAATTATTTAAGCTAAATAGATAAATAGAAGATAACATAAACTGATAAACAATAGAAGGTAGATAGATAAATTGAAGTTAAATAAGAAAATACTTAATTTTTTTTAAATTTAAACTTCTATCAAAAAAGATTTGACAGTATATTTTCCAAAGGCTCAATGTTATACGTATTATTGAAATTTATAGTTTGCCTAAAATCCAATCAACGTCCAGTTCACATTTCATAATTTTCTATTATCGGAGACAGATATAAATTATATTTAATTATCAGTATTTTTGTATAGGTTTAAAATTAAATAACGTTATTTAATTGAATATATTCTACTACTTCAGTTTACGTAATATTTTAAATCAGTCTACTACCTGATACACAGTGAATACACATTCTTTTATGTAATTAAAGTTTTTATATTCTGAACTACATTTACTCCAGATTTGAAAAAAAATTTATCGTAGTCGCTGTACGTAATACGATCGTAATTACACTAAATTAAAATTAAATTAATATGGTTAAACCTGCAAGTTCGTACAGGTATAAACAAGAATACAAACATGTGCCAGTCAACTGTATATAACTGCGGAAAAGCAGTCAGTTCACATGTTTTGTTTTACAGTAAACAGATTATCGCATTTCCTTCACTTCTCGCTTGCAGTGGCTATCCAATTGAAGTTTAAAATTAGTTTACTGTATGATTTAATGGAACAATAAGGAGATTCATATTGTATGACGACGGTGAGGGTTATTGCATTGTGTTGACACACTCGTTAGTATTTCCATCACATCCCGTACATTAGCCTATTTTTCTAGTACGGTGTACTGTCCAGCTAATATTGGAATATTACAATGTGTCATATTTTTTTCGGTCAGCTGATGTTATTTAAATGTTATATTTACGTGTTCAGACTTCGTTAATTTTTAAACGTTGACTATTGAGGTCTTTCCGTGTTAAAAACGTCTGTCTCTGTCATATTGCTATGAAAATTATTTAACGCTCTCGAAGAGTCGAGAGAATCACTTTACACTATTCTCGGCTGTCCGAGCAGGTGCAAGGACTAGGTCGAGCCCGTGCAGTAAGGTAGCCTCTAGCACTCGTAATTGCTCAAATTATGCCAGCACGCCAGTGTACACAACAGCGGCCGGCTTAGGCAGTCATTTACACCTGGCGATATTGTGGAGTGCGTGTCGGTGATTTTTGTGTTAATTAGTGCCGTTAATAATGTGATGTTATTATTGCTTGTAGGTAGATTTGTTTTGAATTATTATATGAGAGTATTTTGTTTATTTCAAATTGTTATTTGTGACTAATTAAAGTTGTTAATTGGAGACTTTACAAGTATCAATGATTTTGTTTCCACTGTACAATACGACGATCCGTGGGACCGTCGTAACACTATCAATGATTACTTTATAAGTAAAGGTTGCAGGGTAATTAAGGAGTGTATTACCCTTTGTGACTACAACGTCAATGACTATTTCGGCCCTTAAAGAATATTAAATCCGAGTTAGGCAGATGATAATACCAGTCAATTATGTTAAGCTTCGTGTAAAAAGTACACAAACCTATGTACTGATTATATTTCTGTTACAGCTGGAACATATTTAAAAAATAATTTTTAACTCTTATCTCCTGTCTATAGTCCCGATGTGTGGTAAAATTTCATAACCGCGTTGTCTCAAATACAAGTCTGAGCATTTGGATTTCCTAACCTGATCTAACATAAAAAGGATGTGGCCAGTTAATTGAACAGCTGTTTTACAGATATAAGAGTGAGGTACTTGATGTAAAGTGTGATCAGATGTTAATGATATTTATTGCATATTTATTATAATTATATAAATAATAAAATAATAAATTAGTGTTCTTAATTGTTGTGAATAATAGGTATTTATGTTTACGTAAGTAAATTATTGTGTTTAATTTAATATATGATGTGCGATGAAAGAATAAATAAATCTTTTGATTACTTCAGTTTGTCTAGCGTTAAATATCTAATGATTAATAAAGAATTGTATATGTTACGGGCAAATGCCGAATTCCGGGCAGATCGCGATATGCCCGGGCAAATCGCGATCTGTCTACCAGTTTCGGGCAAAGCCCGATGTATCTTGGTATTTCGGGATGTGCCCGGGTAAATCGAGATATGACCGATCGTCTTTGGGCAAATCGCGACTCAGCCAAGTCAAGGGACCATCGTACGTTTATATATGCTTCAAAGGTTTTTAATCAATTTACTGAAATATAAAATAACAAAGTAAAGAATAGTGCAAATGAAACAAAGTATTAGCAATATAATTTTATTCCAAAATTTATTTTAGAATTTGTTTAAATTACAAATTGAAACATTACGAAACAAACTTTGAAAATAAACGTTTTAATTTAACAATACGATTTTAATTCACAATTTATTTTAAAAAAATTAATTAAAAATTGATACATTACGAAACAATCTTTGAAAATAAACATTACAATTTAATTACATTAAATTGAAAAACATAAAAAAAGTTTATTTAAAAAATTGAGAAACTAATGAATTATAAAATATCTTTATTAACTACTGAATAAAAAAATATCTTTTCTTTAAGAAATTATAAATGATAAACATAAAAAATAAATAAAAACTGAAAGTATTAAAAAATATAAAGAAACAATCTTTGAAAATAAACATTACAATTTAATTACATTAAATTGAAGAACATAAAAAAAGTTAAATGTCTAGCGTTAAATGTCTAATGATTAATAAAGAATTGTATACGTGTTACCCACGTAACCATCATGTTATCTGGCTTTTAATCTAAAATGAAATCGAAATCGCTGCTGAAGCTCACAGATCCAAACATAAATCCAAATAATTGATAACTAAGACAATATAATAATACTACAAAATACATAAGTGTAAACTGTAAGTGAAAATAAAGTGGAAAGCTTCCATGATAGGAATAAATTGCAATGTATTATGAATAAAATAATCGCATCAAAGTAATATGACAAATATGTAAATACAAATAAAAAATAAATAAAAATATATAAAATCAGAACTATCTAAAACAAGACAATGTCTGAAACTTACAGTTATGGTGACTAGTAGGTTTTGGTATAAATACGTTATTGGTTAGTTTAAAGGCAGTGGACGTCATCATTTATTACAAAAATTTACAGGCATTGCACAAATGGAATGCACAGAGAAGGGCATTGAAAATGCTTCAATAAATCTAAAATATATATATATATATTAATGTTCATTTACCAATCAATGAATTCATTCTTCATTCACCAATCAATTAATTAATTCTTCATTTACCAATTTACAGATTATAAGGTAAATGTAGTCGCATTCATAAGCGAAGTTTTATATGTGTACTACGTTATTGACAACAAAGAAGTAGTTTCTATGGAAACTGACCGGTTCCCATTTCGATAACGCACCAGCGATCGGCCGCAAATGTGCGAAACGTCCTTATAAACAGTTTCAATGTTAAAGAGCAACATAAGCTAAATTATCAAACAGCTCACTTCTAATACACCTATTTATTTGAGCATAAATAAATATTTATAGAAAATGTTTTGCTGCGGGGAGCCTAATTTTGACAAGGTGTTCATTGTTTAGTAACACAGATGGGAATTTTAAACTCATGTTGTCTGGTATTTAAGTCACGATTCAATACAGATTAAAATTAATTTACCTTTTTTTCATCCGTCGTGTGACTTCTTACTGTATTTAATTAAATAACGCGTTTCGAGGCTCAAGGCCTCATCTTCGGATTTCAGTCCCGTGTGGACGTCGTTAACACATTAAAACTAAACTACTACACATTAAAATAAAACACACTACACAAGTTAACCGATGTCTGGGTGCGCACCCTTTGCCGAGACCGTAGAGGTGTTGCAGGCAGTGCGTCGCGAACCGGCAAAGGGTGCGCACCCAGACATCGGTTAACTTGTGTAGTGTGTTTTATTTTAATGTGTAGTAGTTTAGTTTTAATGTGTTAACGACGTCCACACGGGACTAAAATCTGAAGATGAGGCCTTGAGCCTCGAAACGCGTTATTTAAATACAAGAAGAAGTCACACGACGGATGAAATAAAGGTAAATTAATTTTCATCTGTACAGATGGGAATGTTGTCGTTATTATTATTAATCTAAACAATGAAGCGTCCGTGACGTATAGTATCGGGTTGGTAGTGCAATCATCTGAGGTTTGTTTTTATTGTTGTTCGGCGTCACGCTTCCACCTTTTCTTTACGAAACTATCCAGTACTCAGCCGGTCGAACGTTTTTCTTGCTCAGTCAGCTGCTGGGGTCCAAGCTTGTAATTGGGCGAGCAAAGTCAGGCAATTTTTTTCATATCTGCCCTTTGTGCTGGGAACTCGATATACCAGGCATCGGCTTGGTCGAAGAGTAGGCCTACCGGCAGTTTTGATTCGTCGATGAAACCTGCACGTACTTAAAGAGACAGAGGCTGACACCTCTTGAGAGTACGTCTCTACGACAGGCCCCTCCATGACATCGTCGGCGACATTACGCTTCGAGAGGACACGCTCTTTGTTATTTCAAGTAAACTAATTAATTACTAATAAAACCGCATCTGGAACTCCATGTTTGTAGCACTCCAGACACAAAAAAAATTAACTAAGTTTATTAATTTATGTGACACAACAAATTTTATAATTAAGGAGTTTATGGTGGCATGTATGTAACAGATTTTGTAAACTGATATTGATTCATTTTGTTTTATTTGTCTCCAAGTCACGTTTATTAACTAAATAGAATTAATATTAGGCATTACCTGTATTAACTTCCCGTCTTGTGACTTATCTGTTTCAATTTCTAACACGACGCGTTTCGAAGATAAATCCTCATCTTCAGGTTATTAATATTGTAAAAAGATCGTTCGCAACGATTTAATCGTTGGCAACCAGACGATGCGCATCGGACTGTGCCGAGACTATATCAGTGTAAAATTGTGTGTGGTGTTTTTATGTGATTTTAAGTAATTGACGACCCCGTTTGGGTGAATTTGATGTTTTTATAATATTAATAACCTGAAGATGAGGATTTATCCTCGAAACGCGTCGTTTTAGAAATTGAAACAGATAAGTCACAAGACGGGAAGTTAATACAGGTAATGCCTAATATAAATTCTATTTAGTTGATATTGATTCTAGTCCGCTGGCTGGCTTAAACTTTACACTTAAAGAGGCTAATCTTTATTATACTAAAATAAATCAATGCTGATTCTGCTCACTAAAACTTAGCACCAATTAATTTCTATTATGCCTTATTAATAGCATTCCATGTAAATATTACAGTTATTGGTGTCGAAATATTTTTGTGTTACGTCTGTTTAGGCCCAGCAGGTCATTATACAATTTAATCCACATATCACGTAACAGTAAAATGGATATCTAAAATATTTAGAAGGGCCACACAGTAAAGATTCACTCAGAATGGGTAATAACACAACGGTGTTGTTCAGTTAAATGTAGCATGTCAAAATCTATGTTGACAGTTTAATAATAAAATTATAATTAAATTTAATAATAATTTAAATTAGAGTCAAATTGTAAAAATAACTTTAAAAGAGTCAGGAAAATACAATTTTTTGTAGACGCATGCAAAATTTTAAATTGTATTTGGAGTTAGTAATACAATTTATAAAATCGCCAATTAAAATGTATCGGTATCCTCTAGTATCAATAAAATTGTTGTGTACTTTTGATTGCTATTTATTTAAGATAATAATATTTTCAGATGTATTTCAAACAGAATTCTTTAAACTGCTAATTAAATACTTTCTTTAAGGATCTAATTGTTCCAACCGGAATCATTTGAATTCTGCATGACGCTTACACTGGTGTCTTACAAAACACCAGCAAAAAATGGATTATAAGCGGTGGTGATCAATTCTCTTTTATCTGGTGTGGGTAGTGGGTTGCCTTAAACGTGAAACCTTGTTCAGGCTGGTTGTCATTAAATACGTATTTCTATCACATTGTATAAAAATAATCTATGAAATTTAAGTAAACTACTTAAATTTAATTCAAATATAAATTTACGTTAAAAAGACTTCTGAATGTTTAGTGATAAAATTTTAATTATCACACATAAGTTACAACCAAATGATATTACGTTAAAAAATATTTCCTGTTTACTTGAAAGTTAGTAAGCATTCTATTCTATTATATTCTATTAAATTTTATTGTTCTGTTGACGTTAAATGACCTGTAGAGAAATGTTGAGATTCTCCCGTAGTAAACATATTTAATGGTTCGCCAAATGGTATCATTCCATTCACCAAGTGAATCGCAAACGCGCACGCCTCTCTATTACCGGAACCATTATTATCTTGAAAGCTCACAACGCGCGTTGTGGAATCTGTATAATGTATAATGGGCATTGTAATCTACGTCCGTACGTAATGCATACGATCCCCTACGATGTAATTGAATGCACATTACAAAACACATTAGGTAAGTACTAACAGATAACTGTCCGGTTCAAAACTCTACACTCTATATGTTTGTACAGTATGATAATATGACGACTGCTTCATTCATCGGAACTAGTTTTGAACAACGTTTTGATATTCGATTCCAAAACAGCAAAATTATGCTGCACGATTTTCACCATTACTGAGCTGTTTATCATTCAATAACCGATCGTCAAGGAGGTAATAATTACAGTTGAGTTTAGTCAACATGTCCAACAAAAATTAAACCAAAAACTGTTTATTCAGGTCTCAAGCAGACACACTAGAGCTAGACAGTTGAGCCTAAGTGAAACTTTTCCGTTTTGTTTTCAGTATTTAGTGAAAAATCAATTTGAAGGTTCCAAGCTTCCTAGGTCTAGAATTCAATTTGAAGGTTCCAAGTTTCCTAGGTCTAGAATTCAATTTCAAGGTTCAAAGTTTCCTAGGTCTAGAACTCAATTTGAAGGTTCCAAGTTTCCTAGGTCTAGAATTCAATTTGAAGGTTCCAAGCTTCCTAGGTCTAGAACTCAATTTGAAGGTTCCAAGCTTCCTAGGTCTAGAACTCAATTTGAAGGTTCCAAGTTTCCTAGGTCTAGAACTCAATTTGAAGGTTACAAGTTTCCTAGGTCTAGAATTCAATTTGAAGGTTCCAAATTTCCTACGTCTAGAATTCAATTTGAAGGTTCCAATTTTCCTAGGTCTAGAATTCAATTTGAAGGTTCCGAGTTTCCTAGGTCTAGAATTCAATTTGAAGGTTCCAAGTTTCCTAGGTCTAGAATTCAATTTGAAGATTCCAAGTTTCCTAGGTCTAGAATTCAAATTGAAGGTTCCAAATTTCCTAGGTCTAGAATTCAATTTGAAGGTTCCAAATTTCCTAGGTCTAGAATTGAATTTGAAGGTTCCAAGTTTCCTAGGTCTAGAATTCAATTTGAAGGTTCCAAGTTTCCTAGGTCTAGAATTCAATTTATACGCACTGCACAGCACGAAAAATTGAAAGTTACAATTATGTTGAAATACTGTACAAAACTAAAGTTTAATATACTTTTGAACGGTTTCCTTAAATGCCTGTAATACATTATTGGATTCAAAGTTTCGTTAGCAGAGTTTCTTTCCAGCCTTCTTATTATTTTTTTTCTTTTAATTTGGTGGCTAGGCAGGTAGAAATATGTAAAATATGAAACGACAAATTCTTTTAAAAAAATATCTTATTCTTTTCAAAAATTAAAAAAAAAAATTAGTTATCGTTTAATTATTATATTAATTATAAATAACTAATATTTTAAAGATATTTTTAAAAGAATAAGATATTCTTTAAAAAATATTGTATTCTTTTAAAAGTACTTTTTAAAAAAATTAGTTATTTATAATTAATATAATAATTCCTCGTTTTTATTACCAAATAGTTTACGCATTATGCAATGCAGACTGTCTCAGGTAAGCCGTTCGGCATTCAAGAAAGTCAGTGCAACCATCAGATTTATCTAACCATTGTTTTGCTACGATGTTATCATAGGTACCTACTTATTTCCACAGACTGAGTTATCCAGAGGTTTAAAAACATACGATGATATTATGGTGCGTTGGCGAATCGATCTCGGGACTTTCAGATTATCAACCAAGTTAAATACCCACTGGTTCAATACCAAGGTTCTTCTTCCCACACACCATATATTTAAACTACAAGCACACACACAAGCGCGCGCGTGTAAAACAAAGTCGAAACGAGATATTGTTACTCCAAACTGTTAATCACTGTTAAATTTCTGTAATAAAGTAAGTTACAATATGATAATTAGGCAACATCAAATATGAAAGTATGAAGTCATTTTATGATAAAAGCAAGTTTAGTAGCCAAGTGGTCGACAAGAAATTTGAAGTCTTGTAGAAATCAATAACGTTAATATTTGAGTATAATATTTCTTTTTGGATTTAAAGTGTACTCTAATGTTTCACTATATAAGAATCTGTGAATTGTATTTGTCTAAAATATAAATATTACCTTCCAGATGAAACTTAAAAATTGTAACAATTAGGAATTTAATAATTTCGAAACGAATTAACGATTATTGGTAAGTTTGCCATAACCATAACATTATTACCATACCATAAACATCAACTTACTCCATGGTGTCATTGTTTAAAACTCTATAATAAATTGTATATTTACACACAAACCTTAGCACAATTTAGCATAATTAAACTTATGACGACTTTTCTCCAAACATACTTTTTGAAAACTATAAATAAATAAATAAATAAAGTGGAGAATAAGTTCGGAAATGGAAATAAAATGGAGGATGAATAGAACGGATAAAAACGTGTAGCTAAAGCTTAAAAAGTTGTTCATTCTATTAACATTCGAAACCTTTTACAAACAATTAAAAACATTCGTTTTGTAAATTGCAAAAGTCAGAAAAAACTTGTGAAAGCGTCATCTAATGTCTAGACAAATCATCAGACGAACTTTACACAGTCAAAGAAACAGAAATTAAACTAACGCTCTTTTACGTTTATATTACTACAAAATTTATTTCTGTTCCCCTTCGTAAAATTTTTACCAATTCAATACGATTAACGTTTATTCTGAGCGGTGGTATGATTGTTATCTAGTCAACAGCTTCGTTACAACAGCACTCACTTTTCTCGTCTCCGCTTCTGAGAATTCCAGGGGTGATTACATTTAATTAAACTCCTTTGCTTCTTCATCAACTAACTCAGTGCGACATTTACTTCTCAGCTTTCTACAATAATGTAGAAATTAGAAGTCCGCCATTTTTTCATACTGCACCCTTCTCCAATTGGTTACTTCTGACCAATCACAAACTAGCATACCTCCTAAGGCTTTCACGGCCGGCGTCCACGTGGTACGAAACATCATTATCAGGGGTATTAGGCCGTGGCCTAGAGCCTATGCTGACAGGCGTTTCGGCCACGCCGTCGGAGACCATCATCAGTGTCAGTAACAATTGGGGACAATTGGTGCACACCGTGCCAATATTGTTAACGACACTGATGATGGTCTCCGACGGCGTGGCCGAAACGCCTGTCAGCATAGGCTCTAGGCCACGGCCTAACAGTCCAACTATGTCGCACACCTTTGTTCAAAGCAATTCTTTAAACGATTATTGTCAAGTTTATTGGTTAACTGTAAACAACCAGAAGTTTATTGTCGAATCCCCTCACCAGTTGATCTTGAGTGTTTGCATCAACAACAATGTGAATTGCTTATAAACAGCACGCCATAATTTAAAAAAAAAAGGTTTATTATTTTCCAAATACAGTTGACAATTAATCAGAAATTTATGAAGCTGGTCTACACAACACACAACAATTGCAATACTCAAACAGAACGTGATCGTTGAGTGAAGTAAATTGCAAACTCAAATTTGAAAAAGCACCTTACTCTTCAAAATTTATACACGAACAAATATTCAACAAGAAATAAGAGGCAAATGAATCTTCTATACAATGTGCTCTCTTTCCATTATGACCTTAAGTGTGTGTGTTAGTGAGCGAGAGAGAGAGAGAGAGAGAGAGAGAGAGAGCGCGTGTGTATGCCTGTCTGTGTCTGTGATTATTTTTTAATTATCAATAATCTTAGTTTATAAACTGGCTTTTTATAGTACTGAGCGAATCACCGTTCGGTACTCTTAAAACTACAAAGCTCGTATCCACTTCGTAAGAAAAGTAATTTTGAGACGAAAGGTTCTTATTTGTAAATACGCTACGCTACTACACAGTCTAGCGTAATATACAAATTGAACACCTATAGTCAATGTAGATTAAACGTACTTTTGAGCACGAGACGAACTATAACATTTTTAATACAAAAAGATGACACACATAAATTGAAATATTTCATTACTCTCAGACGTTGATAAGCGTCTCCGTGCAACAATACGATTTTCCATTGCCGCTGGCTGTTTTCATTGGTTTTACGGCCTCATTCAGATATATCGGTCTGCCTGTCTAAAAATTTATGTCGTTCCTGCTAACGGATTCAGTTCTCTCGCACCGTTTTGTACGTGACAAGTTTAAATGGACTCGAATTTGATAGTTACGCACGGACAACGACTTTACTGCCTGATGTCCGCTGAATAAGCAGTAAATGTGACGAGTACAACGTTTCTATATAGGTAAAAACAACAATGACGTTTATTCACGCGCGCGCGCGCGCGCGCGTACACTCAGACATACTCTCATAGTGTATCTTGCAAAGTTACAATTATATAATGAAATTTCTGTGGTAATATCAGACACAACTGTAATGTATAAATCACCTGTCAGATCGTAGGATCAGTATAGCTGTTGCACATTAAATCGTTTTGTTAGTACAGAGGAGTAATAGTTTAGTGTTATGAAATAACTCATTAAATTGAAAGAAGAACAAAATCATTGTTTTATTACAATTTATTTTTAAAAAGATTAAGTGTAAAAAGAAAATATAAATGTAAAATATCCCCTTTTTAAAAAGCTAAGTAAACGTGTATTTGTAACGATTTGAGTCACAGTATTGTGCGTAAATTGAAACAAGTTATGATTAACACAATATAGCACGCTGAATGCAAGAGGGCAATAAGTGCAATAAATTTGGAAATTGAGTTATGGCACAGTATTAACAGATTAAAGAGAGCTGTATTAAATACAATAGAGCCTTAAGTGATATCATCAAAGATATAGTTGCTATAAAAATGTGTCCTTATGCTGTTGAAAACCTGGAACACACCTTTTAATGCAATACAGCCACATGTCACTTGTGGCTGTATTGCATTAAAAGAACAAACTATATTTAGGAAGGTTTTAAATGAAGACGGCCAAAACTGCAATTGTGGTCATATATGAGAGTAGCAGAGTTTTAGTTTCTTAAGCTGGCAGCACTTGTTCCCTTTCCTGCCTTTTTCTATAGCTTTCACTTTCACCTTTCATTAATATAACATATGAATACGTTAAAGATTATTTTGTTGGATTGTGTTGTGTTTTACAGAATGTTTTCAAACAGAACATTGCTGATTCAGGTGAAGTTAAACGAAAGAAATTAGGTAAATTTTATTTAATATTTCTGAAACACCCTTGCTTAAAGTGTTACACAACGCAGTACAAGATGAAGAGAAGAGAAGAGGACAAAAACGAAAAGTAGGGAAACGTGAATGGAAGACAAATTCAGCCAAAGTGAAAAGGAATAAGGTGAGACATACATAGTACACTCAAATTGTCACCATGTACAAGAAATGGTAATACGAAAAGATTTCCAGGGGAATTGCCATTATAAATGTAAGCAAATTCAAGATGACAAACATGCTCAGATTTTTAAGATGTTTTGGAAGCTTGTAGAGATTAACAAACAGTGATAATACGCGTATACTGTTACCTGTATGAACAGATCGAGACCTCACCAAGAATAGTTACAGAAGGCACTACAAGAAATATAAATGATGAGGACCATTTTAAAGCAAATGGAGAAATATACCTTGTTTGTAAAAATGCACAGTTCTCGTACCTTGTACGATAATGTGAACGTTGAAAACGTCTTTAGGACAAATGTAAAATGGGGAACATAGATATTTGTAATTATTGTACCTTACGTAACTATCCTTGTAATAGAACTTTGAATTTAAGGGAATAGGAACAATTTTTTCGCCCCTTTGAAATATCGAAGATGACGTATACTCATAAACGGTAGACGTGGCGAAATCAGTCTTTCCGATATTGGACACAAAGTTGGTAAATCCTTCAATTCCTCTGGATAAACGAACCGTTCACAGTTGACATATGAGGCGTCCGTCTTATATGTAAATCGTGGTTACACGTACCACACACCTTAACATCAGACACTGTAGGATCATAACCTATTTTAACCAGATAATTCCACTCGATTGTATTTTCTTTCACTTTACGCAATTGGTTAGACCACCATATTCTATCGCAAACATGGCAATACTCAGTCAATGTATTAGAAAAGAAATTATCATTCATATAATGATGGAACGATTCTACACGAGTAAGTTCACGTTTCTTCTGCCGAACTCTGCGTTTCTTCGCGGCTTCATCGTTTGGTTGTATTATAACACTATCTTCTTCTCGACTCGTTCCAGGCTGATCACTTAATAACATTTTAGGTTTTTTCCAGTTTTCAATCCTTTCTGTAACGAATGCACGTCTTTTGCGTGGTTTCGGCATGATTGCACAACGTATACTGAAACATAACCACATCCACAAAGATAAGTAGTTCACTAAATCTATCACTACTAGCGCTAGTGTCTATCACTCAATCAACAGTACATACTCAACTTATTATTCTTATAACTACTTCCGGTTTGATGATAATGGAAAAATGAAAAAACGGTCTGGGGGTATTGAATGAGAGAACACTTTAGAACAATAAAAATACAGAAAAGTTAAATAACAAAAGATTTGAATCCAAATGAAAACAAGCAAAAAAACAAGCGATTTTATCATGTTTTTGCCAAATAGTATTTAGGCCGGAAGTGGTTTCCAAACTTTTATCTTGAAATCTGATAGTCCTTATCAAAACACATCTTTTGACACCTTTCCGGTCCTTCTACCTTTTGAACTTTTGACACAATTGCGGAAAATGGGTCAGGGGACACTTTCATCAAAAATCGACTGTATACTCAGAGGCAGACTTGCAGGCTTTCAATAAACGTTTTCAACGTAAAAAATTCTTCATAGATTCATTAAAAGTAGGAGACGAAATGATGCGGAATATTATCAAGACAACAGATGGAATTGTTAACGATGAAACTGGCAAACACAACAGATTGCCAATTCTGCCAACAGACGAGATTAAATTCATAAACATTGATAGACCGATATCGCAGTGCGTGTGTGCAAAGGCGTGGTTAGTCGGCGTAGAGGTCATCGAACGACGCGCAGCGTTGTAGCGAGAACGGAGCGCCTGGTGTGAACATAACCATTGAAATTCTACGCACAAGTACCTTTATATGTAAATCGAACCAACAGACTCATTTATTTAAAGACAATTAAATAATAAACAATTTTATGTTATAGCGCAATAAGACAGTAGTAATTTTTAATGTGTTAATTGATACATTTTTCCTACCTCCAGATATAGACTCTGTTGTAATAATTTCAATTAACCTATCTACGCATTTGTAATTTGTATGTTGCAATACATAATTGCCAAAACATAATGAATTGATTTGATTGCAGCTTTATGAACTAAATTTTACGTTAACTTATGAGAAGATTAAATAATAAGTTTTTATAAAAAAGGAAATATCTGTTAGATTTAAAATGCAATACAACAATACAAGAAGATATCACCCATGGTATCCATTCATCATTAAATGTCTCGCAAAAAGCAGTAGGATGTTTTGTTATGCAAAACGTGCAGAGGCTGACGACGATTTGAATAAAAGAATAAATTTATGTATGCAAAGCGGTATTCAGTGGAAACTGAGCTGTTGGCGTCCCAAGATGGGGGGCGAATTATATTACTGGCAGTAAACATGCGCTTTTGAATACCCAGCCGATGTAACCCCAGATGAAGATTACACCTTACTAGCAAAACAGCAGTTTACAAACTGCCTTTCCTTTCTATCTGCTGTTTTGATTTTGGTTTTCCTTTTTATCACAAACAGTAATAACACACAACCTATCTATAACTCATGAAGGTAATATTTTCCTTATTAAAATCAAAAATTGACTTGGCTTTTCCTAAATTCGTGTTTGGCAAGTATAATATTTTTAAAACTGCAAAGTTATCTTCAAATTTAATAGAATTTTAAGGTAACATTTTAGAATAAATAATGAAAACAAGTTTAGCAACAGGCAAGAAGTTTGGATTGAGAAAAGAAAATTCATAGTTGTTTCTATAAAGTGTGCAAGTGCAAACAAGAGTATCTTTTGTTGTTTTGTTAACTGATAGTTTAAAAATAACCAAATAACTAACACTAAGTGTCTTTTATTTATTATTCCGGATGCACAATGTTTACACGTTTTCCGGAATTAAAGATTACAGAAGTGATTTAATTCTCGTCCATTCAAAGATTTTCAATTTCTCGTGCCCTCAATATAGTCTGAATTTCTTCTATCCAGATGATAGGTGGCGTTCCTGTTTTCCTTCTTCCTGGTGGGGTCCATTCTATAACTCTTCTTGGTAATCTTTCCTGTACCATTCTTTTCGTGTATCCATACCATTGTAACTTTTTTGTTTTGCGTTTTTGATTTAACAGGTACTTTATAAATATCTTCAAGGGCTTTATAAACGGGTACATTTAAATTTCCAAAGATTGTTGCACCAACATAATAATTTAGTACAAGTGTTGAAAACAGCTTTGGAGAGAATTTGAATAATGAGTACAATATTGTTATACGAGCTGACAGAACGCCATATAGACATAGACAATACAAATTATATTAAAATACTTATTACAAGTCAAATATTCGCGTGCAAAGCCGCGGGTAACAGTTTGTTAGTATTTTATAAACAGTAGTGAGTAAGAATTATGTGATAAAAATGAATAGATGTATTTACAATATTGTTACGACATCACAGAACAATCTACGTGTTTGTCGAATGTGCCAGAAGAATCTCGATGTAACGCGTGTGGCGTACGTGCTTGTCGACGCATTTTCGAGAGATTTCTCGAAGGCGCCAGCCGTGCGGACTGTGTCAAGGCCGCAGTTAATTACGTAGTTCACACAAGCGCTGAGACGCAATTAGGAACATTCTGGTATGTGATCGCAGGTATAAATACATGGCGGCAGCGGGCTTAATAGTCAGTATTAGTGCGATATATTGACAGCGCGGTTCGAGCGTTATTGTCGGGCGAAATTACTGTGCGCGTTCAAGTGGTTGTTAGTTAAGTGCTGTGTTTTATAATCGGACGGCAATTGTAATACAATTGTGTTTAATTTTAGTGGACATTTTATTGCGTGTGAACAATGTTTATTTGATTTGTTGTAGAGACTGTGTTGTTAATTACGAACTATCAACTGTGGAAATTAAAGCTGGTAATTAGTGACTTAATTGGTGTCTTGTATTTTGTTGTTTTCCACTGTACCTACGACGATCGAGTAGACGTCGTAACAATATTGTTGAGATTTAATACCTCTCTGAGTACAACTTAAAATAACAACGAGTCTAAACCTGACGTTAAAATTTTGTGTTTGTGTTTTGCGCGAATAGCGAATTGATTGCCGCCCCTGTGCTCTTTATCAATTTATGATGCCCCTTGTGACGTGGATATTGATTAGATTAACTCTCAATGTTTAGCCAATTAACAGCTGAACCTTACACGCTCACGAATCTCATTATCCACTCACAGCGTATACAAGACAAATATTACGGCAATTACTTGAACCAAAGACGGTACTTTGATTTGATTTTGTGTTTCAAAACATTGACAATACAACAGATTTAAATTTTGCGGTTGCTCATGTCATGATACACATAACATGATAACAGTTGGTTATCTCACTTCCAGTCGCCTAATTGTTTCGCTAAGTTCGTTTTCTTTATAACACAAAAGATTGAAAAAATACAAAACAAAACAAGCTTGCATAGTTAGAATTACCATGCAAGAGATACTAAATACAATGTTTAGTACCGCAATACAATGTTTCAAAACAGGTTTGTATAGAAATGATAGGTGAGCTGCGGCCAACAATAACAACGTTGAAACAATTAAAATCTTAAAACAAAGACAATCTTAACATAAAATGTAGCAATAAATCTTTGATTTATTTTACTGACAACTCAACAGAGTACTGATTCGACAGCTGTAGGTTAACCATGATAACTGAAAATTTTAGAACGCCTACGGAAGAAGTTTACGTTTTAAGTGTTTACAGACTATGACTTGAAATAAGTTACTGGCAGTCCATAAAAAAAAAAAGAAAAAGCAACTGGGAAATACCCGTCACTTATGGGCCAATGTACAGTTGTTTATAGTCTCCATTTACGAAAAAGGGAGTAAGGGCCAGACGTCATAGCGTGCACCTCGTTGCGACCTTATCCTTGATTTTAATATACTGCTGTCGTGTTCTGTAAATATTATGTTTTGTAGGATGCAGCTTACAGAAAACTTTATTATTTGGCGAGCAATAAATTAACTGCTATTATTAAATACTTTTCAAGATTCACATTAAGCAGAAGCAACCTGTTTATGAGTAGTAGTGCAGCGTGCGTAGGGCAAGTAGTAGTGCAGCGTGCGTAGGGCAAGTAGTAGTTCTGAGCAAATATAGGGTACGTACATATGTTCTCAGAACAGTGTATGTATACATGTACACTGTATGTATGTTCCCAGAATAGTGTATGTATGTATGTACACTGTATGTATGTTCCCAGAACAGTGTATGTATGTATGTATGTATGTACACTGTATGTATGTATGTACACTGTATGTATGTTCCCAGAACAGTGTATGTATGTACGTACACTGTATGTATGTATGTATGTACACTGTATGTATGTATGTACAGTATGTATGTATGTACACTGTATGTATGTTCCCATAACAGTGTATGTATGTGTGTACACTGTATGTATGTTCCCAGAACAGTGTATGTATGTATGTACACTGTATGTATGTTCCCAGAACAGTGTATGTATGTATGTACACTGTATGTATGTACGTATGTACACTGTATGTATGTATGTACACTGTATGTATGTTCCCAGAACAGTGTATGTATGTATGTACACTGTATGTATGTTCCCAGAACAGTGTATGTATGTATGTACACTGTATGTATGTATGTATGTACACTGTATGTATGTATGTACAGTATGTATGTATGTACACTGTATGTATGTTCCCAGAACAGTGTATGTATGTGTGTACACTGTATGTATGTTCCCAGAACAGTGTATGTATGTATGTACACTGTATGTATGTTCCCAGAACAGTGTATGTATGTATGTACACTGTATGTATGTTCCCAGAACAGTGTATGTATGTGTGTACACTGTATGTATGTTCCCAGAACAGTGTATGTATGCATGTACACTGTATGTATGTTCCCAGAACAGTGTATGTATGTATGTACAATGTATGTATGTATGTATGTATGTATGTATGTATGTATGTACACTGTATGTATGTTCCCAGAACAGTGTATGTATGTATGTACACTGTATGTATGTTCCCAGAACAGTGTATGTATGTGTGTACACTGTATGTATGTTCCCAGAACAGTGTATGTATGTATGTACACTGTATGTATGCATGTATGTACAGTATGTATGTATGTATGTACACTGTATGTATGTTCCCAGAAAAGTGTATGTATGTGTGTACACTGTATGTATGTTCCAAGAACAGTGTATGTATGTATGTACACTGTATGTATGTTCCCAGAACAGTGTATGTATGTGTGTACACTGTACGTATGTTCCCAGAACAGTGTATGTATGTGTGTACACTGTACGTATGTTCCCAGAACAGTGTATGTATGTGTGTACACTGTATGTATGTTCCCGGAACAGTGTATGTATGTGTGTACACTGTATGTATGTTCCCAGAACAGTGTATGTATGTGTGTACACTGTATGTATGTTCCCAGAACAGTGTATGTATGTATGTTCCCAGAACAGTGTATGTATTTATGTACACTGTATGTATGTATGTATGTATGTATGTATGTATGTATGTATGTACACTGTATGTATGTATGTACAGTATGTATGTATGTATGTACACTGTATGTATGTTCCCAGAACAGTGTATGTATGTGTGTACACTGTATGTATGTTCCCAGAACAGTGTATGTATGTGTGTACACTGTATGTATGTTCCCAGAACAGTGTATGTATGTGTGTACACTGTATGTATGTTCCCAGAACAGTGTATGTATGTATGTTCCCAGAACAGTGTAGCTAAACGTAGTTTCATGTATCTTTCTATACAGAAGATAGCTTGGAAAACCACCGAATTATTAAGAACCAAATTACCCACCAAGGACTGAAGTAGCTGTTTCTTCAATAAAATATTTGACTTTATTACTTTGTTAATTACGTTGCAGTACGCAAGGTAACTGCCACATTAATAGCTTCTCGTTTTACTCTCAATAATTCTCAAGAAAGTAAGTAGGCCTATAAATTGTGCTTACTATACTCTATTTAAAGCTTGCTGCATATTGCTATCGAGAAAATTTCTTTCCTTTCTAGTTTCTAAATTGTTTGGGTTGGACCTTACAAAATAACAGAACTCTGCAACTAGCTCACAAACGTTTTTTTTTAAATGATAATGTTTTTAGGCTGGGGGTCATTCCACAAAAAAGTAACGTCATCGAAAAATGTAACGCTTCCACACTTTCGATTCCCCACAGTCTAGAAATCTTCGGTCTCTGTCGTTTTAACATGATAGTGTTTGTTATATAGTAAATATATTTGTTATATAGTAAATATTTGGATTATATAGTAAATATTAAAAACATTATCATGCTTCGATGTTTCGGTTTCGTCGAAATTCTGTCTTTTTTCCCACATGCTGGTCTGTTTAAGAGGCTTACCACTAAGAATAACAATCTTCACTAATTACAATAATAAAGTACAACATGAGGTAAGGTTATTGTCTTTTACATAGATGTAGCAGTCAGATACGTGCTTTCGTAGCAAAGAAATTGATAAGATCAGTTTCTGGTATACCAGAGGAATATACTGAGATTTGGAAAGTTATAAATGTTAGAAAAAATAGGCGGGGGCTGTGTGGGAGCCACGGCCGCAAATCTTCAGAGCGTAGAATACGTCTGTGTGCTTTAGGGTTGCTAATGTGTTATGAATAAAATGAACAAACACATATTTAGTTTTACAAAGTACAAAATTTTATTTGCAAAATCATCACACAAGTTAATTAGTTGGTTCAAGCAAGACTTTATTTATAATGGGCCTATGATAGGAGAAGTAGCTGATATAAGGTAAGATATCAAAGCTGATGTTTCTGGTGAAAGTCAAATCGATGGTGGTGTTACCCAGCGTAGTCGGTGGCATCATGAGAAATACGTATAAACATACATTTTATAATCGCTTAAGACAATTACAGAATATATAGACGTATCTGTATAAAAATTAAAAAATATATCAATACAACTGCATACAATTAAAAACTGCAGGAACGGATAAAGGTATAGTTCCGATTCCGCTAAATATCATTTGTTTATTTACTTGTTACTATGGTAATTAATTCTGGTCTCCATGGTGTTGACTCGACTTCAGTATTTATTTCCTTGTCTTTTAAGCGTTGTCGGTAAATCCTCGGACGTTCGGCATTGGTCATTTTGGGTTTTTTGAATTCCCCATGATTTTCTCTACTCTCCTGTATGCGTTAACGATACATTTGAGCACGTTTAGCATCCATATACCGCGACAATTTGTCCGAACACACGATTTTTACAACTTGAATTACGATTATTCAAACCTCTTAATAATATCACCGCTATTACGGTACACTATGTAGATAGTAGATAGTACACGATGAGACAATTTTAACGACACCTCACTCAACGTTCTATCGCATCGGAAACCGAAGAAATACTAATTTTAGTGCGCGCGAAGCGGCGCAAAATATTTATATTTCTCCCCCCGCTCACCCCGCGCTAGATGATGCAATAGCCCGCTTATATTGTGCTATTTATTATCTTTGTTCCTTTATCTGTCGAATGGTACCTCATATTAGCGTGAATCTTTTGTCGTTTAGATAATATTTCAATTTCAAACGTGACGTGAAAACGTAACGCTCGATTTTCTGGTCGGGGGTGCCTATTGCTGGCCTGAAAGGTAAGACGTATTCTACGTCAAAATAAATTTTATTTTGCGCTGCAGAAGTCCTAATGAACGACTTACCTTAAATGAAAAACTTTTGCATTATGTAGTCACAAAACAAAATTGTCAGCTATTATTATTATAATGGTATCTCGGTTAACAACTTTTTCGATTGCCAATCTACTTCTTTCGACGTCTCTCTATAAGCCATCCGGAACTTCCATCTCCTTCACACCGATCCGTTATTGTAGTAACAATATGTTTCCTTTTCTAGACCTGCTAAATGTCCGGCTCCAAAAATCCCTTTCGGCAGCTGTTCATGCTTATTCTCTCTTATGTTTAAATGACAAAATTTTAAAACTGAATGCTTTTACACTTTCATTATTGCATTAGTAGTTTGCTTTTGATTTTTCTTCTATTGTTATTATAGAAGAGAATATCTTTTCTTAAATAAATAATTACCTTATTTTATCCACTAAGTGATCTTCTTTTTCTAAATTACTTTGTAGACCACGTTTGCTTGATCGGCTTCAATATACATAGTTACTGTATGGTCTCCAGATCACTGTATATGGTTAAATAAATAAAAATTAAGGAAAAGAAGTTCACTTAGTGGATAAAGTAATTTAGAAAAAGAAGACCACTTAGTGGATAAAAGTAATTTAGAAAAAGAAGATCACTTAGTGGATAAAAGTAATTTAGTGGATAAATAAGGTAATTATTTATTTAATCATATACAGTGACTATGGGAGACCATACAGTAACTATGTATATCTTTTCTTGCCAGAATTTTTCTGTATTTAAAAAAATCAGTGTTCCCTCTTGTGAAACATTTGGCTCAGAATATTTTTTATATTCTCTTGAGTATTTTTATAATTTAATTTGCGTCAGTAAACATAATTTTATTTTGTACATTTACATTTTTATACACATATCAGTGTATAAATTTGCCTAAAGTTTGAGAGTCTACGGCGACAAATTTACTGTTACGGGGCAAAATATTTCCGTGAATATGGCTGCTTACACTTACCACACAACGTTGTGTAGAAGGTAATTATGCAAATGCGTCTTCCTGCAAAACGCATTCCTCTTCCGATTATAACTCTTCGTGAAACTCCCACTTTTCTCTTGTCTTCATATATGTCCTTACACTTAATGGATTACGTCCCTCCCTAAATCCATTAATGTTGCTCAACTAATTTATTTAGCTTATATGTTATAACAAAAGACACCTAAACATTCGTATGTAAATTTAGTCAAAAAAATCCGTTGCAATGAGTACATAACACTGATATTGTAGATTTACATTGTAACGTGACGGTTCCCTTAAAATAAGTATTAAAACTCATACGTTGATGAATAGACATATGCCAAAGTGCATAACCTAACCAAGTTTACTAAAGCTAGTTGAAGTACCAAAATAATAAGTTTATTTTGTAAGTTATATGTCTTAATATGTTTTGTTAAGATTATAAAACTGATATATAATAATCAAGGAAAGTATACATGTCAGATCAAAACATTGTGACACTTATTTCTATTAAATACTTTATATCATATTGTATTCAAAATAGGTAAGAGCCATATCACATTAGGCATAACTGATTAACCCTTCGGTAGGAACATGTTTTCATTTTGCACTTAAAGGAACACCCTGCCCCACAGGCATATACAATACATACATTATGAGGAACACCCTGCCTCCTAGGCAGGTACTCATATTTTCATAAAAATGCCAAAATAACTACTTTTGAAAATAAAATATACTATTTCTTCTTTTCCAATTTACTTCATTGTAATAATTTCACAATGATATGTATTTTTTTGCAGACTTGGTATATGTTTGGTACTATACACCTCCCAGTGGAACATCTGCCTGACCCCCCCTTATAAGGAATATATACCTAATAAGCATGCAAAACTACGTACGGTTAGAGGATCATATGCCTGGAAGGCATGAAATCAGACGTACATTTAGAGGAATACATGCCTGACAGGCAGGGTAACTTTTAGAAAGAGGTAACTTACGGTCAAACGGAGGAGAGCTACGAGATGATGACACTTTCGCTGTCACACACAACAACTGATTGAGGAATTATAGGAGGGGGACTTGCCCAGCAGCACGCAGGAGGCTTCTAGCAGCAAAAAGGTAAAACATACATGACTGACAGCCATATGTTCCTACCGAAGGGTTAATATTATATTGTGAAGGGAAAGTGCGTTAATTCACGAATCAGTTATATGAAACAATAATTGCGTATCAGTAGGTGTAAAACTTTAATTAGAAATTATGACTTGATTAGGTATTTGTGTTTACATATTCTAAAAAAACATAATGCGAATTAAAGTGACAAGAAGACTAATACCAAAATGTTTTAACTAAATTTTGTTACATAAAACTTGTGTGATTATTAGTAAGAATCCTGAACTAACTATATTGTATTATAGAGTTTGTCAGGATGACAATCATTATGTCTGAGGAATTACCAAGAAGGTTAATTAAATCATATTATATAATATTTGTGTTAGTAGTAGTATAAATCATGAAATAACCAGGGCATTAGGGAATATGTCATGATGATTATTATATTAGATAAATTAAGAAATTGTTTAGTTAAATTTTATTCTATAAAACTTGTATTTCTATTAGGGTAAGTTGTAAAATAACTGTATTAAGGTAGAGAGTAGTATTATCCATAGTATGATACTATTTTATAAATAAGCAATGTGTGTTAAGAAATTAATGATGTTAAAGTGTACATAAGACAATATTATATTTGTACCACAGTCGATAGGTTTTATAAGACAATGATGTTAACATTTGTCATGACCAGTACTGATATCAATTTATTTAACTATTAATATTATATTTAAAGTAAATAGAAATTGTTTTATAACTATAAGGGTACAGAAGGGGTACTTTTAAGCATAAAACATAAATTTGAACAACACGTGCACCATAATTAGCGCTTCATTTCTAATATGTCAAACGTTTCAAACAAACAATTTTACTACGTGTTTTGTAACTAAATTCACTTTTCTGTAGACACATTATCTGCAAGAAGTCGTAACATGATATGAATCTATCTTTGTGAAAATCTATTACGTTTTAAAAATTTCAGCCATACAGGAACACAAACTTCATTTGGTTATATCTCTGGTCAAATGCAGATCGTCAGTTTGCTTCTAAAACTCGTCCTTTAAAGACGTATTCCCGCGAGCTTTTCGTGTCAGAACACGTTTTTCTGTAAGGTGACGCAAGTCCGAGGTACTAACTACGAGTTACTCATATGCTATATCGAGGGTTGATAGAACTCATTAATTGAATTTGCATAGATCATTTAACAGTGATAACCCGCGTTAGCGCAAGATCCACTAGTATTCAGCGAAATACCCCTGTGTTAACGCGAGGGCACTTTAAGATAACTGGAAGGTGTAAGCCTAATACACCATATCTATATTAATAATTAGCCCACATTTCAGAACCAGAGATTTATCAATATAAACAATAAAGGGGCAGATAAACGTCGTGCGTGTTTGTATCGCGGGTAACAGGCCCGCGGTCAACATATTAGCGTAGCCAACCGCCTACTGATCAATCGGATAAGGAATTCTTCAAACAAGTAAAAATAAACAAGTTTTTCAAGATAAACATTTCATTATTACGTAAAAAACATAATATTTCTGTAAGTAATTTTGTGTGTTTAAAGAAAAAATAACAGACAAGGTCTCACATTGTTTTTAATTTAATAAATTTTCCTACCTCCAGATAATAGACTCTGTTGCATATTATTATTACCTATCTATGCACATTCGTTTGTTTCGTTGGATTATACATTTTAAATAAAAGGATATAAGTGCTTTGTAAAAAGTACTTTTCATTTTACGCTTGGATTTTAACTGTTACATTCATACTTTCAAAAATAAACACACGCTAGCGGTGGAACATCTTTATAAGCACTTGTTTATACACATTTCTACTAAAAACCTATTTTGAACAAAGGTATTCTGTTTATTCACCACAGGATACAAACAACAGAAGTCAGTTTTTAGAAATTCTTATCTAATGGAGGCGCATATTTATTTTCTCACTAAAAATCGTTAGAGTTATATTTCTCTGTGTAGATATTAGGTTTATTACGGGTAAATTTCGATTATTCAAGACTATCAAGCATATTTATTGAGCTTGGCCGTTGTGTTTTACCAACGCATAAAGTCTTAAATTCTCAAGCTTGTGTGTAAGTGTAATAATTTGTGGACAATTTGGTGAATAAGTTTTCTTCATTTGTATGTAAAACTGTTGAGTGGAAAAACAAATTATTAATTCTTTGTACCACAACGGCTAAATAAATTATTTAATAATTGACGAAATTACTTTCTTCCTTAATTACTTTATTTAGTATATTTATTTATGCTAAATAGCGTACTAATCTTTTATTAGCGTGAAAATTACTATTCTTTTAAAATAAAATCATGCTTTAAAATACTTTTTTCTGAATAATTATTTTGAAAACCGTTTCCTCCAATTAGAACACCGTGTGTACTACCCGTTTCCCATGTAAGGCCTGTATATGTATAGAGGGCGCCTTTGTAACAAGCGACATTACGTATTTGACAACAAAGACGATGTTCGTGTATCGTAGCATCTCGAGAGTGATTAATTACACCAGAGTGTGTCATCCAAGTATGGGTTTAATAAACTTTCTCTAGCTCCAACGCAGCCACAATATTCTGAGTGGAAACTCGCAGGCTTCATTAGTTGACATCTCGCACAAAGAAAATCTCATTAGCGACATTTCTAATCTTTCACAAAGTATTTCTCGTCTATCTGAAGTAACTGTATATTCGTTGTTGGAATGACAAATTTATTTACGCAAATATGCCAGTTGGTAAATTCATATTTCAGTGTACAAAACGATGCTATGTAAATGTGTTTTTCATGCGACAACACAGTTAAATAAGGATTTGATAATTATTTAATTTGATAAGGATTATTTTAATAAACTTAAATGATAAACTAACGTTACACAACAATGTTGTATTATTTTTGAACAAAATATACAATACTTAATTTTTTGTACATGTCTAACAAAGAAATTCGAGTCACATAAGTAATAACTGGTGTTGGGTGGTTTAATATAGAAGCCCATATTATGTTCCAAAAGTTTATATCAAAACTAGCTTCATAAGGATACAAATACAATTCATTCTATTTAATAATTAAAAACAGAAGTAAAAACCAGAGAGTAAAGATGTCAAACACACAACAGAGGTTTTGAAACCCGATACTTTTTACAATCGTGTTACGTGAAATAATACCTGTTAATTTTTATAATCCTGTGAAAGGTTGCGTTAGGATTATGGATGTGAACAAGTACGTCTCATGTACAAAGTAAATAAAAAATGCGAATGGAACTTATATCATTACAGATGACTCCGCTACTTTTTGTGTTCACAAATCACTGAGCTATCGCACATCTGTACATAATTTTATGTCAAATTGTAGGTAGTCTTTCCAAACATTATCTGCACACATATCGCTATTACGGTCCCCAAATTACTTGACCAATAAATTGTCATTCTTACCTCGTGTAAATGAGTACGCAGTAGACCTTCTTTCCACTTCTGTTTTTGTAAACAACACGTTTCGGAAGATATAGTTGCATCATCAGGTTTGTAAACAAAGATATTTAAGTCCCGAAACGAATTCTACACAAATCTAGAAGTTGCAAGAGGGTCTACTGAGTACTTGTTCACACAAGGTGAGAATACGTATCAGTTTATCTGTTCTCTGTCGGCTTCACATTTTAAAATTTTTATTTACTCTTGTATATCTTTACAATGTATATGAAACGACGTACGTACATCACCTTATACATTTAGTACGTAAAACTTTGCACATTTTAGTACGATTGTGCATTCTGTAATTCGAGTAAGCTTGCATAAAATAAAGAAATAATGTTAGGTAATTCTCATTAACAACATTCAACTTACTAGAAGCAATTCAATGGCGTTAATTTTACTTAAATACGTAATAAAATTTAGTTCCATCTAGACAAAACAAAATGACTAAAACAAATAAAATGTCAAAGAAGTATTGGTGCGGTTACGGACAAATTATACACAATGTAACTAATTAAAATTAACACACAGATGTAGTTGAAGTTTCATTGCAAAGCAGGAAATATTCCTCTGGTTTGTTTTAGCCACGTTTTTCCAAAAATAATATATACAAATGTTACAGTTTAAAATTGACTTTTAAAGGAAATTTCCAATTATAATATCAAAATGTCAATGAACATGCAGTTAACAAATATAAATAAAATTATCGTATTCAAATACAAAATTCTGTTATGTAAAAAATTGTAGTACAACTTACTTTTTTAAGATCCCGTGTAGTTTCCTCGATGTTTCCGTCGACGAGATATGAAACAACGTTTCATCGTGGACAGAAAAATTTTTAAGGCACATAAAAATTAGTACAGTCAATTAAAAAATAGCTAAGTATAGATTAAAAAATAAATAAAATTTAATTTTAAAATTCATTCAAGAGGCTTTACACTCCAACCGAGGAGTTGTGGCGAGCCATTTTTTGCAGGGGATCAGATCGCTGATTTCCCTCGTCTTTGTGGGCTATAAGTGCATGGTTTGCTTTCCGTGCATTATTTCTCTATTTTATCATATCTTACCATTTCACACTATTCATCTACTCCCAAGTTCTTTAAATCTTTCATTTATTATTCCTTTTTCCTTATTCTTGATCTACCTCACTCCGCACTCCACTGTTTTCTATATTCTCAGTTTTTAATCTACTCCCCTGTCGTTTACACGCATGCTCTCCAAACACCTTATCCTTTGCGCCTTAATATACCTTACTAAATTTAAATCCATCAATATGTATTCTTGTGTGTATTCGTCATACTTCTCTGTATTCTTTTCTTGATTCCACCAGAACACATACTCTTCTAATCTACCTTTCAAACCTTGTCAGTTTCCGTTTCTGTCTGTTTGTACAGCAAACTGTTTCACCTGTACACTTGACGACCGGTTTTATTGCACCTTCGTAAATCACCGTCTTTGTTCTGCCACTAAACTTCTCGTTCTTTAATAATTCTTTACATACAAAGTAAAAGCTGAGTCTGCCTACGTTTCGCTAGTCGATAGCTCTTTTCTTTTCGTTTCTCTATTAATTAACCCTTCAAATCTCCCCATCCTCAGTTTTCCTGGCTTTGTACGCTTTCTACTATTATTTGTTACAGACTCTTCTTCTTCTAGTGTATTTCAAGCTCTATTTTGTCGGTTTCCACCGTAATTTTGTCGAATACTCCAATTATATTTGCCTTGTCTCTTGCAATTATTGCTGTACCTGGCCATAAGCTATTAGCCTATCCTCTCTGATTTGGTAATTATTGACCCTTTAATGTTAGATGATTTTATGACTTTTCAGACTCTTATATAAAATTATTATGTGAGCGTATCACCCTGCTTTTAAATTTGAAATGGGTCTGTTAGTTGTTCTGGTGTTATTACTTTTGCATGAGAATTGCCTATAGTTATCTGTATCCCCCGTAACAAGTTTGCAGTACAGATACATTGCAGATGCATCTGTATCACAAGAAATGGGTATAAGTTATCCATTACACGACACGAAAATGGGGATATATAAGGTACCAAAGATCTATGTAAAATTGGTAAACAGATTAGGTCTCGCTTCTCTATAATGTACACATAGATATTATAAACCTGACATTTTTCAATCACCTGTGTCATCATATGGATCTATTGCGAATCCACCGCATGATATCCATACTTGTCCTGTTACATTTACTTTAAAATACAGAGATTTAACATTTTTCCTGGGCTCATCAGAGATGGGGCAAAGTTCATAAATTAATTAACTTTATCCTGGAGGTGGACTAAAAATTACCGGCTGTTTAGAAAGTTATTTAGATGATATTACATAAGCATAATAATAATAACAATAATAATAGCAGTAGCAGTAGTAGTAGTAGTAGTAGTAGTAGTAGTAGTAGTAGTAGTAGTAGTAGTAGTAGTAGTAGTAGTAGTAGTAGTAGTAGTGGTGGTGGTGGTGGTGGTGGTGGTGGTGGTGGTGGTGGCGGTGGGTGTCGGTAAACCTTTCGAGAAACTTTGGACTCGGACTTACGTATCACGTTCATTAATCAATGTCGTTTTTGTAAACACAGTAGTGGCTCTTTTACGATATTGTGACCGCCAGTGCGCTGTGTACGACCTGACGATGGTATATGACCGAAACCGATCGTGTTTAAGAATGTGAGTAATTAAAACTTTATTGCAAATCTTATATATGTTACTTTTAGGCTATGAACAATAAATACACTACAAAAAGAAAATTGTGTGTTTCCGTTAGTGTTATTACAGTTACAATTGTGTGTTCCGTTAGTGTTATTACAGTTACAATTGTGTGTTCCGTTAGTGTTATTACCGTTACAATTGTGTGTTTCCGTTAGTGTTATTACCGTTACAATTGTGTGTTTCCGTTAGTGTAACCAATTCTTTCGCTGCAATCGTTAGTCTTTAGATTATTACGCCGATACTGCACAATAACATCCTTGGGTGTGATCTTTGTGTTTTCATTTAAATATGGGAAAAAATACAAAGAGAATTTTATCATATTATCGTATTAATCCCACCCTAAGGCGTTCGCCAATATTTTATTCATATTCACGCTTAATCAAGTTCATCGATAGGCTATACTTCTGTTACGTACTTTACAAAATGTAGTTTACTTTGAAAATGCAATTACAGTATTTTTGTTTCTACAAAACTTACATAGCTATACCTCAAATTTGCTCACAAGTTAGAATTGTCTTCTAACCCTGATACCGCCTTGTTAGACTGATACCTAAATGTTTTTATAGCTTCATATAGGTTTTAATACAATATAATTATATTGAGATTTTAACATTGAAAATGTTTATAAGGACGTCTCGCACATTTGCGGCCGATCGCTGGTGCGTTATCGAAAATGGGAACTTGTGAGTTTCCATAGAAACTACTTCTTTGTTGTCAATAACGTAGTACACATATAAAACTTCGCTTATTAATGCGACTACATTTAACTTATTATCTGATAATCTGTACATTGGTAAATGAAGAATAAATTCATTGATTGGTGAATGAAGAATGAATTGGTGAATGAACATAAATATATATTGCAGCGGAACACAGGATGATAAGCTATGTTGTTTGTATCAGAGCACATGGATGACGAGCATTTTCATGTCTAAATTGGTTTTATGTAATACCTTGTCTTTTAGCCGTAAGTTTTGTATTTAGAAATGGATAAGCATGTAGGGTATACAAAATTCTTCATACAAAGATGTTCTTTATTGTCATGTATTATTTGAGTGAATTTGTGGGCGTGTGCGGGTATCATAACGTGTGATCGCTATATCTTCCGCGGTAATTAACCGATCGACGTGAAACTTTGACAATGAATTATTTATGTAAATAGCTTCAATTTATTGTTCATAACTATTTTAGAAATATAGTTTTTTTAAGTAGAAAACCTCAATTTGAAACACTTATCATTAATAGGGTCGTAAAAATGTGTAGATAATTCAATGCAAGTTAGTGCATATTTATACAAACTCTTTCTGGAAAAGTTTATATCTGATGAAAACATTAATCATGTGACTTGGGTTTCGCCAATCGGAATACACTAAATTAAGTAACATTCATTCTCTGTAGAGTAAAGATCGACACAGTCTGTCTGTAGAAGTTGCAAGGTGAAGTTGTGCTCATGCGTGAGAGAGTTATTCTCGAGCGAACATAGAAAAGTATAATATAACATAATCCTTGGTACTCTGTACGAAGTTTCGCGTACCGAGCCGAGTGGGTTAATTAGTTAAATAGAATTATAATATAGTATAGTGCTTTTTGTGTAAGTTTAAGATATCCGCTTAGGGAATTTAAAGACACTTCAGAGATTGCGTGGAAGGGTATACGACTAATACACCTTAGTATATTGATACCCTTATTCACCCTGAGATTGATAAAATTTACATATCAATTAATAATAAACGATTCTAGAGAAATTAATAAGCATTGTGTGTTAAACATATTTGAGAAGAGGACGACAAGACGAAGAGGACGACGGACGAAGAGGACGCCAGGAAGGAGTGACGCTGAAGAAGAGGACGCCAGGACGGGAGTGGCTGTAAGAAGCGGAGGATTGCACGTACTGAGGTCGTAGCCTCAATCAAGTAAAACCGATAATATATTACCGAACATTATAAACTATTATTGCAAATTACAATACATGACAATTTATAATAAAATATACCTCTTTAAAACTATATTTGTGTGTATAATAAATAATTTTTCATCTCCTCCATAATAGACTTGTTTGTGATTTTTACACACTCACTATATCCTTATTAGTATAATAAAATTTGATCTGTTGCAATATACATTTTAGATTTATTGAAGCATTTTCAGTGCAATGCTTGTAAATTTTTTATTATAGCTTTTCAAATTATTATTGTGCGCAATATACAGGGTCCGCCAGTGAAGCGGGAAATTTTGAAAGTCCAATAGTTCATTTTCTGCTCACGAGAGGGCGTAGAGGTTTTCGATTGTTGTTTTACATTTAATGCTATTTGTTAAACCTGGAGCAGTGGTCCGGTGCACAGCGTGCTTTCTGCGTAAAATCGTTTTATAAGAATGGTGACTGTGTGACTTCTGTACGATTGTTTCGTAATCATTTCAATATTCCACGACATGGAAGAGTGCCGTCCGCTCATGCAATTATGCCATGGGTGAAAAAGTTTGAAGAAACTGGTTCCACATTAAACTTAAAAAGCATAGAGGAGCAACAAGGTCTGTAAGAACAGAGGAAAACATTGAAAGAGTTCGAGTAGCATTGACGCGTAGTCCACAACGTTCTGCAATGAAACATCCATCCACACTAAACATTAGTGACACATCGTTACGACGAATTTTGCATAAAGACTTATCTTTTCATCCTTACAAAATTCAAGTAATCCAGGAGTTGAAAGGTGGCGATATGCTGGCTCGCAGGAGTTTCAGCGAAGAAATATTGCGACGTGTAAATGATGATGAAAACTTTATTCACTGCATGTTTATGTCAGATGAAGCACATTTTCATTTGAATGGATATGTAAACAAACAAAATAGTCGATATTGGAATGATGAAAACCCAGGTGAGTTGCATGAAAAGCCATTACATAGTCCGAAAGTTACGGTGTGGTGTGCAGTTTCATCATCTGGCATTATTGGGCCAAATTTTTTTCCAAGTCGATACAGGAAACACCACAACTCTCAATGCAGACCGCTACACACACATGGTCAGAACATTTTTGATGCAACAGCTCCCTAGGTCTCCGGAAATTAATTTTTTCCAGCAGGATAGTGCCACTAGTCATACTGCTCGTGTGTCCATGGCTGCTTTAAGAGAACTCTTCCCGGACGGACTCATATCCAGATATGGCGACATCTCGTGGCCTGCAAGATCCCCAGATTTGTCCGCATGCGACTTTTTTCTTTGGGGATTTCTGAAGAGCAGGGTGTACATTTATAGACCGCACACCATTCCGGAATTAAAAACGAATATCAGACAAGAATTTGCACGGATTCAACCTGACCTGCTTCGTCGAGTGATGGAAACTTTTCGGTCAAGATTAGAAGAATGTTTACACAGAAATGGCTCTCACTTGAGCGGCGTTATTTTTAAAAAGTAAAATAATGGCATACTTTACTCAACTCAAATCTGTAAAAAAAAATCTGATAATAAATGTTTCATGAAAAAATTGGGTAATTTTAATTTTCCCGCTTCACTGGCGGGCCCTGTATAAATGAGCATTATAAATTGAAAGAAAACGCTCCTCCTAACTGTGCATACAATTTGTTTAAAATTCCACTGCCTGCTTAAAATCCAAATAGCTTGTTATAATCGTATTATGTACGTATGCAACCTCGCCAATGTACGACTAACGTATGTTGCCTTCGAATAAATCACCACGTGATGATAAAAACCTGTTTACGGTCGGAAAAGTTGTCGATAAACAAACATGAATATGTAAATACAATTTTGAAATCGTAAATAATTAATGCTGGCGTGGAAGTAGGGGGGGGGATCGAGGAGTAACATCTCATTAAAGAACCTTGGTTCAGCTGGTCCGGCTGACAGTACGGTATAAGGATTCCTTGTCCAGAGAACGGATGAAGACCACAATGGCGGTGATGACGGAAACGAGGGGCATCGGTAGGGTGGATCCGGCGGAAGTGGCAACCCTGCCTATACGGTTGATATAAAGGAATGTAAGAGTCACTGACTTGCAGTTAGGAGTTGACTTAAAGCTCCTTCTTCTCGGGTCTTGGTTTCAAGCTCCAAGACGATGTCGCCAGCTCTTGTCCTCCAAGTTGACCAAATCTCAGTGTTCAGTGTAATACGATTTGATTATTATGCAGCAATGTGATTGTCAAGAATTTAAATCGTATAAGCGGTATCTACTATTACCGGATTATCGAATAAAAACCAAATAAATATAAGTGTCTATAAAGAACAGAATTTTAACTGTACTAAAACACGGAGCCTTACACAGACATGTGTAGAAATGAATATATAATAGAATATTCATGTCGGATTCTATTTGTTTAAAACAAGCTGTATTAGACACTTGTGCTAGCAAACCAAACATTGCCGCAGGGAGAACAGTAAACAATGGCGTTCACGTTTCCGCGGAAACAGTCAGTTTTATCAGAATACATTTTACATAATGAAAATAAACGGCCTGTTTTCAGCGTAACAGCTCATACAGCTGTTTGTCTCGTTTTCTTTTCTCGTTACGTAGATTGCATAGATCAAACGTATACCAAACATTTCAACACAGTACGATGCATTTTCTGATTAGAGTATTGCCATTATTAAGTCATATTATTCTGCGCTTTATTTAAAACATTTTTGTATTTTCTGTAAAATTCACATATTTTTAGAATATATTTTGAACGTCTGTTCAAAATTTCAGATAAGTAACCAATATCTGAAAGTAAATTTGTAATTTGGAATAAGCCATGTATCTTGTATGCGAAACTAATATTCTTTACATACGCCTTCCTACATTAGTGACAAAAAATCGTTATTTTCTTTTTGTAATACGCAAAAACTAACATACACAGAACACTGCCATAAACGTAGAAAGTACAGTTATAGGAGCAAAATATGCCATCAATTTGGAATATGCCATGTATCTTGTATGCGAAACTAATATTCTTTACATACGCCTTCCTACATTAGTGATAACAAATCGTTATTTTCTTTTTGTAAGATGCAAAAACTAACATACACAGAACACTGCCATAAACGTAGAAAGTACAGTTATAGGAGCAAAATATGCCATCAATTTGGAATATGCGATGTATCTTGTATGCGAAACTAATATTCTTTACATACGCCTTCCTACATTAGTGATGACAAATCGTTATTTTCTTTTTGTAATACGCAAAAACTAACATACACAGAACACTGCCATAAACGTAGAAAGTACAGTTATAGGAGCAAAATATGCCATCAATTTGGAATATGCTATGTATCTTGTATGCGAAACTAATATTCTTTACATACGCCTTCCTACATTAGTGATAACAAATCGTTATTTTCTTTTTGTAATACGCAAAAACTAACATACACAGAACACTGCCATAAACGTAGAAAGTACAGTTATAGGAGCAAAATATGCCATCAATTTGGAATATGCCATGTATCTTGTATGCGAAACTAATATTCTTTACATACGCCTTCCTACATTAGTGATGACAAATCGTTATTTTCTTTTTGTAATACGCAAAAACTAACATACACAGAACACTGCCATAAACGTAGAAAGTACAGTTATAGAAGCAAAATATGCCATCAATTTATTACTTATAATAGTGATTGCCAAACTTATCAAGTCACTAAAAATACTTGCACTAGTCAAGTCTACTTACCCAACCTGAAAATATGTGGTAAGCTTCTTAGGTATAATTAAGGCCTGTTTAGTAATATTTATCTCATTAAATATTGCACTTGTGTTTGAAGGGAAAATCGAATGTAGAGCACCGTAGACAACTAAAACCTAAATATGTCTTTACTGTAAGCACCAATTTAGAAAGAATTAATTTAGAAATTTACTATTTACATTTTATTTATTATTTGTTTTCTATTATTTATTTGAGCGCATTCAATTTTATTATTATTATTTGTAATGCTTTACATTAATTTGTTTGAAATAAATATTTCTGATTACGTTTTACAAAAATGATGTCAGTTCTTTATATAAGACGTTGAGATAGAAAAAATCCGAATCATATGTTTAGAAACATTTATTCTGTACTAAAACAATACAAAAAAAAAAATACTTACAACATTGAAGAAAAATCACCCAGCTTAGTTGTTATGAGATAAATGGTTTACTGAACGTGCAGTAACAATTCATTTATGTTACGTGGAAGAACGAAGCCTCACGTATTTAAAGCTGAAAAATTTCTTTAGTGAGAGCTTCAACGGCCTTGATAAGTTGTCTGATGACGATTGTCCAAAGTACTTATCTTTCGCTACTCACCGAAAATATTCCTGCGAACTACTAGTTATTTGTTTTTAGTGGTGACTTATCAAATCCAAATACCAAGTACAAATGTCGAGGATGAATGGAGTAACACTAAGAACTGATTTAGAAAGGCTATCTATTAAAACTTAAGAAGGGAAAATAAAATAAGAGGAAGGATTTGCTAAAGATATGGAATGGAAAACAATAACAAGCAATAGCAGGAAAACGAAGAATTCGCCTTACGTTTTTTCAAAGTAGGAGTAAATAAGACAGGAAGGATTATAATCATTACCGGAATTAAATCATATAACTTACTAGGAAAGGGGTAAATTTGTAAACAAAATAGAAAACAATTTACACGAAAGAAAAAAAATCGTTATTAGTATTAGATATGACAGAAGATCTTTGTTCTTATTAAATTTGATTAAATCTAATAATAAAATTATATAGTTGAAAATAGTAAGCGAGTTCCTGCACATTTGGTAGCTTACTAGTCGACAACTGTCCAATACACACTATCACAACAAATAATGTACATGTCATCACAGTTGCAGTAGAATTACCTTAATGTTTACAAAGAAATATCACTAAATAACCACTGTCAAACAAAGAACAATTACTGCAGAAATCAACTAGTTACGTTGCTTCTTTGTATCTCGTGTTGCTTGCTAGCTGCCAGGAGAATAATCTAACCAGCCTTTAGAAAGTGCATAAACCTCTATAACATTTTAATGAAGTAAGTTATAGTGTTGATCGCGTGACAAATGTTACATAACCTCTACGCGTGTTGCCTAAACGCGATGGCATAACAATTACAATAAAAGCCAAAATTAAAATAAAGCAAACTTACATGTTGTTGTAATACTTCTTGAATGTAAATTTAAATAATAATAATCACCATTTAATACGTTAAAATTGCAAACGTCTACCAAGTTACATATACACACAGTAAAACATTTTAATGCTTACTTAAACAGGGGACATGCTGCAAACTGCAAAACTCTCTGTGTCATTATATGAACTTTTTTGTGAAAGAGCGCAAGCCATACTAAACCGCCAATCAGCGACAGACTAGTGTGAGTCACAGTAAAGTGAATGCTAAAATTATGCAAGAATCGAATACACAATAAAAGTATACCAAACTCACAATTTTGCAGTATATATACGTATAATTGTCTCCTACGATTTAAATTATAAATTTTCGTAATTTTTCCTTTAGAAAATAAAAAAAAAGATTGAAACTAATATAATATTTCTATGACATAGAAGGCTCATGTCATACTTTAAATTTGACACTTAGTGAATTGAATCTAATGAATGAACCTGTCAGAACTCTTCACCTCATCGTATTCTACCATGCAACAGATACCAGACACCATGGCTACCAATTTCATTCTTATCTACGAGCTTCAGCCTATTCATAACACATCCCTAATTTTAAGCCACCCTTCTCCTGCGTTTCTTTTTCTGTTCCACACCTGTTCCCTCGAAAACTATTTATAGAAAACGTTTTCCTTTTTCCCCCGGGGGGGTGGCCAATCCATTTTCGGTTTTCTTCTTGCCATCCGCGGAATGTGTTCAATTTTTTCAAACGTCTGTCCATTTCTTACTTTATTACCCATCCGCCCTACATTCCTTACGTCCTCTTTATGTCCATATTTTCAGCATGACTCGTTAATTAAAAACAGAACACAAAGCATCACAAAAAATTCTTCCTCATATCCAGCTTTACTGCGGTAAACAAAATCCCCTATTTTCTACTAAATCTTCATTCTCTGTTTTTTTTTCTTCTTAAGCTTTCACTTATTTGTCTACTCATTAGTCACCGTGCTCCACAAACGGCTGTACATATCTGTCTTACCTACCTTCCTCTTTTAAAATTTTACTCTCACATCTACTAATCGCTTTTGTTTTCTCTAGGTTTATTTTCATTCTATATTCTTTTACACATTGTTAAATGTTCATAAATAGTTACAGCTACATAAGTAGACAGCGTAAGCTGTGCAGTAAAGATTTTCTAAATATTCTTACAGAGTCGAAACGTCACTCTGCAGAACATAAATCAATATTTTAAAAGTATCATTTTCCTCTTCGTTTTACTGGAAACAATTAAAGATCAGTAATGTCTGCAACTGTTAGACAGTTGTACTATCGTTTGAAGCAGTTTCATCTGAGCCAGAATTACTAACCGCAGACGAAATGGTGCGAATAACCCTGTAATGTAACAGTTAATGTAGCATTACTCGAGCATTACTGGAATGTGCACACTCCAGTTGTCTCCTCAAGTTAACTGTTATTGCTATCCTTATGACTAATTGTATTTAACATTTCCACTCTCACTTTCTGTATCCCTACGCACTATGCGTACACAGCTTTCTTTCATTTAAGTCTTCACTTCAACTGACTGAATCGGTTACGTTTTGGCTTCAATTTGTTCTCATCTAATACTATTTGTAGAATATTAACAGAATATATTTCAAAATTGTGACAATTCATTGTAATTTTTAGAGTGATGTATGTAATGCTAAGTGCTAAGTGCTAAGAGTGCTAAGGGTGTGTAATGCAAAGTTGTATGTAGTTCAAACTACCTTGTTTCCTAGTCGATTTGTTAAGCACATATGTGTGATGTGAGGTCGTAACATTTTTTTTGGTCACTTCTAGAGACCGACATGTTTTGGAAAATGATAACAGCCTAAACATTTTGTATATTGTAATGGCATTTTTTAGTACTTAACAAGTGTTATACTCCGTTTCGTTTTCTGTTAAAATAATTGGGAAATTTTGGGAATTTTTATACTGCCTACACCGTTTATGTTTATCACAATAGTGTGTACAACAATAAATCAATGACAAGACACTAACCTGTAAAATTACCATTTATTGTATGGCATTTGTGTGTGGGACATATCGTGTTTTCTCGGTTAGTTGTAAGTAAATTAAGATATTAATGTGCGTGTATTTGACTTTAAAGCGTTTGTGTTTCTATACACTTAATATTTTAGTGACATTTTAAAAAGTGTCCAGATTTTTGTATGAGGTGTATTTAAACATTTATTGATTAGACCGATAGTAATCGGTATGTATCAGAATCCCAGAAAATTATATTAATAATATTAAATAACATATTCCATACTGTTACTAGCGTTTTACGTATATTAAACTCAAATCACCCAAAATCTATGAGATTTTGGATAGGAGGATAGGATTCCTCAATCAAATATAGGTATAGAAAACCATATACGGCTACCATCTTCTAATATTTATATTTAAAATTATTTTCGAAATGAAATATTTCCATAGAAACTACTTCTTTCTACTTGTTGCTTCAGCCTTAACCACAGTACTGTGGTCACTAATGTATACCACCTCAAGTTAGCGAACTCGATTTTCACTGACGATGGCAGTCGATGGCACTGCCGAAACGTCTGGTTTTGCTGAAAATATTGGACCAAGGTCAAACAGCCCGGGAAGGAATTTTAACAACAAACTGCTTCTTTGTTACCGATAACGTAGTACACATAAAAATGTGTCCCCTCACCCTTTCATTTATAGATATTCATCGACCTTTCTACAGTGGATTATTATGATCTTCGTTTCAGGATACTTTATTTATCAAAATTAAGTACTTTACTCTTGTTAAAACATAAAATGTTGCAGGTAAACTACCCCTTCCCCTTAACCGATCTTCACCAAAATCAAAACGCCTTGAGTCCTCTACAACTCAGATACATATGCAAAACATTATTTGATTTTGTTTGAATTTTCGGCAGTTATCGTTTCCCTAAAAAAAAATCTACACATACACACAGACACTTTTCGAAAAATTACTTTTCTTCATGTTTTGACGGTAGTACAATCAGAATCAGCCCTTATCTCGAACACGAATTTTTCGCTATCACCATACTTCCATTTCCTTATGGAACATGGAAGTAAAAATGTTCATTTTACTAACCAAAGCCATAATTATTTTAAATAGTCTACGTTTTAACTAAAATTTAAAATTTAAATTTCCATGCTATCTTATTAATAAGACTTAAGTCTTCCTGCATACATTATCTTGGTAAATATAATTCTTTAACACTGTGTATTTAATCATTAAGTACCAAACTTCTTGTTTTTATTACACAAGTAGTTGGGTCTTTATACTTTATTTAAAGCACTTTCTGTTTTGTGGAATTCAAACAAACCATAAATATATATTAAAGTAGCACGAAAACTAAACAAAACCAATAAAAAATATATAAACCTAATACAAAAGTAATATAATCAATGAGATATACAAAAGTAAATATAAATATTGCAACATATTTTGCGTTAGCTAGAATTAATAAAGGCTATTTTTAATGTAGCGAAATAAAAATGTATACTTCTTATTTTTCCGAACAGTTCCTATGAATACAGAATATGGATTCTCAGACATTAAACAAATACGATTCAATACTGTATGACGCACATTTGGGCCGGGCGTAACTAGGGATTGGCAAGGAAGACTCCTGGACAGGGGCGGCTGTTAGGAGGGGGGCTGGAAACAAAAAACACGTTGAAGTCATTGACCTAGGGGATAAATCCGTCTCTTGAAGTGTAGCTAACATGACGTTCTTAAAATTATAAAAATAGAAGTACAGTACTGAATGTCCATTTTTTCAGTACTCATTTCTCCTTTTTAACGACATAATTTTTAAAACTATCTTATTTTGAAGACTGAAGAGCATTCTTAAAATTTTTATACAATAATTATTGAATCTTTATGCCTTCAAAGATCAGATAAAAACAACGAATTTTCTAATTGAAAAATTGACAATACTGCAGTTGCGTAATATCTAAAATAATTCTCTGATCGAATAGATGATATGGACTACTATATGTGTAGTATTTTATTTGTTCAAGTCGTATTATACTAGTTCAAACGGTTAAGACTGTTATAAATCATTAACACGTATTCTCTATTTTTGCTCGTAGCAGTTAGCAGTGTCGAAGGCAAGAACACTAATTCTGTAATATTAAATATGTACGTATCTAATGCGTATGTAGATTTCAATTTACGTTTGTTAGTGAGGTTATGTTTGGCTACTTGCTCTCCTTCAGTAAGAAACAAACACAAAGAAACACAAAGAAACAAACTGCGTTTTGAAAAATACACAACATCAACATTAAAAAATGTCTATAAACTTGAAACTCGCAGCTCACCACAATAACCATTTATTTTGTACAGATGTAGTATGTGAAAATAAAATTGTTGTTTTGTGTATTGGAAAATTGACTTTAGAAACTTGTTTCATAAATTTTATAAAACACAAATTACAGAATATCTTATCAAATGTTTTATACACTAGTGCTTTATAAGTTTAAAATTATATTGTTAATTGATTTTTTAGTGAGAAATCAGTTTGGCTCTTTAGGATTTTCTCACACAGAGTCAACTAGCACTGAAAGAGTTGACTTCAGTAAGCAATTACTCTATGTAAGTTAAATCTTTCTGATAAACTGAAAAAAAACAATTTTTGTTGTTTACGATTATGTACTTTTTTCAGATACGGGTCTAAAAACCATGAATACTGCATTAGGAAACTTGAAAAAATTTTATATAAAGAATTAATAAAAGCATTGCACTCTTATTGGAGAATTGGCTGGCCAAATCTGAACTAAGAAACAATGTTGAAGAAAAACAAGAATGCAAAAATATTCTAGATGAAGGACATTTTTAATACAATGACGATGGCAAAGATCTTGATTTAGAGAATAATTTTAATATAAAAATGTTTAGCCGAATCAACAAAGAAGGTGACTGAACCTCTTTGAACTCAAGTAAAACCCTTTTTTTAAATCCAATGCTGGCTTCCAACATTACACTATAGATTTTTCAGAAGCACAATATCGGGAAATCATCTATAAAACCCATTGTAAACAATTTAAAAGTAGAAGGTTTGTTATTATTTAAAAATACTGATGATGAAAAAGTATCAAATAAGGGAGATAACTTTTTGAATACAACAACATACATTAATGCCACTTAAAACCACATTGTTGGCTTTCCAGAAGCATTCACGTTAGAATAAACTTGGCATTACCTCCAGCTCCAAGTGAAGTTGGAACAGTGTATAAAGATCCATCAAAGTGGCCAACACGCTATATGTGTAACGCGGTTCACTTTAAACTAGTGGACCAAGGACCAAAACACAATCATAGCAAGATTTCATGTTTTTGTCAGATGATAGTAGACACTGCGATTCACAATGGTTTTTCAAAGACCTGCCAAGTAACAAAAGAAGTTAAAAGGCAATACGTGTTATAAAGCCAATCAAAATTTGCACTGTTTTGTTTTCTCTGTTTTTCATAGAGTTGTAAAACTGGAGTGTACTCCGATGTATAGAAATGTTGTAATGCTGAAAGCTGGAATCTACTCATTCAAATTCATAAAGCCTCTTCATCACTGCAGAGCCTCTGCAGAGAAACTGCTACAACAAACGGAAAGAGAAGTAAAAATTAAAAAATACACTACACCAGCTGCAGATATTCAAAGAAGTAGAGAAATTGAGGAGGAAAGTGGTACAATGTACTTTAGGCTTCAGTGTACAAGGAACACCTATTAGCTTAGGGAAGGTTTGGATTCAACCGGTGACAAAACGTATTTTTAAGTACATTAAAGCTTGTAAGCTTGTAAGCGGAACACATAAAGAGAATCAAGAATAAGCTACTTTTCCTCTAAGATTAAAATTAAAATATTTAAACTTCTTGAGGAAAAGTTTGATCCACAATACTGGATAAAGTTAAAGCAATCAAGTACTATTCTATTCTGTTTGACTGCACTCCTGACATTGCTCGTATGGAGCAAATGAGGCGATAGTCGGAAATGTGCATACTTTAAAACCGCAGAAAGTTTTATTGACTTTTTTATTAGTCTAAAAACGACGAGACAAGACCCATCAAATGAAATTTTGGTAAAGTGTGAAGAGGCTGGTATAATCATTGACGACTGCCGAGGGTAAGGGTATGTTAATGTCTCAAATATTTCAGGAAAATCCGTGAGTGACCAACTCAAGTCAGCAGAATGAACGAACTAGCAAGATTTGTTGCGTTTGTTGCATATAATTTAATTTTTATTGACACACATACTGCCGAGGTTTCAGATATAATGGCATTTTGGGGGGGGGGAAAGTGCAACAGCGTTTTGATTTCTTTATACCTCAAAACGTACGTGGAAGACCTTAAAACTTACTCTTAAAACAACTCTGAAAAAAACTGTGAGACAAAATGATAATCAAAACGCCAAGCAGTGGAATCTGTTAAGGTATTTACATTCTGCTTTAAGAAATAGTGTATCATAACATTTACAACTCATTATTGTATTGGGTGTTAGTGGTCTCAAATATTTCTACTAGTAATTTTATACAAACCACTATGTTGTCTTTGGTGTTGACGAGCGCTTTCGGCAGTCAAGGTCATTTACCAACCTTCAGTGTCGTCAACACCAAAGACAACGTAGTGGTTTGTATAAAATTACTAGCAGAAAAATTTAGAACTCAGATATTTTGACTGCAGCTAAGCATATTCAAAACCAAACTGTTTTAAAATGCGTGTGCCACTTATAAATGTAGAATGCGGTGTTGATAGTAAAAGATTTTTAAAATAAATACTCGCAAGCAGTATAGGTTGCACTTGATTTGGCTGTTAAATTAAAAAAAAAGTTTGTCCAAACGCATACAATCACTGTAAGTATTGGGCAATGTAAGTAATTTTCCTTACGAAACCGTCAGAGAAGTTGTAAAAAAGGCGTTGTAACTAGAATGCGACGAGGAACATTTGATTTCAGCCCAAGAGTCTCTTCAATAACAATGTTTCAATACGACAGCCTTATGATTGAGGTGTAAAACCAGTGACAGACCTGCTACAAGATTTCATCGAAATTCTGATTCTTTTCTGGCACAGTTCTGAAAGAGACTTCTGTGTTACGTCTGGAAAAGTTTGCAGCAGACTTAGGTATGATTTATGATACTAACTCATCTGCACTTATGGATCTATTACAATACATCAATCAGCATGGTCTAAGAGATGATTAGCCAAACACTGAAATAACCCTGAGAATATTTCTCATAATAATCATTGTGCCAACAAAGTTTTAGTAAATTACAACTAATAAGAAGCTATTTAAAATAGTCAGTAAGTGAGATCAGGTTAACGAATTGAGCAAAGCTCTCCACAATATATGAACAGAGGAAGTAGAAGTAAAAATAGAAAGTAAATAAAAGAAAAACATCGATTTTTCTGAAATTACTATTGAGCTTTCATCAATCAAAGCACGAAAAGTGCAACTTTAATTAGTTTGTTATACGTATTTCATAACTTAAACAGAATTCAATCATGTATTTATTTTTCTATGTTCGGCCAGAAAAAATAGTGTAATGTGGAACTCAACAGCCTAATAAATGTTTATACAATTGCATGAAATAAAATGAAAATAATTTTGTAAAGCTTTGTATTTGTTAACGAGACCTAACACTTCTTAAACTTTTGACACTTTGTCTTTCACGTTTGTGGTAACTGCAGGAAGGAGGATTAAAACTGAAAACTCCGGGTATGTATGTTGTTGCTGGCAAGTGGAGAGAGAGGAGGCGGAGATTTGGTGGACTGCCATCGTATTCTGAACTGCCATCCTCTCACGTATTCTTAGCGTCTTGCAATATTTATCAACCTCCGTTGTTCAAATTCCACATACAGCTACTGTTCTCTCTTGACATTTTTGAATTGTCAAATATAAGTTATATATATTATAACGTTATGTATTTGTGAAGCCCCACGTTCTTGTGAGCCATTTATTTTGTAACGTTAACGCCGTTTATTAGCAACATTACTTACGCTATAAAATTATGACGGGTGTAATCGTAATAATAACAACACAACGTGAAATTGTTTAGAATCATTTAAAAATTTATTAATTAAAAATTTTTAATTCTTTTGTGATTTAAACTATCATTATTATTCGCATGTGTGTAGCCTTAGTACACATATAGTTATTAACATATAAGTAGTACTTCGTTTATACATAGAACATAATATACACACTTATACTACAATAAACATTTGTTAGTATATAATATTGCTCTCGACTTGCTCATTTCTTTGATAACTATTAAATTATCTGATCTCTTTTTAATAATCTATTTTCTTTATATTACTGTATATTGAATATGCATTTTTTGTTTTAAAATATCTACTATTTACTTTCAGATTAATACAAATATCATTGATTAAATTATTTATTCAAAATTATACTTTCATATGTTTAAACATTACTCTAAACAACTATACAAATAAACATTTATATTTTCAAAAATTATTAATTCCTTTTTTGAATTATATTGTCTTTCTTTTTACATAGTTAATTGTCTTTACTTGAGTCTTTGTTTTTACAAATACATGGTTTGGTTTCACCTTAGTTGTAGCGGTAATACCCAGCGTATCCTCTTCGGTCCTATGTCCTCGATCCTGGATGCTCCTCTGTAGTCGTGTAGTCCTGGAGTCCTTGATCCTCGTCCCTCAGATCCTCTCCGTAGTCCGTTGCCTTGTTCCGTACGCTGGACTCTATTCCATGTATTTGGCTGCTCCCTCGTCTTCCGTCATAGCCTCTGGCTGCAGGTGCTCTCACGAAAGTGATGAGTAGTCGGGTAGAGCCTCCGGCTGCCGCTGTGTTTGATCGAAAAAGAGTTGTTGTCGTTGGGCAGAGCCTCCGGCTGCCACGGTAGTTGAACCAGAAAGAGACATACGTTGGTGTGTCTCGAGTATTTATACCCTAGGGCGCAAAAATCATGTTTCGACAATCCTCTGCAGGTATCAGTCTGTCGTTGACGTCCCTTTCTAAACACGATTATTTTCACACTTATTTCGCTTGTTCTAGAGTTCATGACTAGTTGAAATCTAGAACACGTGATAGATTTCTAAATTGATAACTAGACATCGTGTAACACTATGCCAGAGCCTGCAAAACCTTGTATAGATTTTTTCTAAAAGTTTTATGACTTTTCTGCAGATAAAGCTTCTATAGGAAAGTAAATTTATTTAAAAAATACATAGTAAAATGATATGTTTTGAGTTTATGACATACAAAAAAATGTAGCGCTATTTGTGACGCATACGCTGTCCAAGTTTCATTCCGATACGTTAATTATTATAGGAGTTATTCAGGAAAACACGAATAACAATCGCACACACTTACACGCGCACTCGCGCACTAAATTTGCACTTGACATGACAGAGAATAATTTTATGGGCATTTTGACATATAACACGTAATTACCCATCTCTAACTTCAAGGCTTACAGCTACTTTACAAAAAATTAAACAAAATCAATTTAAAATATGTCTATAACGTCATAAAATGTGTAATAGCGTCTTCGAATTTTTAAAATAACTCTTACTGCATGTTTTATTGCAATATATATTGCAATGTTACAAGTATTTCAAAATATTACACAAATACAATACCATGTACTCAACGCAACTATGAAGTGTATCACACCGGCCAGGTCGCAGGATTTTTTTTATTCTCGTTGCGTCAAGTATATGTAGTTGCACAATAATAAAATAATTTTCAAAGAGGAGTGAGATGTTGATGACATGAAATAATTAATTAAACCTTTTCAAAATAATCATTCTATGATTTATTAATATTAATCGAAAATATGCAAATATTAAAATTTCGAATTATAAAAATAAAAAAAATTCTCTTTTATAAGTTTACAAAAAATACAATATAACCTTCTATGCTGTTCACGACATATAAAAATAAACAACCATATAATCTTACTAGCTAAACAGACATGTTAAACAAATGATCTAAACACTTTTTATTTCAGTGTGTCTGACTTTGACTCCAATTTTAAATAATAATAGCCACTCATTTACAAACAAAAATAATATTAAATCTCAGGAATAAAACTAATTGTTGTTATAAACAAAATAAAAATTATAACATTTACTTCCAACCTATTATTTATTTCTACTGACTCACCAAAATTTTAACATACAACAAAAGATTAGTATTTTTAAATTTTCTTGTTAAATTAAATTATTTCTTTAACTACCATTTAAATTTATGTACAGTGATTATAATTAAAACTTTAAGTCTTTATTGTTCATACATAAGTTTCTTTTTAAAGACTTATTTTCACACAAAAATATAATTGTTTATTCATCACCTGCGTACTGCCGACGTTACCTTTGCGTGTCTGTGAGTGTGTCCTGAGTCCTGAGAATTTGATGATGAAGATTCTCATCAATGCTGTGTTCTCTCTCTCTACGGTTTGTTGTTTTTGATGGTCCAAAGTTCCTCCAGACGTCTTGGTGTGTGTGTTAAAGATGTCGATCGGTCGGCAAACCATCAGCGTGACGTTGTGTGAAGATATCTTGAGTCTCTTTGGGATCGCCCCAAAATTGCCGGTGGTATTTATACTGGACGGCAATCTGACAAGTCCAGGACTGTTTTCGACCTGTTAGATATTGTCACTTCGTGCAAAGCGTCCTTTTAATTACAAATCACTTTTTGGTTCATTTTCGCGATTTTTTAAACATACTCGTAGCATGAGCGATATCATTGTTTGAGAGTACTTTTTTTCTGGTCACTCACATTTAACACACTTATTAATTACTATTTAATTACACTAGTAATTAACATTAAATTACCTAGCGTCTTTATTATTGCAAATTAAGGCAATACTTTTACATCACTATATTCGCTAAAAATTCCTTAATGTAATGGTGTTTTTATAATTGGGGTAAGTCTTTGTTCACAGGTTTAAAACGTATTAATTAGTTTATTTTTATCGGTTAAAACATGATTAGAGACAAACCAGAAATTCGTACGCATCACCCCATCGTAGACTTTGCCTGACGTAGCTTGCGTTCACACACACAAACACACAAGCACTGTATTCACTCGCGGGGCAGGTGTACGCTTTCTGACAATTCTTAGCCTGCATAATATTGTTAAAAACTGTTCATCATGTACTTTCTATGCTAAATAATTGCAAACATACCGCCCTGGGCAAATATGCAAATATATGTATTGTTGGAATATCTATATATGACGTCTAAAAACTTGTAACATAATCAGCATTTTTTTTTGTTCTCATCGTCTGTAATAATTAGACAGCGTACATTATTATTGATCTACTAGTTTAGCGATTACTTAGTTGGTTACCAGACTTACAATGTAGTGAAATGTGCAAGGATATAAACTAGAAGATGTGTAGATGTATGATTATATCTGACAAGTTATATCCAGTAATAGGTTGTGACGATTTAATTGGTAATAAAATTTTAATAATAAAAAAAAGTTAGAAAGCAAATAAGTATTTTTTAAATCACACAATTAAACCAAATACCCCTGTACTAACTCAGAATAAGTATGAGATTTAAATTGAGAAAATCTAACTAAACAAGTAATAAAAAAAATCGTAATGTAAAAAGTTAAGAATAATACAGTTAACCCTTTAGTAAATCATCATGAGTCGACCTGTTTAATTCCGGACACAACGTGCTTAGCGAACCGGCTGTAACTTAGAAATATCTGAAAATCGTAATGTAAGTAATTAATAATTTGAAGGCACAAGTAGTAGTTAAAATAATTCCTGTAAACTAAATAAGTCTAAATAATTTGTTTCGTCTTGCTATAAGAATGTCTATTTAAATAAAAAGTTGGAACTATATTATGGCGGAGTACTCGCTCCACTTCGTTGTAATGTACCTGTCGTATCAACGCACGAGTTACGATGTGGTGTTCAGACAGTACACACCTCCAAGCGAGGGCTCTTCAAAAATGTTTTATTTAAACTTTCAAATAATGGTTAGCTACCACTAAAAACGTGGGGAGCTAGTGCTAGTTATATGTATAAGATGTAGTAAAAGGTTTGTTAAAGAAATGTGGTAATATAAAAAAAAATTAAGAACTCGTAAACAAGGTGACGTCTCAAGTTAAGATGCAAACTCCAGCACAACTCTACCAGTGAATATGTGACATGCCCAACTGCATATACGGACGTCTACAACCCATACAACACTGACCAGGACCGGCGAGGATCAACCCGACTTCATGCCGCATTACATCAATTTCCTCACTAATACAGCTATAAGATATTCACCAGAGACACGACCCAGATGACTACCCCGACTACCAGAGTTCCGAAGAGTCACGCCCCAGGACGAGGACACCAAAGGCTTATTTGAGAGGTGACTCGGTAGCTTGCCTACCGAGAATTAAGTACATTCAAAACATAACTTTTCATATATGGCAGAGACTTTTCAAAAGACTATAATTGTCTCTAAGCAATAAATAAAACAAAAGAAATGTAAACTGTAATATCGAAAATCATACGTTGTAACATTAATCTTGAAATGTAAGTTATAATCCCTAAATTAAATAATACCATTCTTCAAATGGTTTATGTAATCATGCAAGCTCCTTGATTAGCAAAGTATAATTCAGACGTCTTTACTAGATTTAAAGAGACTCGGATCCGAGGTAAATTACATGATCAATATGATCCATTGTTTTACAGAAAACCCTTTTTAAATATTTCAGTATAAATTTTTATGTTATGGGATATATTTATATAATTTGTGAATAAAGAGATGTCATCTTATTACAGATTGAAGTGAGTGCATAAATCAGTGAAATACCTTCCCCTTGTGTCCTAATAATTAGAGTAAATATTATTGTTCTATGTGTTGAGTTTAATTTCAGTTTGTTACAACGTAGGCAGCCTGTATAATTGGCTAGCGTCAATTATCATGGGTTCCCTGGATTTGTAACGTAGCCCGGAACGTTACAAGGTTTTCAGTAAAACATCCAGATGTCATCCACAGTATGCCATAGTAATCGGACAGACTGAGTACCTACAAACAACTTTTGCACTGGTGTAAAGTTACTTTATGGCATAAGCTCTATTCATGAATGTTGTAATCAGAGCCAGTGAGGCACTGAGCAGTGCTATATAATACAATAACGACAGATATAAAGTATATGACGCATTTCATTTTTAAATGGTTTACAGAGGAAAAGAACTTCCAGCATTGAGTTTTATTGTATTTAATCTCGTCAGGCAGACTTTTACTGACACCCACGCCATTTCGTGTCTGGCTTGACAATAACGTGGATTGTAAAATCATCTGAATTCATCCTTTTTTAGCGGCTTTTTGTTGTACATTGTATAAAATTTACAAAAACCAAAATAGAAGTATTTGTTATTGTTATCATTATCATTATTACTCTGTTTCAATCCTTCGTATTAGAACCAATTAACACTAATATTATTGCTCTTACGTGGTGCATTTCTGTCACACGCATAAACTATATACATCTGTAATGTGAAGCGAGATTGTAAAATTGTTATTGTAATATGAATCACATCTTGTTTTTTAAAACGCTGATTTATAAACTACCATTTACGTATGTGGATGCGTTACATTATTTGTGTCAAAAAATGATGACTTGTCAAAATTTTATTGTTACTAGTATTTACTAATATTTTCCAAGCAATACTTTTTACCAAGAGAAATGCAATTAGTGTCTAGCAAGCGGGATTACAACTCTCGCGAGAAACTTTCGCCCTTCCATTTTCCTCTCCGAGGCCGTAATTCACTGATAACTCGTGTTGACAGCGGTTGCTGTAGCAACAACAAAGCACAGCGTCCCGACGCAAAGTTAATAAGGTTGTTTGTGTTATGTTCGTCTAACGGATCTTCAGAGTTTCGCGTTCATATTCCAAATGAATTACAAAAACACCGTAGAATTACAAAGAGAATGAACTCGAAGTATAATATTATATTCTCTAGAAGAAAATAGCTGACTGTTATACTTGAGACTGTTAGTTGATAGAAATTGTAACTGCCATAACGATATAATTATAAGAAAAAGCACTGTGACGGAAAAATTGTATTGTGGACTGTCCACTAATTATACACAATAGTACCCTACACTGTGACCGTTGTAAATACATTCTATTAAAAGTCCTAAACATTGTTTTCAATATTCTGACAAGTGAGAAAATAATATTAACACCCGACATTAGTTTTCAACAATTACTTACAAACTTCACTTTGTTTATGGAAATTCCCTCAGCTGCAGTAATTTACACGATTTACGATAACGTTAGAATAAAAAACACGATGCTAATTTCATAAGTCGTGTAAAAATCGAGATGTATCAGATAAAGTCCCTATCATACGTAGTTTGCCACTGTTCAGTGGCGGCCCGTGGTTCTGACAGTTGGGGGTTCAATGTCTGAATGTTTCCACTAAGATAAGACCAAGTATCCCATTCCAAATAACACACGGGGTGGGTCTCAACATCAAGACATAACTGTTGACAACTTTTACTAGGCCTAATACTAAGTTTTGGTTACGCTATGCTGTTTCTAAATTATTTTAAAAATATATAGTAAAAATAAAAGGATAGTTAAATATTTCTGTTTAATATTTAAAACTGGAAGCCGAGTTCCTTAATTTTGCATTTATCTTTAACGAAGACAGATAGAGAGGGAGAGAGAGAGAGAGAGAGAGAGAGAGAGAGAGAGAGAGAGAGAGAGAGAGAGAGAGAGAGAGAGAGAGAGAGAGAAGAAAAATTTGTTTTTGAAATAAATTGAACACTATTCATTTTACCAAATCAATGAACTGATCACAAAAATAAGAAATACCTGAACACTTAACACACAAAAATACCAGCAAACATTTTGAAGGTTATACAGCAAACGCTTCGATCAGTTTAACGTTAATACAATTATTTAATGACTTCATTAAACACACTTTATTTTCGGAATACAATTACTTCACTATTGATTTTAAGACTTTACTGCACACATTTGCATTGCATTCTAAAAAAAATAGAGAAATATGACACAAAACTGATAGTAAAGGGACAAATCATGTGGTAAAAATTATAATAATTGCGAATGGCGGTATTATGAAAATGTTAATATTTCCGGTCAGTGGGGTTCGGTCCTCGTCGGAACTATTCGCCTTTATCGCTAACACTCGGGTTTAGCGACTGTTGAGTTTAATTTTGCATATTCTCGTTTCCCGCTCCAAACCTGTCTATACAGTCCAGGAAGTGCTGAGAGCTACTTTGCACCTCCAAGCAATAGTAGCGAGCAATTCGCTATTACGCGAATCCATACTGTTCAGTCAACAAGATTAATCCCGCAAATATTGTTATTTAAATATGAAACCACTATCTCAACAAATCCTTAAACATATTTAATTATTTATGGGGGTTCACTGAACCATTGAACCTTATGGACGAGCCGCCACTGGCACTGTTACAAATTGTAATAACGACAAGTAATAGTCACTGACATCAGTCAGTCCAAAAGAGAAATACTGAACATTTTTACATCTAGTGTGGTAATACACAAGCTATAGTGCTAAAAATAATCTTTATACATTGTGCATGTGCCTGTAATAGAAACAAAATCAGATACAAAAGAGACCTACAGATGGACCTATGTTTCCTGTGTTACCATGTGGCTGTGAAATCACTGTGAAAGACGTGTAGGAGTGCACATGGTGCTTAGGACGAAACATTTCAAAAGTCAAAACAAGTACTGAAAATTTTATGAAATCCGAAAGTTTTTACAGAAATATGTAAACAGTTCAAATACGAAATAATTACAACTTCAATCAATAGCAACTTAGTTACGGATATATTGAGAAAATACTTTGTCACACACTATCCGAACGTCAAATAACAGAACGGTAAAATAGCGGAGCTGCCACTGCCGGTAGCAGGTCACGCCTTAGTACATCCGGTGCATCGTGGTCCCCGCGGCGGGAGCTCCGTAAGAAACTTGGGACGCGGCACAACAGCGGGCGGCGGACATGCCTTTCGCCTCACACAACTCATGGTCAGCGGTACCCGAACTTTCTGAAAAAAGACTCCCAAATAGGATATAATCAGTGGCGTGGCTGGGTACATTACAGCTGTTGCCGGTTGTGATAGACCTAAAACAGATTAAAAATTAATTAGAATTTTTCCAAGTACTAAGTGTTGTTTTTATAGCAAAATATTATTTTAAGAGCTATACTATTATTTAGAGTATTTTCTAATTTTTGCTGGCAGAAGAAGAGGTTCCCGGTTCAACAGGATCTGACTCCGTTATTAGGAGGCAAAGAATAAATAAGGACATTCGATTAAATAATCGAATTAATAGTAATGAAGACCAACAGAGAAACACATGACTAAAAGAACTAAACACAAATAGGTAAGTAGTAACTGGTGCACGTTGGTTCCGAAAATTCAAGTTTCCCTACTAATATTGTTGGTATTTAAAATTATTCAATAACTAAACAATTTATTCTGTGATATAACTAGTATCATTTTCTATCATTTCCAGGACTGTTGCCGCCGGCAATAGCGGTTACATGGACGCCAGGCTGCTGGATATAATTGATGGTGGCCACTACATGGGCGACTAATCTTTTTTCTCCAATAATCGATTCAGTTTATTTATCATTTTATACTAATAAGTCAGTGTGTTATCAATTTACATTAATTGGAAGGGAAAGCTTGTATTTATTGACTACTTTTAAAAAGGAAAGCGATTTTTGAGCGAACAGGCAGAAAATGAACAAACTATAAAACGAATAGGCGACTGTTAACACTATACACATTGGTAGTGTTGTGGTTTACTTAAAGTTAGGCATGAGACATTTTATAATTAACCAAACGTGATCAGTACCGTAGCTCCTTACCTATTTTAGCCACAGAACTTGAAACTTAAATTTTGAACAGGCTTACAAACCAACAAAGTGATTCGTCCTTGGCTAAACATTATAACATTGGAGAGGATAGTATGACTTAAATGAAACTAGTAAAAGATCATTTTAAAATATGTGTCAAAAATTTATAACGTTGACGGTTTGAAAGAAAGAAAATTTTAAGATTGTTAATTATATGTCTTTAGGAAAAGCTGTTTATTGTTTATTTAGAAGCATATGTTATACAGGCCACCCAATGTCAGCGTCTTTCCTAAGCAAGAAAGCATGTGATTCAAATAAAAAAGTAGACGGTTCTACTGATTTTAAAAGCGACCACAAGGCAATTACAAATTTCAACTCATGAGACGATAATATTATGTATTTAAGGAAACATTTTACCTAATTATTGTTGAATCATCTAAAAATAACTGTCTTTATTTACCAGCTTAATAATCGTACTATTTAAAAGTATTTTAAACAATACAAGGAGCCTACTCTGTCGTATACACTGTCTTATATTCTACTTACCAAAAATTTTTGTATTTCGATTACCCGAAATTTGTACATCCAAACCACTTTTGAAAACTAAATACCCTTGTCTCAATTAACTCGATAAACGAGGTTATATTGCAATTTTTTTAAATTATAGACTACATTTCATATCGCAATGACTGTGATAATTATATAGGGGTCAGCCTGTTAACACGTCTTACGAATTGATGGATCTATCCTAGCAAAACGTCTAAATCCAATAACGGAGACTTTTCTCTCGGAGGCCCAGCATGGTTTCTGGTAGGCCAGATGAAGTTTAAGTTGAATCTTCACCACAGCCGAGGCAATTGAAAAGCACGGATAATATCAGTTGACCACATACATAGCTTTCATCGGCTTTGGAAAGAAATTTGATAGAATTAACAGGGGCAGACTGTGGGCAAAATGGTAAAGAAAGGGTTCCCGCAACACCTAATTGGAGCCATACAAAGTCTTTATGTGGAAAACAAAATCGTAATAGATACAGGAACATTGAGCACAATTCCTAGTCTGAGCCTGTTCAATTGTGGAGTACGACAAAAATGCATGGCAAATATATATAGACGATGTCGTACACAGTTTACAGATTGACGAAGTAACGATGAAGACAGTAAGTAAACAAGGAAGTTTACTAAGAAGTACAATCAAAACCTAATTGTAAGTATTGAACATATTCAAATTAAAATAAATAATATGTGATTTTAAGTTTTGTAAAGAAAGATATTTTCTAGTTAATTAAAAATTGATGCTCTGTTGCAAATATTAATTTTTTTAACTAAAGTAAATATTATTTATAAAAATATTATTAGTAAACTTGCAATTTAATTTAAAAAATATAATAATATTATCGTAAAGGATTTCGTATGATTCAAGAATTATAATAGTGATTCAAAATAAGACACCAAAGCAATATTAAAAATGTATAATTTGTTTTTCATATGTGTTTTATTGTTTGATGTTTATATGCTACTATTGTGTGTTACATACAATTATTATTCTTATTGGCTCCTTCAGTCATTCGACTGGTTTGTACCCTCCCGGCATATACCCGTGGTGCGTGTGTTACGGAGTCTCTCACAGGTATATGGGACCTACAGTTTAACGCCGGATCTGAACGGCATAGTTGGGGAGGGTTTATACTAGGCAGGATAACTCTTGCTCGTTTGCCATCGCCTTGCGAGGGTGGAGCGGTCGTATCTAAATCAGATGGCCCCGGCGGGAATCCAACCCGCCCCGACAGTGTAGCACCGCCACACGCTAGCCCCTACGCCACGACCGACAGATCCGATCTTGTATGTAATCTTGTTGTTGCTATAATAATTTGTCATATTCTATTCTTATAACAGGAATATTATAAATATGCTTTTTTTTAATTTTTAATATTTGATTTTTGTTTTATCGAATAACTAATAAATCATTGATTTATTCTTTTTCAATATTTAATTAGTTATTTCATGCATCAACGTTTCACTCCTCTGTAAAAAGGTTTATTGTGCAAAAGTTATACTTAACGCAACGAACGCACAAAAATCCTACAACCTAGCCGGTGGTATGTATAATACAGTGGCGTTGGGCATAAACACAGAATTGAATCCATAATAATATTATTTGTAATGTTGGAATATGCAATAAAACCCTAACTGATTAATTCGTTGTAAAGTTAATTGTTATTCAATTCTTCGTTGGTAACAATTTTATTTTACACCTTCATATGACGAATACGAGAGTAAGTATTTCAGTGATATTCTGATTTGTTTTAATAATATTCGTGTAATTAAATGTTTTCCGCATTCATCCCGTGCATTTATTTTTGGATAACCTTTATGCCGTCTATTATTTGCTTTTACGTTCCCTGTTGGCTATGTATGGAAAAAATATCTTTCAGCGTGTACAATATTATTCAGCATAACTTTTTCAATACAATCGCCTTACAAAAATGTTACTTTTTGTCTAGTTAACTTCTCAAGTGTATGCCTATTATCTATCAAGTTTCCTCATGTTATGTAAGTTGGTTAAATTAACAGGCTTTATTAATATTTCGTTTTTGCGGAAGGAGAGGAATCTCATAATTAGCGAACAGCATTTAATGCGACCCTACATAATGCATTCGTTAGGCAGAAAATTTGGAAAGCCCTGAGTGAACTCTCGCTTACAAAAGAAGAGGTCATCATTCTGCAATAGGGCTCTTCTCTGTCTATTATTTTTGTGTACTACTTACTTATTACATTATTTTCTAAACATGTGAATCACAAGCTAATTTATTAAACATTTATATTACACGCTATTTTTGAACTGCATATTTAAAATCCGTCATACTTTCTACTGTTTAACTGATGTTTGACAAAGAAACTCAACACACAATAGAAATCGTATATCGCAATATCTATTTTAACGATACGCCGCGTTATATAATTTCCAAGTTCTAACAATTATAGAATGAGTGTAATATATCGTTTACAACGATAGATCTATAACAATCAAAATTGTAGTCTCTTTCAAAGTCGTTGTAAGCGACATTAATACAATTAAATTGTTTTTAACTTTTAACATTTTATCACCAACAAGAAACATGTTTTAAAATTGTCTCTCTATACCCAATGTTTTTAATTATATAGAATATTCTAGTCTTGACAATATGTTTTAAATATTTAATAATGGTTTGAAGCCTAAAATGGTTAAGATATTTAAAGATGTCCTTTAGAAAAAATCTAAATCTTGCTAAAATATAAGGTAATTGTATTGTACAAGATTTTTTAAATTATAAAACAATTCAGTCCACTTAAAATTATGGAAGTACCTCCACCAAGACAGTACATTTTTCTTTATGTATTAGCCTATACCTTTCCATTGAGTTATGTAGTTGTGATTTCCTGAATTCTACATAAAATTCTTACTAGTTATTGATGGCATTTGGAGATATAAGGTGATATTATATTATTCACGGCTTCATAGGTATTGATATTAAGAAAACTGGGAGCAACAGAAAAGCATTTCTCATTTTTTTAATAATCCGCAGCAGTGCCTTGGAACAATTTAGCAAATGAAGACGTTCACAAAATGTACTTCATTCCATCTAAATCTACAGCATTTTCGTGTGGTTAAAAACTACGTTATACGAACACGTGGCAGTGGAACTGTTGTTAGTTTACATGTGAAAGTTTTAACAAATTTTATTTCCAAAAGCAACTTGATATATTGTGATCTTTATTTACTTGATTTTCCAAATATTACGTTTGTAACATCAGTAAAACAGCAGTGAGATAAACTTTCTACAGCGTTTAATGTTGTGTGAAGGCAGGCGTAGTCATTTAAACGCTATTCAGAGGAGACGCCGGCGAGGAATTGTCTCACAAAAGAAGCTCTTACCCCTCACACACACACACACACACACACACACACACACACACACTCACTCCTCAGCTAAGGTAGGCCTACTCTTTCTCCCACAGTCTCAGGCTTAATTAGTTCTTTAATAGGAAGTACCTTTATGCAGTGTTCCGGAGATCATTTACACATATGAAATAATTTACGCCGCTCCGTATCAATTATGCTCCATTGCGTTGGTTTCCTGTCTGTGTTCTTTTCGTTTTCAAAGAATGACATAAAATTATAAAGTTTCATATGATATCGACAATCGGATTTTTCATCTCATCCAATAATTCTTTACTTTTTTATAGTATTACCTTTTTATTTATCATATGTTTACATTTCAGTAATGACTGACAATTGTGTAATTACTAACTATCTGTGTAATAATTATTATTTAATGGTATTTTCACTTGTGAAACTTACTTGTAGATATTCCCTCAAACGCCGTTTCGGAGTTGTATTCTCCTTCTTCAGTGAGGTTTGAATTCCGAGATTCCGTATTCAATCGTTAACTAATCGACCTAAATCGATTATCAGTTATTTTATTTTACATTAAAATCGATACAAATTCGATTATTCGTTAATTTTATATTAATAGAATTATTTCGATTGTTATTAATTCACTTATAAACCTCTGATGATACTGATATTTTTCAGTGAAACGTGCGTCAGGTGTTAAAAAGAACATACAATATTATCTACTTGCAGAATAAACAAATTGAAAACATCACAAATTATATAATTACTGCAAGAAACATCGAGTTACTTATATAGAAAATACTATAAATATATACGAGCTCTAAATATATTGCATATATGATTTATCTATGTTTATATAAATGATTTATGATTTATATATGATTGCATGTGTGTGTGTGTGTGTGTGTGTGTGTGTGTGTGTGTGTGTGTGTGTGTGTGTGTGTGTGTGTGTGTGTGTGTGTGTGTGTGTGTGTGTGTGTGTGTGTGTGTGTGTGTGTGTGTGTGTGTGTGTGTGTGTGTGTGTGTGTGTGTGTGTGTGTGTGTGTGTGTGTGTGTGTGTGTGTGTGTGTGTGTGTGTGTGTGTGTGTGTGTGTGTGTGTGTGTGTGTGTGTGTGTGTGTGTGTGTGTGTGTGTGTGTGTGTGTGTGTGTGTGTGTGTGTGTGTGTGTGTGTGCTATATATTTATCAAATGCTACATATAGGTTTCGTAGATAAATTATTAAAAAATCTGTTATCTGAAAGTCGATATTTACTGAATTTATCAAAGCTAAATTCTTTTATTGCATAATAAATTCTATAATAATCTTACATAAATAAAATTATATTATTATTTTTGGCACACACACAAGTTACAACTAAAATGTTTATAGAGGTTTTATAAATGAAGTTCACGGGACTTCTCCAGCCTTAACTACAGTACTGTGGTCACTAACGTCTACCAACCTACGTTAGCGAAGCTCGAATTTACACTGATGATGGCACTCTCGAAACGTCTGTTTCAGTTGAAAACAATGGACCACGACCAAACACCCCGAGAATGAATTTTAGCAACCTTACATAACTGTTGGATGTTACTAGAAAAATGAATCTTAACTCCTTCTGTTTGAGTGCGTTGATTCCGGCTGCAGCGTTTTTGCCCTGCTGTGGATTCACTTAACTTTTCACATCTATCCGCTAGATCCAACAATTATCTAGTTAATAATATTACTGCCTCAGAATTTACTTGAACGGGTTTAGGGGCTCAAGTGGCGCTGAACCGATGCTTATCGCAACATTGAAGTGTTCTCTTATATACTCAATTTATAAGTCCGGATGAAATACTCGTATAACTTACCTAAGCGGGCCCGCTCACACGGAGAGCACTAATTGACACTGACCATTATTATTTTATTATATAATTATTATTATCTCAATAATATATGATTTTAGGTTGGCTGTTAATCTCAGACTGGTATTTCAATATTTGAAGAGTAATTGAGTTTCACGTGACAGTTGACTCGCGATACCTCGCACGGAGGAATCGTCAGTAATGGTTGAAGCTATCTGACAAACTGCCAAACCATACCGCACAAATTCGCAATCTGACTGACACATCTAGGCTTCTGATTGGTTAAAATTGCTTCCTACGTCACAGATAAAACTTCTAACCAGGAGTCAGGATTTCCACAAAACTGCAAAGCTATGTCCAGTCGTTATATGTAATTCTTATAACTTCATTAAAATATTCAACATACATAACTGTACAAAAAATATTAAAATATATTTAAGCGTTCATACATTATAAAACTGTAGCGACACATATGATTTACAATCTGTGGAAGTTTTGTTTTGATACGTCAATAAATAAAGGAGGTATTCATACTTTAATGTATTCCTACACGCTCGCATTTTTACATAGAGATGCATACATATGGGTACACGGACAAATTATGAGCAATCTGAAGTGACTCATTTTTCAATTCTAAATCCAATACAATACTTCTGTCCAGTTAACAAAGTTAAATAAATTTGTTATCTATACCTGCTTATACGCGTAAAAAGGAATTCTACATTATTTCTCCTCACAGTTGTGCAATGTTTTGTTGCAATATATATTCAAACCCTTTTTGCTACAATCTATTTCTTGAGGCATGTATAATTTAAATAAAATTATGACCACCCACCACAACATAAAATGGCAGCTTTCTATTCACTATTCAACAGAACGTACAAAATACCCCTAAACAAACAAGAAACAATGAAAGACAGAAAGAAATATAATTTACCACACTTAACATATAATTTCTTAAACAAAACAAAAAATGAACAACACATAAACAATAACAACATTAAAAAATGAACCACATTCACATACATAAATAATAAGATGAAAAGGCTATCTACGGTAGTTAAAAACGCAGATATTAAAATAGCATACAAAACTAATAAAATAATTTAAAAAAGTTAAATAACCCACACAACAAAGATAATATAACAAACAATGGAATATACAAAATTGAATGCCCAGATTGCAATTGATGTTAAATAGGTAAAACAAAAAACAACTTATAAAACGTTATTTTGAACATTTAAACGCATACAAAAACGGAGAATTACATAAACCCAATTTTTCCACACATGCAATAAATACAGGAATTGAATTCCCAGACATAACCAAAATGACACTCATAAAACACATACCACAAAAAGGCACAATAATGAACATATTGGAAAATTTACAAATATACAAACACAAAAGATGACATAGTATTCAAAATACTCAACATTGAAAAAAAACAAAAAATAAATGTATACACCATACCCACACACAAAAGTACCAAACTAAATTCCAAAAACCAACAAGGAACCATAGCTGCAAGAAACAAGAACACAATTATGCAACTTCATCCAAAACTATGATGGCTGAATAAGTGTTCCGAAACATGTACCAAATAAGAGAAAAACATCTTGAAGTAAATACATCTTAAGTATTAAATAATTTATATTCACGAGGATTGTTCAATAGAAACACGTTTAGAGGCTGTGAAGCATTTTCATCTGATGCTGCAACACGTGCAGGTCCGGTACGGGCCAAATCTTTAGTGGATTCACTTCCTTGTCGAAATTTATTGCACCATTCAACCACTACCGTATGAGAATAACTTTAGTCATCATATACAACTTTCATTCTCGTATAAATTTCCATCGGCTGACGCCCCTCAGCGGTCAAAAAATGAATAACGGCACGCAGATTATCTTTGGGCGGATTTTCTATCGTAGATGCCATTTTCAACCCAGTCACAATGTTTATAAAAGAGCAAACTGACAGACGCGTCACTAGTACTTAAACAGACAATATAAACAAATGAATCGTTACCATGGCGACGAAGTCACGGCTGCGCTTATCAAACGAGTTTCTATTGAACAATCCTCGTATGTAGGATTCTTGTAATATGTAGAAAATTCACTTATTAAATTAAGTGCAAAGTGTATAAAATAAGTTAGACCATAAAAATAACATCACACCTACAAATAACAAACATAAACAATTTGTGAACCAAAAGTAATTAATTTATTCTGAGTAAAAATGTTTAATAATTACAAAAGCCGTCAAGTAAGATACACGGAGAAATATATTCTTATTACGCAGTCATAAAATTAATGTAATCATTCTGCTGTATAAACACACGTATTGGTGCAAAACTCTGAGCACAATTGTAAAATGAAACAAGAATCTACACTTCAGTCATGTTTTATAACGGGGCTCCCAACTGGTTATCGAGTGTGTGTTGGCTGAAATATGTGATGAATTGTCAGGTAACTAAGAGAGTGTGAGCTTAACACCTACAAACCTAGCCTTGTGAGCTACTGGCCTAGCCTTGATTAGTTTATACAAACTGAATAACCAACAATATTTTATATCATACGTGCTGTATATTAAAAAGGCAAAATACAATACTATAATAATACATTGAAAATTCTTTGAAACTTTTTCGAAAATAGTGTCGAGACAACGTATTGCATTCTCATATACGTTGGTAAAAAGGACACGGTTAGATTAAACAATACCTAGCTGCTAATAAACTGATACCAAAGCTTAGGATGATTTACTAAAGAAGGAATGTCACTGTGTCGTTGTCAAGACTCTTTCAGCAATTGTAATAGACAAGTGAAACAGTAAACAACTTACAATTTAATTTAACTGTATTAATAACCTTTCAGTTAATGCAAGGCCAAGGCTCACGTCAATATGTTTGTAACATGATGGGAGGGGCTTTATAAAGTTAGTACCTAGATTACATCGTTAGTTCTCCTAGATAAGTCTGGCAATAGATACCCTTTCTACGTCGAGGAGAAAGATAACATGTGTGGCAACTTAACGCTTTGCACGCGCTGTATAGGAAGCAGGATTACGCAATGCTCTAGGCCATTGTTGATCTTAACAGACGTCTTTCAGGCGTTGTGCGATTGTTCTATTGGCAGCCAGTCACTCACTACGGCGTACGGACTGAGCATAAATTAATGAGGTGTTTCCAAAGCGTCCGGCCAGTTTAGTTGCATTATGAGCTATGTATTGCAAAGCAAAGTGAAAGATATGTTTGAGTTGTGAAATTCTGATTCAAAGTTTATTATCGGAGAGCGGTGTTTTGTGTAAGAGGACAACTGTTAAATATTTTCTCTGAGAGTACATGTATTCTTTATTGTGGCAGCGTAAATTGAGTGATATTTATTGTTTGTTATTCTAGTGTGTTGGAAAGTTGTAAACTTGAACTTGTTCACATTACCTTCGCCAATCAGAATCATCGTTCTTTTCACACATATATTCTGTCACGTCTCAACACATGGAACACAGGAGGTTACATACACAATAAGTAAATAACCTTGTGCCTTCGTAAGTACTTATGTCACTGTTTACCTTGGAGTTCATATAAGAAGCCAGGAATGTATGACTGTGAGTTAGATAGCGGCTCGATTCACAGCGATTGCTGAGCGTTACAATTGGCTAAGATTACTAAGCGACTGTTTTGATGCATTTTTTGTGTATACTAGTTGTCTAAAACTGTTCAGCGCAGAAGAACGTCTGCACGCCGAGTATAATCGTTTTAACAGTGCTAGAAATGCAAATACAAAGTGCTGTGGCCAAAAGCAGGAATACTTTGATTAGTTGGGAAAAATTTCGTGTAAAGGTTTTGTCAATTCTTACTGGATGTTAGTTGTTTCATCGTGAGTTGCCATTTGCAGAGAAATGAATTAGTGGAGTAAAGATCAAAGCTGTAAAAAAAATGGTGACTTCTGCTGTTGGACGAAACATAATTGTTATTTTAATTTCGCGGAAACATGATCCTATTTATAACATCACCAAATTCAGATAAATTTTGATGACAATAAGTATATATAAAAAATGCTAAATGATATTATGTTTGAATAAATAAATTATGTGGAGAGTAAAAAATAAATAAAAGGTAATTAACATGGAAGGAGAAGGAGTAATAAACCGAAAGTGATTAATAAAGAAACTAAAATAATAGGCTGACAGACAAACGGCATTGACCCAACCCCAGAGATTGGTCAGTTAAGAAACCAGTTAAGAAACCAAAATAAAGGAAACAAGACGGAGGAAGGAGAAGAAGAATGAAAACCAAGAGAGAACAAACCCATGAGGAAAAAACATTGTAAGGTTGTGTATTTTTAATATTGTAACTGCATCTGAACCTTTTAACGTGATCCAAACAACCCACAAACATCGACCGAAATATTTGTTGATTGGCATATTAAAACGCCATACTGTTTATTTGTATTCAAAAGTCGATTGTTTAACCCTGTAAAGAGTCTTATAAAGAATTATCCGGTGCAGAATTATATATGAAACATTAATTACAACTTGTGTCTATAAAATATTAACTTCAATTTAATAATAAATTTATACTGTGTGTGTTAAATCGTGTTTTATTTTCAGTAGCAAAGTGCATGTTTAAAAATATAATGTATAGTGAAGGTTTCCGATGCGACGTCTAGCACGCGAGTAGCGAATACTGCAACTGCTAACTCGATTGACAAACAATTGAGAGAGGCCGGGACGCATTGAATTCGTCACCTCGTTCAAATAGAACGTTGATAAGGAAACCATTTTAATTGTTTTATATAAACAATTTGGCGCCACCCCGAGATTATCCACTACGTTTGAACCTCAGATCGGGAACCACGATACCTGGTCCCCAGTACGTTCGCTACGGGCCCAAACATCGTGAAGTACATCGCCGTGCGAGGACGCAGTGGTAAGAAACACAGACACACTTTTACACTCAGACACACTGTTATATTTTACAGAGGTATACGAACGAACACGAGACACGAGTTTGGTTATAAATTGGCTTCCATCGCGGGGCTTGAAGTAGGCACACCATAGAGGTAGGTTATATATTCTATTTAAACATGCAGTCAGTTATAGTAGAAAACCTTCGATGGTACAAAACGTTTTTTTAAGCAAAACCCTAAATGTAGACCTACGAGTATTCGCTCGCAGCAAAACGGAAAGTGCAAAATGTTGTAACACAAATTTCAAAACATTATGTTGCAGTAGGGCTAAAAGCTATAGAACGCATAGACTTTTACGGGGGAGTTTTAAAGTTACCACCGTACAAGATGTATATAGTACAGGAGATAAATGAAAATGACTACAACCAGCATTGAACCTCTTTGTTGACCCTCTGAGAATAATGCAAGACAATGAAGATTTTTTCGTTTAGTGTAGATTAGTGACGACCCCCTAATTCCATCTTAATGGTCTTGTGAGTAAACAAAACTCTTGTTATTGGTCAGAGGGCAACGTCCGACAACTGCCTCAACACCCGTTACACAGTGCAGTACTGTGCGGTCACTTCAATTAGAATAGTTGGTTGTTATTTTTTCGAGTACGAGCAAAGTCAAGCAACGACTGTAAAATCTCACAGCAATGCTCGGCATAACAGAAATATTGATCGCACCTCAACTTTCATGCTTCCCTTCAGCAATTTTGTTTCAACAACCTGGCGCCACCCCCCCCCCCATGTCTCACTATGCAAGAATTTCAATGGAATACACGCAGCGATCTTTCTGAACCGCATCATATCCGGTAATGATGATATCACGTACCCCACAGATCGCCAGTGTGTGAGGTGAGACAACCACAAGTTTTCGTCAGTTCGTGATTATTTTCTGTGAGCGTACCCGAAACACAGGTTTACCTGACGCTTTCTAACAATTTTCCTGAACTAATAAATAATATTTGTAGAGATATAGAGTAAACATTCCTATCGTGCCATAAAACGTTTTGTTGATAATATCCTTTCTAGAACGAATACGGAGCCATAGAAACGGTGGTAACCTAAATGGTGGTAGGACACAATATTGAAAACCATAAATGTGATTGTGCCTATTTTACAAATAGCGATAGTAAGAAGGTGCGGTACATATTTTTGTAAGTTCTGTAATTTCTCTAGTCCACTGTGTTACGTAGATTAATATTTTAACAAGGTCCTTACCAAGTTGAAGGCGTTACTTAATGCATATGAAAATACTGTTACGTTGATGAAATAAATAGTACCCCATCGTTTAGTGCGTAATGATTCTGGGCACACGGCGCGCGAGGCTGCTCCAGTTGTTTGGAGATTATTCTTCGCGGCAGAGTTACGTAACATTCTGGATTGTTCAAGACGTTCTCCCCCTTCCAGACATTACTCGACTACTCTAACGCTACTCTAACGCTACTCTAACGCTACTCTAACGTTACTCTAACGACATCTAGGTTCGTTATCTGATTGAAATTCATAGCTGGATTTGAAGAGACCTAGTTTTAGATTAGACCTTTGCGACATTCAAGGGCGGATTGAAGTTACTGTGACAGTTTAGTGTAAAGTGGCCATTGTGTTAATTAGTGCGAAACTGTAATAAGTTCATATTTATTGTTGTGTCTTTGACAAATTTAACTTGAATTATTATTGTATGAGAGTGCTTTGTTGATTTACAACTGCTGTTTTTGTCTAATTAAAATTTTTAATTGGTGACTTTATTGGTATCAGTTACTCGGTTTCCACTGTGCCACGATGATCTGTCTGACCGTCGTAACAGTTTGTTAGAAAACTTTCAACACTCTCTACACACGTCGTATTTCTTGTCAGTGTAAAAAGAAATAAAGAGAAGTAAACAATGAGAATTGTCTGCACACTCAAATACAATGGTGAAATCCGAAATGAAGCCGTAACGCTTGGACGTAAGGACACTAAGGACTCGGACTCACATACATGCGCACAAAACAAAAACCACTTGACCACTAACGGGTAATCATAAACAAGACTTTGAGTCTAGACCTAATCCGCTTTAACGACCTGACCCAACGGTAATGCTATGTAGAGAGCAGATTATTGTCACCCTCAGCGTACTGTTTTCCATCCATTGTACTTAAATGTTTTGAATTTGCATCTTAATTACGTCTGACGCGTATCTGTTCAAAAATGTTATTACTTTTTTACAGCCATTTTTCTACTGAGAAGATGTTATCGGATGGAATCGTCGTATTGTTGAAATAGTGTAATAGTGTAAACACTCCATCCATGTTCGTACGTTAATGTTATTGTTTTTAATAAACAACTCTATCAGCTTTAATAAGAATGTTTTAATACTAATGTATTGTTTACTAATATTTGACACTACTGGGAGTTAAATTATTTAACTGGTACAGAATAGTACGTTAAAATAATTCAATGTAACATCGTTGATACCCAATTACCTCCAAAAAGCGTAAGGAAAACTTTGATTATCATGATAAAGGTCGACCTAATTCAGTTGCTACACTGCGCGGCCAAGGTGCGAAATCTCTAGAGAAGGAAACACTTTAGTTAATATAAAGTTGTAAGTACTAAATAAAGAATGAAAGTATCACTGTATAATGCACAAGACAAAACCGTATTTGATACTTGAAAAATTGAAATTGATCCTACATTTATATTCACACATGTATAACAAATAGCTAAGTGGGAAGGAGGAATGCAGAAATATGGCATGAATATAAATGGTGGGAAAGAAAATGTTATGTGTTAGTGAGAACATGATAGTGATGCCATGGTAAAATTTAAAAGTTTAAAAATTTCAGAAATATTCTAATCGAGTACTAGTGAAATAGTATTGAACTCTAACAAGAATTTTCTTGGCTGAAGAAGACTTTAATTAAAAGCAAGGCATAGTGTGTAGAAATACGGATCGGGAAGTTGGAAATAGGCTAATGAAGTGCTGTGTGTGGAGCATTCTGTTTTATGAATATCAAACGTATACTGCAAAAGGGGAAAGAGGAAGATTATTAAGGCTTTTAAGACCGCGGTTAGAAAAAGAAGGGAAAGTAAGAAGTTACAGAAAGAATCAGAGAAAGCAAAACATTTTCAGACACGATCCTGAAGAGGAATGAAAACTAGTTAAGAGAAGTTATAAAAGAAAAGTATACATTGACTGTTATTAAAGGTATAGTACAAGGGAAAGGGATGAGATGGAAGGGATTAACTATTACAAAAGATGTTAAGAGAGGAGGGGTATAAGAGAACTGAAGAATAGATCAGGACGAGGAACAACCGGAGTGGTGCACCGAAGCCACAAAGCGACAGAAACCATGTAATGATGAAACATACCGCGATGTGCAAGTTGACTCTTGTTTATATTAACAAGAATATATTAGTAGTCTTCGACTTCTTGACAATTATATAAAATGCTGGTATAATGAGACATGTAATGTTTTATAAATTAAATATTGTTATCATGACTAGATTTCTATTCAAAAAATAAGTGTAGGCCTAATATTTAAAACATACTGTTCCGCAACCCAAAGGATGTTGAATGTAATTTCATTTTTCTCACGTTTCAGCATAAAAACAATAATGTAAATAACTTATTTATTCTTTTTCTAACATTTACATTGGTTTCAGAATTAAATGTTAAGGACTACTTGTGTGTTATTTGTACTTGATGAGTCTACCTCCGTTATTTCCCTTTACAGTTACAAAGATTGAAGTACGATCCCTAAAACCTTGCATCTTTGCATCATTCATTTTAATTTGTTATTTCCTATAATTTACATTCTCTAAATTACAAAGTTATTCTTGTTCTAATATATGAATAACAAACTTCCATCCCTTTGACATAACCCTTCCAGACAACGTGATATTCTTGAACATCATTGTTCTAACTGTTACAATTGTAATGCACAATACGTAAATACTGCTTAATAATTGTATACAATATACATTTTAAATAAGATAGAAACAAGCGTCTGTTTTCTTATAATCTATTAATTTTATAGCCCGAGTAAATAATAAAAGACTATGCATGACAACACAAATTTTTAGTCCTAAATCAGCTTAAAAAAACTTTGTAGAGGTGTTTTTTTTACAAATGAAAGCGTATGTATAGACACTAGTCTGACAGTCTTTACAATAATTAAACATTCACCAAGTCTAGTACTTTCAAGTGATCGTTTTTGGAGTCATTGTTACTAATGTGAACGGCTGTATTTTTATACTGTTCAGTATAACTTGGAGCGGTCGTGGCGTAGTGGCTAGCGTGTGGCGCTGCTACGCTGTCGGCGTGGGTTCAATTCCCGCCGGGGGCCATTTGATTTAGATAAACCGTTCCCCCTCGCAAGGCAATGGCAAACCAGCGAGAGGTATCCTGCCTAGTATAATCCCCCCCAACTATGCCGTTCGGATCCCCCGTTAAACTGTAGGTCCCATACACCTGTGAGAGACTCTGTAACACACGCACCACGGGTATATGCGGGGAGGGTCCAAACCAGTTGAAAGACTGAAGGACTACGAAACGAAACGAGTATAACTTGAGCAAAGAAGAGACTAAACATCCGCTTATTGCTCTTTCCTTACTTTAATGTTTATTTCTTGTCAGAAATAATTGAATCCATCCTCCAGATTTATGTTGATTCGTAATGAATACCAGAATATTGGGGACGATTAGGGGGGAAATTTTGAAAAATTAAGTCGTTCTCCTTGTCAACACTGCGCTGTTCCAATTGAAGCCTCAATCCAACTTTGTGATTATACTAATAACACTGTACGTGCCTTGTCAGATTGAATTTGAGAGCAATTTTAACTTTTTTATCGGGTGTAAAATAAGATTTCTGTTTTTTCATATGCAACACGATATTAGTTAACTCACTATCGTAAATAGTATGTGCATTCAAAATATTTGGGTCTAATTAACTCTACACAATAATACCTATTGTAGGCTATTTACGTATTTTTAAAAGAATAATAAAAACCTTTGTCACCGTAGTTTATACTAAATTACATTTACAATTTAACGTGCAGGTAAAATCTCATAAGTTATTCCATTAAAGCAAATAATTACTTCAAATTTTAGTTTATACCCAATTAGGTGTAGGCCTACGTTTTTTTGTTGGTTCCAACAGTAACGTTGCCAGGATCTCTAAAATTTTTAATGTTTAATCTCAGATTTTAATAAATACAATTTATTTAACTAAAACTATGATTCTTAAAATTGTATTTTTAGTTGTCGTTTTACTCTTCTCAAAATAAAGTGACTAATTATGATTTAATGTTTACTGTGGACTAAAGCCAATTAACTTACTTTACCTTTCTTGAAATTTACAAACTTCTGTAAATAATCTAAAAGCCATTTTATTTGCCCTGGTAATCAGGATAATTGTATATTAACGAGGTAGTAAAGTTGATATCATAGGCTTAATATAAGTAATAGTTTGCGTTACAGGACAGTAAACAGTCAGTAGTTATTGTTTAACAGATCGATCTTAAAATTAATTAATTTGTGCGTAAATTAATTACTTGTACGAGTATAATACATTAATGACAAAAGTAATAATGATTTCAATTATTAGGCACGCAAAACTGATAATTTTAGACTGCTGTCATCGTTTGCGTAGCATATTTAGCACCTATTTTCAAAAGAATAAATCTATTCTCGATACAAGTATTTCATTTTATAATAAGTATTGTTACGACATCACAGAACAATCTACGTGTTTATCGAATGTTTTAGAGGGATCCGGAATGTAACGCGTGTGGCGTACGTGATTCCCGACGCATTCGCGAGACTTTTCTGGAAGCCGCCAGCCGCGCGGACTGTGTCAAGGCCGCAATTAATTACGTCGTACACACTAGCGCTAACGCGCATTTTGAAATATTCTGGTCTGTGAGTGTCGTATAAATACAAGGCGTCAGCGGCCTTGGTGTTCAGTTATAGTTGCGACATGCTACAGTGCGGTTCAGTTATTATCGGGCGATATTACTGTGTACGTTCAAGTGGTTATTAGCGAAGTGCTACTGTGTTTTATAATCGGGGGGTATATTGGAATTGTGTTTTAATATTAGCTGACATTTTATTGCGTGTGAACAATTTTTATTTGATTTGTTGTAAGAGACTGTTGTTAATTTACGAACTGTTTAACTATGAATATTAAAGCTGGTGATTAGTGACTTAATTGGTCTCTTGTATTTTGTTTTCCACTGTACCTACGACGATCAAGTAGACCGTCGTAAGAGTATCAATATAATACTTATAGTTGAGTTTATTTAATTTTTTGTGAAATAAATTACACGAATGTTCTATTTGTTCCTAAATAATACCTAAATAGATAAATGTACATTGTTCTAGTTTCAGTGTACGTAATTCACTGGACAAGACATTTACATCGACTTTTTGTATCATTTTGATAAAATTAAATGAGTTGTACTGACATTTGGTTGCTTAATTCGAACCTGCAATCAGAATAGCTCTTGCAAGCAATTTTTTTTCTGAATAATGAAAATAATGCTTCACGTTTTTCACTGTTATTTACATAATTGCATAACTTTGTTACAGTAGTACTCAGAAAATAATGATTATTAAATTACAATCACCATATTAAAATGACTTTGTTCGACGTTCCCTTTTGTAGATGCCCTCCGCAATGTCTCTTACCACCTTCCAGCAAAATTCCGCAAGCATTATAACGATTCACTTCCTTATGTATCTCCTCTCCATGATGACGACGTCTTTGTGAAACCTCTCCCAATGTTCGTTATTTACTGCCCCAAAATTGGAAGGGACAAATCCAAATGTTAGTGAAGGAAATGCAATTTTAATGACATATTGCTATTAATTTCTTCGTAGTTTTCTTACTATTTCTTGCTAGTTTTTTTGATTTGTTGAGTCCAAGAAAGTTGTTGCAGACGGACTTGAAAAGATTTAACTGTTTACTCTAATTTATTTGATTTAGTTTCAAATTTTTTATCGTTTAGCATTGCTTTATTGCATTTTTTACTTATACTACAAAATTATTTATGATATTAATTGATGACTCGTTTGGCACTTGGTGAAACATATTAATACAAAGGTTTTATAAAATATATAAAAACACTTGGTAAGTTTCACAAATTTTTTAATTAACTCTGACAGCTGTTTCGACTAACTTAAGCCATTGTCAAAGAGCGAGTGAATGAAATTACTGAACACAGGATGTTAGTGGAGTGTAGGTGGTGGACATCTGTTTAGGGCGTATCTGGGAGAGTGTGTGCATGAGACAAGGGAAGGTCACGTGTCTTTAAAAACTAAATACAATCATGAATGCAAAATATAGAATTAACTGAATAAATATAAACTGAATGCAAAATTTAAAATAATGATGAACATTAAAAATAATATAAAATAAACTAAACTAAATAACAGATTTTAATAAAGGGGGTACGTAAAATTCAGTCTGTTCATTGGTTAAATTTTTTTTATTTTTTATTGCTTTTTTAATTTCTAAAATTTCTAACAAAAATTTTTCTACTCTCTTTCCTGCTGGTTTTCCCAATCTCTTCATTTATTAGATCGATCATGACCACTACGTTGCGTTTGCTCACATTCATTTTGATACTTCTGTACTTTATGGCACCTGCCTATACAGTTACTGCGCAAGCAATTCTTGGCCGTATCATCGACATTGCTAATAACTGGCTTCACTCTAAAGTTTCCTACTGCTTGCGTCTTGCTGCTCATCTCTTACGATTGTTTGAGAATCCCGTCCACGAGTATTACAAATGGATTTGAAAACAGTAACTTACATTAAAATTATGTAAATATGATTCTTAAAAATTTCAGTCAAGATTAGTAAAATTTCAGGTTTTACTAAAGACAACAGAAGTTTTAACCTCGTAGTCATAAAAATATTGACACTATAAATAGCCCAAACGTTATTTCACATAGAAGCTAAAAATTTTCTTTGAGAGAAAAAGCAAACTTGTTAAAAACAGTATTGTCTCTATGGCCTAAGGAAAGACAAACTTAATTACGCACAGAAATTATATCCGTGCCTTTTGTCGACCTCGCGCCCGTAGTAATACAATCTCTTCGTGACAAAGTGTCTGCGGTACTGAAAATCTTTTTTCCTTCCATACCTGCTTTGCCATACTGTCTTATTGTGCTCGCAGCCTTTTATAATCGACAACAGATTCTTGTGTTAAAACTAAGTTTTTGGCATCTCATATTTGTCTGTTTAGGCGTGAAGTTTTCTCTCAACCTCTGCAAGTTGGTTTTTTGAGGGAAGAATTTTATTTTTATTTTTCTTACCTTCACCTTAGTGTCTATACATAGGAGGATGTTAAGTTTAAAATGTCAATGTAAACATTATAGCCTATTATAATGTTAGTATACAGAAACCGTATACAAATTACAGGCTACATTATAAAATTTTAAACGTCTATGTTATAATTATTATTAAAGTTTTCTACTAATTGACAGTGCACATATTGTCAATAAGTTATTTTTGTCGCTTGTTTTTGTAAGATTTAGTTAATGGTTTTTGTTCATTAAGATTACTGTTATGACGGTCTACCTGATCTTCGTATGGTACAGTGGAAAACAAAATGCAAGACACCAATTAAGTCACTAATCACCAGTTTTAATTATCACAAGTTAACAGTTTGTAATCAACAAACATGATCTCTTACATCAAATCAAATAAAGTCGTTCACACGCAATACTAATGTCAACGAGTATAAAACACAATAATTGTCTCGTAACTTACAATTATAAAACAAATAACAGTTCGCCACAATACTTGGAACCGCACTAGAATAGATCGCAACTCAATCTGAAACTGAGCGTCGCTGAGCACTTGTATTTGTACCCCGCTAAAATACCAGACCATTCCATACTACGCATCAAGAACGTTAATAGAAAATGTCAGAATGTAATTGACTGCGGCCTTGCACACAGCACGCGCAGACTGGTGAAATCTGGATCAGTCTCCGCGGACGCGGTCACGTGATTTTCCTTCATCTCAAAGTACCAGCAATTGTACACACACACATACACACATACACATTACAACCGTATTCCACTGGAGTAGCCGAGCACGTTCTGTAATGCTGTGACGTTATTATTATTAAATATTATTCTGCGACACTTGTCTCGCTTTAATACTGCACAAAGCTTATCACAGGCATTCAACAAATCTTAAAACAATGTTTATAGCAGCTTTAGTTATAAAAATAAATGAATTTGGTAACTGAAATAATGGAATTCTACTAGTTGCGCTACTTTCTTCAACATTGATATTTTTATATAAAAACAACATCTAATTTATTAATAACATTTGAACTATTATTAACGTTAAACATTAAAAATAAAATGTTAGGACGTTAAAATTTTTAATCTTACTTCTTACTTCTTGGGTCAGGCATCAGGTGATGCCGATGGCCCGATGTCCATAGTACACCGCAGCCGCCAGACCCCATAAAGCCTTGGTACTGAGGACATCCTCCAGCTTCCCATTGTCGACAATAAGTGCTCTCAGTCTATGGATGTGCATTCCAGGAGAATATGAGCCAGTGATTCCTCCTTTTGCTCACCGCAGTTTTCACAGTTCAGGGAGGTGCTCAGTTTAAATCAGAACAAATATTGTTGTGTAACTATGTGTCCTGTTCTGGCCCTTGCTGCAAAGGTAGCGATTTCTCTTGGGACACCTTCATAGAGCTTGTGGTCTGTTGGTGTTGGCTGTAGCTCAAAGAGCCGTCTCCCCGTGCTTGCTTGTCTCCATTTTTCCTTACATTCTTCCTGGAGCATCCCCGTCACATCGCTCTTTAGTTTTGATAGGGACATCTGTGGCATTTGATTTGGCTGCATTTTCGCAGATGCTTTCGCGATTTCGTCAGCCCGATCGTTACCCACAATTCCGCAGTGGGCTGGAATTTCCCCTTTATACTGAGGCGAGTGAGCAGTGTCCTTATTTCTGTTATGCGGAATGCATAGTCATTTGGTCTCTTTAGGCTTTCTATGGCACCCTTTGAGTCGGTCAGTATACAGATGTTCTGAGCCTCCATCTGCAAGCATTGCGTCAACGCAGCGTTTATTGCTAGTATTTCAGCATCCAGGCTTGAAACGGAACTGCATAAAAAGTTTTAATCAAACTGAAAATTGTAAATGGTAATTTGCGGTAAAATAGTATTCCGCCGTTGAAATTGTACGTCAAAAACGGCCATCTTGTAACTAAATGAATACTCTTAGTTTAACACCCCGCAGGCCGATTGGCGGCTGCTCTTAACGCCTCTCACTTTCAGTCTTCAATGCCCATTGCTAGTCTCTATTTAAGTCGCGTCACGATTGATGGGACGAGAAAACTTAATGTGTTACTGTACACAGGTTGCAATCGATGTGGCTGCTTCTTCAAGGAATTAATTATCTGCACATTTCAGCAGTGACCTTCCTAATTACAGACTGTTGCCTTTGTATTTAAACTTATTCTATATGCTTTAATAATGTCGTCCATTTTAATAAGCATGGCAATAATGTCTTATTTACACTCAAGCAGAATAACAGTATCATTAGCAAATTAAAGCATATTTCCTCTTATACCATAAATATCACTTCCTATCTTAAGTCTTCTCTGACTTTTTTGAAGCCCCTTATATGCACGCACAAAAGAAAAAGATGGCAACACAGACACACACACACACACACTTTTAGAGTTTATGGTACTTTTCAATTATGTTTATGTAAGAATCAGAGCAATGGAAACGATATTAGGCCTATGTCGCATATTACGTGATATAAAATAACTCACAGTTAGTTATAGGCTAAACAAATATTCCTGTCAGCAAAAATTGTACATTATCACAGAAGTCTAACACCATACAATACACAACCACACACACTCACACATACACACACACGCAACGTTACGACCAAGCAAAGTTAATGATAGTTTAGCTGTTATACTTTTATACGCGATTTCGACAAAATAGAACTGTCAACAAAATTGTTATTATAAATAAACACGCAATAAAGTAGGCCTATAATAAGAATTCTATTCAGATTATCTTACTTGTACTGTGCCAAGTCTGCCGTAGCGAAAGAATCCACCCCAAAAAACACTATTCAGTTTTACGTTTAATACAATGAAATCAAAAATCATTTTGAAATGTACAAATGTCGCATGTTTTGTCGTTACTAATTTAAACCACTGATTATGAGCGGTAGAAAAAAATGTGTTATATTTGTATGAAGTTATAAGTTTGGGTTGTAAATCGTATTAGTAATACGTTACAAACATGTAAAGTTGTCATACAGTACTAGGACTATATGTTTTATTTTTGAATAAACAATTCTCCAAGCCTGACGTGTTAGCACAGACGAAAACGGTACGGGATTACCAAATTTATATTTGTTAATATAAGCGTATAAGCCTACGTGATTGCGGCATACGTAATGTATTGTGTACGCTGTTTCAGCACCAGTGAAAAATGGTGAGAAGAACGCACTCAACTGGGGTTGAGAAAATATGTATCCACCGTAGAGAAGATAATGGAAGGGAAACCGCTGCGTCTGCAGAGGGAAGAGGGTAGTGTTTTAAAGAACAACACGCATTTGCATAATTACCTACGAAATAACTTTATACACTGGGAGTAAACAAGTTGAAGGTAATCTACTCATATAGAATTCTCCGTCACACGTAATGCTAATGCAGTAAATAAATTACAGAGTAAGTAAATAATAGATTCGCCTGCTAGATAGAAAATCAAATTATAGGAACGCATAATTTTAGCAAGAAATGTTTTAGTTATATAGCTTGAGTGCTCAGAAGGTTAACACCCGGAGCACTCTAATGCCGTAATGATCTCTCAGGGCAGTGATACCGTCCGTGTACGGTGTCCCGTTAGTGAAATGTCGTCTTGTTGTTCTGTTCACGTTGCCTCAGCGTTGCCACAATTATAGCAATCGCCAACTTCAATTAACTTATCAGCTTTAATGAAGTCGACCTGTCGTGTTGCCGTCACGCTGCTCTCAGTTAGGCCTCCCTATTGTTGTCCTAAGAAAGTCATTATATTTGTTGCTTTTACAGTTACTTTTATTAACGCTTCTTCGTATTTTTTTTATAGGTAAAAAAGTTCTTGTATTCTATCTTGTAGCGTGAATCTTAAAAAAGTTGCCAGCTTGTTTCCGTAATCTCATAAGCATCTTTGGAAAAGGTATTGTTATGTTTGTTAAGATAATTAATTTTAAACAATTGTGAAATTTTAAATAATTCTTCAGTGACTGTTATTGATACTCACGTTATGAAAAAAATGTTAATACTATGAATTCTTCTCCGATGAGGACCAAGAAACATGCGCCGCTATTACAGGTGAAGAAGGAAGGTGACCAACATCTGCTACACAGAGGTTGACTAATAAACCATTTCGCCTGTGGACATACACCTCCCACCCGATTGGATAAGACCTTCTTCACCAATCAAAATCTCCTCCGTCCTACCCAATCAGTTTTAGTATCCTGGAACACACACACACCTTCCAGAAGATTGGTTAAGACCTTGACCAATCAAAGCCGCCGCCAGCGTACCCAGTCACAGTTTTAGTAGCCTGCATAGGTCAGTGACTCCACCGCTTCTGTAGACAGGCTCAAGAACAGTCTCTAAGCATGGACTATCGTGATCGTAACCGAAAAGTCTGGCTGAAGATTAAACAGAACTGAAGATTTTTAGTAACTCCCAGATCCAAGATGCAATTTTATCTGTGAATAACATACTAATTAACATAATAATTAAATCTATTATAAACAAAAAACTTAATATCGATATTAAATATGTGAATAATCATATCAACTGTCGGTTCCTTTTTACCACCTGAACTGTTCAGGAGATATAGGGTAGGCGCAGTTTGAGCAAGCCTTACGCAATACAAAGAAGGTATTATGGCCAATACAGTTGTTTTGCATAGTAGGTCAGTATTATAGTAATTGTAATTTAGAGTATTAAATACAAGTAAATTAGCAGCAATAAATTATTTTATGTTACAAATGTAAATAAATTCGTTCACATGTTTGTCAACAGTGCATAGTTAGTATGCACGAAATATTTTTGTAATTAATTTGGCATGTAACATTCAGAGTTTTACCATTTCAAACAAAATTGATACAGACTATAGTATATACCGCTAGCTGATTGTAAACAAAACAAATGGAACACAAACAAAGCATAAACAAATTTATCAAATAATATGAGAAAACAAAACATAACGCTTGCTTGCGATCTGTTACGTATGCTGAAATAGAATTGCCTATTTATGAGCGATCATATAGTTTTTTTGTTTCTCGTCTCCCCCGAGGGAATTCTTGTTTGGAGACAGACAAACCTATAAATATTACACGTCGTACTTAATTTCGATATAAAATACGAATAGCGTGGGTACTCTTCATGACTGATTTCTGCCAGTGGATATTACAGACAATTTGTTTATATGACATCTACTTTCATATGTAATGTTCTATTGTCTTGTATTAAATTTCGGAATTTTAATTAAACTTGGTAATGAAAAGTAATTCTCTAAATTACAGTAAATATGTTGTTGTATGTAATACTATAGGCCTATAGGCTATACGTATATATATTATATTTAATTTTTATAATGAATTTACCTCAAGATAATTCTTTCCTTATTAGGAACATGTTTCGGGTACCATTGTGTACCCATCCTCAGCCTTCAGAATTTTCGGTCTGGTCAAGTACATGTGTGTTGGCTGGTTGTTATTGTGGCTTCCTGTTGGCTTCTGGTAGGCCTACTTTAAATTGGTATTATTGTGTGTGATTGTGGTGTATGTATTATTATTTTGTGTATTTTCGATGTTGAGTGCTTTGAAAATTGTGTCATGTTTTGTATTGATTTGTTTTTGTTCAGGTATTAGTTTGTTTTGTGTTTTATGTTTGTATATTTGTAAATTTTCCCAAAATACTCAACAAAGAAAATACGCAAAATACTAATACATACACCACAATCACACACAATAATACCAAGTTAAAGTATCAGAAGCCAACAGGAAGCCACTATAGGCCTAACAACCAGCCAACACACATATATACTTCACTAGACACAAAATCCGCAATGCTGAGGATGGGTACACAATGGTACCCGAACATGTTCCTAATAAGGAAATAAATATCTTGAAGTAAATTCATTATAAAAATTAAATATAATATATACATCAAGAAACAGACTGTAGCAAAAAGTGTTTGAATATATATATATAAATATATATATTATAACAATAAATTCGTGTGTTGTTTAAATGTTTGTGTTGTAATTTGTCGGGCGTTACCTCCGCGCACTTTTGTTACTTACTCTGTCGACTGGATCCTCTGCAGTGATGTAGTCCTGTAACACAACTTAATACTATGCTTTTTGTGGGCGCCACTTGGAAACGTTTGTTCCAAGAAAAAATAAATGTGATTGATAAAATTTTTAAATCTACGAAAAAAAAATTTAAACAAGTCAGTTTAGCTTGGAAAAATCAGTTAAGTTTAATGGTTCTTTAAAAACAAACAAATCGTCTGAAAGACTAACATTCATAAAAAAAAATTATAAAATTGCAGAGAAAAAATTTTACAAGTTATTATTATTGACAATTTTTTATATATCCAATCAAGTATCGGCTAGTATATTTCAGATTTTGACTCAGTTGAAAAGCATGAGTTTAATATGTGAAAAATCTTTACTCTCAGGACGTGACTCCTTTGAACTACCAAGACATATCAATTAGATGCCTTACAAGAAAAAACTAAGTGATTTGAAGGTGTATGTGTGGCGTGTGAAGTACAACTGTGTGATAAATGTAACCAGGTAACAAATGACTTTAATTTTGGTAACTCACGTTCCAATGGTTATTTATTCTCGCACTGGACACTCCTTGCGGGTAGTTTCTCAATCTTGCCTCTTCGGGTGTACACTGAATCTATTTAAAGTCAAATTTTGCGATCATTACTTTTTCCGCACTTTCGTAAAAACGTTTGGCAGTAGAATATCGTTCAAACGCCGCCGCTACGAATCATCTGTTTAGCGTTAATTCAGAAATCGGCCACCGCAGCGCTGATTCCCATGCAGTGTCGAGGAAGGCTTTGTGTATTGTATGTTTACGTTCGGGGGAATTATTGTCACGTTAGTCAGTCAATGCGAACACAGCAGAATTCGTTCTCTATTTAAATGTTTGGTCCCTCCTGGGCCGCTTGTCGTTCTGGCTGCGTGATTTCTATTAAAATTTGCCGTATCGCTGCTCTATTTCAGCGATACTTTTGGCGAAGATTCTCGTTGAGGTTAAGTCAGTCGGTTATGTCTATGTACGGGAAAAGCCTTCCTGCCGTGTCTTGTCGATTTCTCGCCTCTTCGGTTTCGCCTTAGCTGCGTTGATCAGTGTCGTGGGTGATGCATCAGTTCTGGAGTTCAAGTTTCAAGTGTTTTTGGGTCGAATTTGGTCTCGCTTTTATACTAATACAGGATGACTGTTTTCATCGACTTCCGGTATATTTGTGTAAAAATTCTTTCTAGAATGTTCGAGAATAAACGAAATGGAATGTCATAGAACAATTTTCACTTCCGTAGAAGCTTTTAGAACGAATTTCTTATTCTTCATACAAAGGATATTTCAAAAATTACTCTGGTATTTATCAAACAGTTTTACATTAGTACTCACAATTTGTATGCCATTAATATATTTAGATTCCCTGTTTTTAACTGAATCTAGCGATACTAAATATGATTGGTTTCTAATTAACTTAAGTCTAATAAACAATACAATATACAACCCTCACCTTGAGTTGTTGTCATTGAAAACTCAATTTTTATAACAAAAATTGTTGTGGAGTTACTAAGTTCCTTCCACAAGCTGAACATCTAATACTACTAACTTCCTACAACAAAATAAACAAATTTTAACATAGATAAAACACAAATAAATACAATTTTATATGGCCTCTGCTCATGGCCTAGATTCTTGTCAGTTTTCTAATACAATGATTAGTCTTTTTCTTTAATATATGTATTATTTCACTACTGTACACACAGAGTTTATTATTTTGTCTATCTTTTGTGATACCTGGTTACTCTGTACATATATTATATTTATCACAAGATGACATAGCATCATTGATTGGTCTTGAGATGTCCTTTTTTATGGCGTGACAAATCTCACTCTAATTAGTTAAATTCTTTTAGAATTGACTTTACTTTCAACTGAGTTTGTTTCTTATTAAGGTTATAGAAAAACAAGTATAGGGTGTTGTAATTGTAAAAGTGTTGTAATCTGTCGGGCGTTACCTCCGCGCACTTTTGTTACTTACTCTGTTGACTGGATCCTCTGCAGTGATGTAGTCCTGTAACACAACTTAAAACTATGCTTTTGTGGGCGCCACTTGGAAACGTTTGTTCCAAGAAAAAAAATTAAATGTGATTGATAAAATTTTTAAATCTACGAAAAAATTTAAACAAGTCAGTTTAGCTTTGAAAAATCAGTTAAGTTTAATGATTCTTTAAAAACAACAAACAAATCGTCTGAAGGACTAACCTTCATAAAAAGAAAAAATTATAAAATTGCAGAGAACAAATTTTACAAGTTATTATTATTGACAATTTTTGTTTTATATCCAATCAAGTATCGGCTAGTATTTCAGATTCTGACTCAGTTGAAAAGCATGAGTTTAATATGTGAAAAATCTTTACTCTCAGGACGTGACTCCTTTGAACTACCAAGACATATCAATTAGATGCCTTACAAGAAAAAACTAAGTGATTTGAAAGTGTATGTGTGGCGTGTAAAGTACAACTGTGTGATAAATGTAACCAGGTAACAAATGACTTTAATTTTGGTAACTCACGTTCCAATGGTCGTTTATTCTCTCACTGGACACTTCCTTCGGGTAGTTTCTCAATCTCGCCTCTTCGGGTGTACACTGAATCTATTTAAAGTCAAATTTTGCGATCATTACTTTTTCCGCACTTTTTGTCAAAACGTTTGGCAGTAAAATCTCGTTCAAACGCCGCCACTACGAATCATCTGTTTAGCGTTGATTCAGAAATCTGCCACCGCAGCGCTGATTCCCATGCAGTGTTGAGGAAGGCTTGGTGTATTGTTTTGTTTACGTTCGGGGGAATTATTTGTCACGTTAGTCAGTCAATGCGAACACAGCAGAATTCGTTCTCTATTTAAATGTTGGGACCCTCCTGGGCCGTCGACGTTCTGGCTGTGTGATTTCTATTAAAATTTGCCGTATCGCTGCTCTATTTCAGCGATACTTTTTGGCGTAGACTCTCGTTGAGGTTAAGTCAGTCGGTTATGTCTGTGTACGGGAAAAGCCTTCCTGCCGTGTCTTGTCGATTTCTCGCCTCTTTGGTTTCGCCTTAGCTGCGTTGATCAGTGTTGTGTGAGATGCATCAGTTCTGGAGTTCAATCTTCAAGTGTTTTTGGGTCGAATTTGGTCTCGCTTTTATACTAAATCGGTATGACTGTTTTCGTCGACTTCCGGTATATTTGTGTAAAAATTCTTTCTAGATTGTTCGAGAATAAACGAAATGGAATGTCATAGAACAATTTTCACTTCCGTAGAAGCTTTTAGAACGAATTTCTTATTCTTCATACAAAGGATATTTCAAAATTTACACTGGTATTTATCAAACAGTTTCACATTAGTACTTACAATTTGTATGCCATTAATGTATTTAGATTCCTTGTTTTTTACTGAATCTAGCGATACTAAATATGATTGGTATCTAATTAACTTAAGTCTAATAAACATTACAATTTACAACCCTCACCTTGAGTTGTAGTCATTGAAAACTCAATATTTATAACAAAAATTGTTGTGGAGTTATAAAGTTCCCTTCACAAGCTGGACATCTACTACTACTACTCTCCTACAACAAAATAAACAAATTTTAACATCAATAAAACACAAATAAATACAATTTTATATGGCCTCTGCTCATGGCCTAGGTTCTTGTCAGTTTTCTAATACAATGATTAGTCTTTTTCCTTAATATATGTATTATTTCACCACTATACACACAGAGTTTATTATTTTGTCTATCTTTTGTGATACCTGGTTACTTTGTACATATATTATATTTATCACAAGATGACATAGCATCATTGATTGGTCTTGAGATGTCATTTTTTATGGTGTGACAAATCTCACTCTAAATAGTTAAATTCTTTTAGAATTGATTTTACTTTCAACTGAGTTTGTTTCTTATTAAGGTATTCTGATGTATTGTACCTTTCTATCTTATTTTTGTTAGTATTATGTAAGTATTTAGCCAGATATGATTATTTTTGTACTGGATAGTTGGCTTCAGCCATACATGGTATAAGTAAATATTTTGCTGACTTGACTATTACAATGTTAAAGTTGGTCAGGTATATTAGCATAGTTGCTTTATATCATATTACAGCTTTCTAATACAGTTTGGTTGCATTTTGGCAACATTAAATTCATAAATTATACAATATTAGATGCCTGTTACATGTTTTTAGTTAACACTGTTTTTGGCTATTTTGACTGCTTTTTATTCATTTGACAGCTTCCTTTATTTAAGATAAATTGTTCACTATTGTCTGCTTGACAATGACATATAGTTTTTATTTAAATCTGATAATAATTAATTTTCTCATGAAATCTTGGTGTATGGTCTCAAATCCAACACATTAATATTTATTTGTCATAACAAATATATCATTTTTATTCTAACTTAAACTCTTTCTAATAATGTATTTAAGTCATTTAATACATTTATTTTATTTACATCACATAATATAATAATGGATCATGTCCATTTATTCGCAAAAAATAGTTTTTAATACTATATTCATAGTTATAAAACTTAATAATTATTACTTTATTCTGGTGGATTCTGACATTATTTCTCTCTCTTATAGTGTCTTATGGTTTTTTCACTCTTGTTCACTTTAATAATATATATGGGGTTTTGTCTTAGTCATAGTTTGGTCGTTTTTTCAAGTTGATAGAAATAATTATTATACAAAATTACACAATTTTTTGGGACTACTTGGGTTCGATACTGTTCACTTCACTTTCCTCTTATGCTAACTTACTATATAAATGATTTCTTTTTATGGAACATTCTGTGACGTTACAAGGTATACTGATGTATTGTACCTTTCTATCTTATTTTTGTTAGTATTATGTAAGTATTTAGCCAGATATGATTATTTTTGTACTGGATGATGGGTTTCAGCCATACATGGTATAAGTAAATATTTTGCTAACTTGACTATTACAATGTTAAAGTTAGTCAGGTATATTAGTATAGTTGCTTTATATCATATTACAGCTTTCTAATGCAATTTGGTTGCATTTTGGCAACATAAAATTCATAAATTATACAATATTAGATGCCTATTACATGTTTTTAGCTAACACTGTTTTTGGCTATTTTGACTGCTTTTTATTCATTTGACAGCTTTCTTTATTTAAGATAAATTGTTCACTATTGTCTGCTTGAAAATGGCATATAGTTTTTATTTAAATCTGATAATAATTAATTTTTTCATGAAATCTTGGTGTATGGTCTCAAATCCAACACATTAATATTTTTTGTCATTGCAAATATACAATTTTTATTTTAACTTAGATTCTTTCTAATAATGTATTTAAATCATTTAATACATTTATTTTATTTACATCACATAATATAATAATGGATCATGTCCATTTATTCACAAAAAATAGTTTTTAATACTCTATTCATAGTTATAAAACTTAATAATTATTGACTTTATTTTGGTTGATTCTGACATTATTTCTCTCTCTTATAGTGTCTTATGGTTTTTTCACTCTTATTCACTTTAATAATATATATGGGGTTTTGTCTTAGTCATAGTTTGGTCGTTTTTTTCAAGTTGATAGAAATAATTATTATATAAAATTACACAATTTTTTGGGACTACTTGGGTTCGATACTGTTCACCTCACTTTCCTCTTATGCTAACTTACTATATAAATGATTTCCTTTTATGGAACGTTCTGTGACGTTACAATATATATATATATATATATATTTTTTTTTTTTTTGTACAAATGTACACATCGAAGAACTCGTAATGTGTAATGGCCATGAAAACAATAAGTCGAAATCTTATATTGTGTACCAGACACTGCTGCGTTGACAGAAAGTTTTTTACCATTATTTTGCAACCGTGCTTCAAAATCGTTGGGTTGAAAGTTTGGATCTAACTTAATCTGTTTGCTATTTGCTATTTGATCTACTTTCATTTTTACACATTTATATTTTGTTAGTCAATATCCACGACTTGCTTTCATGCACTGCAAAGCCATGATTTCATAAAATTTCACTTGCTTTTCCTGTACGGTTTTCCATGTAAAGCTCTCACTTTTGTGCCGCATGTGGATTCAGATTTTACGGAGTTTGTTATTGAAATCCCTGTCAAAGTTGGAATCCAAATAATTATAATGCGATACTTGTTTAATTGGGGTGTCATTAATTGATTGGCTTTGTTAGTAACCTTCTGGATTTACATTAGTACGGATTTCGTGTAACCTTACGGTTTTAGTACGGCTTTGTCCGTGGAGACCTTAGGTTATATATTGAAGCAACTTGATTCAGGTCATGAAGAGATAATTGTAGTACATCCTTTAAGTCCTCAATTGTAAGGTAATAACAATTATTTTTTTAACTAAACATTTTTTAAATCAGTCATTAAATAAAGAAACAGAGGGAAAAGTAGAAAACTCGTTTTGACAACAGAATACACACAATGGCTTAACACCATAAAGTAAGAGGAAGAAAGTATATTGCTAAGACGGTCTAACTGATCGTCGTATGGTACTGTGGATAACCAAAATACAAGACACCAATTAAGTCACTAATCACCAGCTTTAATTATCACAATTAAACAGTTTGTAATCAACAAAATAGTCTCTTACAACAAATCAAATAAAAATTGTTCACACGCAATAAAAATGTCAACTAATATAAAACACATTTGAATTACAATTGTCCCGCACAATTATAAAAGACATAACACTTCGCCACAATACTTCGAACCGCACTGTGTAAATCGCCCGACAGTAACTAAACTCTAAGCGGTAGGTACCGGCTCTTTATACTCTGCAGGGTTCCCATAATATGCGTCTTTATCAAAAACGTGAAAATTCTAGTGGACACTTCAGCGCGACCTTCGCAGAAATACACACTGTTGGGATAATCGAAAAGCTTCTAAAACAACACAATCGAACGCACGAGACGTTCAGGTTTACGTAATACTGCGGGAATATCCGAGAAAAGAGTAGAACAACGTTCTCCAATGTACCAGAACGCTCCATATGGCGTAACATTTTTTCTGCATTAAGTAGCAATATTGATAGACCTAGAAAGCGGTAGGAGTAAGGAGACTAAAACAGACTACTACGTTTATATTCAACGTGAAAAAAGAGTAAGAGTAAGAAGAAGAAGAAGAAGAAGAAGAAGAAGAAGAAGAAGAAGAAGAAGAAGAATTAAAATAGAATTTTATTCTAGTTAGTAAATTAGCGTTATTATAGTTAGTAAACTAGTATTTTGGTAAACAAGTATTAGTATTAGTAAACTTGGTATTCTTTTACTCGCAAAATGTTAACATCTTTCAACTGTGCAATTGTAGAGAAAGGGTGTACAATCTAAAGTTAGACACACTCAGTGCTAATAATGCCACTAATACTGTACAACACATGTTCTGCCCTCTCGGTGAAAATAGACTTTTATGTGTTTATTTGCATGAAATTTTCTAAATTTGAAATTAGTTTACCTCTATCACATATTCTTTAAAGTTACAGTAACGTTGTTTACTGTTACATTTAATATATTCAGGTTTTTCCTTATATAGGCCTATTTTGGTTATTTCATTACAAAATAAATAAATAAATTTAGTTTATTTAATATCAAACAAACTGTTATTAACTGTTATGAATAGTGCCGTTGTGTACGAGATCCCCATGGAGCTAACAGAACTTTCCACCATATTCAGTTTTTTCCAGTAATAGCTTGTGTTGTTTACATGTACGACAGCACATGAAGGAAGAATAAGTTATCATGTTATATTATCAGTGTTAGTCGTCTTAACGTGTGTGTAAATTAATGTAAGTAAACATTTCAAATGTTAGAAAGTGTGAATACCTGTAATATATTGTGTTGTGTTTACGATGAACTAACATTAAAACCGCAAAAACATAACTTCATGCCCGTTTTAAAAAAAAACTCATAAACACATGGCTGTTGTATTAATTCCAAATTAATATGCAAATTAGGAGTCCAAGGTAAATACACGTATGTTAGGAGACCTTGGACTCCTAAAATATGTTGTAGCAAATGTGCAAGGAATTTAAGAAATCGGCTTCAAGGTGCACGTCAGTCGTTGAGATTTTCCACGCCTATGATACGCAGAGAGCAGAAAGACATTGTTCCAGATTGTTACTTTAGCTTTACAAGTGCGAGAAGGTTCTTTGCTAGCTCAAACAACACAATTAACTATCAGAATTAAGATTCTGTGTTACAACCTGTGCCAAATGATGAATGTCTTCCGATCCCAACTTCTCCAGCAACCTGGACGCTTATTGTTGATGAAATGACAATAACAAAGTAATAGCGACCAAAATATTGATCCTGACTTTCCACCTTCCACGTCATCTACGCCTCATCTTATAATCAAGAAGGTTATTTATTGATTCTTCAAAATTGAGCTTAAAAGCAGTACTTCCACACAACGGTGGACTCCCGCTCCGTTGTGTAAAAGTGTGTTACAGTCATTTTCATCATCACTAAGTGTCCAGGTTGCTGGAGAAGTAGGGATCGAAAAACGGACTGTGGTCAGTTGCGACCCAACCGTATAAAACCCAGTCAGTTGCGACCGAGGTGGGAATCTGAACCTTGCCATCAACTGCATTTGTATGTTTCAAAATAATATAGAAATTACCATTATAACATCCTGGGCATAATAATAATGGGCGGCTGAAGGGTAGTGCTGGCCACACTGCCTTCCTTGTATGCCGTACGACTCACATAAAGCAGCCTTCCCTGCTTTCTCCTAAGCTACTTCGGTGGTACACATGGGAGCCATTATTATTATTATTATTATTATTATTATTATTATTATTATTATTATTATTATTATTATTTTTATTATTACCATTATAATTCTATTCATTCCTAGCCTAATCTAACCTAACCTTACCTAACCTGACGTTACCTGACATTCATTTTTGAATATGTTACAGTGTTTCGATACTTCAAACTATCATCCTAAGGAATTTGATCATGAAATGATGAAAATTTACATTTTCGAAACGCTAGAAAATATAAAAAAAGTATATAATATGTTCTTGTATGAAAAGTTTTATTTATTATTCATAATAATAATGAAAAATATATACAAGAATAATGTGAGAAAATATGAATGTAAAAAGTATTTTATTATTACAGGAATTTGTTGTTTACAGATAGCGCTACTTTTGGGTTTGGAAAAAGAAGGATGATGAAAGCCGTTGGGGGTTTCATCTTAGACTATCTGACCTAAGAATTAATACACAAAGACTTTGTCACAGAGACGTTTATTGTTTTTTTTATATCAGTTACCAAAAAACGATGTAGTTTACGTGAGCACTAATTAACCTGTATTTTTCAAGCTACAGAATGTAAATTGTGTTCAGCTATTTTTCCAAATAATTAAAATTTTTTTCTTTTAAATTAAATTGCATTTGATGTATTACGATAACGTTTATGTGACTGAGAGTTTAAAAACAACAACTAATACATTACTATTAAAATTTCTACTGCCTGCACCAGATTTTACAAACCTGTGAATCAGTAGGATCATAAAACCAAGACTACGATTTTTTAAAGTACGTTTTTCAATGCAAATAAAACCTTTCGTAAACATTTCTATATAAATCCTGTACGCAATCAAGAAACAAGAGGCAAAATTAGACGGTACAAATACAAGAAACGTCTGATGTTTTCTGATTCTCCTTTGCCTCCTCCGTTGTAGATCAGTAGAACATCTTATCACACATCTTTCTTAAATCGGGAATATTTTAAATTAGAATGTGTGGTAGCAGTATATTCGAGTTGACCAGGAATTAAATAGTGGTAATTATACTTTTTCTAGAACATGTTGTTTTCCCCTTCTATAGATGATATATCTATAGAAGGGGAAAACAATCTCGAATCTCGGAGTGAATCTAGCAAAGACTGGATCAGAGGAGCCGGGAGATCCAAAGACGGACCACCATGGCTAACAAGGCATACTTCGCATTGCTGCCATCATTTAGGTCTGAGGATGTGCACAGGGAAACAAAAATGAAAATATATAGGACTGTCATCAGACCGGTGCTATGCTACGGATGTGAGGCATGGACAATCACACAGAAACAGTCGACATAGTTGATACCTTTGAAAGGAAAATCCTCAGACGGCCCAATACAAGAAAATGGCTCATGGAGACTGAGATACAACAACGAACTGTATCAAATATATAAGGAGATACCAGTCTCAAAATTTATAAGAATACAAAGATTGCGTTGGGCCGAACATGTTATGAGAATGGAGAATGGCAGGAACCCCAAGAGGGCTTTGCTGGGTACATGGGAGGGAACGAGACCTAGAGGTAGGCCGAGGAGGAGGTGGGAAGATGGCGTTGCAGAGGACGCGAGAGACATGGGGATAAGAAACTGGAGGAGGGTTGCAGTGGATAGAGTGGATTGGTGGCGGAGATTGGTGGAGGCCAGGGCCCGACTTGGGCTGTAGCGCCATAGGAGGATAGATGATATATGCAACCCGCGTGTGCGTATGTAAACGCATATATACCTCCATTTCACACACACACACACACACACACACACACATCATTCAATAAGCTTACAGTTCGAATTCTAAAAGCTCAGTAAATATCTAAACTTTATCCACTGCCAATTTAGTACTTCCCCACTCTCGTATAACTATAGTTACTAGCTAATAATGACTCAATATGACGGAAGAGTCAACCTAATTTTTGTACCATAGTTCTTTTAATTCATACAATAAATCTGCGCTCAAGTTATAATGAAAAAGTGGTTTAGCTTGTCCCAGATAGCGCGCTCGCCTGCGTGCGTGATGTCGTTTTATGTCATGGTTGCTATGGTTACTTGACATCGTAATCCCTGCCAGTAGCTTTAAACACAACTCCTACATATAGGGTAACGCAGAAACCCCTTGTTTCGCCCAGTTGCATATATTACAAAACATGACTTACAAAACTAAGGAGTTATGATACACAGTAACTAAAGAGATGTGATAGAACACCGCGTTTTTGTCGTAAAGCACTTGTTGCCTATATTTAAAATTATTATTTTTATTCTTGGATGTTTTAACCACAAGTATTTCATGAATATTTACATCTCTATATACAGAAGGAGACGTAACAAATATTTGACCAAATTCTGAACAATTAGTTATTTGCGTGTGCATTGTGGATGATACTGTCCCTTTGAGGTATTCTGTTCCTGTCAGAATACAAGAGGAATTGCCTGTTAGCCTGTTATTACTCTGTCAGTTTCTAAAGAATTTCCATTTTCTATATTTTTCAATATTTTAACAACTTCCTCCTACAAAATTTCTGGAACATTATAAATTATTTCTTATAGCCACTGCGTATTATTCACTGGATTAACTATTGCTCCAAATAAACTAATTATTTATAAGATTCAACCACACATTTTATCGTTATATAGTTACATTTTTATTATATACTTGTCTTTAATTGCAGTAAATGTCTGCAGCCAATATGCTTTTACATTTTTATTGTTTTTGCTTAGAATTTATTGTCTCAGAATGTTCTAATACATTTGGGATTCTAAACTGTTGGATTTTGCACATTGCATTAATGCCTTTTTCTATATTAATACTTTCATTATTTTGGTGACATTTTAAAATTATCTTTATATAGGGTTGCGTAATTCATTCCGTACAATAGTAAGTTATTACTAACATTTATGCCAAGATAAATTCACTCTTACTTTGCAAGATATACTTCCCTATGCAAAGTTTTACTACCCTAAAAGATCGTTAAATTGTCGTTAATTCTTTCTAGGTTGAAGTGTTCAGTTAGCTGGTAAAATTGAGGTCGGAGTAGTGTATACCAATAATTATGTTGCCAATTGTAATTAAGTTATAAACGTATTTGTGTACTTTGACATACTTCAACTAATGCTCCTTAATATAGCTCTATTGTTTATATAAAAACGTGATGACAACAGCCGTTATTTTTCCTAACTTTGTTTTCAATTAACAATATTGATTTGTTGATTTATCAGAGTCGAACGTTGTCATGAGAAAAGTAATTAACACTTCTTTGTTATTAATGTAGTTTAAAATTTGCAACGTTTTGATGATTTCATTTTGCCTGTTGTTCAAAATCAAATTAACTCGTAACGTGTAACATTTTTCTCTCTGCAAAAGTTCTACATACTGCTTCCTTCAATGAAGTTACCCTACCAATATATAAAGGGGATTTTGTTTTGTATGTGTTTGTCAGTTTGTGAGAACGTATGTATACATTTAATATATTTCAGCATGCATAAACTTGAGTTTTAAAATTTTCATTTCAAATTAGAAGTAATTTGTTGTAGTGAAACGTAATGTGGAACTGTAGTAACATCTTTTGCTTGTTCAGTAAAATTAGTTCACAATTGAATTACAAAGTAAAAAGCAACGCAGAGCAGAATGGTTGAAAGTGTTTCGTAGGATGTCGTTCAATTTAGAGAACAAAAAAAACAGTATCTGCGTTGTGTCGAAACTGAATTCTTTATAACAAACACCGCATTCTACTGCATGATTTCCCCTTTTACATTTTTTTGGTAAAAGTAATACAAATTTTAGTAGTATCTAACATTCCTGAAGTGAGAACGAATAACATCGGGCAGACGTTATAATGTTAATTGGCGATAATGCTGCATCCGTATACTTTAACAAAACGTACATGATTGTTCCTTATATAATCGAATTGTGTTTCTACACTAACAAACATAACGAGACGTGTTAATCAAGTAATGTTACAAGAAACGGTGTTATGGCTGTATAAATACCTGCTTTGGACGTATATAGTCCGTATCAACTTTAGGCTAACCACTTAACATTTTTAGTCAATATGGTAATTTTTTAACCGGTAGTTTTACGTTAAATTAAAAACCAGTGACTGGAACAGGAATCAATACAGAACGTTCAGTTTATCCCGAGTAGCCTAGTAGAGTGCAATTTAACCGGCTTGGCAACTTTCGTCGTTACGTTGAAGTTTTGTAGAAGTCACGGTATGAACCAAAAAATGACTTAAAAATTTATATTGTGATTTCCAATACAGAATATTTAAAGATTTTTCTGACATTGTTAGAATTATCATTATCCGCCTGGCTGTTAGGCTGTGGTCTACTACATATATCGTGTATATATATATATATATATATATATATATATATATATATATATATATTGTTACGACGGTCTACTCGATCGTCGTAGGTACAGTGGAAACAAAATAAGTACAAGACAACAATCAAGTCACTAATTACACCTTTAATTGTTACAGTAGAACAGTTCGTAATTAACAACACAGTGTCTACAACAAATCAAATGGAAATTGTTCACACGCAATAAAATGCCCACTAATATTAAAACTCAATTGTATTACAATTATACCGTCCGAATATAAAACGCAACACTTCACTAATAACTACTTGAACGTACACAGTAATAACTCGACCCGCTCTGTAAATATATCGCACTAATACTCTCGAACCGCACAGTCAAAAATTCGCCTAATACTCAACTGAACGTCGTTTGAGTACCGGTATTTATAGCTAGTCGAATATCTAGACGATTCCTAATTGCGTCGTAGCGTGCGTATGAACTACGTAATTAACTGCGGCCTTGACACAGTCCTTACGGCTGGCGGCATCGAGAACTTTCTCGTAGACGCGGATACAGGCACGTACACCACACGCATACACTCTGGATCTCTCTGGAACGTTCGACAAACACGTAGATTGTTCGTGATGCCGTAACAATATATATAATAGGGTTGCTACAGCTAGTGCCGTCTCCCTTCCTTCAACCTGGCTTTCCAATTCTCCCGATGTTCCCATTGTCCTTCCTCAAGTCCTATACGTTGCATAGATTCATCCACTTCGTTCCTCCAAGATCTTCTCGGTCTTCCCCTCTTTCTCCTTCCTAATGGACTCCATTCCGTCACTTTGTTGATCCACCTATTTTGGGCTCTCCGGACATGACCGTACCACACCAATCTTTTTTCTTCGTTGTAGTCAATTACTACAATTCTTTCCGTTTTCATTCTTCTTCTGATCTCCTCGTTTGTTATTCGGTCTGCTCTCGTTATTCCACAGCACCTCCTCCAATATTCCATCTCCGTTGAAACAATCTTTCTTTCATTCTTTTTGCTAATAACCCATACTTCCGCTGCATACGTCATAATGCTTTGGACTATGGTCTGATATATCAGTTTTTGGTGCTTTTTGTAATATTTTTGTCCCATATATAACTGTGTAATTGTCTAATCCCTGTTCTAGTCTGCCCTAATCTACTATTTATTTCCTCTTCCGTTGTGCCTTGTTTACTCAGTGTAAATCCTAGGTACTTGAATTTGTGTGTTCCTCTAAATTTAACATTTTCGTCTACTATTTGTCGTTATTGGCAGACGTTATTGTCAATAACGACAATATTGTGGACGACGGTCTAACAGCCAGACGGATAATGATCATTCTAACAATCTTCAAGTCGGTCGTAAAAACTTAAGAATCTTTCCCAACACTTAGAACGAGCATAATTTAAATAAATATTAACAGTAGTCTACGCCTATATTTATGAAACCATTTTGTCACCACAGATACTAATTAATGCATCAGAAAACTAGTCACCTTCTCCAGTTCAGTTCACTTACTGTAAAGTTGTCGCTCTTCACCGTCACACTTAGCCTATGTCAACTACAAACCTTTACTCATTCTATTTGTATGTCTATAAGTTAAGTTCCTGGTCTATCCTTTTTTGTAACTGTCTTTTTCATTTTATATATTAATTTCTTGAATAAAATTGAAAGTTGCTATCACCAAAATTTGTGCGATTATAGTAGTAGTAGTAGTAGTATTGGTCGTAGTGGTAGCAGTTGTAGTAGTAGTAGTAGTAGTAGTAGTAGTAGTAGTAGTAGTACTAGTAGTAGTAGTTGTAGTAGTAGTAGTAGTAGTAGTAGTAGTAGTAGTAGTAGTAGTAGTAGTAGTAGTAGTAGTATTGGTCGTAGTGGTAGTAGTAGTAGTAGCAGTTGTAGTAGTAGTAGTAGTAGTAGTAGTAGTAGTAGTAGTATTAGTCGTAGTGGTAGTAGTAGTAGTAGCAGTAGTAGTAGTAGTAGTAGTAGTAGTAGTAGTAGTAGCAGCAGTAGTAGTAGTAGTAGTAGTAGTAGTAGTAGTAGTAGTAGTAGTAGTAGTAGTAATTACTGGAAAGAATTATCGTAACTTAGAATTTTATATAAGCAATAACAAAAACTTGTGTAATATTTACAGACATGTTAGACACGCGTATAGTAAGGTGGCAATTGTTTATACTGTAAAGGTAACAGGAGTAATTTAGGCGAACAATAAGTACCATGATAAATAGGGTACCTAGAACACCACCAAAATAAATGAAAGGAACGGCTAGAGTTCAAAAGTATACAAATTTACGTGTTAGGCGTAAACTTTTGAAAGAAACAGAACTTATAATCGTAGAAAACTATTTTTCATTCTAATGTTTTTCTAAAAACCTGAGATTTTGTTTGCATATAAGGGACACGTGGTAATAACGTTACGTGGAATAATACATGGTAATACCTACCGTTATCTCATTAGGCTAAGTTGTTTAAAAGCTGCAGGATATGATGTGCCAGTAATACTTTAGCACGCTGTCAATGAATCATAGTGCTGATCTCAAGATGTTGTGACGGCTGAGCTCTTCATTTTCTCTGCCTCTCTTCCATTGACACTGGTGACTCTAAAGCAGATTTGCATGATGAACACTGAGGTTTTTATAACTGGTTTCAAATACTCTTATAAGAAAATTCCCGTCAAACAATAAATTCGATTTTGTTTTGGCAACGCTTGTTACCGTTCTAGGTTAAAATCAGAACATGTAAAATGTCCACTACAAAATAGAATGTCGTAACATTTATGAAATGTGGCAGTTTAAAAATTTCTGACCCATCCCCACTTTAAAGTTGTGTTACTGAAAATTAATAAATTTTCATTTATCTGTTAGAGTCCATTATTGCTAATAAAGTTGCATAAAAGCGAGAACATGAAGTGTTAAGGTTCCCTCCTTACTACTAAAACTTAAAGAGACAGTAAGAATGTCACTTCCACAGTAATTTCTTGTGTGTACCGGGATTTTGTGTACGTGACTGTGAATTTCATCGGAATGCGTGTGAGACATAGCACTTTAGTAGGAGGAGGAACAATGTTATGTGGAGAATAAGAGACCACTAATTTTAAATTTATAAAACATTTTAAATTTCTCGTTTTCTTTCCAGTGGCAACGAAAAAGAAACAGCTCAAGATTAAGGCTCAGATGTGTGCCTTTTAAGAGTAATTAAATCATTAGTAACAGTATTGCTCACATTTGCACAATTTTATTCTTTTATTAAGTATAAAATTCTATTTGCTTATTTTTCCTTATTATTAAATATGTAAATTTAACTGAATACCCCACATCTAGTCGTAAGGAACAGACCAAGAAAGAATTTATAAAAACCAAGAAGCTGTTGAAGGCAAAGCAATATTTTTCTTAAAAACTATGAAAGTTAATAACAACAGTTATTAGAAACAACATTACAATATATTATTCACATTTTTTTTTACACACTATATATTATGTAATTTATTTCTGTACATACATACATACATACATACATATATACATACATACATACATACATACATACATACATACATACGTACACACTAAACGTAAACCCCATAATATTACACATAATTACATTCTCAGTGTACACCCTTGTCAGTTTTATTCTTTTAAATACAAATAACAGTTCATTCTGTGTTGCCGTCTTGTAGTAAAATTCATATGTCTGCAGTCTTCTTCCAAACGGGCAACAATTAATTATTAAAATTTTGTAAAGACTTACAACAGACTTTCATACACGTCCTGTGAACGCAGGTCCTCACAAATAGTAGCACTGACTGGGCAAAAACCCTATTACGTCATAGAGAATCAAAATTCAACGAAAACTGATTTTGCGGCCTCAGCTGATTCTACCCCTAAATGATAAATTTAATTTATATAAATCCCAATTACAATTAATAAAATAACAACAATAGACAATTGAACGAATTATGATAACTATCTCTAACAAGGTTCTGATGATTATTTTCTAAAGGCTTCACATTGTAGCCTATTAGTGATACATAAATCATACACTTTCTAAAAAACAATCGAATTCCCGTTCAGATTTTTATATGTTTCTATTACTGAGGACAAATAGATATTATATTTTAATTTATAGTTTAGTTTCTCTACAGAAATTACTATACTACGGAGGGTACTATGAAAGACAAGGTACAATAGGATGCCAAACAATAGTATAAGAGAAACGTGTAATGTAACAGATATTAATAAATTCTTGGATTGCGGAAAGAAGAAGGATATGGAATGAACACATATCTACAATGGATGACACAAGGCTACTGTAAAAGGCAAGAGAGAGCCAACCAAACACCAAGAAATTGGCTATCTCTTGCCTTTGCCCAAGGAAGAGGTAAAGTGACAGCATGTAGGACAGTTGTTATAGAACAGCACAAAGTCCTAACAAGGAAGTTAAAGAAGAAGAGAAGTTTATTTTATTGAGGCAATAGTCAAGTTTGCTCAATGGCGTTATTTAAGTGTATGTTTTCTACAATCTAATTGTCTATTTTTGAAGCAGTATTTTACTAATTACTCATTAAATAATATACATTTTTAACGTTCTGAATGACATTTATTCTTTTTTGAAACCAGAATTATGACAGCTGCTACACTCGCCATGTTTATAATTAAATTAAATTGTTTTGAACCTGCAAGCTTGTACAGAAACGAACACGTAGTGAACACAAACGTATGTCAGTGCTCGTGTTTCGATAAAGCAGATAACTCGCACGTTGTGTTTCACAATAAACAAATTATCGCTATTGTTTCAGTGTTCGCTTGCAATGGCTGCGCAATTGAATTTTACAGTTGATTTACTGTACAACTGAATGGAAAAGTAGGGAGATTCATATCGCGTGACAGTGGTGTGGGTTAATGTTTTGTGATGGCTCACTCGTTAGTATTTCCGATACATGCAAGCACATTACTCCTGGCATAATGTACTGCACATATTGTGTATTTACTTTTCTATTACATTTTACATAAATTTATTTTCTTCTCCTTCTATGGCATCACAGTTCGGAGTCGAACCTTGTTTGGAGTCCATAATCATCCGCCTCAATTTTTTTAAGTCTTTAGCGACTGATGTCCATCATCGTTTTATTTTAAGTAAAGCATCAGCATCCCTTGCCGCTGCGTCAATCCACCAATGCTTGTGTCTTCTGACAGGTCTTCTACTCTCGATTTGACTAAATAGTACCTTCCTATGTATTCGGTCGCCTTCTATCCTAATAATGTGTCCTGCCCATTGCAATCTACGCAGTCGGATGGTGGTGGCCAGGTCATTGTCTTTATATAGTTCCTCATTGTGACGTATTCTCCATACCCCCATTGGCTTGGATTGGTCCATATATTATCCTCAAAATTCTCCTTCCAAAGGTTGAAGGCTTGTTAGACTATGTTAGAAGCTCGTTTATTCAGTGTCCGGGTCTTGCTCCTGTATGTTATCACCGGTCTAATCATAACTTTATATACCGTTATGTGGTCTTGGGCTGTCGGTGGATATTCCTTGACTTGAATATAGGTGTCAACGAAGCAAATGCTCTATTTGCGGCATGTATTATTTTCCTTATTTTATTTGTTTCTTTGTTATCTTCTGCAATCCAACTTCCCAAATATTTAAACCGATTAACTCTTTCCAGGTTTACTGGTTCGATTTCAAACTGTTCAGGTTTCCTAGTTTTTATTCGAGTGGTAATTATAACCGTTGTTTTATCTGTATTCAGCTGCAATCATATCTCTTCTACTTCACCTATGAGTTCTTAGAAGGTTTATTTTGCTCTTCCTTGGGATCTTGCCATAATATTAACATCGTCTGCATATCCTACGATCTGGACCATTTTAATAAATTTATTTTGCCACCATTAATTTGTTGTATCAATAAATCCAGTCGCCTACTGACCCATTTCGTCTTTAACTTGCAAGCTCCCTCTGTCAAATCAGTAATTATCTAAAGAGGCTATAGGCTATATGCTAACTACATTGCGTAACTGTCTTCACGACTACAACGTGAATGTCGATTTGTACCCTTCCAGGATTCAAAGCCCATTTCAGCAGTTGTTAACACCAATCAGTTTTGTTTTTTCTTTATAAAAAATAAGAGTTGTATATACTAAAATTTGTTCTGTTATTCTGTTACATCTACTATTGTTCAGTCCCTCAGTTTTTAAATTAATTAGAATTAAAAGAAATCGTTTATTATCTTAAACATAGTAAGACAAAACAAAGTAAGACACTTACAACGTAACCTATTAAACACGAATGCTGCACATTTTCAAAGGAACAAAAAAGAAATCAAGAAATAATTTACGAGTTCGGGTTGCATGTCATTGAAATCTACTGTTGTTCTGTTTGATTAATTTAATTGCAACTGCTTCCTTGCCATGACAGATGTCTCCAACGTTACAAATGGCACAGGCCTACTTAAATTTACTTTACATTTAAGAAAAAAAGTGGCTGTGCCGTGGGACAGACACCAGAAGTGAGACTTTCAGTACAGAATGGCTAGTAAACTTATACAAACAATATCTAACAAACAATTCTTTCCAATGTAACAATATGATTTACGCAATACTTAGTTTAAAAGTAGAGTTATAAAAGTTTCTATAATAATTATATATTATATTACATACATGTAATAATATTTATGTTATATATTATATTATAATTAATTTACGCAGTATTATTATTCAGTGTTTTAGAAATTATAAAATAGCTAAATAATTAAATCAAATTTTAAATCATAAAAAACGTCCAACCAAGTGAAATATAAATATGAGATTGAACTCACGAATTAACTATAAATCGTACAGTGTAAACAGAGATACGAAGTTATTCAACATTTTAATATTTACACAAACATACTGATTTACAATACTATATACAGTATATTATAAGGAAAAAGAGGTGTCGCTCACTTTAACTTCCATTTATGAATTCGACAATTAGAAAGTTAGGTAAAGTTTATTTGATTAACAATGATTTATGTGACATGGAAAATAAAATAAATAAGTTCCAGGCAATATGTGGCACAATAAATTGAACATTAAATAACAAAACACGAAAAGACACGAGGATAAAATTTTATAAAACGATGGCTGTACCTGTACTTATGTATGGCAGTGAAAGTTGCATTAATACCAAAAAAGGAGACAGCAAAATACAGGCAGCAGAAATGAGATTTTTGAGACAGGTCAAAGGGTGCACAAGAAGAGATTTAGTAAGAAATGAAGACGTGCGAAATGAACTAAATGTATATGCAATAAATGAAAAAATAACTGAATATAAAGAAAGATGGAAACAACACGTAAATAGAATGGGAAATGAGAGAATACCCAAAAAAGTACTTAACTACAATCCAAGAGGGAAAAGTGATATAGGAAGACCACGAAAACGGTGGTCGTAAGTTTGTGAGGACGGAACAGCCAAATGCCTAATCCTTGTAGTGCAGAAGAAGAAGATGATGAATTATGTACAAGAAAAGATTTCAAAAGTATTCAGCTTGATCTCTGCGCATGTGAATACATTTGGTTTTATCATAAATAAAATTATTTGTAATATTTACTTTGTTCTTGTAATAGTATTTAAAAATCTGGAATATGCTCACATGCTTTAAGAAGTTCTCAGTTCAATAATACACAGATTGTTGTTGCATCACTAGTTTCTTCATATACCTATGAGTGCAGTCGTTTCAGATACGCGGTATCGTGTAGGTGTCGTAAAAATAATGTTAACACAATACTTGCTTCATACTTCCTCGGATTTTCTTTATGTTTTTAATATTTTTATTCATGTTTGTTAACGGCAAAAAAGTATAAAAAAGATTTACCGTTCTTTGATCTCAAGAAATGTTTTTTAATTATATCATAATGTATCCTTAAATTTTAGTGACCGTCAATCATTGAATGTTTTAGTGGATGGTTAGTGAGGATCGGTCAATAATACAAATTTTAGTTATTTTGCGTCGACGTTTCGACAATATTTATTGTCATCTTCAGGACTTGTGTACGAAATACAATATTTAATTGTTTCGTTATGTTTGATATTTCTATTGTATTTCATACACAGGTCCTGAAGATGACAACAAATATTGTCGAAACGTCGACGCAAAATAACTAAAATTTTTATTATTGACCGATCCTCACTAACCATCCACTAAAATATTTATATCATAATGGTTACATGAGGAATGGATGGTAAAATGAATAAATTTTGGATTATTACGTTTGGTATTTAAACGGTGTTAATACGTCGTCACAATATTATTGAGCAATTTTATTGGCGTAGGCTGATAAGTCGCGTAACGTTATTGCTATTGAATAAAAAAATGTTTACTTATTTATCTTTGTTTAATTTCTTCCAAATCTATCCTCTGTTTATCCTATTATCAAATATTGCATCTTTTATCCTTGAAAAGTCGACAACTTGAAAGGATGAGAATAAAATAATCTGATTAATAGTAAAACGATTGGGAAATGATAAATTTGAGAAAAGCGATAGAAAAATTGATACGCAGCTATTAAAATGAGAGGATATGTCGATCAACAATTCTCTTTCTCTGTTAAACCGGGTTGTCGAAATGTTTAAACCTTGTTTAGTGTATTTACTGTATGCATATTTTCTGATTTCATAGTGCACAACTATGATGTACGCAATTTTTCAACTACTATTTTAAAATAATTTAAATAACAATTTGGTTTATAAATCCCATACTCTTCTTAGTAATAAACGTGTAACTATCTCACATAAATTACAAAAAAATCGTGTTATTATAAAGCATAATTACCAAATTTGCAGAAAAAAAAACAAATTTCTCACGAACTTTAAAAATACGCAAAAATTCCTGGTAACAGATATTGGTCGAATAGAGAGGGTTCGAAAATTTAAGTATCTAGGAGAAATAATTCAAGAGAATGGCTTAGAAAAATCTGCTATAGAAGAAAGGATTCATAAGATAGAAAGGGTATATGGGTATAACTAACGATATTTACAATAAAATTTCATATCTAAAAATGCGAAAATAAGGCATTACAGGTACAGTAGTGAAGCCAGAATGCCTATATGCAAGTGAATGACTAGCATTGAGTTATAATTTAGACGAATTATTAGAAAAATATTAGGCCCACGAAAAACTTCTGAAGGTTGAAAATTAAGAAGTAATGATGAAATATATTAAAGTATAGAAAATATAACAGACACAATGAGAAAAAGAAGACTATTATTTTTTGGACATTTATCCTACTACAATGGACGACAATAGCCTGACAAAGCAAATTTTCAAATTATCTGTGGGGGAAGAAGCCAACATCAAGTTGCATTAAAGTAGTCCAAAAGGATTAAGGTAAAAACAATACACACGCAGAAGAAGCAATTGAAAGAGAAGTTTTTCGGGCAACAGTGTTAAAAATGGAAGGAGTCCAGGGTAGGAGAGAGAAAAACGCAGTTTTAAAGTGGACAAAAGACAGGAAGAAGAGACACAGTGAAAATATGAAAGAATATAGGGGAAAAGAAAAGAATAAGAGTAAAAAATTGAAATTGGCATGTGTCGATACAAAAAAAAAAGTATAATTACAGTTTGTTTGAATTTCAGAGCTCATTCTGTTGTACTTAATTACAGTCTATTTTCATGTAAAGTCACATACACTGTAAAGGAAGATAGAGAGGTCTTTGCAACATTTCCTCTTCTGCCAAATGGTGATATTTGACTCAGACAGTGAACAGCAAACGCGCTGTTCTCTGTTATCTGAAATGTTATTATCTTGGAACCTCACAATGCAAACAGTGCAATGTTGTGAAATCTGTATAATGGAAATTGCAATCTACGTGCGGACGTAATTCATACGGTCGCATAATGTAATTGAATGCACATTACAAAACTCATTAGGTAAGTAGATTACTGTCCGGTTTCAAACTCTGCACCCTGTGTGTTTGTACAGTACGATAATAGGCTACAACGATGCAAGCCAGCCAACCGCTTCATCGACACAGAACAATTTTTCTGCTTCATTGGTTTTGAACAATGTTTACCTATCCGATCCAAATACAGCAAAACAGTGCTGAGCGATTTTTACAGTTACCGAGTTGTGTAGCATACAACAGCCTTTCAACGAGAAGACGATAATTAAATTGGTGTTTTAAGTAAAATTATTAAGACTTTTGCACCCATTTGCCTGCCATTCGGTAGTCAAACTGAAATTCATTATAACCTTGCAGTAAATTCTATTTGACACACATTGCACAAAAAATGACACAAATTAGAACTACGTTAAAACTTCTGTTAAGTTACTGCTATGTTGAAACTTCCCTTCCGATAGTCTCCAAGTGCCTGTAAAGCAGTATTAGAATTATGATTTGTTTCCAAGATTTGTTTCCCATCAAATAAACAAATATTCAATATTTACTACCCAATATAAAATAAATTACTAACTTGGTTTGTTATAAACGTAAGTTCAGTTGGCAAGTGAGCAATAAAAATTTGAAAACCGGTAGCCAAGAGATGAGATGGAAGATTTCGTACTAAAAGTACTTGAATCTAAGTTTCTTTTCGTGTTTTTCTTAAAGTCTAATCTAATGTTTCACTTAATGCAAAGCTATGAATTAAAGTTGATTTAATTAAAAGTACCTTTATGCGACTCCTTGAAAAGTCTTATTACCACGTGTAAGAGTTTAATATTAAATATCTTCTAAGTAACGGCAAAAATATTTATAGCTTTTGACACAACATCCTCTTGTGATGAATCACTGGAAACTCTATAATCGTCTTGTAAACTTACATACATCTAAATGGATTTCACGTATGTAAACTTATGACAACTTACTCCAATACCGTCTTTAAGTGGAGCGGGAAGGGCCTATCCCACCATGTTGAATTAGCCATGTTTACGTAAACTTTCCTTAAAAACCTGTAAAGCTATATATATATAGCAAATTTTTTGCCTTATACATAACTCCTATTTAAGAGTGGTAGTAGAATTATTAAGTTTAACCAAAAAAGAGAGCAATGACAATTATTTATTTCAAACAATAAAAGATTTCCATGTTTTATAAAATAAATAATTTTGTATTACTAGACTAAAGCTTAGTACAGTAATAATTCTGCAACCAGATGTATACAATATACGAAGGAATATGTGCAAAAAATGGCAAGTTCTTTTCTTTTTGTTAATAATTCCTGAAAAATATATACTTTTATCGATAAAATGTCTATTTTCGAGAAATTACCTTTAAATTTTGACTCACGTTTGACATTGAGATTTATCTTTAAAACAGCCCATACTCCACAGTTTGGATCATCAGTCTGTAAATCCTTGTAATCAAGTAGTCTTTTCTTGCTTCTTTTAGCTTTCCAAGCTTCTTTTGTCACACTTTCTGCAGCTTTTTCTGCTTTTTTTTAATCCTACGATAAATGGATCCTGAAGACTATTCACTAATTTCTTACTAATTTTCAGTCATCATTTTTTATAAAAAGCTAGCTTACTACTAAAACCATTATTTAAATTTAAAACAGCACCATACACACCTAGTTTCAGCGTACGTAGGTTTACAAATACAATTTTAGGTACTTTCAACCACACAACACTGTTGAAGACATCATTAGGGTTCTGTGTATGACCATGAATGCATTTTTTAAGAAGCTCTGGGTTTGCAAAATCTTGATATATCTTCTTTACAGCTTTTATAACATCTACTGGCAAACTGTTTTCATGGTGATATGTTTGCTTCAAGGCTTGAGCTGCATTGTATTTGCACCATGAATACAATGCCCTTTAGGGCATTACCCGCAGACAAGCCTATTCGAAGTTCTCTTAACGTTCAGACCTCTGACATAGGTTCACTGTTTAATTTTTTTTAATGCTTTATACACCATAGATATAAATAATAATAACATATTCTGAAAGATGACTCATCATAAAACAAAATTCATACAAAAACAAATTTTTTAATATTTTTAGCCTTTTTGCTCTCTTTAAAAACATATAAAATGAAGAAGCAAGTAAAAGGGTAAGTTAAAAATTTTAAAAGCCGGGAGATAGGAGTGGATAGTAAAAGCTTACTAATTATTTCATTCCATTAACTTTACCACTCGTATTAAAATAATTAAGAAAATTTGTTTTGTAAAATGCGAAAGTCAGTAAAAACTTCTGGCGCCCTCTTCAATTTTACAGAGTCAAAGCAGCGGATATTAATCTAACCCTCTGTGACGTCTAAGTTATTACAAAATTTATTTCTATTCCCATTCATAAAATTTTCAGCAACTGACGGGTGGTTTGATTCCTCTGCTTCTCTATCCGCAAACTCGGTGCGATGTTTAATTCACAGTACGCTACAATAACGTATAATTCATAATGCAGATGTTTTTCTCCGATTGGTGACGTTATACGAGTCAAAAATTGACGTGTCCTCCATTCTAAACGATTTATAAAGGTGCATATTCAACAACTATTTTCAAGCCTATTGATTAACTATAAACAAACATGAGTTCTATTTACAAAGTTCTTTCTTTATTTTCTACAAAGTGCAAAATAATAGAAAACCAATTTAATATAATGGTTTAGTACTAAATTAAACGGTGGATTGATCTCAAAAGTACGTATTTTACAGTCAAAAAAAGGATTTTAAGGCCAATCACTTTAATAGCACTTTATTTTCTACACCATGAACAATGAGCACTGTTTAAAACAAGCACATCACCAACCTGAAAAGTAAACAAAATGCCTTATTTTTACATAAAATCATTCTTAGAATAAAAAGCTGACAGAAAAAGCCTAATCTGTCAAACAGGTAATCAAAAAGTTACAAAAGTTATAATTCTGACAGATCTACGTAGCATTTAATAATCAGATTAATCAGATGTAAAATGTGATCGTCAAGTGAAGTGCAAATTTGAATTCGCAACTGACAGTTTAAAAATTGCATACGATCAGATGTTCATGAAATAACAGATAATGAATCTCTTAGTCGATTTTTGATGTCCTTATTTACATGTCCGAGATGTGAATGTTTTCTTTTTTTTTAATTCTGAGATGTATAATTGCATGGCTGAATTACCAGGCCAGTCACCGTTGGAAATGCCTAAAACTTCTAATCCACGTCATAAAAAAATTATTTTAAGAAGAATAGTTTTTACGTGGCAACAACAAGCGCCTTTACGAACTGAAAATGCGCAGATTAATAATAACCAACAAAGTGTAGCACTTCCCGCTGCTAGGCCCCGGAAGTGCCCCGCATACACATAAAAAACCATAACATAATATCTAAATCCATCAAAATGCTTAAGACACTTTTTATGTGTTGTAACTTATTTCTCAAGTGTTTCTATAATTAACATAATTCTATAAAGGGAGGAGGTGCAAGTAAAAGAAATTGTTGAATGCGTCAATCTGTGAGTAGAGCTGGATGCGACCCGTTTATTTCAAAAACATTACGAGCCTCTAAATTTATCTAATTATGTGCCAGTCAGCAACGGTCAGTACTGAGCCAATTTATTTTTGAAAAACTGAGTATAGAAAATGTTAAATGCTAAGTATGGGGCTGTCGCATAAATCAATGCTAGTTTACAAAATGGTGTTCAGCGTACACGCTGTGATCTGCTTATAAATTTCTGGCACTGTTATCTATCACAAAAGTTTATAAAATTGTTTCTGACACTTATGATGAGTAACTAGTTTGTCTCGCTTTTGCTTCGTGATTATGCAGCAACTGCCACTGTAAGTTATTAAAGGTAAAAATATTACTTGGCAATCCAGATAAGTCCTTTTGCAACCTGCTGTATCTGGTTGCTACGGCTGCGTGTTCCTAAGTACCTGCTTTGAACCACTGCTATGTCTGTGCTGGAAGATCGTGTAAAAACTGTACGAAGTTCGTGTTCTCGTGTCTTCGGTCCGGAACGTTGAACCAAGTTTTGAACTGAAAGTTTTCACATCTTTTAGTACACTTTTATACCCACATCGTTCGATTAACACGCACACATGCATTCATACAGTGCGTAGTTACAATTTACAGTATTACAAAATTGCATTACAAGGTTACGACTTCAAATTACATATATAACGGGTACTGACACTGAACTTTACATATCTTAGGTCTTTTCATCAAGTTGACTGACTGAAATTTAGTTTTAGGCGAGGCTGACTATTACAGACAAGATACGTCTTGGTTGGTTATGGATAACAATCTTTTTTCATCTATTACAAGTTTTCTTCTTTTCGTTACAAACGTAATATACAAAATTATTAGCCACTAGCATTGATTTACAATAGCTCAAAAACAATCATAGTCACCTTGGTTATTGAGGCTCCCAAACTTGACGAAAGTCCGGCGACGGGCCGCTCTGCTCACACCGTTTGATGGGAGACTGACGAGATTTAACAAAGCAAACGATAGGGTTAGTAAAAGGGAGGGCGTGACGTCAGGGCGTCGGGCAAGGTACAATTCGCGGATTGTTGCATTCGGCAGAAGACGAATGATTGCAACAGAAGTCTTCATGTAGTTTTTAGAGCGATAAGTTGTACTATGACAAGCTTTTTGTATTTTGCATATAAAAACAAAACTCAAGCACATACGTATTTTAATATTCAATTACTCACAGTTGTTAATAGCGTGTACGTGCAAAAATACGTTTTCCATTACCGCTGCCATTTTTATTACCGTTGACGGCTTTATGCAACTGCCTGTGTACCGATTTATGTCGTTCCTCGTAACAGAGTCAGTTCTGTAGCTCCGTTCTGTATGTGACGTGTTATATTTTGACTCGTTACTTTTGACAGCTGCGGACGAATGACCTGTATTACCTGGCGGCTGCTGAATACGCAGTAAATCTGACGCATACGGCTGTATCTGTTTGTGTATATTAAAACTTTTATAGATAACCACGTGAACGCGCGCGTGTATGTGTACTATTGCAACACTACAATTTATGTCTGATATATTGGAAGAGTACTCCACGTAACTGTCGATTAACCTACCAGCTAGGTCGTGGGATTTCCGTTTCCGTTACGTGAAGTCCCTTTTATTTAACAATAAATTTTATGTGAGAAAAGAAGTGAAAAATTTTGTATCGTGGAATAAATGTTAATAAACATTTATTTACAAAAAAAGTTCTTTAAAAATTAAAAAGAAACCCGTATTAAAGTCTCCTTTTAAGAGGAGCTGTTTTACGCGTATGTTTTACACGTAAATTTTATATGAATTAAATATTTATAATAAAAATATTATAGTCTATAATATTATAATTATAGTTTATATTTATAATAAAAAATACAAGTTTATTTGTAGTATTTTAATAAAAAGAATATTTACTTTATTTTAATCAACATTAATTATTGTCCACCCATTTTAACGAACTAGAATAATTACTTGAAAACAGATGTTAAAAGTACATGCTTAAATTTTATTAATTATTTAATTTTTTGTAATTACACTAAGTACAAGTTTTATTTATACTTTTCTTTATACCATGATTATACTTGTTTACTGTCTTTGATTATAAATATAATTGTTAATTTTTTACCTGGTTTTCACTGTTGAGTTACCGTGGCGTGATTGTGTTGCGTTTTCTTCCTTGATGATGAATATGATTATGATGTTCCCAATGCCGGTGTCTGTTGTCGGTTGTCCGTTCAACATAGTGTCCCCCGTTTTATAATGATTGGCATCTGTTCTATGTCGCTTAGCAATCGGACACAGTGTCCCCGTGAGTAACTTCTTAACGTTTGTTTTTTCCTACGGGGTTATATACTGATGGCACGCCAACATGTTGAAGATTGCTTACCTAGCCATCACAAACCTGTCAGATTTTGTTCAGCGCGTCGGTTTTCACACTTCACTTTTTTCGTATTTTCGCACTCATAATTGGTTCATGTGAAAACTAATATTTTTGTCTTTATTTATATATTAATTAGTTGCTCGTCACTTATTAATTAACCTAGTGATTAATTAATTTGTTTACATTTCAATTATACTTTTACCTTTTACCTTCAAATTGTATCTACACGTGCGTCATTTTGCACGTCTTAAAATGAAATCGTCCACTTTGCTGTAAGTATAGTCAGTGTGCGAATTTTTATCAAATAAACATGTTTAATTATTTCCATTCTCTCCTTGTCTTAGCTGGAGCTCAGTACCCCAAGTTCACAAGTTAAGTACACTGTACAGAAAGACACAATTTTCTCTCCCTTGATCAGGTGATGCGACACACACACACACATACATGTATGCGTCTTTTATTTTTTAGGTAAATCTAGACTGTTCCTTTACGAGTTATATATATTAAATATGTTGTATAATAACAATTACTTCTGCAAGTACATTCTGTTAAATTATTATCGTTGTAACGTCACCTGACGCACAGAATAGAACTTCGTTTTGCTGAATAGATCTTTATATTCAAAGGTTTCTTTATAAATTAAAGAATATTCGTTTTTAGTTCGATTTAAATTTTAAATTGTGTTAATGTTTGTTTACGTAGACAGTTGTTGTATTAAATATTTAATATTTTTGATTTATTAATATTAATAACTGTGTATTTTTAAACATGTGTGTGTGTGCGCTGTGTATAGGCGTCGCATAGAATAAGTAGTCGAGATATATGCAATTGGAATGAAGTGGATTTATTAACGACGCTATCCACAGTATCCATGCAATCAAGCAATCAGGATCTGATAGGTTTCCATGTTGGCAGATTAATTACCACGTACACTACTCTTCTACAAAGTGTTCTCTGCTTCCACTATTAAAGGTTCTGTCGCGCTTCTCACCCATTTCGGTCCGACAGTCTCACTTATCGTTTACATTGTACAGTGGAAACAAAATAAACAGACCCAATGAAGCCATTAGTTACCAACCATAATTAAACACAAATAACAATTTGAAATCAACAAAGGTACTTTCACAATATAATTCAAGTTAAATTTTCCGTACGTAATAATAACGTCACCTTGTTACAGTGCCGCGCTAATTAAACAATTAACATTTTCTATTTATCCGCAACAATCACTTGATTGGCACTGAATAAATTGCCAACTGTAACTGACTTCTATGCCGGACGCTGATGCTTATGATGGGTTCCCCATAGGTTTCAGAGTAAATTTCCATACTCCTGGCGGCGTGCCAACATACTTTACGTAGTTACAAGAGCTCGAACAGTCTGGAGGCTACGTTAGTGCACGATAGGCTATCACACAGATCCTGCATACGATGGGATAATCGAGAAAATGTGTACCTACGTTTTTCTAAAAATTTAGGAAGCCTTACGTAATACCGTAGGAATATATTTTTTATGAACAAAATGTAGGACAGAAAACAACAATGAACGGAGCACATTTACAGAATGGAATATTGGAGTTTAGTCAGGATTTCAGTGGACTACAAAAAATTAGAAAGATCTGCGGGAAGGCCCTTGCAGAAACGGTTGCAGCGAAGACGGAACAGGCTGGTAGCCCGTAATGTGAAATTATAGTGATAACGTTGTTCGATTTTAAAGATTTTTCTACCAAAGTCTTTTGTGTTTCCAGTTCTGTTTCCTACCCTCATAGAAGGAAAAGAATAGTGTATTCGCAATTCTTGTATGTGGACAACTTCATAGTATTGTGTAGTATATAGTCACGTGTTAATTCAATATGTAGTCTGTAGTTAACTGTAAGTTTCTAGTCATTGTAACTAGTGTCTGAAGTGACAAACGTTTCTGTCTAGCGAGTTATACAGTAATTTAAAGTGTAGATGTTTAATTAAATAATAAAATATTAATTCACATGAGTAAATGAGACTTTGAATTTCAGCTACGAACGGTATCGAACGAGAGTGTTTTTTACATTGACCTGTGCTAAGCCTTTGATTGCACTTGATTTCGTTTGGATAATCATAATACTATTGCCAAGATTTAGTGAACTGGCACAGGCAAAACCAACTTCACTGCATAAAAGTAAACAATAGTGAAAGAATAGAGTCACACACACACACACACACAAAGGGAAAAACCAAATGTATGTGCATTCAAACACTTAATCGAATCTGTGGGTAAGAGATTTGTCCACCGCTAATTCAGAAACATTTCTAAGCAGTGTTCGTCTGTTATTTTCTCCTTGTGGGATAGCTTAATTGCATTCTTAACACAGGTTTATTAATACCTAAAAACTAAAACATTTAAAATCATTCTTGTAACAAAACAAATTTCCTCCTATCTGGCAGCAATCCCGAAATCTCTCGTATTACAATACTGACATAATGCTGACTCGGCGTGTAGTTTGAAACTACGATTCACATCGATTTTTAAATCGCAACATTTAAAAGTGACATCTGATAAAAGTTACGTTACCTTTGAGATACAGTCAGGAAAACAAGAGTGTCGGGCTAAAACGAAACGGGCGCTAAATAATATTATGAATATAGAGGTAGTGTCATTTATAGAGGTAGTAAAACCAAAGCCGAGAAGTGAGACACGAAGAGTGAGGGGAAAACAGACAGGACGGCAGCAGACATAGTAGAAGAAATTCATTGATAAGACCAGTGAAGTAACGAAAGCGACCAAAGCACAGATGTGTGTTACGGTTACTCTAAGCGGACTGCACCACGATGTTCAATATATGGAAAAATATTTTAGTAAATTTAAATCCAGCGCTTGCAGCTGCTCTTCTATACATTCTCAAAAATATATGAGCATGTGTGTTTGTGTGTGTGTGTGTGTGTGTGTGTGTGTGTGCGTGCGCGCGCGCGTGTGAATCGTCGTATATTTTGGTCGCACGTATACGTCGTGCTGCCGTGTTATGAAAACCAATATATCGCGCACTACTGCTGAATTGAATAAAGTTCGTTATTTGCTACGGAGGACCCCCAGCGGTTAATAAACATCCCTTCGCTGCGGGATGAAACGTAATATAACACTGTGGTCACACACACACACACACACACACACACACACACACACACACACACACACACACACACACAGAGTAATGATAATAATAACAGAGTATAGCTGGCGATGCGGTGTGGCTTCGTGAAATATAGCAGCAGTAACACAGCGAAATGGAAAGCTGTAACAAGACAGACGGTGCGAGGGGGTGATCTCAACACGCCGTCTGTTACACTATGTCGATGTATGCATAACGTATGGAACTATTTATACCTGTACACTGGAGTTATACCAACCAGAATACGGTGCCTACTGCTTTAGAAACGACACCGTCGCTCTTTGATTACTTTCCGCGTTTAATTCAGTCGCCCCTCCCTCTGGAAACCTCACAAAATAGCATTATCTATAAAAACTTCTTTATATGTCTGTTTAAAAACTGTATTAAACCGTAAATATAATTTAGTTTTACAACTAAACGTACAGACAGCCCGAATAAGCTTGAAATCAATAGGGATAAAACTTCAACTCCTTCTTTTTCTTGGATTTCGTTGTCCATGACGTGTCCGTTACTTAACTAAATATCACTATAATATTGACGCCTCGGAACACAAAGTTTTTTATAAGTAAAAACGTAAAGTTTTACCTTACAGCCTAAACCGGCTTTCACCTATAGAAGGCTTCATCAGAGGCTGTCGTTAGTAGCGCTGCTCTTCTTGTTGTTGGCGACGAGAAAGTGTTTCGAAAGATTGAAGCTGTGTGTGTGTGGTGAGATGTGTTCGAATAATGCGTGCGATTTGAATTGTGTCTGTTCGTTTAGGATGTCGTTTTTATTTGTTTTTGTGTGTTTGTATATTTCTAATTGTTCTAGAGTGTCTAGTTTTCGGCCTTTTGTGTGTACGTGTAGTATGTTCATGTTATTGTCGATGTTTTTATATGTGTGGTTTGATTCAATGAGGTGGTTTGCGAAGGTAGATTCTGTAGTGGTGTGGAGTGCTTTTGTGTGTTCAATGTATCTCTGTTTGAAGCTACGTTAGAAGTTCCTTCTTTTTCTTCTTCTACTTTTTCTTGTTCACCTTCTTTGTATATGTGTTTATATGTGTGGTTTCCTTCAATGAGGTGGTTTGCGAAGGTAGATTCTGTAGTGGTGTGGAGTGCTTTTGTGTGTTCAATGTATCTCTGTTTGAAGCTACGTTAGAAGTTCCTTCTTTTTCTTCTTCTACTTTTTCTTGTTCACCTTCTTTGTTTTAGCCACGTTCGCCATAATTGAAATATATTTAATTTTGTAGTTTCAATTCTTTTCTATTTTGTGGTTCTGTATGTTTTGCTGTCATGAAATTCGCCGTTTCGTCTGAACACTTTTTCTTCCTCAGTGTTCACAGTTCCTTTTCCAGCTTCCGAAGGGAAGTACATCATAGACACAGAGGCAAGCAATACTGGTCTAGGAGCAGTGTTGTCTCAAGTGTGTTGTGCTCGCAACTTCTCTGGTTCACAACTTGTCGATTCCATCGATTACCTTGTCATCTGATGCCGCGAATTGAAAACGTTTTATTTCAGTTTTGCTAGCTGTTCTCTTTCACCCTACGTCTGATTCAAATCTCCTGACTTCTTGTCCTATTAATTATTTAATTAAAAAATTTCCCTATCATGTGTTACATCTATTTCAATTAAGAGAACAGTAAATGGATTAATTAAATTACAAGCTTTTAGTTTAACACGTGATGGAAACGTCTTAGGATACGCGGTAATAACCATTTTCTTAGTGTTAAGGTAAATAAAATGCCGTTCATATAGGCTATATTAGACGAGTTATTTTGAGCAGTTCAATTTCCAGCGTTTTTATACAATATCTACAACATTGAAAGCACATCAAATTATTTTTTATAGTCTTCTAGAAAATGAAGCAAAAATAGTAATCAATATAATGTCTATAAAAATAATAGGCGACATTTTAGAAGCCGAACATCACTGTTAACTGGAAGTCATAAAAAAAAACTATCTGTTAACAAAAGTTAACAACACAGCGTAATATTGAAAAGCGGATACTGTGATGTACCGACTTATACTATTACTATCACAAGTTTGTACATTCATCAGAAATTAACGAAAAATCAGTTCCAATGTGAGTTACACCACAACGTAACGCCTTTCCTAGCGTTTCCTAGTTTTGTACTATATCTAATAATTTTGTTGGATATTTTTAATCATTTTAGTGTGGTTATAATGACAAAATACCCGTTTTTCACCGTTCCTATAGAAATTTAAAATTTTATCAAATAAAAAACTACGGTTCTATCATTAAACCGCTAGCAGAAATGTTTTTATCGTTTCTATGCGACAATTTTCTCTGATTAAAGGTAACGGAAGAAAGTCAAATTTGATGTCTTCAAAATTGTTTTTATCTCTCTTCTTATACCAAACTGTTTAAAGTTGTTGTAAAGAGCGTACATGGTCCTATGGTTTCTATATCCACCTTTAATTTTTAACGAAATGTTACGCGTTGAGATGTAAAAACTCCTCAGAATTACGTAGCCTAAGTATACGTTGAGAAGCATATACGAGGTGTGCTCTAAAAAAGACCAAACTTTTTGAACAACATACCAACCCGCAGAAACAACGCGCTGTGAAACTGAGCGCGGCTAGCGACAGTTTTTGACAAGAAACTGTCATTTATTCTGTTGCACTATAAGCATTAGTCTTTGAGCTATATCAGATTGCGTGAGGACGGACGTGCGCACGCTGTCCGTCGAGTTAGTGACAAACCGAAGAAAGACATCGAAGAACAACGTATGTGTATGAAACTGAAGCAAAACTAAGTTAAAACTTAACAGAGACACTCTAGTTGTTCAACTAAGTATACGGGAGGCCTGCATGAGCAGAACGTTTATTTTAAGCGTTTTAAAAATGGCAAAAACATTGGTCGACCAGATCAATGCTATGTCGAAGATAATGACTAGAGAGCTCGTGATGTAGTAAATGTAAATCGTTGTTTAACTGCCGATACTTCCTGAAAGATCATCAAGACTATAAGGTCATAAAACTGAATTTTGATAGAAAAACGTGAACGCATTGTATCGCTAAAAAATTTGTATGACCCGTTCTGAAACCGATCAGCAACTTCTGACAAGTGCAAGCGATAATAACAAATTTAGATTGCAATCAAAATTTATCTGTAAAGGTTTTACGTAGTTCCGTAGTAAAATTCTATACACACACGTTGTGTTGAATTCTTAATTCTCACTTCGTTATAAATCAGACGGAGGATGTGTGCACCCGTGCCCACTACAGCGTGTCAAGTTCAAAGACTAATGCTTATAGGGGAACAAAATAAATGGCAGGTTATTGTCAAAAACTGTCTCTAGCAGCACTTAGTTGTGCAGCTCGCTCTATGCGTAGGTTAACTGACTACACAAGTAATTCAGCCTTTTTTTTTAACATACCTCGTAAATAGAGTTCATCAGAACATTCTACTTAATCACTGGTTAAATTTTACAGTCACTTTCATTCGACAGATTTCACAATTAAGATTTTCCAACAAAGGCGGCAACTGTATTCGTTGGTTCTATTAAGAAATAAATGGTGAAATAATTCTACAATATTTTTTAACTTATATGTTAAACTAGCAAAGGCAAACATATGAATGCTAGTCTACTTACATTTTAATTTATCTACGTTTAATTTTAGTGGATACCTAAATACGAGTATTCAAATTTTTGTAACGGATAGTAAGGAAACATTGCTCTCTGTTTTTTCTCGTATGGACGCCAAACAAAATAACTAAAGTCCGTTCAACTAAAGAAGATCGCTGACTTTCAAAGCCTGCCATTTCCACAAAAGTAGAGCCAAAATTAAAGAAACACATAGTTATAATCGTCAATCGCTTTTCTTGAAGTGGTTTATATTTCATAATTTTACAGCTAAGTGTTTTTTCACGGTAAAGCAATATTTAGAAAAAGTCACGGTTTTTTCATTGTTTTACCATAACTGCCAATTTTATGAATTTATTTCTTAGTAGAAATAAGGTAGTAATGCCTTGGAAAAATTTTCATGTTCAAGGATTGTTGACCCACTCATTCTACACAACATGTAAACATTTCAAGTTCATATTTTTCTTTTTTTACTAGTTATTAATTTTTTTCTAAGATCATGTTTTCTCGTAATCTAGAAACGTTTAACAATCAAGTGTTATATCGTTTTGAAGCTTACAATCCCAACAGGTTGGTTAAATTATTGAAATTAGTTTAAGATGCTTTGCTGAATTTTAACTGTGAGATAAGTTTAGAGCGAAAGGTCAAGCGACGCGAACAGTAACAGGCGTGGCGTAGTAGACCACAGCGCAGTAGGTCGGCCTCATAGCGCCAGTTAGGTGTGCTGAATGCAGGGGCCTTCCGTAAGTAGGGAATTCGTTTGTAATCTGTTTGCGGTAAGCCTATATTAACCTAACAAACGAGGCTTTTCAGCCTCCCTGTCGGAAATATGAATAAACTGCCGACATTTTTTTTATGATGCGCTTTAAATATTTTTCCAAATTTAATTACCCGTGAAGTGCATTATGAATTATTAAAGAAAGTAGTGATTAACCAGATGTCTGTTCGTATGTTCTGCTGTCTGAATTATGTGTCCCAAAACATTGAAGTGATCAGAATTTATTTATTTTAAGACCTACGGCTACATAAAAATTTATATTTTTGTTAATGTCCTCAATAATATTTTAAATTATTGTTACGACTGTTTAACATTTTATATTTTATAACAATTAAAATTTCAACGTATTTTATGCGTTATAAAACAATTCAGGCAAAATAAAATTTCTTAAACATTAGAAAAATTGTATTACAATATTAATTACATAATTATATAGGCTACATACCACAACACAATGAAGGGTACTTAAGGTGATAGTTCCTGTAATAATCTCAGTGTCATAGGACTCACATGTTTATTCTGTATGCTCTGGAATGATCTGTGCTATTCACAGTTTATTGTGCGTCATATTATTATTCACATCGATGAGTCATCACTTAAACAGCGAAAGCTATAATGCCGCTAGTTGCTACATCGCACGGTAATATGATTTAACAACTTACGTCTGTGCCTTGTGGACTGCTGCAAATCGTTCGCATAATGTGTGACAATTCGGTTTCAGAAAGGTATGTAGTGATTTACATTTCCCGCGCCGCGCCGTTTCGTTCTACTGTGTAAACTCACCCTTACAATACGTGTTGTAATAAATGATTCATGATGTGACTTCCTTTGCGTTTACGAGCTACTACATTTGCTTGCTCTTCCCAGAAAAAAATAAAAATTGTTCACCACACTAGGTCCTAAATTCCCTTTTCAAAATCTCTCAATCATCTCTACGTTGTTATTCCAGTAGAATGGAACTTTGAGACTAATTTCTACACTAAAACGGTTACAACTCCCAAAACATGTAAATACACACACATACACAAGCTTAAACATATAGAAAAAACGAGTAAAAAGTGGAGAGCAAAGTGCGTGTGCTTTATGTGTGTGTTGCAACAATACAAATTTTGTGATTGGTGTACAAAGGTGAAGTTGAACACAAAGTGTACGCTTAATACAAAAAAAAAGTGGAAAAAATTATGTCTTTAGCAGAGCCATTAACGACATCAGATGATCAAAAATAACAGGTGACTATCAATGGATTTATTTAAAAGCAAAAGGCAATATTGAAAACAGACACTCATTGTATAATAAAGAACTTTTTTAAATAATAATCTGGAAATAGCTCATGTGTGTTTTAAATACAGTAATTGATACAACAACTTTTATGAAAAATAAAAATTGTGAAATTTTGTATGAAAACTTAATTAACTTTAAAATCGCTGAATATTTTAATAATTTTTTCGGCGCGTATTATTTCCATTAGGTTGAGTTTTATGTAAAAAATATTTCTATTCTCAGTATTTATAAAGTGTCATTATCATCCAATGTAAAATAAATGTTATTTCATTACGTATTAATATGACGTTCGTAACTGTTAATTATTTTCTTAGTATTTACATTATATTAATTATTTACATTATACGTAAATACATTACATATTAATTATTTACACGCATATATGGTGTAGAAGAACACTTACAAGAACGGATAAACATTTAAATATTTTTTTAGTTTTTCTAATAAAAAAATGATAACTCTTTTCAAATTTATAATAATTATTTCATTTTACGATACTCTTTCGTCTACACAACATTCATTTCTATGTGTGACGAATTGTTTGGATGTAACTCAAGTAATTTCGAATCTCACGACCCAGTTTCGTACGTGTTAGAACTGTATTAGAGATACGTTTTGTACACACACGCGCGCGCACGCACACGCATACACAGGACCTTAAGTTTGTAGCACTTCCCGCTGCTGGGCCCCGGAAGTATCCAGCATACACACAAATAACATAATATAATATCTAAATCCCTCAAAATACTTAAGACACTTTTTCTGTGTTGTAACTTATTTCTCAAGTGTTTCTATAATTAACCTAATTCTATAAAGGGAGGAGGTGCAAGTAAAAGAAATTGTTGAATGCGTCAATCTGTGAGTAGAGCTGAATGCGACCCGTTTATTTCAAAAACATTACGAGCCTCTAAAATTTACATAATTATGTGCCAGTCAGCAACGGTCAGTACTGAGCTAATTTTTTTTTGAAAAACTAACTATAGACAATGTTAAATGCTAAATATGGGGCTGTCGCATAAATCAATGCTAATTTACAAAATGGTGTTCAGCGTACACTCTGTGATCTACTTATAAATTTCTGACACTGTTATCTATCACAAAAGTTTATAAAATTGTTTCTGACACTTATGATGAGTAACTAGTTGTCTCGTTTTTGCTTCGTGATTATGCAGCAACTGCCACCGTAAGTTATTAAAGGTAAGAATATTACTTGGCAATCCAGATAAGTCCTTTTGCAACCTGCTGTGTCTGGTCGCTACGGCTGCGTGTTCCTCAGTACCTGCTTTGAGCCACTGCTATGTCTGTGCTGGAAGATCGTGTAAAAACTGTACGAAGTTCGTGTTCTCGTGTCTTCGGTCTGGAACGTCGAACCAAGTTTTGAACTGAAAGTTTTCACATCTTTTAGTACACTTTATACCCACATCGTTCGATTAACACGCACACACGCATTCATACAGTGTGTAGTTACAAATTACAATATTACAAAATTGCATTATAAGGTTTCGACTTCAAATTACATACATAACGAGTACTGACACTGAACTTTACATATCTTAGGTCTTTTCATCAAGTTGGCTGACTGAAATTTAATTTTAGGCGAGGTTGACTATTACAGACAAGATACGTCTTGGTTGGTTATGGATAACAATCTTTTTACATCTATTACAAGTTTTCTTCTTTTCGTTACAAACGTAATGTACAAAATTATTAGCCACTAGCATTGATTTACAATAGCTCAAAAACAATCATAGTCACCTTGGTTATTGAGGCTCCCAAACTTGACGAAAGTCCGGCGACGGGCCGCTCTGCTCACAGCGTTTGATGGGAGACTGACGAGATTTAACAAAGCAAACGATGGGGTTAGTAAAAGGGAGGGCGTGACGTCAGGGCGTCGGGCAAGGTACAATTCGCGGATTGTTGCATTCGACAGAAGACGAATAATTGCAACAAGTTCTTCATTTATACAAATCAACAGTTAAAAGTCCGACTTTGATTAACGTTAAAGTAAAAAAACAAAAACAAAAACAGTTGAAGAAGTAACTAAAGATAGTAAAAAAAAAAACAGTTGACCGGCATGGATTTATAGCCACAATGTATCACGACTTGATATAATACATAAGTACGTGAATGAAAGCGTGTCTGCAAATATCTTGGCGTCACGTTCGACTCCAATCTTACCTGGCGACAGAATCTCAAACTTATCACATGAACCTCAAACCCAGCCTGAAAACATATTTGCTCTCTCAGAATACTCAGCAGCAACTGCAAAACAACGCACTTCCCTCCAATCCATAGCCACCTCTATCAACAAAACTACCCGCAGCACCCGCACCCCTACCTTCGTCATAAACCGCCTTCTTACCATACGCCGATGGACCTCCTCCCAGAGCTCCTCGCCATCAAAGTGAAAAAACTAGAAATACTTAATTCCCATCTTCAAACATACTGCACCTTCCTGAGTATCCTTCCTGATCAATTAACATTTTAATTTTCCCTAACTGCTTATCTGGTCTTTAGCCCTCTTCCCTGTGTCCCCCGCCATACCTTGACGCCCCTCTGTCGCCTCCTTCCAGCTTTGGCGACCTGCGTTACTCGTCCCCAACGATCTATACTACTGGATCGCGCTTGTGTGGAGTGGAGGTGCGGAGCAAACGGTCTACCTGCTATCCCCACCATCTGGCTTTCCACTGCAACAAGTGTGCATACCGCATATCATAGTGTCACAATTACGCAACCATGCAATTACGTGTGTTTTGCTTCGACATACTACTTCTTGTTCTGTGATCTCACTAAAAATATATTTTCAGTAGACTGTTAAAATATTTAACCAACATGCCCGTCCATTGTGCAGCCTACAATTGTACGAAGAGACATCAGAAAAGCAGCGAAGAAAATGTATCTTTTAACTTTAGAAGAGGAAGATATTTCAGAGACTTGTAACTTTGAAAAGGTGCTTTATGACTTGATAGGGAATCAGAGTTCTCCATATTACAAAGATAATATTTTATTTTATATAAGTGGATTTATTGTAAGAAAAACTGACAGCAAAATCAAGTGTTTGGAATGCAGTAACGTACTGTTGGCCGACGTTTCAGATATTAGTGCGTACACTCACTTTACAAATTTTATTTCAAAGGGCAAACTGGTGAGGGTATCTCATGATGTTCTAAAACTGATTAAATACATGTATAATTTATATTTGTCTAATAACAACAAAGAAGTAAATACTTATAATTTATTAGCACAAACTTGTCGCAAGTTCACAGGTTCTGTGTTTAAAAATCATAAATTTTGTAGTGACTTTGCAGACAGTCATGAAATTAAACTCATTAAACAAATAGGTCAAATGTTTTTTAAAGTTATATGTCATGCTTCTGCCAAAGAAAAAACTTTGGCAGCAAATATTTCTAAATTAGGTGTTCGTCAAAAGTATAATAAGCTCGTTCTTTTTTGCAATATGTAACTGAGAAAGAAACATGTTAATCGCGTGTTTTTCTTATAAATGGAGTTTTCCGATAATTTAAGAATTCTTTATAATAAATGCTCAAAATAGAAGATATGAATATGACAGTTACCGGCATATGTAGGCCTATCATATGTGTCAGAAAAGCGAAATTAGAATCCCTATTGCACTGTCAGATAGATTACATACGCGGCGCACAATTTGAGAATTCACTTTATAAATATTACTACTACTACTACTACTCTCCAGCACTACAGCCCATGGTGAGCCTTGGCTTCCGCTACGACCCGTCTCCACTCATCTCTGTCCACTGCCTTCAGTCTCCAGTTCCTAATGCCCATCTTTCTTAGATCTTCTTCCACATCCTGCTGCCATCTTCTTCGAGGCCTTCCTCTTCTTCTTTTGCCCAGTATCGTTCCACTTAATATAGTTTTGGGCATCCTCGTAACATTCATACGGAATACGTGTCCCAGCCATCTAATTCTAGCTGATTTTATGTGCCTCACCAGGTCTTGTCCACCAATCAACTCATTTATTTCACCGTTATTTCGGATCCTATACATATTCCCTTCCTTCACCGGTCCAAATATCTGTCTCAAAATTCTTCTTTCAAAAATTCTTAGTGCACTTATATCCTTATTTACGAGAGTCCATGTCTCGGATGCATAAGTAACAACAGGTCTGATCAGTGTTTTATATAACATCAATTTGGTTCTTGGAGTTAGAAGCTTTGATTTCAGTAATGATTGGTTTGCATAGTAGGCTCTATTGCCGGTTATGATTCTATTTACTAAATTTATAAATATTAGTTTGTGCAAATAATTTTGTAGATAATCCAGCATCAGCGCATTTAGTTGTAAGTTTATTTAATTGTAAGTTGTAAATAATTAATTGTAAGTTGTTAAGAATGTAATATACAAAAATTATATACTGTAGTAACGTAATTACCAGTTACCGGCATATCATATGTATCACAAAAGCGAAATTAGAATCCCTATTCTATTGTTAAAAAGATCAGACAGATTACATACGCAACGCACAATTTGAGAATTCAGTTTATAAATATTAATTTGTGCAAATAATTTTATAGATTATCTAGCATAAGCCCATTTAGTTTTAAGTTTATTTGAGTTAATTGTAAGTTGTAAATAATTAATTGTAAGTTGTTAAGAATGTAATAGACAAAAATTATGTACTGTAGTAATGCATTTATAATGAAATGTCGAAATGCAAACATTATGATGGTCAATAACATGTACATAATAAAAATTAAAAACACATTTAAATTAATAATTAGGAATTGTTTCTGTTGTATTTTTCATCATCCCGTTGGTAAAATTTCTTATCCTTATTCCTTAAGAAATTTATTCTTTTAGTACTTTTCCTTTAATAAGGAAAGCGCAATGATAAAACAATTCAGTGTTGTCATGGGCTGCTCAAGTTCCAGCAGCGAGCGACGACAGCCAGGTGGTGGGGAGAGCTGAACGAGCAGGACCGTTTTGTTAACACGCACAGCGCGATCCACTAGAATAGATCGTAGATCGAATAGATCGAATAGATCTAGTATAGATCGTTGCTCGTCCCTGTCTTGGCTGCCCTCATGTTTAAACTTTACGGCACTTCCATCAGCCACTTCCATTACCTATTTAGCTACACACTACATCTACACATAAATACACAAACACGAACTACTCTACCTCCAAAGTTTCTCCATCTTCTTTGCTTCCGGGTTCTACTAGCGTCCGTCTTCTAACATCCTTCCATTCGGCTAAAGGGGGCTTGCCCCAAATCAATCTGAGTCTTATCTGGCTCAAACAGCAAAAAAAAAATATATATATATATATACACCCACACATATAGTTTAAGCTTTATAATTTTATTATTTAAACATTCAATTTAATAACATGCAAATGAGAAATAACCACACCTTTACGAATAGTCTACAAAATTTCACAATAATAAATGTGCGTATGGAACTAATGCCTTGGTACACAGTTTATAACATATAGTTAATATATTTAAACGTAATAATAATAACACATAACACTCAAAACACAAATTGAGATAAAAACGGAAGAAAGTAGTTTAATTAGAAACTTTGCGACTGCTTAAAATGAAGCAATGTTTCTTATAAATTCTTCGGACCATGAGTACTTAAACGTAATGACACAATTGTCGATCGTAAGGCCCCAATTTCATACCGGTAAATTAGATGACTCGTCTATCGGTAATTCCGAATTAGTCTATAATAAGACATAACAGGATTAGTAGGCATACACAGTCCACAACAATGAGTAAATGTGCCTGACAATCCGATGACACAAATTTGTTGATATCAGTGTTTGTTATATGTGTTAATCTATATATATATATATATATATATATATATATATTAATTTATATATTAATTTTGTTAAATGTTATATGTATATCTATGTGTGTGGGTCGGTAGTTGTTTGAGTAGAAAACACTACTCTATTCTGTGGTAAAAAAATTCAGATAAAAAGAAGATAGGCATAATTGTGAAGAATATACAACAGAGAAATCACTTTTACATCTACCGTAAGTAGAGTATATAGAAGACTTTTCCAAGACATAATAGAAGACGATTACAAAGGAAATGAATCCTAAGAAAACTTGGCTTCCTGGCAGGAAGGTCGTGTATCGACACCTCTTTTTGCCTCAAGCAAATGGAAAGGCAAGTATCAGTGAATAAACAAATCAATCTACCGTTTGTTGACTTCTTCATAATATCTTCTACAATGTGCTAATTATAAAATTAGAAGAAGTACTACATAGTACGTGCTTAAACCAGACTATTATTCAAACTACAAAAGAAAGCTAGAGGGACGCAGAAATAGACATTTAAACTGGACAAATATCTTCGATTGGCTTCGCCGTTACAAAAGATTTAAGACAAGGATGCTTTACATCTCCATTACTACTTTAAGTGTGGGCGTGCGTATGTGTGTGTGTGTGTGTGTGTGTGTGTATTGTAAGCGAAACTTTCAGTTACAATTCAAATAAACCTCAGAATATACAGAATAATTTCTGTGATCCGTGCGTCATGTGAAAATAAACATACTTGCAGTTGTATCTAATTGAAGATATTATATATAGGCGTATGTGTGTGTGTGTGTGTTGTACACATAGTAGTAGAGGGAAAATGAGGATTCAAACCCACAAAGGAATGCCGCCTTTCTTAAAAAACACTAAAAAACATGATCTCAGAGATGACGCCGCCACCGCTGGACCCGCAGCATCCCGATGGACCACAGCACCGCGAATAAATTTTTTTATTTTTTTTATTTTATTTTTTTATTTTTTTAATTAAATTGATTTGGTGGGATGATGTTCAATGGACCACCAGCATCCGTGAATATAATTTTTTTATTTTTTTAAGAAAGCTGATTTGCATATCAGTGGGTGGTGTTGGGTGGGAGGTTGTTTTTTTTTTTTTTTCATATCAGTGGGTGGGGGGTGGTTCCAACTCGAAGCATTATAGTGTATACTAAAATATATGATCAGGTGTACCAACCTTTGCATGAGTTCAAATTTGTTGTGTGTTATAATGTATATTAAATCTATATGATCAGGTGTACCAACCTCTGTAGTATTATTATAGTGTATAGATATTTTATATGAGCAGGGTTGTCAACATTTTCTGCGGTGGGGGGAGGGAAATGTGCGTGTATAGAGCAGATCTGCCAACATTTCTTTCTCTTCTGTGGTGGGAAATTCAAACTATATATGATCATAATTGTTACTCTCTCTCTCTCTCACACGGTGTGTATGTCTCTCTCTCTCTCTCTCTCTCTCTCGTTGTCAAACGTTATGCTCACCGACATTATAGTGTATATTAAAATATATGATTAGGTGTACCAACCTTTACATGAGTTCAAATTTGTCGCGTGTTATAATGTATATTAAATCTATATGATCAGATGTACCAACCTCTGTATTATTCGTCCTCTCTCTCTCCCTCTCTCTCTCTCTCTCTCTCTCTCTCACACGTTGTGTATGTCTCTCTCGTTGTCAAACGTTATGCTCAAACTGTGGTCAGTACCGAGCGCATGTATATGAAATTAGAAAGTTTATATTTATTCGACAAATATTAACGTCCTCTCTCTCTCTCTCTCTCTCTCTCTCTCTCTCACACTCTCACTTGTTTCAACTGTGTCAACAAATAGTAACGTCCTCTCTCTCTCTCTCTCTCTCTCTCTCTCTCTCACTCTCACACGTTTCAACTATGCAAGGTTTCATACCCTTTCTCCTGTCTCCCTCTCGTACATTGAGTAGTCGGTGTGATGAATAAATAATTTTAGCCCTCTCTCGTTGTCAAAACGTCGTCTTCATTTTCAATGTATTAAATAATTAATTAATAGTTTTATAATGCAGTCAGTGTGATTGATCCTTGTTAGAAATATATATATTTGGCGTCAATGAACTACTTACCTGTTATGTTGTTACAGATGACAAATCCATACGTTAACGGCTTAGCAATCTGGTACAATACTTCTGTTTTAAGGTTGCAGTTTACACACATAGGTTCAGTAGTGTATAGCGAAATAAATTAAAATTATACACACACATGAAAACGGCGGCTGAAATTCATACAAATCTTCTGATGTAACAGTTCACAAAAAATAAATTAATTGTACACATGTTCAGAGGTGTAGAGTGAAATAAAATAAAGTCATAATTTGTTTAAATGATTAAATATATTTTAACATTCACAATATAAAATTCACAATTAAATAAATACATTAGAAATTGATATTTTTCGAAAGTTTATATATAATTGTGTGTCGTACTTGTAGAAGAAGCAACCTGCAACATAACAATACAACAACAACATTAAAATCATGTTAAATATCACACACACAGATGCACACGCAACGCGCGCACATACAGACGCATACGCAACGTAATCACACACATACACACACACACACACACACACACATACGCACACGCATACGTAACGTAACCAAACACGCAACGCGCCCACACACAGACGCAAACGCAACGTACACACGTTTGGGTTACACCACACGTGCACGCACACACACACACAGACGTACACGCACACATACGCAACGCGCCCACACACAGACGCAAACACAACGTAATCATATACATACATACAACGTGTACACGTTTGGTTTGAATCATGTAGGACCAATAAACAGATAACAGATTTAAATATGCTATAGTCATTGTAAGACGTTACAATCATTGAAGTGTTTAATAAGTAAATTGTATGTATGTATATATCACTGAATAATAATAATATAATCGTTTGCTGCAACAGGTAAAGCAGTTACAAATAATTACATATAGGTTCAGAGGCGTATAGTGAAATAAATTAAAAATCCATTCATCAAAACTTTGTAAATTAGAATCTGCACTACATTCAAACATACGCACACACACAATGATAAAAAAATTGTTTATTAAAAGTAGTTTGTTACCTTAACGAGATACAATTTCCACATGCGCTGTCTGGTTCTTCATCCCTCGAAACACAAGATGTAGGTCGCTGGGATTTATATGACGGAGTTCTTCATCTGTAAAGACGTCAGCATACCTCTTAGGTAGATATACACGATAGCGGCGCTCACAATCTTCCAACGTTACAAGCACAGACTTCCCATATCGCGTGTCCACATGCAACATGTTAACGATCGGATACTGTTTGTCCACTGTTAATTCTGCACAACGTTTGTACTCAATAGCAGAAACTGCGTTGAATTTTGTGATAAACGACATTATTTATGAGAAGTGAAGACGTCTGTATCAAGCGAGGTGGAACCATACAATGTCAGAATATTCGCTACAAAGAAGACTAGTGAAAGTAATGGTGGTGATGTGGTCATCAGGAAAGTTCACTTTCATCGCCTGAAGCTTTGCATGTACATACACACAGGCAGAATTAGCGCTGTTACAAAATATATATATTAGGAAAGTCCACAGAAATAGTTATCGCCAGATCCGTTCTAAATAAGTTAATGTCTTTTCAAATAGTATTCTCTGCACTACAGTCAAACATACGCACACACAGTGATAAAAAAATTGTGTATTAAAAGTAGTTTGTTACCTTAACAAGTACTGTTATCCTACGCCGTTTTTCCTCATGCCGCGAAACACGAGATGTAGATCGCTGGGGTTTTATAAATTGTTTATTAAGTCTTTTAGAAATGGTCTTATACTTGAGCTTGGCCTGTTGACTATTGCTTTTAATTTTGTAATTTCTACAGGTGTTAACCGTTTCGGAGAAAAAAACCATTTATGGAGAAGATCCTCCTCCTCTTGTTTTGATATGGTATTTATTCTATGATCCATCCTTCTTGTTCCTATAATAATAACAGTACCTGCTTCATTATCATATACATTATGTGCTGTATATAAATATATACATAAGGCTTTCAACACACACATCATAAATCCGGAACAGGAAAGGTATTATAACAAATATTACGAAAACAAGTACGTATGGTCACGTACATAGATCAACGTTTAAACAAATTACGAACTAATATCGTTACAATAATAATAGTACATAAACTTACGTTTACTATCGTCCGAACTGAAGTATGGAGAGGCAATAACTATAGATATCACAGTAAGAATTTTTGTTGTTGTTTTTAACAGGTGGTGTTTTTGCATGTACATACATGCAGAATTATGACTGTTACATAATATATATTAGGAAAGTCGTCAGAAATAGTTATCGCCTGCAGGCATATACAAGTTTACTAACGAAATTAACAAATACTGAAAACAAAGGAACTGTTATACATATATATATACATAGTTTTTATTTAACCGCATGTATTATGTTAGTGTATCTTAAACCATGAACAACGCACGCAAGAATATTGCGCAAGAGCTACACAGAGCGGCGAGAAGGAATTTCGTTAGACGCGCAGTTGAACTGAAGGGTATGCACGATTTGTACCAAGCGGATCTTGTGGAAATGATACCATACGCTCGAGTGAACAAAGGGTACAAGTATATGATGACTGTAATCAATGCGTTTACCAAGTACGCGTACGCTGTACCATTGAAAACGAAGACCGGGAAAGAAGTGACGAACGCGTTGAAGCCTATACTAGCCGCTAACCGAATGAAGTATTTACAGACAGACAACGGGAAGGAGTATTACAACAGCACAGTACAAGCGTTGCTAAAAAAGTATAATGTGAAACATTACTCAACCTATAGTGAGAAAAAAGCTTCCATAGTGGAACGTTTTAATCGCACACTGAAGACCCACATGTATCGAGCTTTCAGCGAACAAGGACACTACCGCTGGTTGGATCTACTACCTACATTACTGAAATCGTACAACAATACAACACACAGAACCATTGGTATGAAACCTAGTGAAGTGAATGACGCCAACGAACATATAGTGTTGGAACGAATAAGGAAGAACACAGCGCCTAAAATCAGTCCAACGAAACCACCCAAATTTAAAGTCGGTGACCGTGTTCGTATAAGTAAGCACAAAATGACGTTCACCAAAGGTTATACGCCGAATTGGACTAACGAAATATTCACTGTGGATCAAGTACAATCCACGACCATCCCAGTCACTTATCTGCTAAAAGACCATCTAAACAAAGTGTTGAAAGGTGGTTTTTACGAGCACGAGATTAGTAAGTCCAAAGTCGGCGACGTATACCTAGTGGAAAAGGTGTTACAACGCAAAGGTGACAGAGTGCGTGTTCGTTGGCTTGGTTTCGATGGTAAACACGATGCATGGATACATAAGAAAGATCTAATATAAAAAAGGTGACAGCACGTAATGAAAACAGTATGCTTTCGGTATTCACAAAGATGAAGATTGTACAGCAAGCAAACAAATTACCAATAAAGGATATGGACTTTTTGGCTGGTGACGAAGACAGTGCTAAACGTAAACATGGCCCGCTATTACCGAACAGTATTCGCTGTATCGTTACAGGCCCAAGTTCCTGTGGGAAATCAAATGTGCTATTCAACCTACTGTTTGATGCCAACGGACTACGTTTCCGCAACGTATACGTGTTTTCAAAATCATTATTTCAACCAAAATACAGAATGCTAGAAACAGTGATGAAATCACTCGCTGATGAAGGTTTAGGTTATCATGCATACAGCGAGAACGAAGAAGTCCCGCTACCGAGTGAAATCACTGGTCTCGACTCTGTTATCGTATTCGATGACGTATCGTGTGAAAGACAAAACAATATTCGAAAGTATTTTGCTATGGGGAGACAGAGCGGTGTGGACACATTCTATCTATGCCAGACATATAGCCAGATACCGAAACAATTGGTACGTGACAACGCTAACTTGTTGATATTGTTCAAACAAGACGATCTAAATTTACGACATGCATACAATGATCACGTTAACATAGATATGAAATATGATGCTTTCAAAGACGTCTGCATGGAAGCGTGGAAGGATCGTTATGGATTTCTAGTCATAGACAAAGACTCGTCAATAAATGAAGGTAGATATAGAATCGGCTTTGATCGATTCATAATTGTTTCCGGCGAGGTATAAAAGTGGTTGCACTGTAGTAATGTCATCAGTCCTCTTGCTAACACAGATGGCGATGAATAAGGAGGAACGACTTGTGTATGATATAGATACGATAAGTGACAACATAAGGAAAAAATATCATGCATTACAACACGGTATCAGAGAAAGCGACGAGAAGTTTAGAAAAAATTACAAACCGATTCTGGAACCGTTAGAAGCTATTTCACGAAAGTTAAGTGGTGATATAATGGAGGAGGAGGAGGAGGAGGAGGAGGAGGAGAAGAAGCAGCAGATAAAACAAGAAGAGCCTACACAACACGTAATAACAGAAAACGAAGATGACATGGAGAGTCAACACATAATAACAGAAAACGAAAGTGACGTGCAGAGTCATAGCGCTTCTCATTTCAGTGACGAGGACGCATGGAACCCTAACACTTCACATTTCAGTGACGATTCATTAGCAAACAAATATGTGCGTTTGTGCGAATCGACGGACTGTAAACGGATTATAGATCGTATGTATGGTGTTCGATACGAAGGCGGTAAATTTATGATAGGCGATTCAAATGTAAAAATCGATGATAACGACAACTTTCATGTCAAAGGAAAAATTTACGAGGGTACGCCTGGTCTGTATGAACTTTTGTTTATGAAACTACCGAAAAAATACAATAAGGACGATATGAGGAAATATAAGTCCATACTACTAGCAACCAACGGACACAAACAAAAATATAAACACAATACACGAATAAACAGTAACAGTGGCGTCAAGTACCGACTAGTAATATCTAAATTGTTTGCATCGAGTGCACGAAAACGTACAGGCAGTGGGTATATGGAGATGAAACCGAACACTACAATCGATTACGTGCATTGGGATGATCCTAACGAGTTAGTTAATAGATTGAGACTGTTAATGGCTTCTCAAAATAGTGGACATACTGGTCATAGGAATGAAATCATGTCGATATTGGAGGAATTACGTGAAGCCGGCATTATCATATAAAAGCAGACGCACCGTTCTACAACCACCAGTTCTTCTTCATAAATATGAGTGTAGACAAGTTCGGTAGACACGACAGCGCTGTAAGAGTGCGAAAAGAAACTCATCGAAGTCTGCGTGAGGATATCGGTTTAGGAGTGACTAACGACGGTCACTTTGATGTAAAAAACAAAAAGATACGCAACTTGGGTGATCCTGAAGAGCTGCACGATATTGTTTCTTTACAGTACGTAAAGGACGCATGCTTACAGTACAAGAACGACGACGCTACCGTAGACGCAAAAGATCATCGAATAATAATGCTAAACGATCCGCTTAAATCAAGAGATGCAGCCACAAAACTATACGTAGACGAGAAGAGTTTGAAAAAAGATCGTGCAGGTAACGTAATCGTTAATGACTGCCGACTAACACGTGTGCAAGCGCCTGTTGACTTCAAAGACGCAGTGAATTTGGAATTTTTACATGCACACACAATCAGTTTGCAAAGCGATGCTTTCTACGCTGCCGGAAGAAAAATTACGAATATAGCGAACGGTGTCAATGACAAAGACGCAGTCACTGTACGACAAATGCACGAATTAAAATTACATATAAAGACCGAATTGTACAAGGTCACTCAGGTATTTCACGCTCATATAATCAATCTAATAAAGTTTGTCTATAAATATCAAGACAGCGCGACACAGCGTTCAGTTCTGGCTGAATATATTGAAGAGGTGGGACGTTTAATAGACGTTCTCGATACGGAAACGGAAATCAAGGATTGGAGATCTGTTTACAAGAATGCACGTACTTCGTAAGAAAAGAATGGGGCGCGGTGTAATTGGAAAAATACTTAAAAACACTGTGCCCGCTATCGTTTCGTCAGTACCTACTTTGATTAATCGAGCGGTGGATGCATTACCGGTAGAATTACACCTACCCGGCTATCGATTCTGTGGACCCGGAACAAAACTCAAAGAGAGATTGGCACGTGGCGAGCGTGGAATCAACGAGTTGGACGAAGCCTGTCGCGAACACGATATCGCCTACGCAAGGTACACAGACAACAGTCGAAGACGTATAGCTGATCGCGTTCTTGCCGACAAAGCGTGGGAACGAGTGAAAGGTTGGAATTCCGGTGTTAGTGAAAGAGCGTATGCTGCAGCTGTAGCCGCTGCAATGAAAGCGAAATCAGCAGTGGGTGGAGGGGGTTCGCGTAGTGGTTGTAGAAAAAAGAAGAAGGGTTCAGGAATTAAACATCAATCCGTGGGCAAACGCAAAACAGTCTCAAGACATAAACGTAACAATACAAAAATAGCGTCAGGTCTATACCTACGTCCTTACAGACAAAAAAACTAATTTGCATACCAGTGCGTGCATTGTCCGATAGTGATTTGTATGTGTACGCAAAACTTTTGAAAATACCTTATTTCAGAGGTGTTTTTATGCGTAACACTTTACCGCGCAGACGACCATGGAAGAATGAGAGTGCAGTTGTTAATCTGGACAGTGCAGAAGGACTCGGTACGCACTGGGTTTGCTACAAGAAGCGAAACAATCGAGTTTACTACTATGATGCGTATGGTAATATGCGACCACCTCTTGAGCTGACACAGTATTTTGGAACCGACACTGCCATTTACTACAATTACGAGCGTGAACAGTCGTCACACACAGTCATCTGTGGGCATTTATGTTTGGACTTCTTAACGCGTGAGTGATCAGTAAGCGACAAGATGTCTTCGCTGTCGGTCACCTTAACAGGTACGAATGCTGCTGCTCTTGTATGTGACTTTTTCCCACCTCTCGAACTAACAAACGGGGAATGGTATGTAGGTCTATTGGACTTTACTACATACAACAGTATACCGAACGTGGTTGAGAGGAAAAACAATGTGTTTCCAGTACTACGAGACGGAACAACGTGGGACTTGATAACTTTACCTACAGGTGCTTATGAAATCGGTGACATAGAAGCCTTCCTCAAAAAGCAGTTAGGAGACTCACAGATTAGTCTACGTCCTAACAATAATACACTGAAATGTGAACTGACTTGTGCACTGGATATTGACTTTCAACAAACAGTGTACGGTATTGGTGATATGTTGGGTTTCAAGGAAAAGCGTCTGCTTGAAGCGAATAAAACTCATACGTCTGACGCTACAGTTAACATTATAAAAGTGAACAGTATATTGATAAGGTGTAATATAGCGCACGGATCATACAAGAACGGTAAAAACGAGCACACTCTGCACTCATTCTATCCGTCAGTCGAGCCAGGATTCAAAATAATTGAATCACCTACAAACGTCATATACCTACCTGTGAATGTGAGTCGTTTGGACAACATAACATTATCTTTACACGACCAGGACGGTGACGTAATAGATTTTCGCGGCGAAGTCATCACTGTGCGTTTACATCTAAAACGACTATAGACATGGGCTTATACTTTGTTTCTTCGCCACCGCTGCTACCACAGTCGTCGACAATAAAAGAAGAAGAAGAAGAAAGATCGGCTAGGAAACGCATCAGTACTCGTTCGAAACTGAAACGATTAACATCAGTTAACCGTCGTTTTCTGATTTCATTGGGTTTTGTTGTAAACAAGTAACATGGCGAGTGGAATATTATCTGTGGAGCAGCAACCGTTCTTTGAAGACAGTATCACACACTTTTCATTTCATTCACACGCACCGTACGCAACAACAAGATATGGAAACAATGATGAAATACGTGTGCCGATACAACAACAGGACGTCTTTACACTACCGTCGGAAAGTTTCCTCTACATCGAAGGCAAGTTGGTTAAAAACCCTAGTGTGGCTGCAGATACTGCGTTGAATGTGGAACTGGTGAACAATGCTATAGCATTTCTCTTTGAAGAGATTCGTTACGAGTTGGCCGGTGTGGTAGTGGACCATACTCGAAACGTCGGTGTTACGTCAACTATTAAAACTTTTCTATCACTCAACAACAACACACGTGACGCAATGAAAAACGCAGGTTGGGTGGCGCCGACCACAAACGTATTAAAAGTGAATGATGACGGGGAATTCAACTTTTGTATTCCACTGAAAATGCTAATGGGATTCGCAGAAGACTATACACGCATCGTGCTGAATGTGAAACAAGAACTTATACTCCTACGCACATCTACCGACATAAACGCTATGGTTTTAACAAGCGGACAAACGACTGCTAATTGTGTTCTTGAACTAGATAAAGTTTACTGGAAAATGCCTTATGTACATGTAGCTAATGCGTACAGATTACCACTGTTACGACTCATAGAGAATGACCACCCGATAACTATGCCTTTTAGGACCTGGGAGTTGCATGAGTATCCTGCCTTACCACAGACTAAAAGGCAGAATTGGATTGTCAAGACCTCGAGTCAGCTAGAAAAACCACGCTTTGTTGTGTTAGCGTTTCAGACAGCAAGAAAGAATGTACTGACGGCACACGCTGATGAATTTGATCATTGTAATGTAATCAATGCGAGACTGTTTCTAAACGACAAGTATTATCCTTACGATAATTTAAACTTGGATATTGGGAAAGACCGTTTTGCATTATTGTACAATATGTACGTCAGTTTTCAAAGTTCGTATTACCACCGTTTAGACGTCAGCCCAGTACTGACACCAGAATTATTCAAATCAAAAGCCCCGCTGCTTGTATTCGATTGTAGCAAACAGGACGATGCGCTTAAGTCTTCAGCAGTAGATGTACGTTTAGAATTTGAATCGTCAATGAATTTTCCTGCACAGACGACTGCCTACTGTATGATATTACATGATACGCTTGTAGAATATACACCATTGTCCAACGCAGTACATAGACGTGTTTAAGTCTTATTTTATACACATTTTGTAAATACTAGTTTTAAATATATATATATTTTTCATATTTGTAACATTATAATATTGGAGCTGTGTGTGTATGTATTTTTAATTGTAAAACTAGTTTAGATATATTTTAATACGTGTAACAATATAATATTGAGTTGTGTATGTATTTTTAATTGTAAAACTAGTTTAATATAATCTTGGAGCTGTGTATGTATTTTAATAAATGTATATAGTACACACTTTATTATTATTATTATTTGTATAACCCACCCGCCATAATGTATACTGACTTGCAACAAACATACTAGTGAGCGTTGTCCACACACGTACCCTTAAATGCTAGACGTTGTATGCACACTGAAGGCTCGCACGCTTACAATTCAGCCACACTGACTGCATTATAAACTATTAATTAATTATTTGATACATGAAAAATGAAGACGTCGTTTGACAACAAGAGAGAGAGAGCTAAAATTATTTATGAATTTCAACCACCGTTTTCATGTGTGTGTATAATTTTAATTTATTTCGCTATACACCACTGAACCTAGAGAGAGAGAGAGCTAAAATTATTCATATTTCTAACAAGGATCAATCACACTGACTGCATTAATTAATTATTTAATACATTGAAAATGAAGACGACGTTTTGACAACGAAAGAGAGATAGTGCTAAAATTATTTATTCATCACACCGACTACTCAATGTACGAGAGGGAGACAGGAGAAAGGGTATGGAACCTTGCATAGTTGAAACGTGTGAGAGTGAGAGAGAGAGAGAGAGAGAGAGAGAGAGAGAGAGAGAGAGAGAGAGAGAGAGAGGACGTTACTATTTGTTGACACAGTTGAAACAAGTGAGAGTGAGAGAGAGAGAGAGAGAGAGAGAGAGAGAGAGAGAGAGAGAGAGAGAGAGAGAGAGAGGGCGTTAATATATGTCGAATAAACTTTCTAATTTCATATACATGCGCTCGGTACTGACTACAGAGAGAGAGGAGAACGGTTTGACAACAAGAGAGAGTGAGAGAGAGAGAGGGAGAGAGAGAGGACGAATAATACAGAGGTTGGTGCATCTGATCATATAGATTTAATATACATTATAACACACGACAAATTTGAACTCATGTAAAGGTTGGTACACCTAATCATATATTTTAATATACACTATAATGCCGGTGAGTATAACGTTTGACAACGAGAGAGAGAGCGAGAGAGAGTAACAATTATGATCATATATAGTTTGAATTTCCCACCACAGAAGAGAAAAAAATGTTGGCAGATCTGCTCTATACACGCACACAATAATTTAAGATTGGTAACCCTGATCATATATTTCAATATATACACTATATAACACATATTTGAATTTCCCTCTCCCCACCGCAGAAAATGTTGACAACCCTGCTCATATAAAATATCTATACACTATAATAATACTACAGAGGTTGGTACACCTGATCATATAGATTTAATATACATTATAACACACAACAAATTTGAACTCATGCAAAGGTTGGTACACCTGATCATATATTTTAGTATACACTATAATGCTTCGAGTTGGAACCACCCCCCCACCCACTGATATGTAATAAAAAAACCTCCCACCCAACACCACCCACTGATATGCAAATCAGCTTTCTTAAAAAAATAAAAATTATATTCACGGATGCTGGTGGTCCATTGAACCTCATCCCACCAAATCAATTTAATTAAAAAAATAAAAAAACCAAATTAAAAAAATAAAAAATTTATTCGCGGAAATTCGCGGTGCTGTGGTCCATCGGGATGCTGCGGGTCCAGCGGTGGCGGCGTCATCTCTGAGATCATGTTTTTTAGTGTTTTTTAAGAAAGGCGGCATTCCTTTGTGGGTTTGAATCCTCATTTTCCCTCTACTTACACATAATAGATTAAATACTCCAGCAGTGAAAGAGAAAATGTAGACGAATAGGGCTGCACGTACAGAAGTATATCTTTATGCTGCCGTTTGCAGACGACCAAGTTATGTTAGCCCAAGGTAAAGACAATTTGGAACACATGACAAAAAACAAATAATGGAAGAATATGAAAAGTGGGGAAAAAATAAGTACATCACCTCTGCGTAGCAAGTTCTGAAAGCAACTTACAATTAGAACATAGTGAAGAGATCAAAACCTGTAAGACTTACAAGTACCTAGGAGTGCTGATCAGTGAAAATGGAAAAGATAATGAATAAATTAGACAAAGAATTAATCTGGAACGGAAGACAGTAAGGAGGTTAAATGGAATGTCAAAAGATATAAAATGGTACATCTACAATACCATCTTTAAAAGTATTATACTACATGGTACTGAAACTTAGAATCTGAGTCTGATAAAAAAAATTATGGCCGTGGAACTGAATCTACTAAGAAGATCATATAGAATATCTAGACTAGATCTAATTATGTATCGGTCTCTAGTCCATAACAAGATGATTAGGGTAATGATAAATGTGCTATACACTATTTCAGATCAGACTGAAATAAAACAACTAATCTAGCTTTTGTGCAGAATGGGAGATAAAAGATTCTCAAAATGACATTTCATTGGGTACGCACAAGTCGGACAGAAAAGAGGAAGACCTGTTCAAACGTGGAGCGACAAAAATCAATCAATAAACGCTAAGGGACCGCAATTTAACTTAAGGCAATAGATACAGAGTAGCTATAGAGCGCCATGGAGGAAACGTTTACAAATCGGACAGCGATGGCGGACAGTACACGCCGATCACTGATGATGATTGTGTAAATTAAATTATGCGCTAATCGGAATAATTTTTCTATAGTGGTCTGCAACAGTGATAATTCCGTTTGTGATTATAACCACTAACACAAATTTCTTCATCAAATTGAAAATAGTTGAAAAACTGATTATAACAGTTTTAACTCGCTCAGGCTCTTGAACAAAATACATTTATTACTAGATAAATTTTTATAATAGGTAACTTTTCAATTATCAAAAAAATTATGCAAACCCTGATTATTCCACTGTTCTTCTGTTAACAACAATTCTGTAGCACACAATCATATAATAAACATTAAAACTGGTTTATAAATTTAGTTAAATTTATATTTACAATGCCTTAATTACGAACAATTTAATCCTACCTTTTAAATATAAACAGGTTTCCATAGACACGTCTACGCTTAGGCCTATATCTCGATCCCGTTTTGTAACATCTGAGGCCTAGTGTGGTAAAATGTTGAGATTAAGGAAACTGAACGCTATATTCAGATGCTGCTTAAAATGCCATTAAATTTGATATCCACATGGATTTTTGCGAATTTTTTACACTTTATCGCTCGTATTTGGCTCCCGTCTCCTATTTTTGGACTGATTAACCTCAATAACAATAGAGTTCTGTAGAGTAAAAGTAAGGCACGCGTACTAAGTTTTACGGATATCGGTTGATGCGTTCATAAATTATCGTGACACATACCCCAAACCGACACCTACATAGAGAGACACAGCTCAAACGGTCGAGTTGCAACTGACCACTCGCTTCTCTCGTTCACGGTATGTTAATGAAACACGTACGTATATAACTGTACAAGAGATATTCTTGTATAAAATAATAAATAAATTAAACACACACACACACACACAAATATATTTTGGCGCGATTACATATGAAAGTTTGTGTGTCTGAAGGTGTGTGTGTTTGGGGAGGGGGTGACCTTGTAACAAGGATCATTCACGCATAATTTTCATTCATGCACGTGTAAATGCAGACACCTGCCACATATTAACATTTTTATTAACTCCTAAAGGCAATGCCTTGTCGCTGTAGCCACGTCACTCTATCCCTTGCGATATTCTTCATTTCTCCATAGGACCCACTATTCACGACACTCATTGTGCTGCGGAAGTATGCAGTTCTTGGTCTTCCTTTGGGCTTCTTCCCCACTACTTTGCCCTCAAAGATGTTAGTTAAAAAAGCACTATGTCTGATCACATGCCCTATCAACTTAATCTTCCTCACCTCTATACTCCTAAGCAGTGTTCTATTCCCATTTATTTCCTCTAAGATCTGTTCATTCGTCTTCCTATCTGTCCAACTAGTTTTTGTCATTCTCCGCCGAATCCACATCTCCATTGCCTGAAGTCTGTCACTCTCCACCTTCCCTAATGTCCACGATTCACACCCGTAAGTTAAAACACTCCATACAAATACCTTAACAAACTTTTCCTTGTTTCAATACTAACATGGTTGCTTGTTAATAAGTTCCTTTTGCTCTGGAATACTTGTTTTGCCAGAGCTACTCTCCTCTTAATCTCTGCCAGACACTTATTCCCACTTGTAACTATGCTACCCAGGTAACAAAATTCAGTAACGTGCTCCAATATTGTGTTGTTCAACATAATGGTTGATTTAATGTCTTCTCTTTTTTTACTTACAACCATTATTTTAGTTTTCTTAACATTTATCCTCAATCTCCAAGTGTGAAAAATCTTGTTAAACGTACCTAACATTCGGGTCATATCCTTTTCTGAGTCAGCCATCAGTACAATATCATCTGCGAAGCGAATACTGTGTATCTGTTCCCCATTTATTTTAATTCCCCTAGAACTCCTTTTCATCATATTAAAATATGACAATAAATTACAGTGCAGTTTGATAATTCGTGCACAGAGCAGACACAGAATCAAGCAGCATATCTGTCCGAAACGTTTGTAGCAGACACAATCGATAAGCACGCACAGTGCGACAACTACAGTATATGGACCCTGCTGTTGCACAATTAACCCCAATAACATGGGCCAGATGTCGCCCCGCTCCCTTAACCCCGACCAGCTGCTACTGCTTAATCATGCAGTAATTAACAACATGGACTCACAAACGCTGCCACATGTAGACTATCTATGCTACCAAGTGTCATCTGCTGACCACATAAACGGTCTCCGCTGAGCGACACACAAATAACTACTTAATCCAAATAACATTAGTAGTCAGTAACGTCCGCAACGGGTCGATAATAATCAAAATAACCTCTTTTCCTTAATTATCTAAAAGACGACCGTTAAACGTTGTTAAGGTTTTGTTTAAAATTTTTTTAACTAACATTAAAAAATACAATTCGTTAAGTAAATTTTACAATTAGACTATATTATTAGTCATAATATTAACATTATTAGTCAGGATGAAGAGTGTGAAGAAGACATTTTGGCACTGTGACCGAGAAATTTGGAAAAAATTACCGTAAGTAAATTAAATTCCTTTCTGTGGGCTGAAAACTAAGGTAAGCATATAAATGTCATAGTACAGCTAATTACTATATCTATGAATCATACGTTTGGACGATTATACTAAATCGAACCGAAAAGTCTTTGGAGCCGGAGAAAAGAATTTTTCTGAGGAGAGCTTCCCAGAGACGCGCACTTGCGATAATGATGAATTGGAAGATAAAATATCGGTATGAAGAACCATACATGACTTCCATGTTTTAAGATTTATATTTAAAATACTTTTCGAAATGAATTATTTCCATAGAAACTACTTTTTTCTTCAGCCTTAACCAGAGTACTGTGATCACTAACGTACACCACCCAACGATAGTGCACTCAATTTTAACTGATGATGGCAGTCGATAGCACTGCCGAAACATCTGGTTTTGTAGAAAACATTGGATCAAGCCCAAACAGCCCAGGAAGGAATTTTAACAACAAACTACTTCTTTGTTGCCGATAACATAGTACACATGACATATAAATAAAAATTATCCCCACACCCTTTAACTATCATTTTCATTTATAGAAAATTACCCCCCCCCCCCGTTCAACTAGCCTCTTCATTTATAGATATTTCATCTACGTTTCTACAGTGGATTATTATGATCTTCTTATCAGGATACTTTATCAAAATTAAGTACTTTTCTCTTGCTAAAACATAAAATGTTGCAGGTAAACTACCCATTCCCCGTAACCGATCTTCACCAAAATCAATAGGCCTTGAGTTTTCTACAATTCAGAAATGTACACAAAAAAATATTTGATTCTGTTTGAATGTGAGGTAGTTATCGTTCGTCATAGAAAAAATTACCGTTGTTAAAACATAAAGTGTTGCTGGTAAACAACCCTTTCCCTTAACCGATCTTCACCAAATTGAACAGACCTTGAGTACTTAACAATTCAGGAACGTATGGAAAAAAATATGTGATTCTGTTTGAATGTGCGGCAGTTATCATTCGTCATAAGAAAAATTACCCTTGTTAAAACATAAAACGTTGCCGGTAAACTACCCCTTTCCCTTAACTGATCTTCACCAAAAACAATAGGTCTTGAGAACTCTACAATTCAGGGCTGCATGCAAAACATTATTTGATTCTGTTTGAATTTGCGGCTGTTATCGTTTGCCATATAAAATAACCTTGTTAAAACATAAAGTGTTGCGGGTAAACTACTCCTTTCCCAACCGATCTTCACCAAAATCAACAGACCTTGAGCTCTCTATAATTCAGGGAGGTATGCGAAAAATTATTTGATTCTGTTTGAGTTTGTGGCTTTTATCGTTTGCCATAGAAAAAATCTACACACAGATAGATAGACAGACAGACACACAGACACTTTTCGAAAAATTACTTTTTTCATGTTTTGATGGTAGTACAGTCAGAATCTGCCGTTATCTCGAACACGATTCTTTTCGCCATCACCATACTTCCATTTCCTTATGGAATATGGAAGTAAAAACGGACAAAAAATAAACGGTAATTCGAGAAATGCGGTTAATGAAAACAAATTTTGAAATACCGACGTTCGAATAAAATTGAAAGCGAAAGAATACGTACGAGACTGTTTAAACTGCGCGCGACGACTAAACTGCATTCAAGCAAGTATGTTACCGACAGATCTGAAGAAGAAAGATGCCCAGAACAAGCTCCTGTAGAAACTGAAATGTGGGCTGAAGCAAGTGCTGCAGGCCTCTTTGCAATGTGAGAATAATTACCATAAGTAAACGAATTACAATCAAATCTTAAGCTAATCTAATAAGCACAGCTGGGAAAAGAAATACCACAAAATGGGGATACCTCTAATTAACAACACACACTGTGTTTCGCTGACGACCAAGTCGTGGTAGCGCAGGACTATCACGACATGGAATACATGACACGAAAACTTGTAGAGGAATATAAGCAATGGGGCCTTGAAGTAAACACAAAGAAAACGGAGTATATGTGCATTGGTGGGGAACAGAAGAATTTAATTTTAGAAGACGAACAAGAAATAATAAATTGGAGTAGCTATAAATATCTAGAAACAACAGTTACACAAAATGGTAGTCTAGATAAAGCGATAAGAGAAAGAAATAACCTGGGAAGAAAATCAATAGCATTGCTGAACAACATATTGTGGGACCAAAAAATATCAAAACAAAATAAACATCGTATATACAATACAATCGTGAAACCAATTACGTCATACGGGTGTGAAATATGGCCAATAACACAAAGAACAGAAAAGTTGTTGGAGGCTACTGAAATGGATTATTGGCGAAGAACGGCAGGGAGGTCAAAACTGGAAAAGGTAAGAAACTTCACAATCCGGGGGATAATGGGGGTTCAGTGCTCTATTGTCGACGACATAAAAACAAAACAGCTGAGATCGTTTGGGCGTGTGCAAAGAATGCCGGATAATCGACTCCCCAAGCAAATTTTGGGATGGACACCATATGGTCGTAGGCGAAGAGGAAGACCTAGGTTGAGTTGGAGAGAAGGCATCAATCGGGCAATGAGAGACCGGGAATTGGAAGAAGAATCTTGGTTAGATCCTCGGACGTCCCACACCTCTCCGTCCCCTCGGCTTATAGTTCCGCAGTTGTTTGGGGATGCGACAGTCATCCATTCGACAGAGATATTCCCACCAATTCAGCCGATACTGGGCGATGCTGTCGAGTATACTCATAATATTTACATCCTGCCGTGTATCTGTGTTTTGTTCTGTGGCCATGGAGAGTATATCCTGCCACGTGCATGAGAAATCTCATTTCAGCCGCTTGGATGCGACTGGCCTGGCCTTTCGTTGAAGTCCAAAAGTATAGCTACAATATATTTTATAAGAATCTTCATATCGCGGACAATATCTGGTGTATTTTCTACTGACTCTGGTAGCTGGTGTACTTTCTGCTGACTCTGGTAAAAAATTATCAAAATGCAATAGCTCTATTTGACTACTTTAGTGGTTCATATAATTCAACTATTTTCCCACAAGAGAGGTGCACTAATTAATAATTTCTACGGCTATGGTTAGGTTGCAGGAATATTCTTATATCTTCTAAGAAGAAGATAAACCCTGAGCGATTACTAATTTATATAAAGTGAAATTGCAAATTTTATTCATGTAAATGTGAGACACACATCAAAGAATGCGCGACCCGTTTTGATTGCGTTCGCTGTGAGCGTAGCGTTCGCTACCTCTCCGTCTTTCTCCATTCAAACATCAATAAAACATGAGAGCAACTGCGTACAATTTTCAAAGAAACTTTCCGCTGGCCCTACTTTATGAGGCTTTGAGTTGAGATAAACCGAAACGTGTGTGTGTGTGTCCCCTGTAATCTGTCGTATACTCTCGGCCTCGTCTTCCCTCTCTATATTACTCTGCTTATTTGAGACACACTCAAATACACATAAGAGGCAAACGGACGTGTTTTGATGTTTGAAAAGCAGAGCGAAAAGGACGCGATACAAAGAACTCAAAGTAAATGTCGTTTTCTTACCATGCGTAAAAGCCTTTAAACAAACATTAAGTGTCAAGTTATTTGTACGAATTGTTTGAGTCTTCTACTGTTTTAAACCGCATAGGCTTAAAAGTATCAGCAGTGCAAAGTATTTACGTTGTACTGTACAAAGCTTTCCCACCCTGAAAGAAATGTGAGCTAGAGGCAGAGAGAGGGAGAAAGAGAGAGTGAGAGAGAGTGAGGGAGAGTGAGGGAGAGAGAGGGGGAGAGAGAGAGTGAGTGAGGGGAGAGAGGGAGTGAGAGAAATGAGTGAGACAAAGAGAGAGAGAGACAGAGACAGAGACAGAGAGTGAGAGATAGACAGATAGAAAGACAGTCAGGCAGAAGGGCGAGAGAGTAAGGGAGTAGGGCAGGTAGAGAACGCAGTGAAACGATGCGTGAACAAGTTGTAAAGAAGTAAAGGACGCTGACAAATGCCTACTTATTTACGTCAGATCGTTATCAAAACTGAAACAATTGTAATCAAAAAATGTATCTGTGTTTTGTATTAAAATTGGCAGTATTAAATATTATTCAAAATAGAATACAATTTTAACTTCTATCAGCTCTTCACTTCTAATTGTAACGGACTACTTAATTATTAAAGAGGCTGAACAAACATCTATTTCCTAAACCCTGTCAGAATTCCTATTCACTGAGAATCACCACCATTTATTTCTTTCTTACCAGACACACTAGATACACTCTCCTGAGTCCACGTCACAGGGCTAAAGATGTCAGTCCATATAATAAATTCTATGCAAAAGACCAAAACCCTCACACACGCGACAACAGACAAACGATTCAAGCAACGCAGTTTTATACCCTAAAATGAATTCTACTCGTAGTAGAGATCACGGTTTCATATACGTTTTAAATTATCCTCTACCTTTAGGTCTGTTACTTTACTCGACTTTCAAATAAGATTAGTACAGAAGTTTATTAATGCGGCGGCGGTAATCATATTTATTAAGTTTAGGTATCTAACGAGACAGATCGCCAACGAATGAAAAGTTCAGTTGCTACGAACGGAAAATTACTATCTACGACGTTAGCTCTTTGGCCATCGTATTAGATGGAAAATTTATAGAAATAATAACAATATTAAATAACTGCAATAGATATATGGTTTAAACATGTATAAACGTAATCAACACGATCATATTAGTTGATCGTCTCCGCTAATATCAATCTGGTGCTTCCTTAGAAGTTTTAACCAACTTGCACACTTAGATCTATTTATGATTTAAGCGGGCAGAAAACAAGAAAGTAGCAACAACAAAAATAACAAAATCTTGGAAATAACAAAAAATGTTGAAGACAGTAAAGGAAATGGTGATTAAAGATTTGATTTGATTTTCCCATTAGCCACCAATATGGTTTAAAGTTGGGTCAGGAGGATTTCGAAAGAGCGTTCGAATTCGAGTCTACAAAGGTATTTTCATAATAGCGTAATTAAAACATGAAACAAATGTTTTGGTGTATATACAACGGGAGACAACGTGTAAAAGGTAGGTTAGATAAAAGAATTAATAAAACAAGACACCGAGAGCGGGGAGAGAGAGAGAGAGAGAGAGAGAGGGAGGGAGAGAAAGGAAGGGGAACAGAAACCTTGTAGTAGAACGTGAATTAAAAGGTAACAGGAGTAAAGATATGCCCCCCCCTTAAGGAAGCAACAGGCCTAAAATTATATAACACCCAATATAATTGCTCAACAGACAGTAGCAAACAAAAACGTGCAGTAGGCAACTCAACTCAATACTTTCCAACATAGGTATTACATGATATACGAAAGCAATTATAGTGAATATTATGGTTCGTAATAAAATGACGTACTGAGGAGATATATGGATCACAAGCAAAAAATGTAAATGGGAAATAACAGTAAAAAATGGAAAGTTACGGCGGAGGCAGCAGAATAAGAAACAGAATGAAGTTACGAAAGGACGTGTGGTAGTTACGTCCAAAATAAGACTGATGTACTATGGACATATTAGAGGAGCTAGTGATTGGCGGGTAGAAAGTCACGAACGGAGTGCTTCTGAAATAAGAAAATAAGAAGAAGCAGAGGAAGCAGAGGAACAAGAAGAAGAAGAAGAAGAAGAAGAAGAAGAAGAAGAAGAAGAAGAAGAAGAGGAAGAAGAAGAAGAAGATGTAACGTCTTTTTTACGCGTTACAAATCCAGGGAACCCCTCGTAATTAATCTCCGTTAATTAGATGGGCTGCCTACGTTGTAACAGAATTGATCACAAATAATTAATATAACAAATTACTTACTAACTGTGTAAGGAAACAATGGCAAGGTATACAATTGATTTAAGCACTCCTCATATGTGTGTAACAAGAAGACTTCTATTTATTTAACATTTAAAAACATATACTGACAGATCCCATGACTTTACTAATTCAATTATTAAGTTATTTGAAAGGTTTCTTTAAACTTTGAGATCAAAGTTGATTTTATATACCTATACCTCGGATCCGGGTCAACTTTCTGTATTTCTGTAATTAAGACTTTTAATTATACTCATTTCATGATATTAGCTTGCAAGACTTTCTTTTATTCAACCATTGGAAGAATGGTATTATTGCTTGAATTATATTACTCTCAATTAGCACATAAACTGTTACAACGTATGAAATTAGAATAGTTACATGAAATTCTTAGATTTAATTTATAAGTCTTTACAAAGTTAATAGTTTCTGAAAAGTCTCTTTCAAGATGTGTTGTGTAACAAATATTAGTAACCCTCGATAGACAGGCTATCGAGTCACCTTTTAATTGGTATACTGAAGACTCGTCCTGGTGTATCCGTCTTGGGAAACAGGAACAGCTACGTCGTCATCTCGCTCTGGCCTTCCTCTGTAAAGGGCTCCAAAAGTTCGCAGGTTGAACAATATGCAGAGTAGATATCTCAGATGATCTTGTAGATTATCGGAAGTCCCGATCTGCATCTTCTGTCACATGCAGTAGAATTTGTGGCTTCTGATGATTCACATGTCCGGGTATGACTTTGGAATTGTTGTTATTTGTTCAAGCACGATGTCATCTTGTGTTACACTCTTTGTTACGTTTCGATACTTTTTGTTTTACATTACTTTAAACTTATTGTCTATTCACATGACTACATTAATTAATACATCCAGATGCTTTGAACAGCGACATCTGGTACACCATCTTAAGACGAGACAAAATGTAGTTAACATATTTTAAGCGCACAGCTCCTACGTCTATACTGTACGAAGTCACCATTGCAAGAGAGAGAAATTCCGCTCCCTTCGCCTGGTACTGGGCAAAAGTTAGTGGGACAATTTCCGCGCGAGAATATAGTTCCTAACTATATTTAAGTTAACATTTTTATTTATACAAACTATCCCTAAACAAATATACATAATTTAAATCAGTTGTTTTAGCGACTATCTATGTCTTCAGATTTTTTAATTATTAACATTAGTTTTTTTTTTTTATTCTAACTCACACAGGACTCGGAAAGCATGTCAGGTCTGGAATCAACAGGACAGCGCCTGCTTACAAGCAAAGGGTTAAATACGATATTAATAACTCTTTACAATTTATCTTTTTATTAGAGTATCTTATAACTAATTAATTACTGCTTCCTCTCATACTGAGTACATACAGGTATTTTATATTAATACAGTGAGATTTAAATGGCTTAAGAGCTCGCAACCTTAATTTTTTTTTATTTTTATTTTCTTGATTATTGATACAATTTAAATCGTCACAGACTCCACCGCTTAAATTGCACGCTACGGTTTTTGGTTTTTTGAGTCTAACTCACAATTGGGCACTGGGATATTGAATAGGGTTAGTGTGTGTAATTTCTTTCACATAGTTGTTGTACACTTTACAACGTTGTCCACATAGTTATTACCTATAGTTACAACACAGTACACTTTATATTCTTATGAACTACCTTTTTTTTTACATACTATTTACACTAAATATTTACACAATTAAAACACAAAACTCTTTCTTATCTCTATTACTTAATTTTACTACCGGTTTTTTGTTTGTCTTACTCTCTCTTCTATAGAGTAACTTTCTAAATCTTTACTATTTAGAATTCTATCTTTTCTTCTGTGAGTCCTATATAACTCATGTAGTTAATGAGTGTTAGTACCCATCTAGTTAATGATTATTCATTAATGCATGCTTCGCAGAACTGGAACTCAGGTTGATCAGGCCTCGTTTCCAAACTCTACGTTTTACATTTTTTACGTGGATTCAGAAATATAATTTTCTTTACTGCCTAGTATTCCTTTTCTTTTTGGGTTATACTATACCGTCACTTCTTCTTATACGACTTTAGTTGCGAAATATGCGTTCTCCGCACATATTTCTGAGTTGCAGGTTCGCACAGGGCTACTGTAACTGGAGTTAGGTACTTTTGGATTTGGTAAGGGCCACACCATCTGAATGATAGTTTCGAGGTGGTCTTATCAATCGCACTACTAATGGGGTGAGTCTTGTACATTACTAAGTCACCTACTTGGTACCTGACTGAGTTGCTATGATTACCTTTCTCGTGGTATCTTCTGGATTTTTCCAAGCTTGCTCTCAAGTTAGAGCGGGCTTTGTTCCATATTCGCTTTATCTGCTTATCCGTTATTTGCGGAGGCAGCAGATCGTGTATATTCCATCTTGTGGACAAAGGGTGGTTTGGTCGATACTTGTATAGTAACTCGAACGGGGTCGACTTGTGACCTTCGTGGTAAGCTGAATTAAAAGCGTATTGAATCCAGGATAGATTTTGGTCCCACGACGTGTGATCGTTCGCATGATAGGCTATTAGCGCAGATTTGAGGTTTCGTAGATACCTTTCAGCAATATTGCCTTGCGGTCGATACTCTGTAGTGGTTATATGGTCTATCCCTAACTTGAAACACATATTCCTAAATTCTTTTGCTTTAAACTGCGGGCCGTTATCAGATACTATACGTACTGGAGTACCGTAATCTTTAAATAATCTTTCCTGTAGTATTTTAACTGTTGTCGACGCTAATGCTCGTCGCATGGGATACATCCAAACAAATTTGGTGAACGAATCTACACATATCAGTAACATGGTATTTCCTGATTTGGATCGTGGATACGGACCTGAGAAATCTAGATAAAGTTTCGAAAAAGGGGTCTTTGGGATTTCTGATATCAATTGGCTTACTTGAGTATTTCTGGCGGGTTTGCTAAGGGCGCATAATGAACATTTCTTTACGAAGGTAGCTATTTCGCAGTTCATATTGTTCCAATGATATTCCTTTCGAATACGATGTATCGTCTTATTGATTCCCATATGGGCTCCTATGGTAGACGAATGGAAGTATTCCATTAGCATGGGCTTAATTACATCCGGGGCTATTATTCTTAATTCCTTTCCGTCTCTTATTTTGAGACACAGTACATTCTTACTCAATACGTACTTCTCGGATTTAATACCTTGGGTAAGTTGTTCTATAATAGGCTTCAGTAAGGGGTCTTGTTGTTGATATAGGGCAATGTTTGTAAAGGCAAGGGGGAATTCAGTAATTACGGCGTTCGCACTTGCTATTTCCGGCTTCACTACGTTTTCGGAAGTTTTAGTGGGTGACTGGAACATACGGGACAGGGTATCGGCGACTACATTTTGAGTACCTTTAATATGCTGCACTCTGAATTTGTAGCAGTTTAATTTCAATATCCACCTGCCAATTCGTCCTAATTGTTTAGGGTGATTCAATAACCATGATAACGCCTGATTGTCGGTTTCTAAAAGAAATTCTTTATGTTCTAGGAAGGGTTTAAACTTTTCGAATGCAAAAACAATTGCTAAACATTCCAATTCATATGCAGAATACTTTCTTTCTTGATCGCTCAGTGTTCGTGATGCATAACTAATTGGTAGTCTACAGTTATCTATCTCTTGGTATATCACTGCACCTAACGCTACACTGGAACTGTCGGTTTGCACGACGAATGGTTTTGTGAAATCAGCTAATTGCAAAACTGGGGGAGATATAATGCTTTCTTTAAGTTGATCAAACGCGTTTTGATGTATTGAGCTCCATTCGAACTTTGTTCCCTTCTTTCGTAAGGAGTTTAGGGGTGCTGCTATTTCGGCAAGATGGGGAATGTATTTGTGGAAATAATTCACCATACCTAAAAATCGGGCTATACCTTTTGCATCTCGTGGGGGTGCAAATTCTCTAATAGCACGGGTACGTTCGGGGTCAATGCTTACCTTTCCATTCGCTTTCACGATATGTCCTAAGAAAGAAAACTGAGGGACAGCAAAACTTACCTTATTTGGGTTCACCGTTAATCCTGCTCTTAGTAAACGAGATAACACTTCACGCAAATGTCTGAGATGTTGTTCCATTGATTCACTGTATATTACGATGTCGTCCAAATAGTGGTACACATATTTAAATTTAATGTCATGAAATATCTTCTCCAATAGTCTACTACATACGGAACTTCCTTGAGATATTCCAAAGGGTACCCTAGTAAATTGGTACAAGTTAAAAGGAACTACAAACGCGGTTAGACGTTTGGATTCTTCTGAAAGAGGTATTTGGTGAAAAGCTTGATTTAGATCCATTACCGTAAAAACCATTGCTTTAGTAAAATAATGAAACGCACTATGGATGTCTGGAAGAGGGATTGATTCAAATTCTATTCTTTTATTTAATTGCCTGTAGTCTACAACTAGTCGGTGTTTATCGGGTCCTTTAGGTACTAAAAAGGAGGGTGAAGAATATGGGGACGTAGAGGGTTCTATGACTCCTTGGTCCAATAACTTATTGATATGGTTTCGCATGACTTCCATCTTGGGAGCCGACAACTTGTACGGAGGTAGTCGTATTACTTTCTGATCACTCAGATTAATTTTATACTCTATTAGGTCCGTCAGTCCTAGTTTTGGTGTAAGAACCGAGGAAAATTCTTTTATTAGTTTTACTATTTTGACTCTATCTCTTCGTTCTAGGTGAGATAAATCTGAATCTTGGTGTATTACATGTGCAGTAGATGAACAACTTTTATCTTCATTACTATCAAATTTATGTTTTCTTGCACGGTCAAATCTGAAATAAAATTCTCGCTCGTAGATGTCAAGAATCATTCCTGTCTTACTAATAAAATCTGCACCTAATATTAAATCAGGTCCTAATTCTTTACATACTAACATTGTAAATATCCAACTTAGGTTTTTTATTTTAACCTTAACGGTAATGCTCAGGTTTATATTTATTTTACGTTTATCAGCGGTAGCACACTTTATATTCACAGGTTGGTTCCGTTTTACTAGATGATGTTTAGCTAACATGTCCGCTAATTCTTGGCTGATTAAGCTTCTACTAGATCCCGAATCAATTAATGCGATGGGGGATGTAACGCCTAAGTCGACTTGTATTAATGGTAGTAGATTTTTTTTCCATTTACATCTATTAATCGCATTACACTTTTCACGAAATTCTCGCACATAGGGGTCGATATCTTTCGCACCTTTTTTGTTTTTCACTTGGTTACAGAATAATTCATTCTTATTATTATTGGTTTCTTTTAGTTTACCTAGTTTCGAGTAGCTGCGGAAGACACAGGTTTTCGGGTCTCCCTGCCTTACATGTTTTTTGAATTGGGGTTATTCCGTTCCAATGGCTTACTTTTGCACTCTCTTCTTAGGTGCCCATATTTGCCACAATTATAACAGGTGGGTTTTCTGCGAGGTGGGTACTTGGTTTCCGCTTTATCTGGGTTTACAGTTAACTTACCAGCTTTGCGCACATGGTGAGGTCTACTAGAAACTTGTCTTTCATACGAGGTTGTTACATCAGGCAGTAGTGCTCGCAATTGATGTCTATTAGTTCCAGAGGTTTTCATTGCTTCTCTATTTTGATCTGAGTACCATACATTTGAAGAATGGATACTGCACTGTTCTAGATCAGCAATTGTATTGGGTCTATTCATCAATGATAGTCGAGATCTTTCTTCAGGTGACACTCCTATTAGAATGGTGTCCACCAGTTGTGTTTCATTCCAGCTTACACGTAGTAGTCGAGAGGACTCCCTAATATCGGAGATGTAGTGAGCTAATCTCTCCTGATGTCCTTGTACTCGGAGTACTGTCTTCCTTTTTATTTCTTCATAGATGCCGGTGGGAATAAAGTATTTTATTAAAGAACTATGTAGCTCTTCTACTGGGAAAGTAGAGGTTAGGGCTTCTAGCACACGATTTTTTAACGGGGGTTTACACTTTGGTAACAGAACTTGTAAAATTTGCCAGTCATTCAGCTGCTGTAGATCCTTTATCTGAAGAAGATAACTAATAAATGTTAGTAATTTGGAAACATTTAAACCATCTGTATAAGGGATTTCGGTTAAAATCTTCTCCACAGGGTGAGTCATTTTTCCGTATAGATCTGCGTTATAGTTCATAGGGGTAATTCCTCGATGAGGGTGATTAGATTCATTGGGGGTGTTGGTCAATTCATTATTTCCGGGACGAAACTGAAAATGCTCGGGAGGAGGGACATTTACATCAGTATCAGTTTTTTGTTCTGGGTTCGCTTGCACTTGCGATACGATAGGTGAGTTCCGATCCGAGTTAGGTGGAGGTAAACCAGTGGTGGGGGATTGTACTGGGGAGATGTGTAATTTCATTAATGATTTCTCTATTTCGTCCATCCTGAATGAGTCGGATTTTCGTCTTAAATCGTTGATAATTGAAGGTAAGCTGCGTAGAGCTTCGTCTGCTAGCTTTTGTACATCAACGGGTATTTCAGTGAGATTCGGCCAGATCGACAAATTTTTTATTCGCCTGGTTAAATGCTCTATTCTCTGGGTAGTCCGCAAAATTTTTGCCGGAGATTTCTCGTCTTGGAGTGTTTGAGACAATAAGTATAGTTCACTATACTTGGCATTACAAATTTCTTTCTCGCTTTCATAATCGAGTTGGCTTAGATTGTTTAATTGCACGGGCGCATCAAATCCACATTCGCGAATTGAACTTCGTAATTCCGCGACTGTTACATCAGCATGGGGTAGTCCACGCAAAAGGGCTTCGTAAGACAGCTCGTCTTTTAATAACAAATCCGGGTTAAATTGGGCCATTTTGTTCTAACACATTAGCACGTACTTACAATTAATACTAGTATATTACACATATATTACATATACATATAATAATTTCATAAGTAATCAATTTACATAAATTAGAAAAGAACAATTTCTCTTCTAAGGGAGAGACAGAAATCACACACACATATCTTTCAATGTTAAATAGCCGATCAGCTGTTTACTGGAATGTAGGTCAGAGGGTGGCCTACATATTTAGTTAACAAAGGAGGGTGAGCGTGTCAGAGAGAGAGGGGGTTCTACTCTTATTGTTCTCCACAATGTGACTGAATAACTCAACTACTGTATACGTACTCTAAACGGGTATGAACACGAGAAAAGGGGAGCGCAATCTATTTCTTATTATTATTACTCCGCTTAGACAACACTTTGGCTTCGTTCATTCATAAACTTTTCTCAATTAAATAATTACTTATTTTGTTCACAAGTTTTAAATCACGAACTTCTACTTAATTACTTTATTATTATTAACAAAGTTATTTTTAAGCAAATTTTGTTTATAACACATACTAGTGTATGTAAGCTAGATAGTTGGACATACACTGTGCAGAATGATTCAGGAGACAACAGGTCATAGATTGTCGTAAACAAACCTGTTACAGATTGTTCGGTTGACCAAAATTGTTATGCTTGGTCACAATTCATGTATGCAAGTACTTACATCGAATTATGCAGGTTATGTAAGAAGTACAAGTAGGAACCTGCATATAGCATTTTGCATTGTATGAAGCTAAGGATATTTTACTTATACATACTACCATCTACGTAACTTAATGCACTATTAAATATATTTTGAACATTACATTTATTAAAGTAACTTTCTGAGTGCATATATCAATATTATATATTTAATTATTGATCTTGCAATTTATCCACGCATAGTGAATGCAATTTTGTTTTTGACACTATATACACAATTAAAACTCTTTCCTTTGTTTCCTTTATTTTTTTTTGTAAGCAGAGTGGCGCAGCTCTGTAACTGCTTTTTTACGCGTTACAAATCCAGGGAACCCCTCGTAATTAATCTCCGTTAATTAGATGGGCTGCCTACGTTGTAACAGAATTGATCACAAATAATTAATATAACAAATTACTTACTAACTGTGTAAGGAAACAATGGCAAGGTATACAATTGATTTAAGCACTCCTCATATGTGTGTAACAAGAAGACTTCTATTTATTTAACATTTAAAAACATATACTGACAGATCCCATGACTTTACTAATTCAATTATTAAGTTATTTGAAAGGTTTCTTTAAACTTTGAGATCAAAGTTGATTTTATATACCTATACCTCGGATCCGGGTCAACTTTCTGTATTTCTGTAATTAAGACTTTTAATTATACTCATTTCATGATATTAGCTTGCAAGACTTTCTTTTATTCAACCATTGGAAGAATGGTATTATTGCTTGAATTATATTACTCTCAATTAGCACATAAACTGTTACAACGTATGAAATTAGAATAGTTACATGAAATTCTTAGATTTAATTTATAAGTCTTTACAAAGTTAATAGTTTCTGAAAAGTCTCTTTCAAGATGTGTTGTGTAACAAATATTAGTAACCCTCGATAGACAGGCTATCGAGTCACCTTTTAATTGGTATACTGAAGACTCGTCCTGGTGTATCCGTCTTGGGAAACAGGAACAGCTACGTCGTCATCTCGCTCTGGCCTTCCTCTGTAAAGGGCTCCAAAAGTTCGCAGGTTGAACAATATGCAGAGTAGATATCTCAGATGATCTTGTAGATTATCGGAAGTCCCGATCTGCATCTTCTGTCACGTGCAATAGAATTTGTGGCTTCTGATGATTCACATGTCCGGGTATGACTTTGGAATTGTTGTTATTTGTTCAAGCACGATGTCATCTTGTGTTACACTCTTTGTTACGTTTCGATACTTTTTGTTTTACATTACTTTAAACTTATTGTCTATTCACATGACTACATTAATTAACACATCCAGATGCTTTGAACAGCGACATCTGGTACACCATCTTAAGACGAGACAAAATGTAGTTAACATATTTTAAGCGCACAGCTCCTACGTCTATACTGTACGAAGTCACCATTGCAAGAGAGAGAAATTCCGCTCCCTTCGCCTGGTACTGGGCAAAAGTTAGTGGGACAATTTCCGCGCGAGAATATAGTTCCTAACTATATTTAAGTTAACATTTTTATTTATACAAACTATCCCTAAACAAATATACATAATTTAAATCAGTTGTTTTAGCGACTATCTATGTCTTCAGATTTTTTAATTATTAACATTAGTTTTTTTTTTTATTCTAACTCACACAGGACTCGGAAAGCATGTCGAGTCTGGAATCAACAGGACAGCGCCTGCTTACAAGCAAAGGGTTAAATACGATATTAATAACTCTTTACAATTTATCTTTTTATTAGAGTATCTTATAACTAATTAATTACTGCTTCCTCTCATACTGAGTACATACAGGTATTTTATATTAATACAGTGAGATTTAAATGGCTTAAGAGCTCGCAACCTTAATTTTTTTTTATTTTTATTTTCTTGATTATTGATACAATTTAAATCGTCACAAAGAAGAAGAAGAAGAAGAAGAAGAAGAAGAAGAAGAAGAAGAAGAAGAAGAAGAAGAAGAAGAAGAAGAAGAAGAAGAAGAAGAAGAAGAAGAAGAAGAAAAAGAAGAAGAATCTGATGATGATGATGATGGTGGTGGTGGTGGTGGTAGTGGTGGTGGTAGTGGTGGTGGCGGCGGCGGGGGTGATGATCATGGTAAAGAAGATGGAGGTCCCGAAGGTCCTGGAAAGATGAGTGGATGAGACGATGGATGACGAGGTATTAGAGAAATAGAATGGGACAACATACAAAATGGGAGGCTGACGCTGAAAGGAAGAATGCAACGACAACCATAAAATCCACTCACACACACACACACACACACTGTAATTGGCTTAGAATAGAAACGTATAGTGGTGGTAGTGGTGGTGGTGGTGGTGGTGGTGGTGATGGTGACGACGACGACAACGATGACGATGGTGATGATGATGATGGTTTACTAAACGATGAGTTTACTAGTTGCCACCGATCTATTTCACTAAGGCCCTAGCAACATCCACTCAATTTAATTGGGTCTATTAATATAATAAAGTTTTTAATATGTCTGTTCGCAGTGGCTCGACGAGATGAAGCAAAACATCAACTCACGTTGATGTATAAAATAATAAAATAACAAGAAAAGTAAGACTACATAGAAGCCTGAACGTAATACGATATGAGAAACTACGTGTAAAACTAGATTTGTAAAACATACTTTAAAAAAATGAAACAAGATTAAAGCTGAAAGGAATAACGAAAGTGTAAATAAAAATTCCTTCCGCGTGTTTCGCTGGTAGACTACTTATTATGGCGAAGTGTGTGTGTGTGTGTGTTTTGTATTCTGTAGGGCGTGTCTGATTACACTTCGGTGGTATAAAAAAATTCTCGACATATTTTTAAAATGTATAGCCTTCATATTTTTGCCGTTTTATTATTATTTTTTGTTCCCTCCTGTCTGTGAACACAGAATTCTATGAATACTAAGTAAGGTGCTAAGCAAAGCGTACAAGAAACTTACGATAAGATAGGATTCTCTTTGTATCTTACAAAATAAATTGTAAGAACCTTTTATCGGTCGAGCTGCAATACTTTTGTGTGATGTTGGAAAAGGAGTGGAGTTTATTTACATATAGCATATTCCTTCTTCTGTGTGCCGTATACTTGTGAAAATAAAGATTAACTTAACAACCTATTTTATCGACATTAAAATTGAGTCAGATTTTACATAATAAAACTTTCGACTATCTACAAGCGCATGTAAAGCTTGAAAAGTAAATTTACTGTACTTAGAGAGTTAGACAACATTTGTTTTTAAATAGCGCAACGACTTACGAAGGTCAGTTGAAAAGTTCGTGGAACGACATCTGTAGATTAGCGGTCAAACTAAAATTTTTCGTGTGCTGCAAGATTTGTATTTTATTTGAACTCTTGTTAATTTTCAAACATATCCATCAATTTATTCATTCTTTAGGTGTTTAAAATTGACGTGTCATGCGAGTTTTGAAAAACGGACATCGTGGTGTGATTCTTTGTTAAAAATTGTTTAGCTCCATTGGAATTTCGAAACAAAATTTTAAATGTGTCAGGAGATGCTGCGACTTTAAAACCAGCGGTATGTAAATAGGCACTTAAGTTTAAACGTGGTTGTACGAGCATTGAAAATGTCCCCCTCCCGCACTGGACGCCCAAAAAATGTAACAACACCAGATGTGGCAGCTATCTTGCACAACGCTTTTTCACACCAAGTTCTTGAGTTAAAGTATGATGCACACGCTCGTAGGAGATGTCTATGATTTCACCAACGTCATCCACTCCTCAATTTGCGGTCTGCCAATATCCTATGAAATTTTTTCAATAATGTAATTTTCGGTTGAATTTTTTGGACGTCCACTGCTGGGATCGTCTTCACTGCTTGTACGACCACGTCTAAACTCGAGGATGCCCCACTTATCGTTGTTTCTGAAGGCGCAGCATCTCCTAACCCATTTACAATTTCGTTTTGATTTTCCATTGGCGCTAAAACGTTTTTAACAGAGAATTCATAACAACACGATGTTTGATTTTGTCCATTTTAAAAACACGCGTGACAGGAAATTTTCAAACAGCTGTTTAAGAGTAAATAACTTGACAGATATATCTGGAAATTAACAGGTGTTCACGCGAAATATACGCATTCCAGCTTACGAAAGATTTTAGTTCTACCACTGAGCTACAGATTTCGCTCCACGAACTTTTCAACTCCCCTTCGTAATGGTTCATAAATTATAAACGAAAATATAGTAGAAAATAAAAGATGTTTTTTATTACTTAAAGTTTCATAACTTAAATACAACATAAATAGTAATTGACAATATTTAAAGGTGAAATTAAGTGTGACTTAAATAACACGCGCATAACACGAAAAGTTTTGAAACGAATATTTTTTAAACGATTTCAAAGAAGGCGAGATCACATGTTGAATACAAAAGTCAACACCTCGGCCTGTTTAATGTTTGCTATATCTGTAGACAGACAAGTGGTGGATATATGGGTTCGTTATCTAAACACTATACAGTATTCACAGACCAACCCAGACATCGAATGGCTACAGACGTTTGAAAAGGCGGATATACCAAGTTGGTATTTCTTCGAGTTGCGAAAAGAAAGTACCCATCTGAAAGCCGGATTTCATCGTTATTTTCAGCGGAAATAGAACCCAAGCCGCGGGGTGTAGCTAACCACCATCAAACTCACTACAGAAACATCACTCCTTCAAGACAGTGACTACTGAAAAAATACACACAATCAAGTGGGTGACGGCCTGGGCGCACGTTTGTCACACAGTCCTCTTTGAAAGTTGACATATGTCCTCTAGATGTACATGAGCCTAACTAGGCGAGTCTGTAGTGTTTCGCCCAACCACAGATAACAGAATTTGACTTAAACTAGGACAGGAAGCCACGGGAATAGCTCGACAGGGTTACGAAGACCTCAGAACTTCGTCTCAGTCATCAGCAGAACGGAATTTACTGTCCAAAGATTTTTGTGTCGGAGAGGAGAGAAAGAGGGCCAGAGAGAGAAGGAGAGAGAGAGAGAGAGAGAGAGAGAGAGAGAGAGAGAGAGAGAGAGAGAGAGAGAGAGAGAGAGAGAGAGAGAGAGAGAGAGAGACAGAGAGAGACAGAGAGAGACAGAGATCAACAAGAGACAAATATTAGCAAACAAAAATTGAAAAGTCATTATGAGACTAGCAGAAGACAAAGCTGAAGATAAATTTATAACAGAAATAAACGTGGCGTTAGCTATAAAGCGCGAGTAACATCAGTATACTATAAACAACACACAATCAGATCGACACACTACAATTCATCGTTTAAAAATTAACAGTGTTTGACCAAGACAAGGTAACCGCAACTTTTATGTATGAATACTTATACTATGAATACTTATACAACTATGAATACTTATACTATAATCATAATTTGGAAAGGAATTTTCTGGACTTGCGGGTGAGACGATTGGATCTAGATGTCACCCTGCACCATCATAAAGACGAGTCGTGTAAAGACTTACTGTAAAGACTTATACGAACACTCGCAAGTCGAACAGTTACACAAACACTTACATGGACCTTCACTTACACACATGCACGCGCGCAAGCACACTCACACACGCACATATACCATGTATATTTAACATATTTGTGTAAACAATATTTTTAATGATTTTAACAAAAAAAGTTTTCATCTTGACTTTCATCATTATTGCCGCTATATTGAATAAGCCACATCAAAATATGACTATAAAATTTATTGTGTTTATCAGAAACATTTTAAAAAAGCTTTTTGAATATCTTGAAGTTTTCATTTCTTCATACCAAAGTGTGCAAATGAATAAGTCGTGCTAAGAGTGGCCGGTTATACGTCACATCTTACAGTTTGTCTCGGTGTAAAAGTATGTATCACTGAACGGTTTATAAATCCACTGGCTAAGCATAGTCTGAGATTACGCTGTTCCAAAGATACGCTGTTAGTCTGAGATAAAAAAAGAACTTGTTCCAAAAAGTTTTACCTGACATTACTCTTACTGTACTCATTTTTAATAATTTTGATAATGATATTTTGTTATAAAATAATGATAATGATATATAATGATATAAAAATGATCTTTTTAATAAAAATATTTCTGCAATAAATGTTGTTTATAAATCTTCAACAATGGGAATAAAGTGACACGTTCTATTACTACACACAGATTACAAAGTGACACATCAGACGATCTGTACTACAGCTAATAGATTCATGTTATTATAAACTCTCAGATGCTCTTTCAGCACAAATTAAAATTGTGTACCTACTGAATCTTTTAATGGAATTTCAACATAGAGTGATGCACCTACCTATTTATTATTCATTTGTGCCACGGAAACGTGGAAATTAAAAAAGATACAGTACCGTTTACCAAATGGTAAAAGCTAAAGAGCATGATAATGTCTTTCAGCCGCCAGCAAAACGCAACACTATTATGGTTACTAACTGACTGATTGTTTCTTTTGCGCAAATGTTGCGTTTAGTTGCCATCTCAATATTCTTATTCAATCTACAACGTTTTACTCGTTCGTTGGTTTCCCTTCGCTTCTCTTTCAGTTTCATGTTGTAGAATGCATCGATTTTCTCCTGCTCAGTCATCATCGACGCGAACGGTGTATTTATTAAGTACTCGTTCAATTCTTCGCGCATCAAGTCATCTTCCTTTCGTTTTTGTTGCGATGGGGCCGCTGGTACCGAAGCTTCACCGCCGACAGCAGCCGTTCGTTGCTGTTCCTTCTCGAGCTTCTTTCGTTCCCGACACTTTCTTACTCGCTCGGCATTTTGTCGTTTCTTGATCTGAGCCTTCTCGTCGCTGCTATCCATTGTCGAATGCTATTTTAGTCAGTCGTCACGTTTGTTTACTATATATCAACAGCAGTGTATTTCGCCACAACACAAAACAAACTTTTATTTACATATTGCGACGTATCAAAACAAACCTTTATTTACAATACAACAATCCCAATGACGTCATGCAATGATGACGTCACGCAGTGATGACGTCATACAGCGTTACATGTTACAGAAAGTTTCAAACGACGCAGTACAGACAAAAGAGCATGTAAAACCAAATTTATTCTCACTAAAACGTTTGCTTAAATTCAATGTCAGCAGCGATCATTTCTGTCTTGATGCGTTTACATATCAAATTTCTAGACTGTGGGGAATCGAAAGTGTGGAAGCGTCACGCAATGATGACGTCATACAGCATTACATGTTACAGTTTCAGCGTTACAGAAATTTTCAAATGATGGCCAGCCAAAAGACATTATCATGTCAAAAATGTCAGTTATGGTCTTTTAGCTTTAAAATAACCAATAAATTCGATATGTTTCTGTGTATTTGATCAGCTCCCCTCCTAAAAATGTTAATATTTCCTATCTTATTGGTTGAAAGGATAAGTTTAAACTATAAATTGTCCCAGTCATTTATATTCTAAGCAAGCGTGATTGCATCCGACCATATTGCTTCTTTTATCTTTGAACGTTTATAGTATGCATTGTCTCGCACTTACTCTGGTCTTCTCCTCTTTTTTCCCCTTTAAATGGTTGCTTTCTAACTCCTGTTTCTTTTCTTACAGGAGTTTGAAAGCTCTACCGCCCAAATGGCTGTAGATGTTTCTTTTTTAAACGTTTTTGTTTGGTAAATTCGTCTACGTTTGTATGACGTTAGACCTTCCATTTTCTAATATTTCTAATCCTATCCTTCGTAGAGTCCACAACCCTGTTTTCAAATACTTCGCTAAAACTTACTTTAGTAAGTTTATCTTCTTTGGTCGGTACTCGTAAAGGGCACCCATTTACATGTGTAGGTCCATATACTGTTTTATGTGACTTCAATTTGCTTAGTCTTCTTACTTTACTTTTGTTCATATGCCCCATTCTCAGATTCACAATATACTTCTTTTTTCTCCACTATTCTCAGGAATACCCAATCTTTTGTTTCTTTCTTCTGCCTCAATCTCTTTTTTCTGTTTCTTTCACCTAATCGCCATGTATTGGGAGCTACCAACTTACTATCATCTTTGCATCTTACTTATATCTTCCTTTTGTTCTGGAACATTACTATTATTCTGGGTTTTTCATTTTCATTCCATTCTCTGCAATTTCTTTATACCATTTAATCCAATTATATTTAATGGAACATCACTTTATCCGAGACGTTTTTTTTAAATTCCATTCTCTGCAACTTTTTCATATCATACAATCCAGTTGCTGTAACCAGCTTGTGTGTAATTCTGCACGTTTGTGATTGAAACAAATTTTAATTAAAACACTCAAAGTTTTATTTTAAGTATAGTTGGACTCAAGAAAATATTTCACACACGTATGATAGTCGACAACATGTGTTTGCACGAAATTAAGTGTCCGTTACGTTTGTGTCCTGTGTACTGGAAAGGGCAATACCGCAAACTGCAAACTGCAAAGCTTTTCTTTCGTCTCGAACAGCTAAACTTTACACCGCACTGTCTGAGTTTTTTTTTTTTTTTTTGAGGCATGCCATTAAGAGCACCATCCATCACAATAGACAGCTGCGGTTTTACACACTCTTGCGAGCACGGTTCACTTAAGGTATTTCAAAAGCTCGTTTGCAACTTTGACTGATGCTCTGCAACATAAACTACTTCCATTAAACTAGTTACGTTAAATAAAGTTATAGTTTACTTTAAAACTGTAGGTTGTTAATTTTAAGAAATTATATACCCGGAAATACTAAAGCACTTTAGACATCCTGTCCACTGCTGTTTTATTTAACAAAAGAGATCTTCATGTCACCGTGTCATTCGGTGGGATATGGATATACCTAATGATATCATTTTAAATTAATACACACGTTTATTCTGAAACCATATGATTTGTTTTTAATGCTGCTGTTCTTTAAATAGCACTGAGCAGCATCGCATATCGAGAAGAAAATTCTATTGTAACGGGTTAGAACTGAATCTGCGCTTTGCAGTACTTTTAATTTTATCTTTAAATCGGATAGGCTACGTTTTACACTCAGATAAGAATCCATTTTTATATAGTAATCAGTCCCGAACACAAATAGGCCTACAGCTACTGAAATATGTAACGAACTGTCTGATTTCCTACTCTACTCCCTTCCTGGAAATCTCTTTTTCCATCACGTCTTAAACATGCTTTTTCCACCATATCTAGACTGTACCTTTTTTTTCTTATTTTCGAAACCCAAATAACAGCTTTTGGCCTAACTATCGTCAAGCATTTTTTGTGTATAAAGTGCTTTATTTTTTCTGGAGACATTCCGCTTTCCATTAAACATGAAAGCGACTGATAAAGGTCTAGGTTCACGAAAGTGAACAGATAAGTGACTACCATTAGCTGAAGTAACATAAAAAGGTAATTTCGCAACAATTAATCAAAATAAAAAATTGATTTAATTTTACAATAAAAATAAAAAATGTGATAGCAAGCATTTAAACATGGATATTCTGTGTCACAGGAATCAGCCACCTTATATAGAGTAGAGTAACCACATTGTAGTACACTAGACACACACACACACACACACATATATATATATATATATATATAATATACAATATTTTGTTTTAACAAAAATGTATTTTTTATTTATTCATAGTTACATTGTGTCGTCACTTTTCATTAGTGCCATCTTAATTTATATTTCTGAAGTAAACTGTCAGAATAGCGGAAATACAAATAAATAGAATACATATTCCTCTTAAGAAAAAAATAATATAAAGTTATAAGGTATTGTTTATTAATAATGTTTATAGGAACAAGAATAATGTGGGAAACTATGAAAATGTGTGTGTGTGTATGTGTGTGTGTGTGTGTGTGTGTGTGTGTGTGTGTGTGTGTGTGTGTGTGTGTGTGTGTGTGTGTGTGTGTGTGTGTGTGTGTGTGTGTGTGTGTGTGTGTACACGTGAAAAGGCACAAAAGTAGTATTATATAGTAATCTTTGCGACAATGATCACTACGTTTCTATTAGATTGAAAGAAATGATTCTCTGAGCTGAAATATTATTGGCTTTTATAGGAGTTGGTATTATAGTGGAAATTCTCGACGGTAAATGTATAATAATAGTAACTGGTAAATAACAAGTATAGTAAATATATAAATAATATTATATACTGTAAAACTACATTGCACAGCAAATAAGTGTAAAAAATGTACCTTCATGTTTTTTTTTCATTTCAATGCAAACATTGGTGTATTAAGATTTTTGTTATGCCCCAATAGTTGCGGCGTCAAATATAACTACATAGCCCCAAGTTGTGGTGCCAAATGCAACGTTAAATTTTATTGCTTACCACCTCAGGGTTTTTTATTGTTAATAATTTATATATTAGCAGTTATGCAATCAAATGTTATGTGATTCTAGTATTCAATATTTATTCGGAAGGTATTAATTTCATATGGTTTATCTTCAATAAACAAACAGACGTGTTTATCTGTCTACCATTAAATTTATTACGTTTAACGATTATTGTCATTAGTATCACATTTCTATTCTGCGTAACATATGATTATCAATAATTATTTTAGTACATGATTTCTATCAATAAACAATTATAAAACTAATCTCTCAACATCTCTTCATATCTCAGTATTTCTTAACATCTCAATATTAATATCTCAAGGTTCTTTTGAGTGTTATTAAAATATGAATTAATTATTACACCTAATTACTTATTTCATTACGACATATAATTTTAAATGGATTCATTTAAATATGAAATGTACTTAATTCTCTTTATATTCTAACACTTTGACTTTACAATTTATACGTGAGTTTTGAATGAGGACATCCTATCTTATAAAATTCTCTACGTGAATTCTTTTAGAGTGACAGACAGGTGATTTCGTAAAATAAAATTAATACATAAAATTTTTACTCTTGCTACGTTATCCACAATCTACGGCGCCTTGTCATGATGTGCTCTTCTTTTTGGTTCCTTAAATCAGCATGTGGAGATGTAGATGTTCCGTCGACTGCGTTGAACACAGAATCATTTGTGTGCATAACAATGTGACTCTTTCTTGTAGTATTTGGCACATACACACTTTCATTATTGCTCTCTTTCCTTTGACACCGGTAATTCCCAACTTTAAATTTAGTGGAATTATTGGTTACTATTTACTTCGGTTACGTTTACTGATATCTCGTAACGACTCATTCCGTTTCAACAGCTATATCGTTCGTGATACATGATAAGATACGGTCTTTTGTTTTGACGAGTTATTAACTAATAAACTCCAGTATTCACTTCACAGATTGTTATTCATGATAATCTTACGTTATTTTAAGTAAAGCTCTCCAAACCTTTAACATCGAATTTCCGTAACACTTAATCTCGACTCCACGAAGTTTAAGTTAGACTTCGTCTCGATTCGACTCTAGACTCTCGCAAACTTTCATACTTTCGTAAAATTAACAAAGTCTCTTTCAAAATAATACGCTACGAACTCCACCTCCGATTCTCTCGAAAATTTGTAAAGACTCCTAAGTGTTTAAGTCACGACTCCACAACTATTATAACGGACTTTACCGACTCTCCGAAACTTTAGTCATCGACTTCCGAAATTTTAGCAAAGACTCCTCGATCTCACCTTCGTTCTGTGTATTTATTACCTACTCTTCTTTTTCCCACTACTTTCTTACATTTTCCCCACTTAAGTCCTTTTCCGTCCTCCTGCTTCGTTCCCATTGGTTCTTCTCTATATTTCTATGAAAATTCTCTCCTAGTACTCTCACAAGTTACTCTGCTCCGTGTTCATTGGTTTTACGTTCTGGTTTTCCGAGAACTTCCCTTCAGGAGACCCGCCTATATTCCAAGCTGTTTTCTGATAGGCGATTTCTGTTCCCACCAATTTCTTACTCTGTGTTCAGCTACCCTTTGGTTCAGTATGTCCGATCCCACGATCATAAATCTCTTTGGTATTGTTCTATGCCTTTTGACAGTGACATCCTTATCCTTACCTTCTGTCCAGCTTGCAGCTGCATCTGTTAATTAGTTCCACTCCTGCTGTAGTCTTTTCAACGTGTTATAGTCATAATTCTTTCTGGCGTTTTCCATGCCTCTTAGCAAGACACCCTTTGTTTCTTACTTCGTTCAGATGCGCATGTTACGTAAGTTTCTCATGTGTGGCTCTCTTTGTTATTTCTAATTGTACTACTAGCCAGTGCGTTAGCCTTCGTCATATATTTTCTTAGTAAATTCTCATTGTACTTCGTTCTGACGATTGTTTGCCTTGCTTTCAGAACAATCCCTTAATTTCAACACGCTTCTGGATGCACATGTTAACTTTGTTCACACGCCTCTGTAGTCTTTCCTGGTAAATTTTCTCTCTGCCGAACATCTGCTTTTGTTTAGATTTATGATACATTTAGACATCTGTACGTCGACGTTGAAGGCTGTTACTTCCATTGTATTATCTCCTTTTATTGTTTCTCCCATCCGTCAATGTCATTTCACACGCTGTAGGATGGTCGCTTTCTTTCTTTCAAAAAAAAATTTTTTTTTTACGTTTTGGCGTTACAGGTGGGAAGCTCACTTGTATAGTCATCTTGTAATCTTCGTTTTAGCCTGTATCAACCAAGTATAAGAAACAGGTAGCCAAACAGAAATCTCAGAAAACAATACTGAATCGATCCGAACTGCGCTTCTTGTGTAACAACAAGTGAAAGAGGCCAAAATAAGGTATGTGTGGGTGTGTAATTTTTTTCTTATATTTACCCTCGTGGCAATGTAGTGGCATTGTGTGAATGTATACACCTATCTATAATGGTATAATAATTATATTAATTTTCAATACTTGTCTAAAAACTTTAATTATTCACAATGCTTTCAGGTACCGGTGATTTCTCTTCGTTAGTGCTTGCTTATTATTAAATTAATTTAATTAAATTTTTATAGTAACATAACTACTGGAAAAGGTAACTTACAACAGAAATAATTCCATTAAAATAATTAATTAAAAATTATTTTTGGAGGAAAATGATGCACCAAATAGTGAATAAAAAGGGTGAACGATAAAGATAATACACAAAAAATAACTAGACAATTAATGAAATATATACAACAAACACAGAGTGCAATTAAATAATACAGTTATTTTTTTTGCAATAGATGACCTATTATAACATATACCAACCATAATTTAAATAAAATATAAAAGGCAGCATTAAAAGAATACACATAACAAACAACAAATCGTCACAAATTACCTAATAGTAATAAATTAAAAACAATAGACACAATAGACAATATATATTAATATATTTTTTAAAAACAATACATACGAAAAAATATCTCAAGTGCAACAAAATATTAAAATATATGGGACAGACGGTAAAACATTTATTTATTCATACCTTAAATACAGCCAAGTTTCCCTTAAGCCATATCATTATAAAACAGTGTCTGTCAACACAAAGCGCCTGTCTCCTGGAATAGAAATTGTTGAACTCTTTTTGTCAACGGGTGGAAAATGGTCATACATTGAAACCTTTACGCATACAAAAGTAACACAAAAAAAAGCAAATGTCTGGACAAATGCAGATAAACACTAAACACATTTCTGTATTCAAACCAGCAACATATTAACCATGTTCAACAACTCAATCACACTGACGCCACACATCAACTCAGTGAAATATGATCTCAGCTAACAAAAAATATTTACGTTGTATTTCCTGACTGTCATCTCTTTTATCTCACTTTTTTCGTATTTAGTGCACTGCAAGCAGTGACAACGTGACGTGGCCGTGCTCTGAAGAATTAACATGAGATTTTTTGAAAAGTGGTTTTAAATAAATATATTAGTTTGTGGTCTTTAAAAGTCGTTTTAGCACAGTAATTTGTTTCAAGACTAGTAAGAGAAGGTGCAGTGGAAACCTGTAAAAAATGTTTAGATAAATATAACTATTAATAAGTCTATAGTTGGCAGTAGTGACAGTTTGCTGTAGTTACGAAATAGCAGGCGTTATTGCTACAGTCTCGCAGTGGAATATTGTCCGTGAACTGGCCGATTCTCACGAACCGTAAGAGAGGGTGGTTGGTAGTCTTAACATACAGGCAAACTAATTGCTGTGACCGTTCTCCACTAAGTAAGCAGTAACCAGCAATTATGACAACTACTACTTGTTTGGCCATTTGTTTTGTTTGTTTCTAATTAATTCTAATTGAACTCAATCAAAATTAACAAGTTAATGGTCGCTTCTGGTCGTTTTCAAGAAAAATAAAGGGAACACATTAACAAACAATTCGTACCAGTGAAGACGTTCCGTTACTAGTGTTTCAGAACTTTGTGAATAGCAAAACAAGAAAACTTGTCAAACAAAAATTATCTCTTAATAAAATTAAGGAAACGTGATCCCACAAGGATCAACAAATTTGTGTCAAGTCCTCATACTACTCCATGGTGATATTCGTATCTGGAGTACAAATTTAAAAAACACACATTTTTTATACTTGCTTCCCAATATGCGGCGTTTAATTGCAAATTTGTTATACGTAAATGTTTACGACTTATTTATATATTTTTTTTATTATGACGTGTAATAGATTATTCAAAGTTTTGAAAGTGGGAAGATGATTGCAATTCAAGCGCAGTTTGTCACAGGATACATCTGAATTTCAGATTACTGCGTCAAATGCGTTTCTCCGCAAGATTCTATTTTAGGTTGTGCCACTTAAGCTGGAAGCACATTGCCATCACGTCACGTGAACTCACGTGAGATCAGGACTTGCCTTAATCCGTGAAATCGTAGTGCAGAGACACACTTTAAGTCACGTCACGTCACTTCATGTTAACGTGAACTCATGTGAACACGCGTGAAGTCGTGTAAACACTAATGAAGGCAAATAAAATTCTACTTAATCAAAAAATCAGTTAACATAAGAAGGAGCTGGATACACCATATAAACTTAGAAAGTCAAGAAAAATGCGACTTTCAGAATCTAATACAAGATTAAAAGTACAAAATACAAGAAGATCCAGCTAAATTTCAAATGTATTTCAGACTGAATAAGGAAGAATTTGATTATTTACATAATCTTATTAAAGATGATATACAAAAAAAAGAACACCCATGTCCAAAATGCTATAAGCTTGTAACGAGCAGAAAATTTTAAAATTTTTTAAATTCTCACCTCGGCAGAGTACGTTCACACGAGGGAAGTGTCAACGACTTATGGTGGAGCAATAAATAAGGAGTAATGAGAAGGTGTCAGTGAAGCGTTGCTGACTTGACAATAGAAACGCATTAAGTTCTATCCAACTATAGAATTTGGTGGCGTAAGATGACAGGGAAAGTTTCGTCCAGAATTATTGCTCTCCGCAGCTGTAACAAAGTAAGGAGGACATTCACACCCGTACCAAGAATTGTAGCAGATGTGGCCGTATTACGTCAGTAGACGATAAGCGACAAAAACAAGTAATGCTCCATACTACAATGAAACGGAAACGCTGCACCTTAAGTAACAATACTGGAAGATAGGCTGACAAAAACTAAAGTCATGTTACACAGCTGGAGGTATCGTCTAATTGACAGACAAGAATTTACGAAGGGAAAGTTGGAGTGACTTCAACGACCAGCAGATGTTCGAAATTAGTAATAGCCAGAAAAAAAGGGGTAAGAGCGTAGAACAATACGCCAGGAAGACTGTAAGTACAGATAATGGGAATCTATAGAAACGCAGAGTTTACTCAGACAATAGGCTGTTAGACAAGTTGTTTATGGCCAGAGTTTCTTCGAAGCGGGTCAACGATCGTCTAGCTAGGGAGCAAGGGAGACCTAAGGACCTATCAGAGACCTTCTGCCAGCGAGAAATTTGATGGTGAGGGATGTTTCCATAGCAACTGAGACGAAGAACCTATCGAAAGAACTATGACGTCGGATTTTGACAGAGTGGGACAGTATTTTCCGAGAAAATCAAAAACTGACCAATCTCGAAAAGAAGTGGGCGTGAAGCGCGCCAGAGACAAAATTTTGAGTAGGGACGAATTAATAAAACTAGCTGTCCAGGAAGACGGAGCGGCAGTTACACTCAATTTTTAAGCGTCAGTGGTACTCAATTTTTAGGCAGTCATACTTAAATTTTAGTCAGTCATACAGAATTTTCAGACAATTTACATTTCAATTATCAAGTAGTTTAACTTCAAGTGCGAGAGACGGTACATCATAAACTTTCCATTGTTTATTCAAATCATTCGGAAGGTAGATAATAACTAGGAACTTAAAACTTAATACATTCATTCGCGGTAGTGAACTTTACCGGAGTGCGCATTGACGGACTTAGTGAAATTTACACCAAGTGAACAATCAGACCGTTACACTAACAGACAGCATCACTAAACGATAAACAAATTATTGGAACTTAATATTGTGTATCAACAACATAATGCACACGAAACATTAAACAAACTAACCAATTATAGGATCGTTTGTGGAAGCAACGACAACTGAAACGAGACATGTTTATTGACTTTAAACGAACACACAGTAACCACAGTAAGATAGAACATTGATTGAACACTAAACTTCAATTACCCACACCTGTACAACACCTACGCGAGTGGTCGGAAGAATAAAGTGATAAGTGGCAGTGATAAAACAACTAACGACGGAATGTATCTACGAGCCATCTCCATCGCCAGAACGAGACTACGTCAACAACTAATGGATATTCACTAACCAAGTAACCATTATTATAATTACTTCTAATTTGTAACTTCTACTGACCTGGTTTCTTTCAAAGAATTCACACCTGAGAATTTATTAAGAAAAGTAATGAGTAAAATTGAAATAAGTAGTTAATGAACGTATAAACAAAAGCTTATTTGTGATTTAATGAACGCATTAAATAAGTAGAATATTGAATTGTAACATCATTGGATTTATATATGTATGTATGTTTTCTTTATTTCAGCATATATTGAGATATATCTTTGTTTATTATAAATATGTATGTATTTCAGGTACAGCGACGTATTCTATGTACTATTATAATATGTCATAAATGATAATTAAACTAGTATTTTAGTTAACCAGAAACATGCGTTCATTATTACCAATGCAACCCGAATATTGACTTAAAGTTTGAAAGAATGCAAATAGATTTTAAGAGTTTCTTATGTTCAATTAAATAAATGATATCACGTATGTGTTGATGAACGTAGATAGTTAGAATCATCATTAAGATTAAATTATACACATACTTGTCAGTGATCGTTAAATTTATATATTTAATAATTAATTTATTGTGCTATCAATACGCATATTAAATGATGTTATAAATGGCGTCCAACTCAAGGGCTAGGTAAATTTAAGAAATTATTAAATTAACACATTAAGTAACTCAATCGCGGTTAGCACAATAGATTTTATAAATTGACATTTATAAATGGCGCCCATTCGCACGGCATGATACGTATTAACACAGATTGTTAACACGTACGGCTTAGGTAAAGAACAGGCAGTAGAAGTAGTAGAAAAAATAGTGCCTTAGAAGTAGAAGTTAGATAAGTGTTATTAGTGTAAGTCAGTTTGAATGATTACGCGCAGTAGGGCTAAAATGGCGAGCAATTCAGACAGTGTAGAATTTGACATTAATAACCAATTAGGCGTAGTAAATACCGAGGACAATACTACACCTAGTGAACCAAGTAGTGTGGTGGAGAGTCCAGAAGATAGGGCGCGAGGACAGACATCGAAACCAGAAGATGGGACTCTACAAATGTTAATGGAGTTCATGCGTCAACAAGAAAAGAAACAAGAAGAACGAGACAAGAAACAAGAGGAACGAAGCAGGAAATTAGAAGAAAATATTAAATTAATTAGCGAAGAAAGTAACAGAAAACAAGAAGAGAATATTAACAGAAAATTTGAAGAGAGTAATAGGTTAATTAATGAAAAATTAGAAAAACAAGAAGAAAACAGTAGATTAATTAATGAAAAACTCGACCAGCATAAGGAAGAGATTACACAAATAAGGTCGGAGATACGTGAAAGCCAGCAGACTTGGGAAAGAAAGGTCGATGAATTACAGAAAAGGCAAGATGATCTCGTGAGGGACTTGAGAGAAGAAGCCGACAAGAAGTACGTAGAAATACAAGAGAAACAAGATAACGATCGACAAGAATGGATGGCGGCGGTACACTCTACCCAGACGACCGTTAAAAAGATTAATCACAAGTTCGATGTTCACGTTAAGGATTACAATAAGAAGCACGAGGAACTCAAGACCGAGATGCACAATACCATACTGCAGAGACAACAGGAGCAAGAAGGAACAAATAGTAATATTATACAAAAATTAGAAGACGTAGACGGTAGACAACGTTCAACAGAACAGAAGTTGGACGAGACTACGAAAGAAAAGACAACTAGGATCGAAGAATTAAAGGGACATTTAAATAAGGTAAGAGAAAACCAAGAGAGGTTACAGCGACAACTGATGGAAGGTGATTGTGGAATATTAAATCGATTTAACGGACCTAACCACAATGATCTCAAATATAATGGCACAGACAGATTCCCTATGGAATTCCTCAAAGAATTGTCCGAAGTTCAAGAGTTATATTATCCCGCTGACAATATCAAGTGGATTGGCAAACATCTGGAGTTAGACGCAGGAATTTGGTGGCGAGTGATACGTGACCAGATATCAAACTTCGCAGAATTCAAGGAAGCGTTCTCTCTAAAATATTGGGGCCAGGAACGACAGGACAGTATTCGGGACCATTTGGAGTTTGGCAGATTTGATTGGCGCGGACCAGTTACTGCTATTCAATATATTGAACGGATTTTATTGGAAAGTAAGCAGTTAACGCCTACTTTATCTGATTATCAGTTAATACGTAAGATCTCTCGTCACTTTGGGTGTGACATCCAGCTTGCGGTGGTTACAAGAGGAATTGTGACGATACCAAACTTCGAGTCTCTGATCATCGAGTATTCACAGATTCAACCAAGAATTAATAGAGAAGCGAACTATGCAGCGGCAAACGAGGGCAGAAATGCATATAAGGAAGGTGAAAGTAACTTGAACAAAGGAGGCGGTATACAGAAGAAAACCTGGGGTGATAGACCTGCCATAAATCACCAGCCCCGTAACGCGGACCGGCGCGCTGTCAACACAATAGAATTTACAAACACGACAGCTGGTGCATCGGGCACTCAACCTAAGAGAAATCGTCAACAAGAAGAGGAAAAAAAAAATCCCTCCACCCATTAACGAAGATAGCCATCAAAACAAATGACTACCAGACGAATATTATCCTACCGGACTTACGAAGCGATTTATTGTGTAATGATGATGAAGAAATTTCTCAACGAATAATCAAGTGTCCAGAGATAAATATCAAGTTCAATAATAATGTTAGTGTGCAAGCGTTAACCGATACTGGATCTGTAATAGCTGGGTTGTCTGAGTCGTGGTTTCACCAAAACAAACATGACATTACACCTTATGAGATTTTACCGATGTCTAACACATTAATAGTTAGCGCAGTTGGTAATAAATCAAAACTAATCAGAAAACAAATATTATGTGATATCTATATTGAAGAAATTAAATATGAATGTGTTTTCCTAATAATACCAGATTTGATAAAACCATGCATATTAGGAACCAATTTTCTTCAAGAAACAGGGTGTCTCATTGACATGGGAAGAAGAATCGTCGAGATAAGAAGAGAGGATAACGAAGAGACGTACACGGTGCCTATGATGCATATAGAAGTGGTGGACGTAGAAGAAGAAGAAGAGATCATCAGAAACATTAACAAGAAGATAGAAAGTATAGAATGCGGAGATAGAGGAACGTTGGAAAGATTAAGGGAGATTCTAATAAGAAATTGTAGTTTATTCAGAGAATGCCCCGGAAGAATCGATGGGTATGTCCATGAGTTCCGAGTCACCGACCAGACACCGTACTTCCAGAGAGGATGGCCTGTCCCATTAGCCTATAAAGGGAAGGTAGATGAGGAGATTCGGAAAATGTTACGGTATGGGGTCATTGAGAGATGCAACAGCGCATATATCAACCCACTAGTTACGGTAATCAAGAAGGATGGTAGCGTACGATTGTGTTTGGATGCGAGGAAGGTGAACAGTGTGACTATCCCGGACTACGAGGGAGCCCCTCCAATAAACGACATATTGGCGAGATGTGGAGAGATGAAGTACCTATCTACCGTAGATCTAACTAGCAGTTTCTGGCAAGTACCACTGAAATCGGAATGCCGGAACTTCACCGCTTTTATGTACGACGGCAAGTGTTATCGTTTTACAGTTACACCATTTGGCCTGAGTACCAGTTCTGCTGCACTGACCAGGGGATTGGACACAGTATTGGACGAAGAAGTAAAAGAAAATACCATTATTTATGTCGACGATTGCCTGTGTTATTCAGAAGATTTAGAAACGCACTTGTTACATTTAGACTTATTATTATCTAATTTAAGAAGGGCAAATTTAACCATCAATTTGGAGAAGTCGCAGTTCTTCAGACAAGAAATCGCGTACCTCGGTTATCAACTAACAACGCAAGGAATACGAGCAACGGACGAGAAGATAGATGCCATTATGAAGTTTCCTGTACCTCGGAACCAAAAACAATTAAAAGGTTTCCTGGGGTTGACAAATTTCTATAATCGTTTTACAGACAAATACGCTGAAACTACTAAACCATTACTCGAGTTGCTACGGAAAGGACAGAAATTCACCTGGACACAGGAATTAAATGAGTGTTTTCAGCAGGTTAAAAGGTTATTCGTAGAAACAGTCATCTTAAAGTTTCCCCGAATAAACCAAAGATATTATATGCAATGTGACGCCAGCAACTTTGCATATGGCGGACAACTATATCAATTGGATGAAGAAGGAAGAATTGGAGTAATAGCTTTTACCAGCAGGACATTCAAGGGTGCGGAAATAAATTATTACACTACGGAGAAGGAGCTTTTGTGTATTGTAAGATGTCTTGAGCGGTTCCGTATATACATACTAGGACAACCGTTAACCATCATTACTGATAATAAAGCACTGACTTTTATGAATAAATGTCATTTAAACAACTCGCGTATTACACGCTGGATCTTAAGTATTCAGGAGTACAAATTTGACATTGTCCATTGTAGAGGTAAGGACAATATTATTGCCGATCTTCTGAGCAGAAATCCAGAAGATGCCACACCAGAAGTAATTAGTGACAATGTTTCCGAATATTTAATTAACCACCTGACAATCAAAATGGATAAGAAGGTAAGCAAGATCCTAATGGATATTGGAAGGCACCAAATTCAAGATCATAAGCTTAAGTATATTATTGATAAGATTAAGGAAAATTGTGTAGATAAGAAATTAAATAAATTTTATAGATTCGTCGATGAGAAATTGTACAGATTACGCAAAGGAGAGTGGAAACTATACGTACCGAACAGTGTGTCTGGCGAAATAATTGCTGAAATACACCGTATGTATGGGCATCCCGGTGCGAAGAGATGTAGCAAATTATTGCAGGAGTACTTTACCATGGACGGAATGTTAAAGAGGGTGAAAAATTACGTACGGACTTGCGACACTTGTCAGAAAAAAAAGGATTCCGACAACAGAAATTCGTTTGGAGGAACGAAAGCCATAATACCGTTATGCAAGGGTGACCTAGTGAGCGCGGACTTTTACGGACCGTTACCTGCTTCGTCTAGTGGGGTGAGGTATCTATTCATAATGGTTGACAACTTTACCAAATACGTACGACTTTTCACACTTCGAAGGGCAACGACCGTCGCTACACTGAGGAGAGTACACCAATATTGTGAAGAACTAGGATCTCCTAGAGTGATTATCACAGACAATGGAACGCAATTTTCATCTAAAAAATGGTTAGATGGATTAACTGAACTGAATATCCAACCACGATTTACCGCAATAAGGAACCCTTGTGCGAATCTGGCTGAAAGAATCAACAGACAGCTTGGGAACTTATTTAGGATCTTTGTTGGTGATCAACATACAAAGTGGTCGCGTTACGTACCAATCGTCGAGAGTTGTATTAACGAAACGTACCACGAGACGATAGAAGTAACACCGTACGAAGCTCAGCTCGGAAGAAAACCTCCCAGAGCGTGGGAAAAATACATCAACAAGGATATGCTCCTAGTTAAAGGGGTAGACCATAAACAAATATATATCAAAATGAAGGAGAAAAGAGAAAAACAGGCAAAATTATGTAATGAGACTAAAACCATTACAAGATTCAACATTGGTGAGAAAGTGTTAATCAGAACATATCATCAATCGGACGCGGTCCAGAAAAGAATTGAAAAATTTTGCGAACTGTACTGCGGACCATATAAAGTGCATCAAATTCTCGGAGAAGCTACTTATCTACTCGTTGATTGCGATGATGACAAGAAACTCCGTGGAAAATTTAATGCCAGACAATAGAAAAAATACTATGAACCAGAAAATTGAAGATGAAGGAAGAGGAAGAAATAGAAGAAGATGTCTTAAGAAGCTAGCCGATGCTGATGAATCAACTGCGTTAGGGTAATTGACGCGGTGATATCATTCAAGCTGGCTTATCCAAGAAAGTTATGTACTTTAATTGTTGAAACATAACATCAAAATTGTATTTAGTCAATTAAGCACTAATTAAACGTTAAATAATAAGATAAATTAACATTTAGTGTGACATTTTATAAAATTATTGCAGTGAAGCAAAGGACATTTAATTGCTATTAATTGATTTATATGGTAATAAGTTAAAAGGACAAAGTGAGAAAAATGGACACTTAAATCAGATAAGTGATAATATTTAACGAACTAGATAGTGAATGAACTTTATTAATGTGAATGTATGTAATTAGTAGGTTAGGATTATAAATGATGTCATCATGAAGTAGGTCAATCATTGAAACTAAATGTTATACGTGTATGTAAGTTATTAAGATAATTACAGTTAACGTAGCGATTGTGTCAATTAACAATCTAATTTTAAAATAATAGTTTAAAAGATTTTATTGGTAAGATCATTAATAGTGCACAAAGGTGTATATGTATAGGAGATTTTCTTTGATATCATGTAAAGGTTACATTGAACCGCTTAACTGTTTGATAATATTTTGTGAATATGATATTTTAGAAGGTAAGATCTTATTCAATTGATGAAATTATTTAATTGCTTATGGAATTTATGACTTATCTTATAAATTATAAAGATAAGATATTTATATGTCAATTCGACAATGTGAAATGCGTTCAGCTATCCCAAATAGCTGGCAATAAATTCAGAGAACTAATTAAAACCAAAAGGGGGGGTACCACTGGTCATATAAGCTTTTGAAAGTAGGTTATTGTGTATACCTTCCCTGAAGAAGATGGACACGGCGAGGCGACGTACAGGGCGCAGAATTTAGATTTGAGTTGTTCCCAGAGGTCACATCGTCAAATCGAAATTGAGGACACTGTAACGAGCAGAAAATTTTAAAATTTTTTAAATTCTCACCTCGGCAGAGTACGTTCACACGAGGGAAGTGTCAACGACTTATGGTGGAGCAATAAATAAGGAGTAATGAGAAGGTGTCAGTGAAGCGTTGCTGACTTGACAATAGAAACGCATTAAGTTCTATCCAACTATAGAATTTGGTGGCGTAAGATGACAGGGAAAGTTTCGTCCAGAATTATTGCTCTCCGCAGCTGTAACAAAGTAAGGAGGACATTCACACCCGTACCAAGAATTGTAGCAGATGTGGCCGTATTACGTCAGTAGACGATAAGCGACAAAAACAAGTAATGCTCCATACTACAATGAAACGGAAACGCTGCACCTTAAGTAACAATACTGGAAGATAGGCTGACAAAAACTAAAGTCATGTTACACAGCTGGAGGTATCGTCTAATTGACAGACAAGAATTTACGAAGGGAAAGTTGGAGTGACTTCAACGACCAGCAGATGTTCGAAATTAGTAATAGCCAGAAAAAAAGGGGTAAGAGCATAGAACAATACGCCAGGAAGACTGTAAGTACAGATAATGGGAATCTATAGAAACGCAGAGTTTACTCAGACAATAGGCTGTTAGACAAGTTGTTTATGGCCAGAGTTTCTTCGAAGCGGGTCAACGATCGTCTAGCTAGGGAGCAAGGGAGACCTAAGGACCTATCAGAGACCTTCTGCCAGCGAGAAATTTGATGGTGAGGGATGTTTCCATAGCAACTGAGACGAAGAACCTATCGAAAGAACTATGACGTCGGATTTTGACAGAGTGGGACAGTATTTTCCGAGAAAATCAAAAACTGACCAATCTCGAAAAGAAGTGGGCGTGAAGCGCGCCAGAGACAAAATTTTGAGTAGGGACGAATTAATAAAACTAGCTGTCCAGGAAGACGGAGCGGCAGTTACACTCAATTTTTAAGCGTCAGTGGTACTCAATTTTTAGGCAGTCATACTTAAATTTTAGTCAGTCATACAGAATTTTCAGACAATTTACATTTCAATTATCAAGTAGTTTAACTTCAAGTGCGAGAGACGGTACATCATAAACTTTCCATTGTTTATTCAAATCATTCGGAAGGTAGATAATAACTAGGAACTTAAAACTTAATACATTCATTCGCGGTAGTGAACTTTACCGGAGTGCGGATTGACGGACTTAGTGAAATTTACACCAAGTGAACAATCAGACCGTTACACTAACAGACAGCATCACTAAACGATAAACAAATTATTGGAACTTAATATTGTGTATCAACAACATAATGCACACGAAACATTAAACAAACTAACCAATTATAGGATCGTTTGTGGAAGCAACGACAACTGAAACGAGACATGTTTATTGACTTTAAACGAACACACAGTAACCACAGTAAGATAGAACATTGATTGAACACTAAACTTCAATTACCCACACCTGTACAACACCTACGCGAGTGGTCGGAAGAATAAAGTGATAAGTGGCAGTGATAAAACAACTAACGACGGAATGTATCTACGAGCCATCTCCATCGCCAGAACGAGACTACGTCAACAACTAATGGATATTCACTAACCAAGTAACCATTATTATAATTACTTCTAATTTGTAACTTCTACTGACCTGGTTTCTTTCAAAGAATTCACACCTGAGAATTTATTAAGAAAAGTAATGAGTAAAATTGAAATAAGTAGTTAATGAACGTATAAACAAAAGCTTATTTGTGATTTAATGAACGCATTAAATAAGTAGAATATTGAATTGTAACATCATTGGATTTATATATGTATGTATGTTTTCTTTATTTCAGCATATATTGAGATATATCTTTGTTTATTATAAATATGTATGTATTTCAGGTACAGCGACGTATTCTATGTACTATTATAATATGTCATAAATGATAATTAAACTAGTATTTTAGTTAACCAGAAACATGCGTTCATTATTACCAATGCAACCCGAATATTGACTTAAAGTTTGAAAGAATGCAAATAGATTTTAAGAGTTTCTTATGTTCAATTAAATAAATGATATCACGTATGTGTTGATGAACGTAGATAGTTAGAATCATCATTAAGATTAAATTATACACATACTTGTCAGTGATCGTTAAATTTATATATTTAATAATTAATTTATTGTGCTATCAATACGCATATTAAATGATGTTATAAATGGCGTCCAACTCAAGGGCTAGGTAAATTTAAGAAATTATTAAATTAACACATTAAGTAACTCAATCGCGGTTAGCACAATAGATTTTATAAATTGACATTTATAAGCTTTCAAGAGAGATTATTAGCCGTATGTTTAAGGTAAGCGTGAAATAAATGAAAACAAAGGCTTGGCATCTTAATTGATTATATTGTAAAGCAACATATAAATGTTAAAATTTAGTATTTTTAAAAGCATAAAATTTGTTTAACATCTTGACACATGAAAATTACTGATCAGTGGTTATAAAATACAAACACATTTTTTAATTAAAAAAAGAAACACTGTAATTTACATATCATTAATCTTCGTGCAGTCTCACTTTTTCTATTAACAATTCCTCCATTTTCACCTATTTGTCACCTCACGCCTCACAAAAGTGTGGTTGAACAGAAAATGTGATTAACGTGAGGCGTGAAATGGCCGGCTATGCCACGTGACATCACGTCATATACGTGACGTGAAGACAGTGCGTCTCCAAGCAATTTAACTCAAGCTGAAAACCCACTCTCAAATTTTTTTACTATCACGTGAATTCACGTGAGCTCACGTGACGTGACAGTAATGTGTTTCCAGCCTTAATGTCTGTGTGAAATTCAGCAGTTTATTCCCTGCCATAATAACAGCTTACTGGTAACAGCGTAAATGAGTAATAAATTGAAATAACTTGCGTCAAATCGAGGGTAGTGTCGAGAATTAAAAGAATACAAGTAAGAGATGATCTGTTCCATACTACTATAGGCCTACACTTTTCATGGGAGCTTGTTTTAAAATGTTTATTTTTTAAGGAGTAAAGCAATTTCTAAATTGTTACTTGACATTTTGACATTATTATAAATTAACTATTATACCTGTCTGAGGTATGTCTCACGGTAACTTTTGAACGAACGAACAGATTTTCATAAACCTTGGCATACATGCCATAGATTATATTAATTCCTTTTATAGTAGCGTGCAATTTACACTTGAAACAGAAAATATGAAAAGTTTAAATTTTTTGTATCTTACCATTACTAGATCACAAAATAATCTTAGTTTTCAGATATATAGAAAACCTACTTTTACAGATACCGTTATACATAAACAATCACTAACATCATGGCACATAAAATTAAGCAGTTTTCATGCAATGGTTAATCGTCTCCTTATAGTTCCTTTATCCAAAGAAAATTTCAATAAAGAGGTAGATATTATAAAAGCCATAGCACAAAATAACGGTTATGATGAAAGATTAATTAACTCTTTAATTTTAAAAAAACAGAAGAAATTTACTTTAAAAGAATTTTATTCCATAGAGCCAGATCAGGGTAACAAAAAATTTCACTTAACAAATTACATTCCGTGTATAACAGATAAGATTAATAATAGGTTAAAAAACCATGGTCTTAACATGGTATCAGTAAACAAACGTAATCTTTTTTCACTACTAGTCAATAATAAAGAAAAATCTAACACACTGGAGAAAAATGGAGTTTATGAAATACACTGTGCAGAATGCGATACTATTTATATCGGACAATGTGGCCGTGCTCTGAAACATCGCATTTCTGAACATAAGAAGGCGATTTTAACCAATACATCTAATACAGGTTTTGCAGATCATTGCTTACAACACAATCACTTCATAGACACAAAAAACATAACCCTACTCCACAACATACAAAAAGGTAAAAAAATGGATTTGTTAGAAATTTTAGAAATTAAAAAAGCAATAAAAAATAACAAAAATTTAACCAATGAGCAGACTGAATTTTGTGTATCCCCTTTATTAAAATCTGTTATTTAGTTTAGTTTATTTTATATTATTTTGATGTTCATCATTATTTTAAAATTTGCATTCAGTTTATATTTAGTTCAGTTAATTTTATATTTTGCATTCATGATTGCATTTAGTTTTAAAGACACCTGACCTTCCCTTGTCTCATGCACACACTCCCCCCTCATCATCACAACACAGATGTTCCAGATACGCCCTAAACAGATGTTTACCACCTACACACCACTAACATCCTATGTTCAGTAATTTCATTCACTCGCTCTTTGACAATGGCTCAAGTTAGACGAAACAGCTGTCAGAGTTAATTAAAAAATTTGTGAAACTTACCAAGTGTTTTTATATATTTTACAAAACCTTTGTATTAATATGTTTCACCAAGTGCCCAACGAGCCATCAATTAATATCTTGGCATACATGTCTATTCTTTTACCCTACACAATTATATTGTTTTTGAAATCATCCCCCAAACAATAGAAGGGCTAGAGGTGAAATACTAAGTGGCCAAAATTTTGGAAAACTCACAAAAATTCCATGTAGGGTAGTATCAAATTAATGAAGTAAAATTAGTTTAATTTTTGAAAAAAATTTCTGTGAATATTTTGATAAAATTGCAAAAATTTACGTAGCGTGTCAAATTAAAAAAAAAAATTGATTAAAATTTAATTCAAAAACTTACGTTAATAGTTTCCGTCAGTGACTTTCTTTTTGACGCTACGACGCGTTTCAAGACATATGTCTCATCATCAGGTATTTCACTCCACAGAAGAGGTCTCGTCAATACATTAAAATAAAATAAACAAACGAACATATAAACACAAGCGTGAACTGTTGTTATTACTGTACATTATCTACTCTGTTGTCAGTGTGTTTTCAATCTATCTTGGATATTAATTACTATGTCGTATAGTAAGTTTGATTGAAACTGCAGTTGATCATTTAATAGGAACTCAGGGATATTCTTCTTATTATTATTTGTGCCACTACCTTTAATTTTACTGAGAATTTTTTGTGCCTTATATATTTCAAATTCTTCAGCAGCGTTCATGTATCTGCCTTTCTTACATATATGCAGGGGTCTAAAGTTGGTCTTGAAGTTTGTGTAATTATGATTTTTCATAATTAGGATTTCATAATTATGATTTCAACTAGATGGCGTGCAAAGCTGGAATTTAGTTTTTTAATGTTTTCTTTGGTGAGATGTTCTTTGAAACGTTTACCAAAAAATCTACCAGTTTGTCCGATATAATAGCTATTACAGTCGCTACATGAAATCCTGTATATCCCTATCTTATCTAATAATGGTGTGGATTGTTTCGATTTAAGTATTTTGCCAATGGTATTAGTAGTACGGAATGCCATTTTAATATTTGACTTGTTGAACACACTATTTAATATTTTAGGTAAGGTGAAAATGAATCTTAAAATTTAAATGCAATATTAAGTTTTGGAAATTTCAAAATTTGTTAAGACAAATAACAGGATCAAAATTTGAAAAATTGTAATGATCAACTATGTGTTTCACTAAAGGAAACTTTAACACAAATCCGATTGTGTGAAATTTTTAGCATTTATGATTACTTTTGACACATTGCTACAAGTGTTACTTTAATAAACAAACAATATTAGAGTAACTGAGAATTTTGTAATTGTATTACGATAATTACAAAAATATATGAAAATTTACCAAATAATAAATATTGAACTACTTTGTTCAATACAGTGAACGAGTTCTACAGCTCAGAGAGATTTCTAGTCATAAATGTTACGAGTTGAACTACGTTTTTCTCTTTTTGTCAAATTTATTGCTTAAGATTAAATCAATGCCTAAAGTAAAGTAAAAAATAAAATAAGATTATTTTTTCTAAATTAAAAATAGTGAGAACGCCTTAACAAAGCGTTAATATTGTTCACATACGTTATCCAAAATCTTAGATAATCCCAAAACTTATAATGTTCAAAAATCATTGCACGTTATCAAATCTTAGACCAGTGGGCGCCAAGTCATCTGCCGAGAGCTACCAGTAGTAGCTTCTGGGAATAACTTTTATGTCTTGCAAAGGCTAGATTCCTTAATATGCCAACGGATATTTTTGCAAAGCGTTTGCAATATTGGTGAAAATCGAACAACAAATTTAAGCGTACAAAAGATATTAACATCATTACCACATCACTCCAAGGATTAGGCCTTAGACCTGTTCCAAAACCCATCTCCTCTTCGGTTATACGACATCTCTTTTCCCAGTAGGCTGATTACCCAAGGCGGTAACGAGTAGACGGATATCAGGCGTGCGGTTCAAGTTGTGCCGGGGAAAATTTTAAATTTGAATTCCCCGGCCACATTTCGCGCTGCCTCAGCTGACGGACTGTGTGCTGTTGGCAAGTTAGAGTGGCCTTGACCGATATACCGCGACAGCGCGGAGCCAAGTAATCAAGCCGGCTACTATTTACCAGGTGTTTTTGTAACCCTTCGCAATTCGTAAAAAGTTTTCTGTACTCGTGGTCGGCAGGCAGAAAACCCAGCTCTCTCTCATTTAATTTTTTGCACTTCGACGGGACGTTTGGTTGGACGCGTGATTTTTAGTCCATAATTTGTGGTCCATCTTTACAAAATGATTTGGTAATTAACTAAAGTGCTTCAGGTAAGCCAAGGTATTGTGTTTATTGTTAAATTAATAAGGGCTTGTGTGTGTATTATGTTTGTGTGTGTGTGTGTGTGTGTGTGTGTGTGTGTGTGTGTGTGTGTGTGTGTGTGTGTGTGTGTGTGTGTGTGTGACTCAACTCGCCATGTTACTTCTGGTGTAGCTGTGAACACGTGGCCGACTTGCACTTGATTGCTTGAAAATCAAATGTAAGATGTTGGTTGAATTTAAAATCAAATGTAAAGTAACAAATTGGTGTCGAATACTTAAAGGTAAATGTAAAGGAATTTTTAAAGGCAAAGGAATTAATGTAAGTTGAAATTTGAAATTTAATAATTTGAAAATGTGAGCTTTACTATGGTTAATGACACGTAGTTGTCGAAATAAAATTATGACAGTGTGTCTGTGATCTGGGTTTACGGGGCGAGAAAGATTTGGGGTTAAGGTATTTTCCTGACGGCTAACTACAAATAAAAATTTTTCCAGGGTTCCCGCACAGTCGGGAGGAAAGGGGTTGCGAGGATTAGGACATTCCATCGGTGTTCATCTGCAGAGCATAGCAACGAGCTCCCCAACGCCGTCAGACCTACAGAGATCCCAACAACACCAAGCGGAACAACTGCCCAGAAGAAGAAGTAAACGACCCGGAGTTCGAGCTCACCAGTTACTCACCATAGTCATCGTCATCTCGAGTTTTGCATAGCACGTATTCTTCTAAGTACAGGTGGGAGGATTCCTTATATTAAACCACAAACACAGCACTCCACTGGTTTTAACGCATGAAATGAAAGACACATTTATAAACAGTAAATTCAGATTTTCAATGAATTAGATTTTGTTGTAACATGTCCTGGAGACATATTTGTGAATTGCGTGATTAACTGTGTTAAAAAGGATCTACTTGTTAATATATGTCTGTTACCATATACTGTATTTATATAAAACACTACTTGCCTTTTTCAGCTGCTCGTAATTAGCAACAAAATTAAAACTGTTAGTTTGTCAGTTTTTATGATACAATTTCTTGTGAATGTAAAATGTCAGTAGTAACTGCATACATAAAGTAATTGTAAATTATTGTTTGTGGTAAGTTTTATAAATCTTCTTTGGTAAGAACAAGTACATAATTCATGATCTGTTACAGAACTTAGCTAAGAATAAGTTCAGAAGTGTCAGAACGTTATGGGACACAATTTTTCTGGGCAACTGGTGCATAAAAGAAAATATTATGATAGTGTCAGAATACATTTTTTTTTAATGCATAAAAAATTTTTATTTCTCAGATATAAACCGACATACTACATGTTTATTGTCAATGATAATGGATTATTATGTGAGCATAAATTAAATTAATACCTATATAATCGTTATTTAGTAACTGTTGAGTTAAACTGTGATTTAGAAAATATCATTTTGAATAATATTAATACATAGCAATGTCGGCTTATGTTAAAACAGTGTACGTGAATGTGTTGGAATAATTTTGCTTGTTAATAGTATTGCCAATTGTGATTATTACTACTTGAAAGATAGGTGACTATAAAATGAAGATTGAGAATTCAATCGTGTACACTGTATTAAAAATGTTATGATGATAAAATGAAATACTAATAAAAATGTTGTTACTGTTACATAAGTGTTTTATCGCAAGTCCTGTCACTCTGGGCTCAGCGCATTTTTTTTTCTTCCATCTAGGCCAAGTGTCTGGTTTTACAAAATTAAGTAACAACCCCCCATACAAATAATTAAGGGGGCGTTTCAAAGTGTTCACACATTCCCTTCTGTTGTCTTCAATCTTCTGGTGCAACGATACAATGTTTGTTTGGCGTCTAATTTCCTCGTTACTTATCCGATCTAGGAGAGAACAACCTGAGTCCCTTTTAAAAATTTCATTTCAACTGCTTGCATCCTCTGTGACGATTTCATTAATTAAATATAAAATAATTAATAAATAGGTAATGTAAAAGCTGAGAAATTTTAAAATTTTAATAAAATCGCACATTTAAACTAAATTTTATCGCTATCATAAAATTATAATAATATTTAATAAAGAGTTTTAATAATAAAATAAAAAGGAATACGAGTGTACAGATAGGGAAAACCTTGTTAATAAACCCTGCATAGACATGCGCTAACCGGAATTAACTTGAATACCGACCCCTAAACAAACTAATAATACTTGTAAATTTGATATTAATTGAATAAATAAACAAGACCGCAGTAGTGTACTATAATAAAGTCTGTAATTAAGAATAGCTTTGGATAATTAAAAGGTAAAACTTTAACCCTTTAAGTAGAGGATAAATGTGGAACTATTTTATTGCTACGCGTAAACTCCGCACGATTAACTGACCCTTCCTAACATAGTAAGAGAGACTTGAGATGCGCGTTCGGCCAGTAAGCAGCTCAGAACGGAGCGCTACAACAAAATATGATTTATTATTTTGTTATTAAGTTAAATAACCGTGTGAAGAGTTATGTAACGAGTACGTAGAGTGTATCAGTAAAGAAGAATGTAGAAGATTAAGTGCGAAAGGTGACATCTCACATCTAGAAAGATAGTTAAAGTTATTTTAGGGTTGTATATGTAAAGTGAAATACAACCGTTCTATTACCAAATGTAAAATGTGAAGACGAAGACCTCAACTGTATTTGCCAAACCTACAAGGAACAGGACGACTTCATGACATCGTAACTCTCTCTATCATTAGTTGACTCCAAGGACCTTCACCAGGAAGACGACCACGATGACAACCCTCTACCTAGAGTGTGCGGAAGAATCACGCGTGGACGACATGGACTAAAACACTTAACTAAGAGGTAGCACGGAAGCTGGTCTTCCGTGGATATGTATTTTTTTTTTTAAATAGAAGTAATTGTAAACTAAAAGACTTTAAAATGACAATCTCTAAAGTTTAAGAATAAATGTTGTAACAAGTAATTTCAGTAACCATAAGTTGTAAAATAACTCGTGTGATGTAGCGTTGGAACATCGCACTACTAAATGAAACCATTCCTCAAATGGTATAAAGAGTAATAAAGTAATTCAGTAATGGAGTAGAGTAAACTTGAAATTCCTAAGTAATATATAGAAACTCGGATCCGAGGTAAAATGCGCTAACTGTATTATAAATCTTAATGTAGAAAACCCCTTACGATTTCACTGTAAGTTAAAATTTTATATGTTATGTATAATCTAACAGTCATAAATAAAGAGATGTCATCTTTAGTACATGCTAAATTGAGTGCATAAATCAGCAGTCTCCCCTTCCCAGTTTCCTTTTATATTAATTGTTTTGGTGATTTGATTAATTTTCAGCTTGTTACAACGAAGGCAGCATGTATAATTGGCCAGAGTCAATTAATACGGGTTCCCGATGTTATAACGTAAGTAAGGATGTTATACCTCTGTACGTCCCGTTTACCAAGAGTCCATGTCTCAGTAGCATACAGGAATGTGGGGCAGCCACAGTTTTGTAAAATTTCAATCGGGTATCCTTCCGTGTTTATTTATCAGGCACCTATGAGTAATTTATTACCTTTTTATCCGTCAGTGACTTCGTTCAGCGTTTTTTATTTAGACGCGTTTCGTGACATGTGTCACATCTTCAGTAGTCCTCGTCAAAAGTTAAAATTCACGTAAAACACATAAAAACATATTTGCACATATTTACAAAATTACAATGACGACACACACATAACACGATGTAACTACGGCTTCGCTGGACCGGTCCGACCGCGCGTGCAGTTGCCGAGCCACTAATTGAACTAAGTCAATCCTTATCACCTGTCATTACCGTCATGCGCGATTATATTTAGGGCTGTATCATATAGTGAATGAGATTGAAACCTTAATTGTTCGTTTAGTGTACTGTTACTGTTGATATTCTTGTCTTTAAATGATTTATAAATCTCAAACTCCTCGAGAGCGTCCATTAACCTACCCTTACCGCATATATGGATTGCTTTGAAATTGGTATTGAAATCCGTGTAATTATGGTTATGCATCATTAGATGGCGCGCATAATTAGATTTGGTCTTGTCTAATTCATTCCTTGGTAGATGTTCTTTGTATCTTTTCAAGAAAGACCTGCCAGTTTGACCCAGATAGAAACAATCACAATCATCACATGATATCCTGTAAACACCTGTTTTCTCTTCTAACGGGAATGGTTGTTTTATGCGTAACAAATTAGATATATTATTATTTGTTTTAAACGCGACTTTTATATTGAATTTAGAGAACACATTGGATATAATGTTAGGTAAAAGGCTACCGTACACTGTCGTTATATACTTTTTATTATTATTTTTATTATTGTTAACTTTATTATCATCGATGGTATTATGGTGGGATCTAGTTTTATATAGGTGTCGCCTATATAAGTCTATCATCGAAGAAGTCTATCTATCATCGAACTCTTGTACCCATTCGCTACTGCTATGTGCCTTATTGTATCCAATTCGTCCTGAAACTCCTTTTGGTTAAGTGGGATCGTTACCAACCTATGAACAAAACTGTTGTAAGTTCCAGGTACCTATGAGTAGTCCCACATATGTGTCTAAATTTTGTTAGCTTACTATCCCAATGAATATCGGTTCCATATGAGATATCAACCCAGATAATTAAAATGACTAACCTGATCCAAAATCTGATTATTCGCGACTATCTCAGCTTGTATAGGATACTCTCAATCAAATTCCATCGTTTTAGATTTTGTACCAGAGATCTGTAGCCCATAGTCTTGTATGATGCTATTGAACGTAAATGTCGCCCTTTGTAACTGGTCTTCTGTTTTCTGTATCTTTACCTTGCCATCCAAAGAACATTAACAATAATAAAATTTATTATCTGCTTATAATGACGTTCAGATAATAACAAATAATAAATAAATATATTTACCTTTTCCTGTCTCGTGACCACATATTAACGCAATGATATTATTTACGCGTTTCGATACTATGTATCGTCATCAGAATATATAATAAAATATAATCACTCAAAGAGGTCGTTAAAATTTTAAAACATTAAAATCACAATATCGAAACCAAATAAGTATTTATACGAAGCGAGTGCGCACTCGACGATAGCCGGCCGGACACTGAATGATATCAGTTAGAGATAAATTTTAGTGCTGTGTCATATAATGGATTCGACTTGAAATGCAAGTGGTCGTTTAATATAAAATTGCGGTAGTATTTGTCATTATGTGCTCTATATATTTCAAATTCCTCACGTGCATTTAAATAAGTGCCTTTACCACAGACATGTAAGGGTTTCAAATTGGTGTCAAAGCTTGTATAATTATGGTTCTCCTGTATAAGATGACGAGCATAGTTAGACTTTATACAAGATTGTGTTGCCAAGTCTTTTACATTATGTTTTGGAGTGCGCTCAACGAAACGTTTATAAAAACCTCTCCCTGTCTGACCGATATAAAAGCATTCGCAGTCATTACAAGAAAGCTTATAAACACCTGTTTTCATTTCCAAAGGTGTACTGGTTCTATTACAAAGTCTATTAAACAGATTGTTACTGGTTTTAAATGTTACAGTTCTATTGTGACATGTTATTCAGATAATAACATTTTGATTGTATACAAAATGAGATATCCGGAGTTTAAACAAATTACTACCCGTGACTATATTAGTGATTTTTTAAAGAAAATGCTGAGAATTTTCCAATACTCGCTCTGCTTCATCCTTTTTACCTCTCCTTCACCCTTCACAGGTTAGAAAATTACAAAACAACTTAGGCGTATCTCTTTGAACACTGTATAAATTATATTGTTTGTTACTTGCGCCAAGTACAGAAGGTGGATATAGAGATAGAACTCAAGTAAATGAATAACCGTTAGTTTTCTTCAAAAGTAACATTTTGGACAATTTGTTTTGGATTTTAAATTACAAACAACAAAATAAGTGTAAAGAAAAACAAACACCATCTAATTAAAATATTTAACACTCAAGTGAACTTTTGGCATTAGTGGATAAAGAGCCACCCGACCTGTGGAAGGCAGTTTTTATTATTTAATTAAACTTTTTGATGCCGCTTTGTTGTGTACAAATTACGTCATTTTCCAGTTAAAGCCAAACGAGCTGTACAGAGTAAGCAATAGACGTAGCTCTGTTACGTGACAAACACTGTGGCGGCGCTAACGAAGCGGGGGCCCCCCGCGAAACTAATTAGGGGGCCCTATAAAATTGGTTAAATTTTGTATACGTAATAGGGGAAAACACTCAAATGAGTTTCTATTTACGTGTGTCTCACAACAATGGTTTGTGAATACTTTCTCGTCTATCACAAAGCGTTTGCAATTTGCAAAGGACGTTTTACACGTGTACAAACTCTTAAAATTCATTGTTGCTAAACAGACAAAGTTCTATACAAACTATAAAAAAAAAACAAAATAAAAAGAATGATTTATTTTTACGTTAAAGATCTAAATTCAGACTATGAAACAGTACCGCACAAACAGTGTTAAAAATTTATTATTTAAAAACGAATACCAAAGTAACATTCTAGCTTTTTTCAAACATTTAAATTAGTTTGTAACTGAATTTGTAAAATTCTTGAATATACTCTATACAAGTTCTCCTTAAGTCTAATTCAATTCAATAACACTCGAACTCAAGTAATGTACAATATTTACAGATGAGGATCAACCAAAGTTCACTGTTTTCCTAAGCCTAGTCTTCTTTTTTTAATAGCTAAGAACTTTTCAACCACTTCGTTGATATTAGTTTTCTGTGTCTCTTCATGCTCAATGCTTAACAGTGCCAAGTCACTCAACCGAAAGCTTCTTTCCGCTGTAGCTGTTGTGACAGGTATAGTTAAATAAAGCTGCAAAGCTGTAGTTAAGTCTGGGAGGCAACTCATAAGGCAGCTGTTTTCTTCAACCAGTAAATTCATCATTTCTCGAATTCTTTTCTTGTGTACAATTTCTTTGGCCATCAGAGCTTTGAAGAATATTACTTGGTCAGGCAGTGATGTGGAAAGGTCACCAGGATACACATTTACCAGAGCCTTACTTTTCTCCACTATTGTCTCTTGTGAGAAGTTTACTAAATTCTGAGGCGTCAGGAATGAAAACCTATCATCAATGCAACGCAATCCTTCGAATCTCATTTGTAGCTGAGCTATTACAATATCTAGTGTTGCATTGAAAACTTTTACTTCAAATGATTTCACTGGGTCGTCAATTCTATGGTCAACTGATAATTCAACAAAGAAGCGTTTTGCAACTCGTTTACGCTTATTTTTCATGTTACAAGTTATGTCCCATGACTGGACCAACTGGGGCCCCCATGAGAGTCGGGGCCCCCCGCGCCGCGGGGTCTGCGGGGGCCTTATCGCCGCCACTGACTGAATTACGACTGAGCTACACAAAGCTTTTGTTACTTCATCTGATTCATAAATTACCTTACACTTGATGTTTGCATTCAACTTAAAATGACTGCATTCAGTTCGTACGAATGCTTAGAATCCAATTAAATTAAAAAAAAAGTATTGTCAAAGAAACAGCATTAATGGACAAGTAATGAATAAAAAATAGAAACTACTAATGAATTGAAAAGTAAATCAAACACTAATAAAAATGAATACAATACAATACAAATGAATACAGTAAGACTCACTAATCAAACATCTAATACAACTACATATAAAAATACATCTAGTAATGGTAATATATATTATTGAACTTTACTTATCACAGAAGTATAACCGAACAACAACTAAGTAAACTGTTTAAAAACACAAATTTAAAAATATTTTATATCACAGTAAATATAGTTTATAATAAAATAAAAGCTACAAATACATGCTTTGTTCATTATAAAAATTCAATATACAACTAAAAATGTCTCTAAATCTAATTTACTATAATTTACATACTAAATAATAAATATAAATTTTCTAACATTTAAAATCTTAACATAATTAACAACATACAAAACAGTCATAAAACTAAAGTTTGAAAAAATCTAGATATATACAAACACAGTATTAATAATTCGCTAATTCAGGAAAAATTCAAATAAAAATAAAGCTTATTAATTAAAGTACACTAAAATTCACAAGACAAATCAACCGTTTTCGTACTAACGGCGCAGGTTATGTAATGCGCATGCGTCAGCAGAGAAACAAACTTCAGTTTTCTCCTGAGACGCTGTGGAGATTATTGTGTACGTACTTTTCAAAAAACATTAGTATTCATCAAAAGTTAAGCGTTTAGTTTCATTTGAATAAGGACAGCGTAATAATAATAGACTATGCTCCCTACCACAATGTACAAATAAATCCACCTCTAACATCATTAACAAAAAAGGGAGACATGATTCATGAAATTCCTTGTAGTCCAGCTATGTTAAAACCTGAGCTCTATACGCTATGCATACTCTACTAAGATGTATGCTTGTTTAAGTTTCTTATTTGAATTTTATTATTGTACTTCAACTATTGTATAATAGAATAATTGCAACTTGTTCTCAGTTGATAATATTTTTTTTTTATTTACATCGTAATTAGTATTTAAAATGTCTGCAACTCCTTACCTCTCTTTTAGGATTATGGCACCTTTGTGCAGACATTCGTGTGACGTCAACAGGAGACCGGGGGGAGGAGGAGGAGGCAATAATTACAAGTAAGTTGTTTTTTTAATTTATATTGTTTGTGTTTCTCCCTATTCGTGACATTAACTGTTTGTTTACAACTTTTTAGTTCAAGCAGAGCGGGTGACGCCAACGTGGAGAGCGGTGGCAACGCACCACTCAAGTACGTAAGCTTTTCTAATATAGTCCTTCCTTTAACATTTTTCTATCGATTGTTTTGCATACTGATTACAAATATTTTATTTCAGCAGTCGTGATCACGGCTCACGGGAATTCGTGGCGGATGGTTATGAAGCGGACCGGGGGTCCTTCCAAGTACCTATGCGTTATTTCTATTCTTCAACGACTTTTTTTCTTAGTCGCATATTGCACATATTAATTTGTAATATACTGGTTATAGCAAAAACCATACGAGTCCTGATTGGATAAGAGGGCAAGAAGCCGCGCAGGTCCATCCAGGTACTGCATTTTTTTAATCCACCCATCTCTTCACTACTTTATTGCTTATTTGGCGTATTAATCTTACATGTATTTTGTTCTAGTGGTATGTGTAGCGAACACTGGGGGACACACACAGTATACAACAACCTCCCACAAGAAGGCGTCCCACGTCTTTCCATGTACTATATTTTTTAATCCACCCATCTCTTCACCACTTTATTGCTTCTTTGTTTATTCATCTTACATATACGAGGCTTGTCCAGAAAGTAAGTACCGTCTGCGCATATGTCCCGCGCATATTGTAGTACGAAGGTCGCGCATGCGTAGTTACTTCCTTCTATTCGACGACGAAGTAGCCAAGCTATATTGTTTGTGTACGTTCCGATTTACGTTTACTACACATCGGTGATCATTTTCAAAACAATCGATCGGCCCGCCAGTTGTGAAATAAGAAGAGTTATTATGTTTTTGAATGCGAGAAATCTTCGTCCTTACGAAATTCATCGTGAGATTTGTGAAGTTTATGGACAGAATGCGATTAGTGAAGGTATGGTGAGAAAGTGGGTTAGGCTGTTTAACGATGGAAGAGAAAATGTTCACGACGAGGAGTGTACCGCATACCGGACGTGTAACGACGGCGCTTGTTGATTCATTTCGTTGGGAACAATTCAGTCATCCTCTTTACAGTCCAGATTTGGCTCCTAGCGATTTCCATTTGTTTTTGCATCTGAAGAAATTTCTTGCCGGCCAGAAGTTTGAAAGTGATGATGAGATAAAGGGAAACACGTCCAGCAGTGGTTGAAGTCGCAGGCGGCCGAATTCTTTGAAGCGGGCATATTAAAATTAGTGCCAAGATACGACAAATGTCTCAACTTGCATGGTGACTATGTAGAAACGTAGATTAAGGTATGCAGAATTTTTGAAAAATAAATGAATTTGAAAATAATTTGTATAATTTTTTTAATGCCCAAACGGTACACGTACTTTCTGGATCAGGTTAGTATTTTGTTCTAGCAGTGTCCGTGCTGAGCAACTGACAACGCAGACACCGTGCAACAGCGGTCGAGAAGCTGCTGCTGGTCCAACATCGTATGTATGGTTCTTATGTTAACGGTTTTAGCTTCAATCCGAGTTTACGCTTTTTGTTTATGCTCGTTTATTTTTCTTGCAGTGAAGGAAACAGTGGCTCCGATTCAGAAGAAGATACAATATAGCTACCCGACTCAGACGTCGACGAGCTGTAGTTTACATTGCGCTGTATTTGGTTTCCTGTTAGGATTATTTTATTTGTAATTACTAATGTTCTTTACTTTGTTACAGTGTACACTTATCACTTCCTCCATCACCACCACGCACAGGTACCAACCTAGAAGACGCAGCGAGGAGAGTCCCGATCTTACTAGCTGCGAGAAGCGAGGAGGACGATTTGTGTTCACTTGCCTTTGTCATGCGAAAACGCCTACTTTCATGAAAATTCATGGGCCTGTTAAAATGCCCCATACTGGGCATGACTCAAGGCTCAAAATTCACAGTATGCTTAGAGAAGTACATGAAAGGGGATCGTGTAGGCACGCGTGTCATGTTTGACACGATGGTTTGCCACCAGCACGTCTCGGGGACAACATCCCTGCTGCCCCTTATGCCGCTGGTATGTGTATAAGAAGAACCGACGGACTTTCTTTACCGAATTCCAGATATAAACGGAGAACGGTGTAATTGGGAAAAATGGACCAGACATCATTCAGTAACTATTTTTCTCTTATATCTAGAGTTTGTGTTGTACAGATCAATGTTTTGCTTCCTATTATCTATGTTCAGAATTAAAATTTTCAAATGTACAACACTGCAGGCGGGTTTGTTGCTTGCTCTGAACCTTCTACGTAGAGGCCAGTAGTTTCATCAAGCTCTTTAATATCCAGTCTTGATTGTATTATTAATTTATTTTAAAATATTTAAAAGTAATTTTATGTTTACAAGAACGTATTTAATCCTGGTGAATCTCGTAATTAGACGCATTATAGAACCCACTATCTTGAGGACAATAAGAGACTCCGAAGAGGAGCAAGCAGAACTGGTTGAATTATAAAATGTAGTTGAGAAAAAAAACAAGGTACCCGAATATTGGTGTACTATAACCAAAGATATATAGGCCTAAATATAATACATGAATACTTGATATAATCTTACACATATTTTCATATTTTCCTCACATTTGTTTCACCGGTTACAGCAGCTTCAAAGCTTACATTTGAACATCGTCAGATAAAAAGTATCTGTAGAACTAAGCCAAGTGTTTAATTATTACATATAAATGTACTATCAAGTGTTGAGCCACCATTCGATCAGTGTAAAACCCAACATTTTTCTGAGATATCATACTCTATCTCTGTGTGTCAGTCTCTTTCTCCCCCTCACTCTAAAAAACACAAACCCACTCACAAATGCGTGCATACGCTAGACCCACCAAAAATGTTGGAAAATTTAACCCCTCCCCTTACACAATTCTGGGTCCATCGATAGAACGCCACAGAGTAAAGGTCATGAACGACACACAAGAACGTTGGTTATGATTGTTAATAAGCTATGCTCATCACAGAACGAGCACTATTTTCGTAAATAGCTGAAGGGTAGTTTAAATGACATTAATCTCTAAATTGCTGGTCCCAAGTACTCAAATTGTCGTTTTTAAGCAGCCCCACTATTAAAAAAACAATTTAGGAAGATAGTTTTGACAGGTTTACCTTGTGACTTGAGCCCACATAAAAAACAATATCTGTAATTAAAGCATAAAGAAGTAGGTAGGCAGTCAATAAGGTCAGTTAGGTTATTGTAAGTTTTCATCTTTACTGATTTGTCGTATTTTGTTGCTGAACTGCTGCGTTGTGTTGAACAAGGCCTTTCGGTGTTAATACCACTATCAAATTCCAAACGACCTAACACGCTGTTACAGAAAACACTCTGGTTGAGAATTGGGCTTTGAGGAACGTAGAATTTTTTCACATAAAAAATGACAAATGTTGTTAACAATAAACAATAAAATATTCTTAGACGTTTACAGTTCTGAAGATACATCAGAATTAACATTAGTAAACTATTTAATAGAAAATAGTTTTACTACTAATATTCAAAATGTTCAGCCACTTTGTGTTCTGGTGTCCCCAAAACGGTTGTATTTTGAAAGTTAAACTCGGTATTAGAATTTTGTTAAAATTCAGGTTCATTTAATTTCTCACGTGGATTTATTCAATTTTTCAAAATGTTTACCCGTTACATTTTCGCTTCCTGCCCCTATTATGGGGATCGCCAAAACAATAGAGGTCTGTGGAGGAAGTTATAAGTTGTACCATTGTTGTTTTTTATTCATACAAAATTTATGGTAAAATATCTACACAGAGAGAAATAGACGGTGAGATGGAGACAGATAAATTCATAATGGTCGAAATACAACTGAGGAATCTGTTCGTTCGTTTAATTAAATTGCCTTAATTTGTTGCGTAAGAACTTAACGATACTATTCTTGATATAGTCTAGTTGTTAGTATGTGTTGATCTTTTAACGCGCATCTAATGACGGTTTTTAATCGTGGCGTAAACTAAATATTTTTAGTCATGCTCGCCCAGCAATCAATGAGTCTGTTATTGTTGCCTGATACTTCGTATCTATAATTTCACTATTATTACATTCATATTATTACAGTCCGGCGTAAACTGTAGGTCACATACAACCTACTTGCAAGTATAGGTCTATTTAATATGTAATATAGCGTTAACGTTTAGTATACTAGCAACACTCTATGTAACTTGTAGAATAAAATTATTATCCGCATATTAATGGTTGTTCAGCTCGTTCTACGACAGACGTGCCCTTGTCAGGTTTACGTAATAATATAATTATAAATTCTGTTATTGCTTCAAAACCGTGACCTACATTACTAAGGTTAAAAACGTTTCCATGGAAACAAAATAGACAATAGTACAATGTCTCTTGGGACACTTCACTGCGGACAGTAATTCAATTGCTACTCAGGAACTCATTGTCGCAGTACTCAATAGTTACGTTTGCTACCTTTTGTGCTAATGATTACTAGTGTTCTTGAATAACCACTGGAATTATAAATTCCAAGCCACCCGTTTGTTTATAAATTTGTCTCTATCAATTTCAACGAGCCTAGTGGATATTAAATATTATAATAAAAGAAAAGTAATTATGCATTTTAAAGAACTCTTATACAATATGTTGTCTACAACAGTATTAGTGTAAACAATACTAGATACCCCAGATACCAAATTGTACAGTGTTAAAACATTACAGTAACGAAACAACAGATGTCAACATGTGTCAGCTAACTTCAAATATCATCATAAAAATTAGTTTCCTTTTTCTCGCAAGATATGAATAAAATATAAATAAAAGCATAATACTGCACGTATCATTTTCTGGTATCATTTTTTTCTTAAAGCTTACAATAACTACTGTTTATAGGCTACTCTGTCCTCCGCTTTGATTTCTATTAATGGCCACGTTTTTGTGAAAGCAATAAACTAGTTTACAAAATATTATAGAATATTTATTGATTACTCAAGTATCATTTACGGCAAAGCTCTCCACATCAACAACTGTGCTGGCAGCTGTAACAGGTAAGTAGTCATACGTGATTGGTAAACGTCAGTACTTGTAAATGGCCGGACCGGATGTATATCAATGTAGTTGTTTCAACTCGTAGACCTGAATCAATTGTTCAATTAATGCTTCAAACATCAAATTGGTTATATTATTAACTTCAATTATTATTTATCTATTGCTATATATACGTGTCGCAAAGAACAAATAGTCGAGGTGTACTGTACTGGAATGAAGTGGATTTATTAATGATGCTATCCTTCATAACAATCTACTAAGGTTATAATACAGTTTATAAAAAATAATTAATCTAATTTTGTTGACCTTTGTAATACAACTAAAATTTACTTTCTACACAAAGAAATAACAAAATATTTTAAAGTTCTTTTTGTTTTATTTACTATAAACACTTTACTGAACATTTTACTGCTGTGATAGAGTATTATTTTAAATAATTTCTTTCTATTGTACGTACATAATATGGGTCCACTTCCCTTTAATGTCGACTGTAGATGCTTCAAACGACTGGTTGATCCTGAATACCCTGGATTCGGATGAGTACGTGGGTTGGTCTACTCTGTCCGGCCTCAGTGTCGCTTTCGGACATTCCTCACGAACACAGTTATATACTTATATATATAATTATATATTACATTGAATATTTATAATTAAATTTACCTCAAGATGTTATTTTTTTCCTTTTTTGGAACATGTTTCGGGTACTATCTTGTACCCATCCTCAGCCTTCCGGTTTTTTTGTCTGGTGAAGTACATATGTGTTGTTGGTTGACTATTATTATTGTGGCTTCCTGTTGGCTTCTGGTATTTCAAAATGGTTTTATTGTGTGTGATTGTGGTGTATGTGTTAGTTTTTGTGTATTTTCAATGTTGAGTGCTTTGAATATTGTGTCATATGTTTTGTATTGATTTGTATTTGTTCAGGTATTAGTTTGTTTTCTGTTTTATGTTTGTATATTTGTAAATTTTCCCAAATGTTCATTATGGTGCCTTTGTGTGGTATATGTTTTATTAGTGTCACATTGGTTATGTCTGGGAATTCATGTCCTGTGTTTATTGCATGTGTGGCTAAATTGGATTTATATATTTCTGGTTTTTTGTATGCATTTAGGTGTTCAAAATAACGTTTTTTCAGCTGTTTTTTTGTTTGTCCTATGTAACATTTATTGCAATCTTGGCATTCAATTTTGTATATGCCGTTAGTTGTTGTATTATCTTTGTTGTGTGAGCTATTTAGATTTTGTAATTTCTTTGTATTAGTTTTGTATGCTATTTTTATATCTGTGTTTTTATATAGTTTTGTTAGTTTTGTCATTTTATTATTTATGTATGTGAATGTGGCCCATTTTTTGTTGTTGTTATTATTTATGTGTTGTTCAGTTTGATTAATTCTTAATTGTGCAGTTCTTATTTTATATTTGATTTTATTTTCTATTTTGATCACAGTATTTTTATTGTATCCATTTTCATAACCAATTTGGTATATTATATTTCTTTCTTTGTCAGTTTCTTGTTTGTTTAGGGGAATTTTGTACATTCTGTTAAACAGCGAATAAAATGCTGCCATTTTATGTTGTGGTGGGTGGTCAGAATAGTTAGGTATAATGATTTTAGTGGAAGTTGGTTTTCTATATATTGCATATTGTATGTGGTTATATCTTGTGATGGTTATGTCTAAATAGTTGATTTTGTTATGTTTTTCTTTTTCTTCTGTGAATTGTATTTTGGGATGTATGTTATTGATTTGTTTCAGTATGTTCTCTGCATTTGTGTTTTTGTTATTTGATACATATAGCCCATACATATGTAACACTAATAAAACATATACCACACAAAGGCACCATAATGAACATTTCCCAAATTTGGGAATTTGTAAATTTTCCCACATTTGGGAAAATTTACAAATATACAAACACAAAACAGAAAACAAACTAATACCTGAACAAATACAAATCAATACAAAACATGACACAATATTCAAAGCACTCAACATTGAAAATACACAAAAAACTAACACATACACCACAATCACACACAATAAAACCAATTTGAAATACCAGAAGCCAACAGGAAGCCACAATAATAATAGTCAACCAACAACACATATGTACTTCACCAGACAAAAAAACCGGAAGGCTGAGGATGGGTACAAGATAGTACCCGAAACATGTTCAAAAAAAGGAAAAAAATACCATCTTGAGGTAAATTTAATTATAAATATTAAATGTATTATATACATCAAGAAACGGACTATAGCAGAAAGTGACTAAAATATTATATATATATATATATATTACTTTAATATTTATAACTAAATTTACCTCAAGATATACTTTTTTCCTATTAGGAACATGTTTGGAGAGTTCCTGTACTCTCATCTTCAGAAGGAAGATATGAATAAGGACAAGAAAGAAGACAGGAGGAGAGGAAGAAATAGTATGAAAGAAACGCCGTAGTAAAACCTATTATTATATAAACTACTATCAACCCCAAACCCACAAAAACTATGCAAAAGAAAGTATAACATACCCAAAATCCTATAAAAATGTAATTATTTTGAAAAACTAAAGTGCTGTATAGCGTTATAAGAAGTGAACCGACTAAAGCTATTGTGTAATAAAGAAAATAAACTAGTCTTAACGGTCCATGATTACTAAAGGTCTGGTCTGAGATAATAAGACTCAAAATATCAGAACCAACAGTGAAGGTGAATTTGTGTAAGTGTTTTTTAGAAAAGCAATAAACTTAAAGTTGGTGATACTATAACTTATCAGTATGCTATATCACAACTTTAATATCTAATAATAAACAGCATAATAAAATAATAAAATGGAAGATTTCCAGTATTTTATTATTTTAATGTAAACCTTTATTTACAGGACATTTGTAAAAAATGGTAATAAATAGAGTATGGGAGTTAATGTTTACTGATGTAGGGGATCACAATAATAATGATTTAAACCAGAAAGGACTGGCATTAATATAGTATTAATAAGTGCAAAATGTTTAAATAGACTGTTTATTCACAGTCCTAAAATCAATGTGTTAATAAAATGTATTTGTAAGGGTTATTAGAAAATAAGATTTATGTTATGTGTTTTAAAAAGAATTATGTTTGATAAATAATAGCCTACATACCCTTAATGTTCTAATAGGTATGCTATGTTAGCTCAAGAATAGTTAAAAGATGTATGTTCAAACCATGTCTGCAATATGTTCAATTGTGCAGATTGCTAAACAATGTTCATAATTATTTATTTTAATAACAGTAGTATTAATTAACTACTACAAAACACAATAAGTTATAAACCATGTTATTTTCATATAATTGTAATTATGTAAAGTCAGAGGAGGAATTAAGTTTAAATTTATTTGAGAAAGAAAGAAATATAAAATTCTAAAATCTAGGCCATTTGGTGAATTCACAGAACCAATATAAACTAGTATAATTCACTTATAAATCCTGTAAACTACCAAGATTTAGATAAGATAACACAGTTAAACACTACTGGGAATGATCCTATGAGTTAAAATGATAATAAGGAAATATACCTTAAAACATTATAAATTTTCAAAATATATAAATTAATTAATTTTAAAGAGCAATGTCAAATTTACAGATTAACACAAAAAACCAGTTCAAAGGTGTAATTTATATATATTTAAGGAAAGGAAGAGGAATATGAATAATTAAAATTTATTATAATAGTATTAATAATATTTAAAATGGAGGGAATTCGTATAAAAACGGAAATCCAATTTTGAGCCTATATTTCCAAAGAGTGGAAGGAATTTGTTAATTTCCACAAAATGTCTACAGATATAGACTATAATACATCAATTTAAAGGGAATGAGATGTTTAAACCATTAATAAGGTTCATAATTCATAAAAGTGATGAATAAAATAGATAAATTCCATATATAATGTAATATTTTATCATGTGTACAGGTAATCGAATTATGTTAACAATACTTTTTCAAGGATTAACTGGGCCAGATTTATGACCAAGTTAATTAGTCTTTTGTTGAATATCAAGCTGGACAGTTGTGTAAAGAACGTTTCTTTAAATCGAGTTGAAAATGGTACTAGCGTTTAGCCATTGAAATCAGTGAAACGAGAGTTAGACGGATTAGACACTTTTTAAAACTAAAGCTATCAATACATTCACGGCAATAGAGAAAACAAACACTTACCTCCATAATACGAGTGATAGAAACAAGTAAAACATTATATTTAAACTGATTCATTCTGCAATTCCTAACCATAACTTGAGAACTTTAACCCACAGAAGAGAACACATACAAAATAAACTAACTAACACAAGTTTACACAGAACACTTCGCCAGAATACACCAAATAGCTTAACAGACATATTACACCAGTGCGGGGACATTTCAAACCTTAATGAAGGTAATTTTATTGTGATTTTCTGACGCGACGCATTTGCAGTAACCTAGTCCAACTCGAGTAGCGGCCATCTTGAAAACGGAGCCTGCTTCCTACATCGCAGTGACGTCAGTCTTCATTGGTTCGACAAAACATTTATTCAAATATTATATACTGGAATTATTTAAATACTATTGAATAGTAATTATTGTATTTATTTTTAATTGTTAATGTTATACTTTCTCGTCACCCTTCTCTGACTATTAATTCTAATCGCTCAAAGAACCTGTCTTTTAATATAATATATCATAAAATTTGTTCTGTATGACACAATCGATAATTCCCGAGACAGAGTCGATAATTGCTCTCCATCGATAAAAAATCGATTATTTATTTAAATTGTTAATAAATCTTTATATTTCCATTATTTCGTATCTGTTACTTATTTCACAGGTTAATTTAAGGTATTTATTAAGGCTGAAGGACTTAAATAAGAAGAACATATATTATTTGAACGAGATATTGGACCAGCCAGAAAAGTCACCAATCGATTATTAACTGGAGTTAATCTATTTAACTCCAGACTTGGTTCAAATCTTCAAGAAGTGCTCGACGGTCAATAAATACCTACCTGTTATTAAAATTTTACAAGAACCTTTTACAAAACAGATTTATTTCTTATACACACCTCTATAAACATAAACAAGATTTATTACTATTTGAAAATTCTATTTTTTATAAAATTGTCCTTCTACATTTTATTCTTTTGTAACGACCGGCATACAGAGGTCTTGTTACAAAGTGGCGTCCAACTTAGAGGGCTTAATAATCTAAGCTTGGCAGCGATTAATAAATAGAGACAGAGAAAGATGCAAAGACGAGCTACATCGAAAAAGAGGGCGGCAGAGGCCGAGAAAGAGGTTGACATGGGGGATAAGGAGGCAACACCTGTGGAGGATCCGGAAGTGTTACTAATCCAGATGGAACCGAAAAAACCTGAACAACCAGGGGAACAACCTGAAGTACCGACACCAATAGGGGAGGTTAATTTACAGGAAGCCCTAAGGCAAATGATAATGGATATGGGTAAAAAGTTGAGTGAAGACTTGAATAACAAACTGGATTCCACTAACAAAAAGATGGATTCTACCAAGGAAGATTTGGGGGGAATAAATAAAAGCATAGAAAACACTAACAAGAGGATTGGAGAAACCAGTATGAATTTAGAAGAGAAGATGGAGGAAAACAATCAATCCTTGAATAAGAAGATGGAAGACCTGAAAAAGGACAACCAATCCTTGTGTAGGAAAATGGAAAGGAAAATGGAAGAAACCAGTAAGAAAATAGAAAGTGACAACCAACAATTAAGGGAAGAATTGAGAGAGGACAATCAACTGCTGAGAGAAGAACTATGGGAAGTTAACCAAGAGAACATGAATAAGTTAGACGAGAGGATTGAGTTAGCCAAAGAGGAGATAAATAAAAAGATAACTGAGACGAAGAAGTCCATTGTAAAGAAATTAGAACAGGAAGTCGTGGTTCTTAACCAGCAGATCCGAGAAGGAGACGAAAGATGTCGTCAAACAGAAAACGAAGTGCTGGAAGTCCGGGAAGTAATAACTAAGGAGATTACTCAGGTCCAAGAACAACAGAAAACTAAATTGGAGGAGACCAAGAAAATTGCCTTGGAGGAAGTAAATAAAGTGAGGACCCAAGTAACAGAAAGATGCGACGGCGTGGAAGCCGCTATGGTGAACATAACCGGACAGGTGCGTCAGAGCCAGGAGGAGATAGAGTTAATAAGAAACAGACCATCGGGATATCACAATTTCCCCATGTCAGAGAACAGAGAATGGCTCAATTTCCGTCAATACAAACGGAAGCCTATGGAGTTCTTGGCACGAATAGAGGAGTACCTCGAGAAACACCGAGGGAACCGATGGGTCCAGAACAGAGAAATCCTTGACGAATCGTTTCGGGAGGTGAATGACCATTGGTGGATGGCCAACCGGAGCGACATCGACAATTATGAACAATTCAAGAGCCTGTTCAAGGCCAAATACTGGTCAGAGACCACGCAAAATCTAATAAGAGATAATATATGCCATGGCCGCTACAAACCACAAGTCGGCAGCTCAATGACAGCTTATTTCCTCGGCAAGGTGTGTATGGCCAAGCACTTAGAACCAGCCATACCGGAGGAGTGCCTAATAAACAAGTTGTCTTACCATTATGATGAGGAGGTGATTCGTGCAAGGAGGGGCAGCCAGATAAAAACCATCCAGGCAATGACAGAACTCCTAGAAAATTATGAAAATGAAGACTACTACCGACAGAGTCGTAGAAGAAGTGATGGGCCCGAACCAAGGACGTACCAGAACAATAACCAGGGTACGAACCACATAAATACTGGGTACCAAGGAGGCCGGGCATATCCGCGAAATAACGGTCCTAATAATAATGGAAATAATGTAAACAATACTAATTACAATGATAATAATAATACGGGTCTCAACCAACAAAACCCGAATCGACCCTCTAATGGTTATCAGGGTAACCGCAATCCCTACCCTAATAACGTAAATAGTCAGAGAAGCCCCAATTATGGTAATAGTCCTTACCCTAATAATGCTAATCGTGCGGGTCCCAATAATGGTAATTTTAATAATAATAGGTTTCCTCGCCCTAGAGTGAACTTCATACGTGCCACAGATGGAAGACAGCGAGGATTCAACCACAATCGACGAAACAGTTACCGCGGATACGAAGAAAGGCGGAGGAGCCTAGAACGGGACCAACCGAGGTACTATCCGATGCGTAGGAGCAATAGTTTGGACAACACTGAACAGAGGTCGCACCATGAACGACCGGAAGACCATAGGACAGATCGGCAGGTAACCACTCTGAGCATCCCGAATGAGGCATCGACTAGTATGGCTCAAAGGAACAATGATGCCGAGCCTTTAAACGGGCACTGGCAGTAATAAATCGCCAGAACCCGTTACTGCTTCTGACTACTGGGTATAATAATAATAATGAGTGCAATTTTGAGAATAATCACAATCGTATTACAATCATCGGGTGCAACTACCTGAAGGACATCAGACAGGAGTTATTGGAAGAGGATAACAGGAGTCCCACCAATAACTTCAATAATGAAATTATACATGTTGACGCCAAGGTAGAAGGCATCCCAGCCAAGTTAGTGATCGATACTGGGTCGAACGTGTCAATAATAAGTACGACGGAACTGGAGAGGATACAGCAAGAGTGCGGGAGAACTTTACCAACATTGCCGTTGAATAATATTGTTTTGTTGGGTGCAACCGGCCGACAAAACAAAACTATACGTAGACAAATCTCCGCCAGTGTGATGAGCTGCGGTCTAGCGATTGACATGGAATTCTTGGTGGCGAGCGGTCTGCCATTTAATATACTGGTCGGGTGTGATGTGCTTAGGAGGAATTCCGCCATCATTGATCTGAGAACTGAAACATTATCGCTGTTTTCTAACGGACATACTTGGACGGCGAACTTGGTGGGTAGTGACCAAGTCGTTCCCGATAGTATCCATCAGCAAATCCGAAAAATTAATTACATCCATCCAACATCTATAATTGAACAGAGAATAGACGACACCTCCAATGAAGATTTATGGTCACAAAAAATCCAGGAGATCAGGGATTTCCGGAGCGGTATGACTGGCGAAGGTTTAACAACAAACCAAGCGAACAAATTAATAGACATATACAACAAATATAAATCAGTCTTTTCTGATGAGCCCGGTAAAGTGAAGAATTTCCAGTGTACTCTACAATTCCGAGACACTGTGGACTTTAACCGGAAGTCTTACCCCATTGCGCAATCACGAAAGCAAGCAGTAAGAGCTGAAATAGAGCAAATGATTAACCGTGACATTATAGAGAGTAGCCATTCCCCTTATACAAGTCCTATCGTGGCTATTCCTAAGAAAAACGGACAAGTCCGTTTGTGTTTAGATGCGCGCGAAATAAATTAACATGATCATTAATGACAGGACTTCGCCCGGTGAGATTGAGGAGATCTTAAAACGGTTCCACGGTACCAAATACTTCACTACCTGGGATACGGTGTGCGGATACTGGCAGGTGGAATTACATCCACAGAGTCGCCAGTATCTGGCCTTTATATTCGAAGGGCGGAACTACCAGTTTAAGAGGTTGCCCTTCGGACTGGTAAACTCAGTCGCAGTATTTGTGCACTGCATGGATCAGATACTTGGCCAAGAAGCACTAAAATTCACCACCGTATACGTCGATGACTTGCTAGTGTCCTCAGAAAATTGGGAGGAACACTGCTACCGTGTGGAACACGTCTTACAGAAACTAGCAGCAAACAATATTACGCTGAAGTTAGCAAAATCTCATTTTATTGCTAAAGAGATACAGTTCTTAGGCTTCATATTAAATGATAAGGGAATCTCACCGTCGGCTGAAAAAGTCGATGCGATTCAGAACTTTCCTACACCAAAGAATCGAAGGCAGTTACAGTCGTTCCTGGGACTCTGTAATTATTACCGCAAGTTCCAGGAAAAGTACTCCGAACTGACTGCCAGATTTCAGCCGCAACTGTCATCTAAAAATAAATGGATCTGGGGTAATGAACAACAAAATATATTGACTCTTATAAAACAAAAATTCCTTAAACACATTATACTCCGCCATCCAGATTTTAACAAGCCTTTCTTTCTTAATTGTGATGCCAGTGACATCAGCCTCGGCACTACTTTATATCAAGAGGATGAGGAGGGCGAGCATCTTGTAATCTGCTTTGCCAGCAGAGCTCTGAACCAGAGTGAGAAAAACTATCATGTGACAGAAAAGGAGTTATTGAGTGTCGTGTTCGCGTGCGGAAAGTTCCGTACATATATTCTTGGTTATCCCGTTACCGTCCGGGCAGACCATAAATCTATCTCGTTCCTTAAGAGATGTAAGTTGAGCCATGGAAGGTTAACGCGGTAGATACTATTGCTGCAAGAATACGACCTTAAGTGGGAGTATATCCCCGGAAGGAAGAATGTCGTCGCGGACGTATTGTCTAGAGTAGACATTGACAAACAGACGTTCGAGGGGGAGAAGGAGAGTATTCTGAAGGTGTACCATATTCTCAGCAGCAGCGCCGGTCTACAATCAGTTCTGGAACAACTAAGCACACACCAACAAGCTGACCCGAAGTTGATTTCTATTATCTCAAGATTGGAAGCAGGGGATGAGACAATCTCCCAATATTACACTATACATAAGGGAATCCTGTTTTCCAAACCATCATTATATAAGGAGGAATAGAAGGTAATAATTCCAAACCATATCGAGAAGGAGATAGTGTTATATTATCATGTTCGATATGGGCATATGGGCGCCTTAAAGGTGGTAAAGGCCCTGGAAGAGAGCTGTCAAATCAAAGACATCAATCGGAAGGTACGGAGGTATATTAGAAACTGTCGCATTTGCCAACTCGTAAAAACTAATAACGAGAAAAGAGAAGGGCAGATGATTCCAATAAAATCGCAGTCGAAACTTGAGAAGGTATTCCTGGATATCTGTGGGCCATTTCCCCGCAGTGGAGGCCGCCACCGATACAAATATATCGTCATCATTATGGACCATTATACCAAGTTTCGTGAAGCTATACCCAGCGAATCGGGCGACTACGAATAAAGTTCTTGATATCCTGAACAACCAGTACTTCCCAACCGTCGGAAAACCGGTATCGATCATAACCGACCACGGAACACAATTCAAGGGGAGAAAATGGCGGGATACACTGCTGTCCATGGGGGTTCATACATACAAGACATCCGTATACCACCCGAGCAGTAACCCGGCCGAAAGAGTCTTGCGAGAGGTGGGGCGCCTATTAAGAACGTATTGCCATGATCAGCAGAGAAGGTGGCAAGAATACTTGGAGGCCACTGAAGAATTCCTCAACCTGGCCTACCATCCAGCCATAGGAATAACCCCATACTCCGCAATGTACGAGAGACAACCCCCTAGAGAGATTGAAGATATCTTGGAGTTCCCCAGAGTACATAAATATAGATTTGATAAAATTCAATTTTGTAATAAGGTGGCCGAAGATCAGGAGAAACGGCGGAATAAATACAATAAATGCATGGGTAAGGTTATTCATTATACCGTTGGAGAGAAGGTGTTGTTGAAGAATAGGGAATTACCCAGTTCCGTAGAGGGGATAACAAAAAAGTTATTGCTCCTGTATACTGGTCCCTATATTGTCTCAAAGGACAATAACAACAACACCTACGAAATTAAGGAAATAAGTTCAAATAAAGTCAAGGGTGTCTTTAACCAGGCATCCATGAAGAAATTTTATGATTAAAATCCCCAAAATTCTAAAATACATGTAAGCCAACCTTACATAAAGATTATTTAGAGGAAAACCATTTAGAAGATATGCATAAGAAGAAGTTAGAATAAATTCAGCCAAATTCTAAAAGGAAATATAAGCACATATTACCTACAATTATTAGAAAATTTTATGGCAAGAATATAAGAAGAAGTTAGAAAAAATTATTCCCCTAAATTCTAATAACAATGTAAGACGATTACATACAATTTATTTGAGAAGAAACATTTTCGAAGAAGATATATAAAACAGAATTTTGAAATAATCCTCAAAATTCTAAAACACTTGTAAACCAATCTTACATAAAGAATTATTTGAAGAAAAACTTTATGGCTATAATATAATAATAAAGAAGGAGAGAATTTAGAAATAAAACCATCTAAGGTCAAAAACAAGTAAGGACAGCTTACTAAATATTTATTTGAAGAGAAACATTTTGATAATAATACCAAGAGAATTTAGAAAAATAAAACCAGCCAAAACACATATAAGCCCACCTTACATACAAATGATTTGAGAAAACTTTATGGAATAATATAAGAAGAGTGAATTTTGAATTATGAATAAATCAAGTTTCCAAACCAAGTATAAGTACAACTTACCAACCAATTATTAATAAAACACTTTGGTGAGATAAACAGAAGAGATTTCATACCATATTTATGGTAAGCATAGAATATAATTACCATGGTAACCAAGGATCATAATGGGATGAAAAAAGGAAACAGATTTAGAATTAAAACAAATAATTCTGGACAATATGATCATGTCTAAGTTCAATATGAAGAGTAAAAACCTTTCCATAAAATGATGTTAAAGGAAATAAAAAAGAAAAAAATTCTTTAATACGATTTGAGTGATTGAATAATAAAGTACAAAAACTTCTTTGGAATTATGAGAGAATGAAACTTTGAAGTGGTATGAGGAGAAATTATGACCTCATTATGAAATTAATAAAAAACCATCATTCGCAAGTATAATAACAATGACAGGAATAATGTGAAAATAATGTCAAAGATTTATGTAATTAAACGAATTAATATAAAATGAGTTATGAATTAAATGACAATTATGATAATGACAGTTATAAAAATTCTAGAAAATGGAACAAGTGGAAATTTAAGAACAAGGAAACAGTCTAAAAAATGTCATAAAGATATGCTACTATAAATAATGCAGATTATAATGAAAAAACCAGAAGGTAATAAAGAATTTATAACCAAAAGATTTATATGATAAGAAAAATTGAAAAATGTAATAATAGAAGAGCTTCCTACCATAATATCAAATGAAAGAAACATCCAGAAAATGAGTCAGAAGAACAACTGAGATAGGAATATTAAAATCTCTGAGAAGTATAGTAAGTAATAAGTGAAGTATCCCAAAGATATTTTTTAAATAGTAACAAATGTGTACTATTCTGAATAATTTTTTAATCTGTCTGAAGATAATTCCAGCAGGATTAATATGTTTTTTGAGCAGAGATGATTTGCCTCTGAACTCAAATATGTGTGAAGTATTGGACAGCAGAGGAAAGTAGCGTACAGTGCCTCTCTGAACTGAACCAGCTCACAAAGTAGGGAACGATAGGGAGGAAATATCCCAAGGAGAAAATACTAAGAAGAAATATAAAAATGAAATAATAAATATGAAACTCAGATGACTATTACTATCTAGGAAGATCAAGTGAGAATGATATAAACTCAAATATAAATAAGAAAATTTTAAAATGGAAGGAAGTCCAAAATAATAACAAACCTTGAATAATTATCATAAGCAATTGTTTCAGACAAAGCAAGTATAGTCTGAAAAAATTACTTCTGGAGAAGGGCATTCTGTAGCGTGAAAGAAAATCCACTACATTTTAAGTCATGTGAAATCATAAAGTTTAATTACACCAACAAATGTTATAATAATATTGAATGACATTTAAATAAATCAGAGGAATGAACCACAATAAAATAAAAATCCTCATTACATTATATATAAAAACCACTGTTTAAAAAAACCAAAGAAAATATCGAAGCAACTCATAGTATAATATCAGTAAGTTACCCAGGAAGCTCAGAGCAGTAAACCAGTTATATAAGACCATATCAAGAAAAGAGAGACTCAATTAAAGAGTGGTGAATACCAAAATACCCCAAAAACAATAAGAGGGAAGAATAAAGTTTGTGATCAGGAAGAAAACAATACCCTGAAACCTGTATAGAAGAATAAAGTCAGTTCAGTGAATAAATTAAATGCTCCAAACTAAACCTCAGTCGAGATAACACCAAGTACCTTGGTTTACCCAAGAATGAAGAAGGAAGACAAGAAAACCAGAAGAATGAAGACTAGATGAGGGACAAGAATGAAGACTAGACGAGGGACAAGAATGAAGACTAGAAGGAAGATATGAATAAGGACAAGAAAGAAGACAGGAGGAGAGGAAGAAATAGTATGAAAGAAACGCCGTAGTAAAACCTATTATTATATAAACTACTATCAACCCCAAACCCACAAAAACTATGCAAAAGAAAGTATAACATACCCAAAATCCTATAAAAATGTAATTATTTTGAAAAACTAAAGTGCTGTATAGCGTTATAAGAAGTGAACCGACTAAAGCTATTGTGTAATAAAGAAAATAAACTAGTCTTAACGGTCCATGATTACTAAAGGTCTGGTCTGAGATAATAAGACTCAAAATATCAGAACCAACAGTGAAGGTGAATTTGTGTAAGTGTTTTTTAGAAAAGCAATAAACTTAAAGTTGGTGATACTATAACTTATCAGTATGCTATATCACAACTTTAATATCTAATAATAAACAGCATAATAAAATAATAAAATGGAAGATTTCCAGTATTTTATTATTTTAATGTAAACCTTTATTTACAGGACATTTGTAAAAAATGGTAATAAATAGAGTATGGGAGTTAATGTTTACTGATGTAGGGGATCACAATAATAATGATTTAAACCAGAAAGGACTGGCATTAATATAGTATTAATAAGTGTAAAATGTTTAAATAGACTGTTTATTCACAGTCCTAAAATCAATGTGTTAATAAAATGTATTTGTAAGGGTTATTAGAAAATAAGATTTATGTTATGTGTTTTAAAAAGAATTATGTTTGATAAATAATAGCCTACATACCCATAATGTTCTAATAGGTATGCTATGTTAGCTCAAGAATAGTTAAAAGATGTATGTTCAAACCATGTCTGCAATATGTTCAATTGTGCAGATTGCTAAACAATGTTCATAATTATTTATTTTAATAACAGTAGTATTAATTAACTACTACAAAACACAATAAGTTATAAACCATGTTATTTTCATATAATTGTAATTATGTAAAGTCAGAGGAGGAATTAAGTTTAAATTTATTTGAGAAAGAAGGAAATATAAAATTCTAAAATCTAGGCCATTTGGTGAATTCACAGAACCAATATAAACTAGTATAATTCACTTATAAATCCTGTAAACTACCAAGATTTAGATAAGGTAACACAGTTAAACACTACTGGGAATGATCCTATGAGTTAAAATGATAATAAGGAAATATACCTTAAAACATTATAAATTTTCAAAATATATAAATTAATTAATTTTAAAGAGCAATGTCAAATTTACAGATTAACACAAAAAACCAGTTCAAAAGTGTAATTTATATATATTTAAGGAAAGGAAGAGGAATATGAATAATTAAAATTTATTATAATAGTATTAATAATATTTAAAATGGAGGGAATTCGTATAAAAACGGAAATCCAATTTTGAGCCTATATTTCCAAAGAGTGGAAGGAATTTGTTAATTTCCACAAAATGTCTACAGATATGGACTATAATACATCAATTTAAAGGGAATGAGATGATTAAACCATTAATAAGGTTCATAATTCATAAAAGTGATGAATAAAATAGATAAATTCCATATATAATGTAATATTTTATCATGTGTACAGGTAATCGAATTATGTTAACAATACTTTTTCAAGGATTAACTGGGCCAGATTTATGACCAAGTTAATTAGTCTTTTGTTGAATATCAAGCTGGACAGTTGTGTAAAGAACGTTTCTTTAAATCGAGTTGAAAATGGTACTAGCGTTTAGCCATTGAAATCAGTGAAACGAGAGTTAGACGGATTAGACACTTTTTAAAACTAAAGCTATCAATACATTCACGACAATAGTGAAAACAGACACTTAACTCCATAATACGAGTGATAGAAACAAGTAAAACATTATATTTAAACTGATTCATTCTGCAATTCCTAACCATAACTTGAGAACTTTAACCCACAGAAGAGAACACATACAAAATAAACTAACTAACACAAGTTTACACAGAACACTTCGCCAGAATACACCAAATAGCTTAACAGACATATTACACCAGTGCGGGGACATTTCAAACCTTAATGAAGGTAATTTTATTGTGATTTTCTGACGCGACGCATTTGCAGTAACCTAGTCCAACTCGAGTAGCGGCCATCTTGAAAACGGAGCCTGCTTCCTACATCGCAGTGACGTCAGTCTTCATTGGTTCGACAAAACATTTATTCAAATATTATATACTGGAATTATTTAAATACTATTGAATAGTAATTATTGTATTTATTTTTAATTGTTAATGTTATACTTTCTCGTCACCCTTCTCTGACTATTAATTCTAATCGCTCAAAGAACCTGTCTTTTAATATAATATATCATAAAATTTGTTCTGTATGACACAATCGATAATTCCCGAGACAGAGTCGATAATTGCTCTCCATCGATAAAAAATCGATTATTTATTTAAATTGTTAATAAATCTTTATATTTCCATTATTTCGTATCTGTTACTTATTTCACAGGTTAATTTAAGGTAATTTATTAAGGCTGAAGGACTTAAATAAGAAGATCATATATTATTTGAACGAGATATTGGACCAGCCAGAAAAGTCACCAATCGATTATTAACTGGAGTTAATCTATTTAACTCCAGACTTGGTTCAAATCTTCAAGAAGTGCTCGACGGTCAATAAATACCTACCTGTTATTAAAATTTTACAAGAACCTTTTACAAAACAGATTTATTTCTTATACACACCTCTATAAACATAAACAAGATTTATTACTATTTGAAAATTCTATTTTTTATAAAATTGTCCTTCTACATTTTATTCTTTTGTAACGACCGGCATACAGAGGTCTTGTTACAATATATATATATATATATTTCAATCACTTTCTGCTACAGTCCGTTTCTTGATGTATATAATACTATAATACTTATAACTATTTTACCTCAAGATGTATTTTTTCCTTTAGGGACATGTTTCGGGAGATCCTGTTCTCCCATCTTCAACCTTCGCCATCTTGCTTCTGGTGCAGTATTTGTGTGTTGGCTTCTGGATTTTATTATGGTGGTTTGTTGGTCTTTGGTCCTTCAATGTTGCATTATTGTGTGTGGTTGTGGTATCTGTTTTTGTATTTTGTGTATTTTCGATGTTGAGTGCTTTGAATATTGTGTCATGTTTTGTATTGATTTGTATTTGTTCTGGTATTAATTTGTTTTGTGTTTTATGTTTGTAAATCTGTAAATTTTCCCAAATGTTCATTATGGTGCCTTTGTGTGGTATATGTTTTATTAGTGTTACATTGGTTATGTCTGGGAATTCATGTCCTGTGTTTATTGCATGTGTGGCTAAATTGGATTTATATACGTTTGGTTTTTTGTATGCATTTAGGTGTTCAAAATAACGTTTTTTCAGCTGTTTTTTTGTTTGTCCTATATAACATTTATTGCAATCTTGGCATTCAATTTTGTATATACCGTTGGTTGTTGTATTATCTTTGTTGTGTGAGTTATTTAGATTTTGTAATTTATTTTTATTAGTTTTGTATGCTATTTTTATATCTGTGTTTTTAAATAGTTTTGTTAGTTTTGACATTTTATTATTTATATATGTGAATGTGGCCCATTTTTTGTTGTTGTTATTATTTATGTGTTGTTCAGTTTGATTAATTCTTAATTGTTCAGTTTTTATTTTGTATTTGATTTTATTTTCTATTTTGATCATAGTATTTTTATTGTATCCATTTGCATAACCAATTTGGTATATTATATTTCTTTCTTTGTCAGTTTCTTGTTTGTTTAGGGGTATTTTGTACATTCTGTTAAATAACGAATAAAATGCTGTCATTTTATGTTGTGGTGGGTGGTCAGAATGGTTAACCAAAATACAAAATATCATAAAAACACATGACCCAGATGGCATATGGGTAAGATATGTAGATGATGGACTATATGTATCAAATAACAAAAACACAAATGCAGAGAACATACTGAAACAAATCAATAACATACATCCCAAAATACAATTCACAGAAGAAAAAGAAAAACATAACAAAATCAACTATTTAGACATAACCATCACAAGATACAACAAACACATACAATATGCAATATATAGAAAACCAACTTCCACTAACATCATTATACCTAACCATTCTGACCACCCACCACAACATAAAATGACAGCATTTTATTCGTTATTTAACAGAATGTACAAAATACCCCTAAACAAACAAGAAACTGACAAAGAAAGAAATATAATATACCAAATTGGTTATGCAAATGGATACAATAAAAATACTATGATCAAAATAGAAAATAAAATCAAATACAAAATAAAAACTGAACAATTAAGAATTAATCAAACTGAACAACACATAAATAATAACAACAACAAAAAATGGGCCACATTCACATATATAAATAATAAAATGTCAAAACTAACAAAACTATTTAAAAACACAGATATAAAAATAGCATACAAAACTAATAAAAATAAATTACAAAATCTAAATAACTCACACAACAAAGATAATACAACCAACGGTATATACAAAATTGAATGCCAAGATTGCAATAAATGTTATATAGGACAAACAAAAAAACAGCTGAAAAAACGTTATTTTGAACACCTAAATGCATACAAAAAACCAAACGTATATAAATCCAATTTAGCCACACATGCAATAAACACAGGACATGAATTCCCAGACATAACCAATGTAACACTAATAAAACATATACCACACAAAGGCACCATAATGAACATTTGGGAAAATTTACAGATTTACAAACATAAAACACAAAACAAATTAATACCAGAACAAATACAAATCAATACAAAACATGACACAATATTCAAAGCACTCAACATCGAAAATACACAAAATACAAAAACAGATACCACAACCACACACAATAATGCAACATTGAAGGACCAAAGACCAACAAACCACCATAATAAAATCCAGAAGCCAACACACAAATACTGCACCAGAAGCAAGATGGCGAAGTTTGAAGATGGGAGAACAGGATCTCCCGAAACATGTCCCTAAAGGAAAAAATACATCTTGAGGTAAAATAGTTATAAGTATTATAGTAATATATATATATATAATACAGTTATAAATTAGTGTATTATGCTTACACTTTTCTGTTAGTCGGCTTATAGTGTATATATATCCTAATCGGATATATTGAACTTCCGCGGAAGAGCACACTTATTTTTGCAGTAACTCTAGGAAATGTTTAACTTGTAGTCGCGACTAGCACACCGATCGTCATGAACCACCCGGCGCTTACACGTTCCCAAAAGAGACTGATCTATCAGTTTCAAATAACTAGCCTCGACTAAATTCACCCGTAATTTGATTGGTTCTTCGGTAACCCCTTCTATGATTTTTCTGCAGATAATAAATGTTCTTATTGAAGAAGGCTTTCGAACAGAACAATAATTCTTGACAGACGTTTAATGAAGAAATTTGTGTTAGTGGTTGAAATCACAAACATGAATGATTTTGAAAAGCAATTAATAACTTCCACTAAATATAAAGATAATATAAAATTATGGTCTAGATACGTTGATGATGTATTAATAATTTGGGAAGGAAGCATAGAAGAAGTTCATGAGTTTATAAATGAGGTAAATAATAAGGATAAAAACTTACAATTTAAAGAAGAGATAGGAGGTAAGAAAATAAATTACTTAGATTTGAACATAGAAATTAAAGATAATGAGAAACTACAGTTTGGGATATTTAGGAAAGAGTCGTATTCTGATATAATTATACCAAGAGAGTCTTACCACCCATATAGATATAAAATGGCGGCAATCAATTCATTTTGTTACAGAGCTCAGAAGTGTTTAAAAGAGACCGAATCAAAAGATAGGGAGTTAAAAACGATAAAGGGAATTGTAAGGAATAATAATTATAACACCAACATAGTGGATAAAGTTATGAAAAGGGTTAACATACAAAAAGCTAAAATAGAACCAGAACAAAAGAATTATGCAGGGTCATTGACATACATAGGTTCACATACTAGAAAAATTATAAAATGTTTTAATAAATATGGAGTAGATATAGCTATTAAAAAATGTGAAACGGTATTTGATAAGATAAGGAATAAGAATATAGAAAAAATTCCAGTATTACAGAAAAGCGGAATTTATAAATTAAAATGTAAAGACTGCAACAAAGTGTACCTAGGTGAGACAGGACGAAAATTCGTATCCAGGTTGTCTGACCATAAACGTGGAGAAGGTAATAGAACAATCAATTCGTTATATGCAAGACATTTCATAGAAGACAACCATAAGTTTGTTAATCCTTTGGAAGAATACGAAATTGTAAAAGTAGTAAATAACACAGTTGAAAGGAAGCTTAGAGAGGAGATAGAAATATTGAAAGAAAGAGAAAAAGGGTTAGACAATTTAATTAATATTAAAATTAAATTTGATAATGAAGAAATATTTTATAACATGATTAAGAAGTAAATGATAGAGGACAGATAGATAAGATTAAGAATTATATTGCATAGTACTAATTGGATGTTTTAAAATAAGGGTATGTGACTGACCCACGTGTGTGGAGAGGAAGAGGGTAAGTTTAAAAGGATGCACACGCACACACACACACAACACACACACACACACACACACACACACACACATACACACACACAACTCTGAAACACAAGGAATTTGCTAGAAAAATATGTAACTGTCAGATGGTGGGACAGGGTTTAGGGGGTGGGGAAGGGTCATTTATATTATAGCTTGTTGTGTGTGAGCAGGGTGGGGGAGAGGGGTGAAGGGTTTGTTTTAAAATAATTTCTGCCTATTCCGATCTGACGATGGGCTGTGAGGCTTGAAAGCGCTAATCGGGATAATTTTTACATAGTGGTGTGCAACTGTGATCATTCTGATTGTGATTGATAATAATTCTTGTTCAATAAACCTGATAATTTTTACAACTAAAATTGTAGCCATAAAACCTTTTCATTTAAAATATTCAAAAATTTATTTACTGATATTTAAAATAACTGATGTCATTTTTTAGGTCTCCTTATTATGAACATTAGGTCTCACACGCGCACTGTACACGGCTAAGTATCGTTACACACTATTTCACTGCATTTAAAGTTATTTCAAAAGCCTAAAGATTCTTAAAAGTACAATTTTAAGAATTTTCCATATCAGCTAACCTATAACGTTGAAACCTCTAATCCTGCTTATTTACACAGTGTCTTCATATGCTATTATACGCTTTTACTCTCTGTTACATTCCATATGTAATTTTAATGTCCATTGCACTATATTGTTAATGATATTGATACTATTATTCTTTTACAGCTGTGAATTTTGAATCCTTGGTAAGAAAGAAGAAAGAAAGATTCAGTCTGTAGAAATGAAAGTCCTAAGAAGTATTCACAGCTACTCCCTGCTGGACAAGAAACGGTAAGAGGAAATCAGACAGGAATTAGCTATCCATATTATTCTTTTACAGCTGTGAATTTTGAATCCTTGGTAAGAAAGAAGAAAGAAAGACTCAGTTTGTAGAAATGAAAGTCCTAAGAAGTATTCACAGCTACTCCCTGCTGGACAAGAAACGGTAAGAGGAAATCAGACAGGAATTAGCTATCCATTTTTTTTTTTATCAGATCATCAAGAAGTATACGAGGGGAGGTGTGAGCATTTAAACCACGGTGCCTCTAAAGGTTATTAGTAGCAGTCTTAGCATACCAGCCGTGTGGAAGGAGAGACGATGTCATGACCGAGGACGAGACGATGGTAATGATAATAATGATGATGATAATAGAAGCAAAATCATTTGACTTTACAACAAGCAACGTTTATTGTAAATGTTAGTATCCCTCTTACTTTCTCTCTTAATTACTAATCTGTATAGCATAACGTGGGTCATTTGATAGCGATAACAATAATCCGTTCCATGTGCTGGCAATGTCAAGTCATGTGGAACGTTACACCAGAATGGTTATTATATATTGCAACGTTACAAGTATTATACACAATTACATTACCATGTACTCAACGCAACTATAAAGTGTATTACACCGGCCAGGTCGCAAGATTTTTTTTTTTCGTTGCGTCAAGTATATGTAGTTACACAATAATTAAATACTTTTTAAAGAGGAGTGAGATGTTGTTGACAAGAAATAAATCATTTAAAATCGTTTCAAATAATCATTCTAAGATTTATTAATTAACAGAAAAAATATTTCAATATTAAAATTCCAAACATTAGACACATAAATATTTACCTTTATAAGTTTTACACATATACTGTAACCTGCAATGCTATTCATAACATACCACACAAGTAAACACCCTTCTAATCTTATTCACTAAACAAACATGTTACACAAGTTATTTAAATTCTTTTTATTTCTGTGTGTCTGAAATTAACTCAACTTTTAAATATTGATAGCAACTCAGTTACAAACAAAATAAGATTAAGTTTCAAGAATGAATTTATTGTTGCTATAAACAAATAAATATGATGTTACATTTACATTCAATGTATTAATTGATTTATACTGACACACCCAAAATACGACAAAAGATTGATATTTCTTTTCCAAATTTTGTTATTACATTAACTTCTCTTATTTCTTAATATTTAAACTTACTAACTTTAATGCTTTAATGTTTATAGTTCATTTCTTTTAAGAGCTCTTTTCACAATTAAATACTATAATTGTTTTTTATCACCTGCATACTGCTGCCGTTACCGTTGCGCGCGCGCGCGTGTGTGTGTCCAGAATGCTGAGAGTATGATGATGATGTTGATGATGGTGGTGTGGTCGTTGTCTCTAAGTGTTGTTGTTGGTGATGCTTCAGAATTCCTTCTTACGTCTTGGTGTGAGTGTGGTAGTGTGCGTGTGTGTCCAGAAGACGATCGGCAAACGGGCAGCGTAATGTCCTGTAGATTTCTTGAGTCTGAGTGTGTGATCCCCCAAAGTTGCCAGTGCTATTTATACTGGTGGCGAATTGACAGGAACATTCCTGCTTTCGACAGGTTAGAGATGGTCAGTTCGCTCTAGAGCGTCCTTTATATTACACTCACTTTTTGGTTAATTATCGCGAACTTATGACCACATTCGTCACATGAGTAATCTTATTGTTTGCGTAATTTTTCTCTGGTCACTCACATATACCACACATATTAATTACTCTTTAATTACACTAGTAATTAATATTAATTATTTAGCATCTTTAATAAGATATTGCATCTTGGAAATAAATTTTACATCACTGCATTCGTTATGAATTCATTAATGCAATGGTGTTTTTATAATTGGCGTAAGTCTTTGTCTACAGGTTTAACACAAGTAATTAGTTAATTATAATCCTGTTAAGACCTGACTAATTGGAAAAAAACAATTCGTAGCGCATCACCCCATCGCGTCGTTCAAAACAGGTCACAGCTGGCTCACACACACAAACACACACGCCGTATCTTACACTGGCACAGCAGGTGTTACTTTTGACAGACTCCAGCCTGCATTTTCTTGCACAAAACTGTATAAAATGTTCCTTGTACTTTCTATACTAATTACATATTAAACATACCGCCTTGGGCAAATATGCAAATATATGTATTGTTGCTATATAATATATATATATATATATATATTATATATTTTATAATTACTTTACCTCAAGATGTTTTCTCCCTATTTGGAACATGTTTCGGGATCCTTGGTGATCCCATCCTCAGCCTTTCTAATTTTGAATCTTGTCGAGGAGTACCTGTGTGCTAGTTGGCTATTGTTATGGCTTCCCATTGGTTTTTGGTTTTTAAAATTGTTATTACTGTGTTAAACTGTTATTCATATATATATATATATATATATATATATATATATATATATAAACCTGTACACTGATGCTGCTTCAGGCGAGAGATTGAATAAAGCAAAACATTACACACTGTGCAACCAGAATTGATTCCTTTCATTTCTGTATCACCAGTACCCTATCACCGTATAGGCCTACACACAAGGTATCGTCTTTCATTAGGCACGAATTGAACTAATCTGTCTCAAATTGCTAGTAACATTACGATAATTAGACAAAATTTGCATAAATAATTAGTATATATACTAATATAAACTACAATCAAAGTTAAGAATAAATCAAATAATTGTATGTTAATTGAATGTCAAGGACAGATAGTGAACTATAAACCTATGCCGTGTTTAAACATTTATTAAAAACTGTTTAATTTCTATTTAACTAATACAGCATTATTCAGTTTCAGTTACTGATTGCATTGGTACTAATACCTAAATTAACATTTTCATTTGAAGTTCTTTTCAGTTTTTTTTTTTTTTTTTATAAGCCTCTGTGTAGATTTTTAGGAAAGTCAGTGCACAAAATGCTTGGGAGATAATAATTTTTTATTTGCATCCTGTTAAAAATCCTTGTGTTTTACATCTGTGATAAAGCGAAACAATACATAAATGCCACCGTACCGCTAATGATAATTACCACTAACGTAGAGAATCATGTATTTTCTGTACATCAATTTTTTCCACCCTTCTCTCTTAATGTGTACGATTATTGAGTTATTTTACTCCGAAGTTATTTCACCATACATCTCACCTCTTACTTACTGTATATGAACGTTAGTTAAACTGTTTAAAACTTTTCGGATTAAAATGTACTTCATAAAGGCAACAAGTTGCGTTTGTATAAACAACTAGCACACATACCCCCGATAGTTGCGCTTTAAAAACTGGATTATTTTGTAAACCTTTGTTACCATTTCAGACGTATGGTAAAGCTAGTAAAGTCTTGATTTATGGTTTTCTTGTAACTTTTGCGGTTTTCGTTTCCATAACATACACACAATACAGTTTTCCTGATGAGTATTTAATTTGCTGTACTAAACGTTTACTTATAGAACTACAGGGCTCCTGAATATCCTACTACATTTATAGTTTTATTTCCGTGATGCGCAGAATATGCATGAAAATTCTGAAGGCCCGGTAAGTAGGCCTATAGTATCTTTGATAATGTTGTTACTCAATTTTTTGATACGAAATCCGCTGCAATTAAAAAACTTCGGAGGAGTTAGAAATTAAATTACGCAACAATTACTTGTTTAATGTATATTTGGACGATGGCGCTCGTAGGAGGCCGAACATTAACCCATCAACAGGTACTTCTCTAGTACGCGCTGGGACTCTTTGAATCGACTCATGTCGCGATTCAGAATCCGCGTTGTGTAGATTCATTTTTCGGACTCAGCACAGACGCTGCTCCGCGACAAAAAACCGTGTCCACACCAAGATTCGTGTTGCGATTCAGTCCTTTGCGAAAAATGACGGAGGAAATTGCTCTCTCGGGAATTTCCCTAGCTCTTTTTTGTATAATTAATAATAGAAACAGCGCAATAAAAAACGACAAAAAAGATTGTGGGTTCGCAAATTATTTATTTTATGGCGGGAATCAGTGTGGGAATAATCTTTTGGACACTTTAAAAATGGAAGATGGCATGGGGTTTAGAAATTTTTTGAGAATGTCCCCAACCGATTTTGAAACCATTTTAACCAAAGTTGGTAATAACATTTGTAAGAAAAGTACCAACTTTAGGGAATCTATCTCCCCGGTAGATAGGTACAAGATTAGCTGTCACTCTTAGATTCCTAGCTAGTGGAGACTCATACACAAGCCTCATGTACACCTTCAAGATTTACTGGTGAGGTTCCACTTTTCATATTTTTCATCTTTTTGTGTTCGCGCCGAAATTGTCCTTTCAATGTATGCAATTTTTTTTTCAATTTCCGCCACGGATACACTGTATTTACCAGCCAAAGCCGTCAATGTTTTGATTTTTAAATCACGATTTCTATAGTCTGTGAAGGACACATCCCACAAACGACGACGGGAATGCATCTCCTCTATAAACTGTAACGTTAAATCAGTACTCCACAACATAATTGCAAAAATAAAATAAAAACAATCACCGAAACGAATCGAAAAACAAGTGCGTAGCGGCGCGAGTCGCTAGCCTGTTCGGATTCACGTCTACACTGGCCAATGTTGCGCAACAATGAGTCAGTGAATCCCATATCGGACGGGATTCAAACGACGCAGAAAATACTAACCAGCAACACACCAGATTCACAGCGACAGTGAGTCGGGGCAGCCCGGACGCAGGCCAGTCGCACGCGGGATTCACCCCAGACGCAAAGAGTCACAGTGCTATATTTGGACGATATGTGACGATTTCATTAATAAAAATATGTTAATTAATTAAGTTGATAATATATAGGCGGAGAAATTTTAAATTCTTAATAAAATCTCACATTGTAAACTAAATCTCATGGCAATCATTTAATAATAATAATATTTAATATAAGTCTAATAATAAAATTAAAAGGGAATGGAATTGTACAGAAAGGGTAAAGCTTATTAATTTATTCCTGCGTAAACAAGAACTGACCAGAATTAACTTGTTTTCTGACCCCTAAATAAACTAAGTATTATTGTAAATTTGTTATTATTTAAATAATTAATTAAGACCATTGTTACGTACTTTGATAACTTCTGCAACTAAGAATATCACGATTTAATTATTTAATCAACCGTAGTCCTTTAATTAAAATTAGAAAAACGGAACTACTTTTATGTTGCCTAGTAATTGTCTTGAGATTACTACGCTCCCCTTAACTATTTTCTTCCACTTGTAATGGAGCGCTCACGCCGTAAGCAGCGTAAAGCGTTGTTTCGCTACGTGTATATATAAAAATGTGAAAGGGTTGATACAATGACTATTTAAATAAGTAATTTGTGTGGTGATGACATCTCTCTATATTATAAAATAACTGACTATGTAAATAATACAGTATTACAACCTAGAAGGTGATAGTCAACTAATCTATCATCATGTGAAGTGTATAACAGTGAAACAAACTTTCTATCAATGTATTCTAACTACAAGAATTATTAAGAGTAACTACAGTCGCCTGAGATGAATGTACCACACCAGGAATGATTTCACATACTTCTAGAACTTCACCATCACAGTATGATAAGGTAACGACTGAACTTCAAGAAACATCAGGAGGACCGAAGGACGAATTCTGCAGCAACTTCAGGAAACACACAGGTGACATGGAGGCTTGTCTTCCATGGTTAAGAGTTACAAAATTATAAACCCAAAAAGACAATTTAAATTATCATATTAAAGACTTTAAAACTTATGTTTAAATGTAATAACATTAAAGACTTTAGAAACCTGACATTTTAGGTAACATGTAGTATAAAATCTAATAACGCTAGTTATAGCAAAAAGGTAAAGTTTAAACTAAAAGTTTTGTTGTTTTAGAAGATTAGTAAAAAACCATTCTTCAAATGGTTAGAGTTTCAATATTGTACATGGCAAGGTGACCATAATTCATTTAATATATTTAATCCCGGATCCGTGGAATTAATCAATAAGATGTACATCATATTTTGAGGCCCCTTTGTAAAGTAGTAATTTATATATTTAATCATATAGTAAACTATATTGTTTGAGAACTTTCAATAGAGAACTTAATCACCAAATGTAATAAAGAGATGTCATCTAAGTACCGAGTAAAATGAGTGCATAAATCAACAGTCTCCCCTTCCTAATATCCTGCTATATAAATTGTTTATTTGTTGTGATTATTTTCAGTGCTTCACAACGAAGGCAGCCGGTATAATTGGCACATCCAATTATTACTGGTTCCCTAAGTTATAACTCAAGAGACGAGGTTATAGATATCGCTCGTAGGAGGCATTAACATTAACCCATGAACAGGTATTTCTCTAAGACAAAACTAATTTGTTACTACGCTGCTGTTTGCTGACGACCTGCTGCTGCTTATAGATACCAGCGAAAATGGTTTCCAAAGAGCGCTGCATAATTTACAAGGCTGTTCGATTCAGTATAACTTAAGAATTTCCACACTCAAAACGAAGGTGGTGGCTTTCCTGGGAAGCAATCCTGTAAAAGCCAAAATAGTGATTAACAGCTAACTAATTGAACAATTCTCTCACTTTACCTGCCTAGGGTATAATATATGAGAACAATAGAGACACAGGCAAAAAACTACATACGTTTTAAATGATGTGCGGCACCATAAGAAGAATACTACAAAACAAGACTCGGAAAGACACTCAGCACAAGTTTCACAAGGTAATGGCTGTCCCTATGCTACTGTACGGAAGTGAGTCATAGATAATGAGAAAGAGATATAAAAACCACTTACAAGCAGTGGAGATAAAATTTCTAAGGTCGGTCGAATGTTGTTCTGAACAAAATCAATTTAGAAATGAAGATATCAAAGAAGAGTTGTAAATATACCACTTAAATGAGAAAATAGAGTTTCATAAAAGAAATTGAAAGCACCACCTGCAAAGAAAATTTATAACGTCTCCCCTGTCTGAGACATTATAACAGAGGGAACCAGTTTAATTGGTTACTTTCAATCAAACCGGCTGCCGTTGTTAGTACAAATTACTTACCAACAAATTTGAAAATATGTAGAACAGGGATTAGGATTAGGTTACGCAAATTTACTCACTCTCTGGATATTTAGCAAAAACATCTCTTTATTATAGTTTCTTGAATAATGATTTAAAAATAATTGTTATTTTTGTTTTATTACTTTAAAAAAATAAACTTCTCAAAGATTCTGCATCAAATGCTCTTATGCCTTTTTAAAATGTTACTCTGGTGAGCAAAAATAAAAAATATATATTTATTAACTACATTAAATACCTCGGATCCGGGTTTTAACTTAATAATACTCTAAAATAAGTCAACATTATGCAAGCTATTAGAAGATTAGTTTGCTCAAATTTCGAATTACCTTTTACCTTTAACTATCATCAGATTTTATTTCATTACTGTAATTACAGACATTACTAGGTTAACATTTACATGATTAGAATAAGTCTTTGCAAAAATGTACTGTTTTTGTTGCCATTGTTAGAAAGATAATGGTTTGGTTTCACCTTGATATAATGTGTTCTCTTGTTGTTACTCTTCAGTTGGGTATCCTGGAAGTTCTACGTTGTCGTTCGGGTGCCTCCATTTGTTTTGTAGATTCTTAGTTGCGATCATGACGAAAGGATTCTGTTACCTGAAGCTCGTGAGTTTGTCGTTGTTGCTTCACTCCTGATGTCCGGTGTTCACCTTTTTTACATTTTACTTTTAACTGCACTAATGTTACTCTTTAATATTTGGATAGAACATACTTTAGAATTTAAACATTTCGTTTCTTTTTTAAAGAGATGTGTCGGCTAAGTTAGTTACTTTTAGTTATTTCACTACATTTCAACTACATAACTCGTTTTACTTTTCACCACCTTTCAATTACTTGTGGAGTCTGTCACCACGAAAGATTACTTTCAGTTACATCGCTTGTTTTTTTTTTATATATATATATTCACACGTTTTTCTTCACGACACATGGTAAAGCTGTTACCTTGTCTGAGATTCTGGCTCGACTGGGGCTGGTTTTGCGGCGGTTAGTAGGGAAGAGGGAGCAGTTCACGCGGAGAGAGAAAAGTAGTTCGTACTTTATTATTATTATTATCCTACTAATTAACTACTATTAATCCTACATTTTCTTTATTGAGTTAGGTATTTCGATTATTATTATCACGTCTTTTTATTTAATTATAATAACTATTAATTTTCGCTTCAATACAGAGTAATTTTCATGTCCGTACTAGATTTTTACAAGTTGATACAGGCATATAAGTACACAGGAGAGGGTTAAATATTTTCTCACATGTTATTTTGAATAAAAATTATTTGTGCTATTTAAATTCCTTTTAAATCGTCACAAATTAGAAACGCCAGTAACACACTGTACGCGCTGATATTTGAATCTCAAGTGAAAAATCAGAAGGCCAACGTAAGAATGATGACACTGGGAAAGTACTGCACTAAGCGGGTTAGAACTGTTAGCACATCCTTGTAAGTGTACGTACTGGTATGCTTGTTTGGGACAGTGTCATGCGACAACAGGAAATCGTAGTACAAAAAAACGTTCGAATTGAGGCGATTGTGGATAGCATAGGCCAACGTTGACAAAGATAGAGAGAGAGAGACAGAGCGTGCGTTTGTATGAAGGGAAAAGAGTGAGGGTAGGTAGGAGGGCGAGGTACACAAAGGGATGCATTAAAGAATACAACGGAACAGGAGTTGTGGAAGCGACGTATAAAATTGTTTACAAAACCGCCAATATTTCTAAAAAAAAGAAGTATTTTATTGAAACATTAACCAAAATAAAATTTGAGATTTCTTCCTCCAAGTTGTAACTGCTGCACCACGTAGCTATCTCTTATACAAGAAAAGGTTTGTTGCATGCCGAAGAGTTCATCACATCACCTTCACAACACGTAATTGGCAAGGTGCCTGTTGCGCCTTCAAAAATGCTCCAGCTACACCTCTTTCTGGGTCTACGTACACACCTGTGTCCTATAGGTTTGTATTTCCAGACTTGTTTGGCAAGTCTGGGATATGACATTCTTTCTAAGTGTTTTTCCACCGTTTTTTATAATCTTTAAATTTTTCATTTAAATTAAAAACTTGTAACTCTTCTTTTATGGCTGCATTTCTTATACCGTCAAGTTTAAAACACCTTTCAACTCCTGTTAAGAATGCCATTACCAAGGCCTGCACTTTACTGTCTTGTTTTTTGATTATTGTCCATAAGTCACACCCGCAGGACAGTACAGGGACTGCCATAACTTTGTAAAACTTTAATTTTGTATCTCGACGTTCCTTGTTTCTAAAAATACCGTTGATTGTGCCACAGATCGTCTGGAATTTACCTAACTTAACACCAATGTCATAATTTCTATCATAGCCAATATCATTTCGAAAATAATTAAAGTAGCTCATCTGTTCTAGAATTTGATCACTAATCAGTATTTTTTTCTTATTGGCTCCTTACCTTGAAATACCGTTACCAATGTGTTTATAGTAGAGATTTCCATATTGTATTATTTGCAAATCTGATGAAGGTTAAAAATAGAGTTTTGCAAATCAGATTCTGCTTCTTGAAGTACAAACAAGTTGTCGGCAAACAACAGAACGTTCAAATATCTGTCTCGTAATAACTTAATATTAGGGTTCACTAGATGTTTCCATTTTCTTACCAGATCGTCAGTAAAAATGTTAAAATGGGTAGGCGATACACTGCACCCTTGTATAACACCTTGACTGACAGATATCTGTTGAGATGTCCTACAATTATTCCATTATACAGGCTTTGTATAGTTCTTATAATTAGATCCATGCTTTTCGGTATCCAGGCCACTTATAGTATATAATTAGTAAAATAGTTTACCTTTTTCTTGTCCGTCTGGTGGCCTTTTCTCTATATTTAATTCAACGCGTTTCGGGACATATGCCCCATCATCAGGAATATCCCTTGTTGAAGTTCGTCGATCGTTAAAATAATAAAAACACTGTATATACAATCTTACACTTACAATCTTATCTTAAGTTTGGGTATTTTATGTGTGTTTTTTATGTTTATATTATATTTATTGTTATGTGTAACATCTGTATTAAAAATACTAACTCCTTCGTAATTTCAGGGGATGATAAATTGTCTAATCTGTCACCTTTTATGGTGCCCAATTTCTTTAACCACTCTCTTTCTGTACCATCGGTTCCTAATTTTTAAGAACCCTGAGTGTTATTTTTTTCATTCGGTTTTTAAAATATGTCTACTTAATGAGAAATTGAAAATAAAAGCTAAGACTACTTATTCAAACTTTAAAAATTATAACCAATATTATTACTTAATATTCAATATATCAATTTTACTAATGATTAACACAAACATAAATTAGACCCACGACAAAAGAACGCAAAAATGTCTGGCCACATGTAACCTACACAACACTATGGGAGATGACAGAATGGGCAAACGTCTACAGTAGGAGTGGTTTTAAATTTTCAATAACTTTTTCTGTTTTTTTTTTCTTTTTTGTGCGAGTTTATTAGTACAAACAAACTCATATTAAAAAATGGAAAGTGGATGTTAGTTACGAATAACTTAATTTTTAAAGTAACCTTTAAGTTGTCTCAAAAATTGATAGCCATCTTCAATCAAATAATTATAACACATTTACAATAATAATGATAAAGACTGAGGTAACTGAAAAATCTGATACCACTAACAACATATTAGAAAACGAAACGACTATATTACAGAATGCAGCCGTAAGATTAATTACGATTTATTCATTAACAAATAAATGAAAACAGTACCCTCGTCGACAAGTGTAAACATAGTTAAAAGTGCATAACACACAGCATAAAAAATGTGACGACAGAGAAAACAGATGTTCCTTTATTCGTATGTTGTGTATTGTGCCATTGTTTCCTGCATTCTTGTCCACTGATATTGCAAACAATTTTCTTTGTATAGGAGTAATTATTAATATCATTTATAATCGACCTTCACCTGAATGATTTTACAAAAGCTATAGAATTGTGTCTGTGTTAATTTCTATTTTTATGTTCTGATATGATTATCTGTAGACTGATACCGACTTTTATAGCTAATTTTATCTTAAAAATAAAAAAAGGCCATGTTTCTAAATACTTTAAGACAAAATTAAGTTACTGTACTTAGCTTTTATTTACAAAGTGTTTCACTTACAAGGTGATTGTCACCATACATCAGGGCATCAGTCAGAGCGTAGAGAGCGAATGAAAGAAGGAACACAATAGAAATGAGGGGAAAACAGAACGAAAGAGAAAGTGTGTGCGTCGGACGAATGTCTTGCAATTTGTTACACAACTTCCTGCGTGCGCCGGAAATTCAAACAGTTTTAGCGTTGCCATTTTGTTATCACGTTTCCGAGAGTTGCCGCTATCGTGCACTGCGCTAAATTTATTGGTACGTTCAACGGATGTCACCAACACATAATTTAAATGTTAACAATACGTGTATGCTTGCACACAGCAACCAGTTGGTTTTCAGAGCATTAGCCGCAGCGGAAGGCCATTTATCATCTTTTGTTTCATTAATTCTGTTCAGATGTTGTAGCTTATAACATTTTGTCGTGTGTATTTTCGCGTAAACAAATTATCCAGTTTTGATAAATCCCGGATTTCCCAGTAGGCACACTAGGTACGTGCCTAGGGGCGGCATGCTCAAGGGGGGGCGGCACGAGGTGAAAATGTTTTGTTAAAATTTCATGTTTTCGGTTTTTGATTACAGTATTTGTATTGGGTACTTGCATTATGGCCAAATTGAAGAAAATGGTTTTGAAATAACCTTTAATTATATAATTGCAACAGTTCTTCGTATGTATTTGGGTACAGCTGTCTCTAACTGTTTGGCAGAACGTACGATTCCTGTTTTAAAAGGAATTAAATCATGTGTTAGATCCACAATGAATGAGGAAAACTCAACTCACTCTCAATCCTACATATTGAAACAGAACTTTTAAACAGTGAACAAATGAACTTTGAAGGCCTTATTGAAGAATTTTCACTGATTAAAGCAAGACGAAAGCCAATGTAAAATCAAGTCATTTCTGTAATTTGGGATCTTATTCAATCAATCTTAAATTATTTGTTCTATTTATCCAATTTACATTACTTTCATTGATTTTACTACGTTTGATGATAAAACCAAACCATATAGGTCTATAAATAAACCTATAAAAAGAAAGTAGGCCTACCTATGTTACTTGTTATAAAACTAATCTATGTGTTACTAAAGTGTACACGTAAATAAATATTAATAAAAGTTAAAAAAATGTAGTCTTTTTCACAATTCCATCACATTTCCCTTTCAGATTTAAGGTCAAATAAGATATTTGATTGAGATAGTTGGAATGACTATTTTCAGCAACTTTTTTTCAGCAGTCAAGGAGAATTGAATAATAAAAGTTACTTGTAGGGGGGGGGGAGACAATAGTGGCTAGGGGCGACAGGACACCTAAATACGGGCCTGGTTTTGATTTATTTTAAATTAACTACAGTAACCTAAACAAGTTGTTGTTTAATGTCATTAAGGCTAATCTTTGTCAATTCGTAAGGTAAGTCTATGTAAGAGTAATCATGATATCATACGAGACGAGTAAATTTTATTTACGCTCGATGATGGATAAGTCGCGAACTTGACAGCTGGAGTTAATTACAATTACAACTAATAGATTATGGGTATTAACCATAATTACAAGAGCCGACATTATAATTATTGTTACTATATAAAGCTAAAATAACCTAAAACGTAATGTATCATTACGTAATGGTTTATTGTTGACATCTGCAATGAACACACACCACTGCTCATCGTTTGGAAGACAAATGGTGATATTCTGTGAACAGCGATATTAGGACAGTGTTAGCTTTAACAGTAAGTGTGGCTCCTCAAGTGTTCTTATTCAGGCAATTAACAGTTTAGTAACCCCTAAGTCTGAATATACAAAACCCGGTAAAATGGAAATACGGCAAGCTGATTTTGGACACTGAATTTTTCTCTCTGCTTCTCTCTCTCCCTCTCTCTCTCTCTCCCCTCTCTCTCTCTCTCTCTCTCTCTCTCTCTCTCTCTCTCTCTCTCCCTCTCTCTCTGTACTCACTTCTTTTCCTCTAAACGAGATTGCAGAAGGTAGCAACTACAGAATTCAACTAAACGAAATTTTAAACAGAGTAATCACGTAAATTCCTGTGGTGCTTTTCCTGTGTTTAAATCCGTAAATATGTCATCCTTTGCGAAGACTCAATAATGTTATATTACTTTATATTAAGGTATATAATTCTACATATAACCCTTTATACTGTTATATTGAAATATATAATCTTGCAAATAACACTTAGGAAGTTGTATTGAGATACAGAGGCAGCTATATTGTTAAATGTTGTAGACATTTTGGCTGTTCAATATTGTGCATCACACACAGTTTAAGATCATACGTTTGATTTAGTAATTACAATGGATGTAATTCGACGACCATGGTAAAGTAAACTGTGGTTATTATTTAAAGAATAGTAGCTAGATTTTGAGGTATGATTAATATGACAAAAGTCTCCATTGGGAGATTTATGATCTCTGTAATTAACCAAATTCTGTAATTCGTGAAATCTAATTTCTATTCTTCCTTTTGTTGGGGAACCAAAAGAAGCTTAAATTTTACGAGGATAAATTTGTTAAAATCTATATTTGTTTGAGGTGTTTGGAAGGGCCTGTGTAATCACATAAGCCTACATGTAGCTAGATTCAGACAATGATTACAACACCTTAAGTTGCGGTTGTTTTTAGTTAAACGTTGGAAGTTCAATCCTAAAAGAGTTTCATTATGAACACAAATTTTGAGTTTGGCTGTTACAATAGAAGACAACAAATATTTCGACGTTCCGATGTTTTAATTTTTATCTTCTGGAACTACTAATTAGGGGGGTCTAGCCCCTTGCTTACCAAAAACAACTGGGTAAAATTGATTGCTGGTTCGAAAAAAATATCCGTGACTTCAAATTCAATGCAACACCGAGGGAGAAAGACTGTTGTAGCTGACTCCTTTCCCTGTTTCTCCGTCCACACTGTCAAATCCAATGAAAATGTTTCCTCGTCAACCCGAAGACAAAACTTCAGTTTTAAAGAAATTAAATATCAGTAGCTTTATGCTTTATAATTTCTTTCTTTTCGAGAGGATAGAATTGTTTAGGGAACGACAAGGACATGTTTCCAGATTTGTGCTATCGATCATAACCCAAGATCTTCACCTATTATCTAGGCGGTTAGGTGTTTTAAATGTTATGGTTCCCACTAGAATCATTTTGTTTGGATGTAAATACACAAGAATACGCGTACTTATGCCAGTGTTAGAATTCGATGCTTGCTGTTTGTGTGGACACTCCGAGTGAGTGAACATACCAATGTCACTGTTATTCAGCTAAGCATTTTTCAGCAAATTAATGTACAATATAATATTATCATCAATACTAACTAACTCCTACGTTTATCAGAGAATCTATTTCAAAATTTAGTACTACCTCCTTTATTTTCTGCACTCGTATTACGTTAGGCAGTAACTAAAATTTCCTGGTAATTTTAACGTTTAAGCTTTAGTATATGTATTCGTAAAATCCATAAAACAGTCTATAATGAACTTATGGTTATGAAATTCTGCTATCATGATAGAAAAAGCTAGAGGTTCTTCTACCAAACTATTCACGCAATAATAATGAATAGTAATGGAAAAGCGCTAAGACGATTCTGCCTTTAGCTTGCAAGCGTTTTTGTAACCACTATAGGTCCTACTCATAGCCATCCTGTCAGCGATTCCCAGAAGAGGAGAAGCAATGTTATTTTTGATTTGGTGCTTACCAAATGTTTGTACTTTTCTCCGTTAAAACCAACATACGCTTAATGAACTTCAAACATTCTCGTAAACTAGTTATAATAAACATAAGTTTAACTTTAACATAACAGAAGTCGACTTTGTCAAATTTTGTTGCTTCCCTGCTATATACACTTTTTCCTCGAACGAGGCCTTTCGGTTTCGCAACCATTATCAAGTTCTTCGTACAAAACCTGATACGAAGTTGTTGTAGGAAGAACTTGATAATGGTTGCGAAACCGAAAGGCCTCGTTCGAGGAAAAAGTGTATATAGCAGGGAAGCAACAAAATTTGACAAAGTTGTTATGAAGACCGCTAACATAGAGAAAATAACTGATAACAGAAGTCGGTTCACCAAGAAGTAACTGTTGTATCTATAGTAGGCTTATATCTTAATGCACGAAAGACTTAATGCATAGCAGTCTTAAAAAAAAAAAAAAATTTGTTTGTAAAATATCTTGGAAAAATAACTGGAATATTCTGGCATAACAGAATAAAAATTTTTAAGATTGTCGCATAGGACAATTATTCATAAACCAGTAAAACTAACCAAAGACGAAAATGGACGTCAATCGTCAGTACACTAAGGAAGGTAGACAACATCATGCAATAAGTATTCAATGTAATATAGTAGGTAACCGGAAATTTTGAAGACCGACCGAAACCAGGAGAAGACTTGCTGAGAAGAGTCTGAAGATATCAGAATTGTATTCCCGAGACACCGTCTTCTTGTTCTGTTACTATAACTTTACTCTTCTGTATACTTCTAAACTATAAAAACACTCAATTACAACAAAACATTCCAATAAAGCAGTGTGTTTTGTGGCAATGTTATTTCTTATCAACGCTATTACCACGTCATAGCGAACGCTGTTACGTGCACGTGCAAGAGTCGTTTGCAACATTGTTTTTTCTACACGTTGCAATGCAGGTCCCCCATACACATGCAATGAAAATGATGCAATATTGGATTGTCGATTTTTCGCCAATTCAAATAAAACGTGCGCAAACTATAAGCAATCGCCGTGCTGTGTTATCAACAGTTGGCCTTCGTATTCAATACGCAAATACGCAATCTATTATACTGCCAACTGAACTAGGAATATTATGGCACACACAAGGGCTTATAAGAATGTATGTGTTCGCAAGTCTGTGACACTCATCGATGTATACTATATGGATCGCGTGCTGCCAGGCGAAGTGAACTGCAGAAAACGGCCCGAAGCACGTATAGCTTCCCACACAATGGTTGGCAATAAAGCGTTTGGCGCTAAGTTAACACGTGTATTAAACGAGTTATTCAGTCAGTAAATCACTTGTTTTGAACCTTACAATTATTACATTTGGGACAGTTCTACTAAAAATTTTTGCTTATGAAGGTTTTTTTTATTATAACAGTTTGTTTTTACTTTTGCCTAACTGATAACAGATGACAATAACTTAAGCGTTTACACGCATTTTACTGATTTTGTCTAAGCTTGGTGTCTGCCAAAAGTTAAATAAATTTGTATTATTTAGTAATGTTTAATGTAAACAATTTTTATACAGTTAATACGTAGCTAATTAAATAAAATAAAAAAAATAATGTAAATTAGCATTGCTTATTGACACTTTAACGACCATGGCGAGCGTATACGCCAGGTTCTTTTACGCAATAAACATTTTAAAGTTTACGGCTCACGTCTTTTATTCTTTGTTTCACTTATTCTTATCTTTATTCGTCTGGCTTCAAAAATAAATGTTCATAAATAAGAACGCAACAAAACTGTTTATGAACGCAACAGAACTTAGCGATAAACTTAAATAATGTCTCAGAATACTGAAATCTTACAGTGAAACAAATGAGTTTATTTTGGAAAAGAACTTATTAAAAACCTCCCACTTTGGAGTCATTAATTGTTAACATGACACAGCTATACCATTTAACGCAAAATATAATCCGCTAAAGCAACAAAAGCTATAACAAAGCAGAAATGTCAGACTTTGTACAGGTACAGTATATAGCATACGCAGTGTTCTTGCCCACCACTGATGCAGCGGTCGGACCGAATTCAGTGAATGCAGCACGCGATCCATATAGTATACATCGATGGTGAAACTCCGTCTTTCGACCACAACACATGCGTGCTTTACGCCTAACACCACTGCGCATTTCTGACTCTGTTTTGAAAGCGTACTCTTTATTTTTTTAATGTTGTTTTGATGTTATTTGTTTAATGTTTTAATGTTGTTTTTATATTCTCTAATGTTGTTAACTAGAGACACGCAACTGTTCCCCACCAGTTTTTTTTTTAAATATAAAATATTAACGTTATGCAGAAGACTATACTAATACAATTAGTGTCGGTATGCCGGTGATATTACCTTTTTGCATCTCGGAGTGAATTACCAAAATGTATCACAGTCAAAAGAGACTAAAATTTAGTCTTTTAACACTTAAAAGAGAGCACAGAAAAACGTTTTTACAGATATTCTCAGATATTCTACTAGCCCTACGTATTCATAGATTCGTGTGTGTGTGTGTGTGTGTGTGTGTGTGTGTGTGTGTGTGTGTGTGTGTGTGTGTTTGCGATTTGAATGTACCTGAGTGATTTTTTTTAACCTTTCATAACAAATTGCTTACTATCAACACAGGCTTTCCTAAACAAATAGAGTGTGTTTATAAATTTAACAGTATTTATTATACTCTTCAGTTCCCACAGTTCCACATACAAATAGTCACAGCTTAGAATTACTAGTATTCACTGTTTTTACGATGTAAATAAAGCTACATTGCAGGAGTAAAAATTTCCGGATGGGTTTACACTTTGCTGTAATTTGTTCTCTAGGAGTATTAAAGGTGTACAAAATAAATATAGGCCTAGACACATATTTGGTTGCCACTAAAAAATGTTGCCCATTATGGAATACACATCATCATCATCATCAACACCACCATTTCCAGTTCAGGGTAATAAACATTCTAAAATATACACTCTTGATTTTAATTTGTTTATATAGCTTCAATTTTCAATTTCTTTTATCTGTTTTTCTCCAAAACATTTTGAATTTTTCTTCTACGTTTTGTTTTTAAATTATATTTGCCGTTCATACTTACAAACACTTGAACTGACAGTGTATTTTCCTTAATTAGCGTATTTAAGTGGCAGAGAAAACTAATGGTAAAAATCCAACAGGGCTCGCCTTAAAGATAAGGGGTGTGCAACGAGATCTCCAGATCTCATATTTTATTGAAAATTTACATCAACAGTAAAAAGAAAAATAACAACGTATTGCATTTAATTTTTGTAATGCAGTAAATAAAAAAATGAATTAAGTCAGCGTAAGCAACAAGAATGTGGATAGTTGATCGCGGACAATCAAACAATATTTGCAGTATTGCAGAACACAAAAATCGCTACTTATTTCGATTTTAAAAAGTGTAGGCTACAATAGGTATACAATAGTAGGTATACAATTAAATGTAGAAAAAAAGAAGATTAACCCAGAATTTTACACACACACACACAAAACATCATGTAGCATATCCAATAATGAACATGTATAAGACATATGTTTATGTCAACCACAAACTCACTGACAGTAAATTTTCCACCCGCAAAACGTTTTACTCAAAATGTGCAAACCTTGACGATAAAATTATTAACAATATTAATAAAATTTAGTGCAATATTTTATGATTCCTACTAGATGTTACGGAATTCCTCGCTTTCCATTCCTACTCATCTCATTATAATACTTTGCTTAGATTCTAATAGAGAAATTAAATTTGCTCTGTCTCGCTCATAAGTGGTGTAATAACACCTTATTTATGCAATGCATTAATCTTGTTTTTGCTACTGATTGTTTAGGTTAAAGTGGATCATTTATTTACATTACCAAAGAACAAAGTAAAATTTAAATTTTTCAGCATATTTTAAGCCTTTTGCAGCCTTGAAAAATTATAAATTTTATTATTTTTTTTCGCTGTTTTTATTGAAGACATTGTACGCTTAGTTCGGTTGATAAGGTTAACACCTGATATATTACAAAATGTTTCTTCTGTTTTTTTTCGATTAATAAACATTACCCTTTTATCTCTCCAGTGGCAGTATCAAGCTAACAGCACTCCCTTCCTTTACGTCATAGTGCGCATATTCACACACGCGTACACACACACACACACACGAATACATATACAGATTTTTACTTCCTTTTCTTATGCATTTCATTTTATGCAAGAACTAAGTTATTACCGCACAGGCCTACTTCCATTTAATCATCAGAGCAAGAATGTATTGTAGTAATCTTAAATGCATTTGTACAGAATGTAGAGTGTTCTTTTATGGTAACCAAATTTTTCTCACTGAAAGTTACGTAAGTGTACTCTATAATGTAATTACCTTGTGAATTTAAGTTGTACAAGCTTGTAAATTGTGTGTGTGTGTGTGTGTGTGTGTGTGTGTACGCGCGCGTCCAAGTTCTATACACAATTGTTTCAATCGATATTCCACAGTACTTACTCATTTATTACTAAAAAAATACACTTTGTCAGTGCTTTTTTTTGAAGACGGACAGTTTCTGATATTACCTTCACTCACACTACACATATTTTATGTATTAGTATCTGGGAAATATTTATTCTCCGTTCCCATACTGGCCAGCAATTTTTATTGAAGTCACAAAACTAAAACTCTTTATATATAATATAAAGATCTTAATTATATATTTAAGATCTTTATATTCTAATAATATAAATGTATGAATTAGCTATTCAAGAGTAAAAAGTAAAATGGCCCTGTATTTCAGTAGAAGAAAGCACATTTCCTTAACGTTCATTCTTCAGGGGTCGACTGAGAAGGTCGTCGATTCAACCCAACCCCAAAAAACTACTGTGGGAAAACACATTGTAGGTAGGAGGACTTTAATAAGTGATGTTTCGTAATGGTATCCAAGTCACTTTCATATAATAGTAAGTGATTACCTTGTATGCGGTCCGCCGTGTGACTTTTAATGGTCCTCCTTAATAAAGGACTTAATTATAATCTCCCACCAACCGGGAAAAACAAACATATTTATGAGCTCGTTGAGGCGGAGGCGGCTATTAAGACTATTCCGAATCCTATTGTACAGAACGAGGCGCGCATATTGATAAACAATAAATTCACTAGAACTATCAGATCTAACGATAACCTACCACATAATCTATTTATGCATCCACGATTCTCCCGTGAATACAAAACTTTGATCCCGGCACATCAAAACAAAAATAACTAGTAATAATGCTAGTATTATTAAAGCAGATAAAGGGAATAAATTAGTAATCATGGATACTGATTCTTATAATGCCAAAGTTCACGAATTTATCTCTAACCATAATATTAGACAATTAAAATCTGATCCTACCGATAAATACACCAAAAACCTTAACCAATGTATTAACAAATGTACGAGTTTACTCAGTGATAATACACGTCGTTATTTGAAGCCAATTAATGCAAAGGCTGCGATATTTACGGGACTGCCTAAAATCCACAAACCAGAGTCAGATCCCGTTGAACCGAGACCCCCTTCTTCTCCTCTTAGCGAATGATAGAAAATGCTCTAAAAAGAACACTTGGTACAAGAAAAATTTCGAATTAATTTTTTTGGTCAAGTTTTAGGTCTATCACAACCGGCAACGGGGGAGTTATGTGCCCACACCACGCCACTGGACTAGCCTATAAAGTGTCGTTTTATAGACCACTCTGTAATACCGATAGCTAAATAAATATCCATAACTAAGAATTATGCCAAAAAGATGGTATCAATTACCATCATTATTTTGTACGTTACCAGTGTAGAAAAGGTAATTAACTCTATGATATGATTTGAAGTTACCGTGCAGCTGATGAATTTTACTGTTATCGTTAAGTATAATGTTTCTAATATTGTGTGTAAATACGTTCCAGAACCTGGGACGTTGTAGACTTTGAATCATAAGCTTCCTTTAATACTTTTATTATATGTTGTATCAAGTACGCCCATATAGTCCATAGAAATTAATTTAAAAAGAAACCATTTTAATTCAAAAGGTCGTAAAATAAGAATTGCAAACGTTGGCACAAAAGTCACTACTGAGTACATCCACAATGAGTTACTGAGTAGCACTTGAATTACTGTCCGCAGTGAAGTGTCCCAAGAGACTTCGATACTAGCGTCTGTTTGGTTTGTTTCCACGGCAACGATATTCAATAATTTAGGTCACAGTGTTGAAGCAATAACTGAACTTATAGTTACATTACTATGTAAATGTAACCTAATCTAATAACACAAGGTGTGTCACAGAACGAGTTGAACAACCATAAATTTGCGCAACAAAATTTCACCCATCAAATTATATTAACAAACTTTCTACATAGAATGTCACTACAACACCAAACGCAATGTAATTTTTACATATTCACTGGACTATTCTCCGAAGTACGTTGCATGTAACCTACAGATTACGACGGATTGTAGGGGTGAGTTACAAGGCAATGATAACAGTCCGTTGCTGGAGAAAAGTGATAAGAATTATTTCACGATTATCTTGGTCATGATTGAAATCCAAAACATCACTACATACTAACGACTGTATCAATGGTATTATCACTAAGTACTTACGCAATACATAAAGGCAATATAATTGAACGACAGAAGAGAGACTCAGTTTTAACTTAATCAATTTTTGTAAGGAAAGTCAGAAGTGGAGAGGGCGACAATTATTTAAGGTATTTTTAAAATTCCCAAAATTCATTTAGTATGAAAGTAACGTTTGTTACAATCAGAACCTGAAATTCAATTCTGAAAATTTAAAAATTCTGGAACACTAGAGCCCAAAGTCGATGAAAATTCTGAAAACAAAAATGTAAACTCCGTTGAGCAGAGTAGAATGGTTTTATGTTCTGTAATTAGTACCTTCCAGCTGACAATTACAATTATTAATACTTCCCTAAAGGTGCGTTTACACTGGAGAGAAATCGCGTAGTTTTTCTGTCACGTCTGTGCAGTTTGACCGTCTATGTGAGGAGTACATCCTAATGGCGGGCGTGCCTATCGCCCACGCCTATGCCGCTGTAATCCCTGAGGGTGAAGACTTAAAGGAGCCACGGAGCCACAACAATGCGTGGAGTCAAGCCAAAGCAGTAAAAACCACGTAAATCCTTACTTGCAAAGCCATCGTGCAAAGGAGACGAGCATCATACCATTCACAGCAAAGGCTGTGTGTGAACACATGATCACGCTACGCTGCACCCCATTGAAATTACCGAACATGTAACTACACAGTCTAACTACACAGTCTAACTACACAGTCCACGCAATAAGACGACTTGTGTCAGTGTCAGTCTCTACTTGTGTTGTTATCACGTTTAAGGTCTTCTGACATCACTTGAGCTGTTTTACCATTGGCTTTTACATGAGCTCTTGTGTCCATGCCTGTTATGCCAATGAAAAATCCCAAGTACTCTGCGTGTACAAATATTATTGGAAACCTTTATCGTGCAATAGTAACTAGGAAGAATATTAGTCTAATCAGTTGCCTATCAGGTTTGTAACCTACTAATGAAATTACCCAGTAGCCCTATGACGCTTCCCCCCCCCCAATTTTATAAAAATCCCCCTTTTTCTGACAAGAACTTTCCTCTCTTTTACAGTAAAATTTCTTACTTAATCGAGCAAAGGCCGGGACTTTCTAACTCAAAACTATTTAATATAGAATATAGAACTTTCACTTGTGAAACTTACTTGCTTTTCTTTCCGTACGCGTTTCGGCGTGGTGTTCGCCTTCGTCAGCAGTTTGAGACAGACAGACTGGCCAGTAACCCGTAAGACAGTTTACGAGTTACTGGCCAGTCTGTCTGTCTCAAACTGCTGATGAAGGCGAACACCACACTCCGAAACGCGTACGGAAAGAAAAACAAGTAAGTTTCACAAGTGAAAGTTCTATATTCTATATTATTTAGTACTGTGAAAAAAGAGAAAAAAGAAGATGAACAATCAAAACAACTATCAAAACCATTACAAAATATTACCTTTTACCGAAACGATATACTGATTGTAGGGAGAAACTGGATTACAAGCAAGATATTTTATGTTATACATGCTCTGGTGAATTGGGTAGATTGGCGTGATATAAACATCAAGAAGAGATAAATGTATCAAGTACAAACAAACGTGCAAGAGAAAGATTGATGACCTCTACATTTCCTACGCCGCCACTTATTCAGTCGGTTTAACATTTAAACAAATACAAATAGCTTTTTTCATACCATTTTGTGTTCTGTAATTAGCGGCTTCTGTGATTTAGCCTGTCACCGTTCTTACCTCATATTACGCTCTCGGGTCATATTTATTTCTCTTATCACTCTTGGTCTTCTTTCATATTCTTCTCATTTTTTGATAAGATCTTCAAATATTATAACCCCTGACTCTTTCCTACCCTCTGAAAGATAATATCACCGGCAGTTCCAGTGCCTTACATTCCTTTTTTACTTACATTCACTCCTCTCCTGTTACCTAATTTCTTCTTCCTAATACTGGATAATACACACCTGATTATTGCTGTCTCACTTCGTAGATCTCAATAATCAATTGTTCACTCAATTCTCTTTTTTTCTCTTAATTTCTGGCTAAGATACTGGCCTTTCCCGTTTTCTTTTTCTTTGTGGCTGTATCATTAAACATTTAAAGAAGAAAACAAGGAAAGAGACGCAATTGAAATATTATAATGTAAAGGCCATACCTCAACTACTGTATGGTAGTGAGACTTGGATTAGAAAGGACAAAGATATATCTAAAATACGAGGAGCGGAAATGAGGTTCTTGAGGGCTGTAAAGACTTGTACCAGGAGAGATCTTATTAGAATAGAGCTAGGCGTAGCTGAAAGCTTAAATAAGAAAAACTCCCGGTACAAAACGGATTTTCGGTTACACGTAGAGAGACTAGATTTTCAAGAAGATCCCTTGACTATCATCCAAGGAGGAAGAGAAAGGTGGGAAGACCCCGTAAGCGATGGCTTGATGACTCCCATTGAGACTGGAACAGCCGTAAAGGACGATGACGAAGACATTCCCAAATACCGTAATAGCGTTTAGACTATCATTTGTACTAACGATACCAGCTGTAGCTGGCGAAAGGTCACACGTAAAATGCTATTTAAGATCGACTGTGGCTTGGAAGCGTTGAGATTGGAGACATACATCGTATGGCAAATTAAAAATTGGACGCAGGCGCGCGAACGCCTAGCGGCTGTTCTGTATATACAGTGGAACTTGGTTATAACGTCATTGAAGGGACCAAAAAAATAATGACGTTATGTCCGAGTGACGTTATAAAAGAGTCGTTTTAAAAAACCCTTTTTAATCACTAGTAAGGAAGGAAAAGTAAAAAAAAAGATCTTTGCATTATTAACATTATTCGTGATATTTATTCTAAAGTTTACAAACTGCATTTCATTTATTCAAACAGCATGAAGAATATTTTAAAAGATCAAAAAGAAAGTACATGTAACTTACATTTAGGCTTTCTGTCGAAAGTAATCCGTAATTTTCTTTTGAACGCTCCTTTCTGAAAAATAAATTCTTTCTGTTGTTCTGTGGAGATGCTGCGCTGCATTGAACGTGTCGTCAGACGTCTCTCTAAAGCAGTAAAATCGTGAAAGAGTTTCGGCGGCTCTCATTGCTTCCTGTACTGTCGGACAAACGATGTGCATCCTCCTCTTGCTCAGCATCTTCTTCAACACTATCTTCTGCTTCTATGTTTTTTACTTCCGCGATAATTTCTGCGTCACTCAACACTTGGAATGTTTCTACTTGATCATCCACTGATGCATAGGAATGAAGTTCATTTCCAAATTCATTTACGTCTTATTTCTTAATCCACTCCGAGAGCGGCAAGTCGTCGTCTTCGTCATCATCGGGTAAATTTTCAGGTACGAGTTGTGCTTTACTAAAGCATTTTGCTATCGTCTTCTGTGTTACACTCTTCCAAGAGTCGTCTAGGAATTGTATTGCATCTAAGAGTGAAATTGTGGCAGGTTGCGCCGTGTCCATACAGAAAATAATTTTTTGTCTCTATACAGAAAATAATGATGTATGTCTGTAGCCATGGGCGTAGCGCGCGCGCACATATATACGTTTATATGAAATTTAGAGTAAAATATCTGAGAAATTTTTGACGCTATAACAGAGTAGTACAATATTTAGTGACGTTAAAACCGGGAATTTTTATAATGTTAAAGATATCAGTTTGACCGGACTTATGACAAAATAACGCTACACCCGAGTTGACGTAACAGCCGAGGCCGTAATAACCAAGTTCCACTGTAGTTAATATACGGTAAAGGTAAGAAAACATTTACTGTTTTAAATTTCTTCATTTTTTTTTGTACAACTTGATGATCTTTACTAGTCCAGTGACTCCTGTTAAGCGCTTTTGAACTATTTAATTAATAATCATCAAAATCATCAGATTATACTGTAAACCAAAATGGCGATGGCTTAATTGTTCAAAAGTGCTTACCGGGTGACATCAGACTCGTCAAAGGCAACAAGTGGAGTTGTGCAGCTCTATATAAAAGTCTAAAATCTAATAATAAAAATAAATAATTACCTTATTTTATCCACTAAGTGATCTTCTTTTTCTTTTTTAATTACTACATGTTTCAGGGCTTATATTCCCATCTTCAGGTAAAAAACAAAATCTACCCTATTGTTAGGGTTTCGTTAAAAACCTTAAACCCTTAAAATTAAACCGTTAAAATTTTTAACGGATATAAGCCCTGAAACATGTAGTAATTAAAAAAGAAAAAGAAGATCACTTAGTGGATAAAATAAGGTATTTATTTATTTAATCATACACAGTGATCTGGAGACCATACAGTAACTATGAATAATAAAAAGTTCATTCTATAAGAAATCTTACGTCAAAAACGAAAAGTACAGTTCAGAACGCTTCAAAACGCCGTTTTTGATTATACAGAAAAAATTAAACTTGTGAGAAAAAACAAAAAACAATTATATGATTTTCTCTCAATAAGACTGTAGAATAAAGTCTTATAAAATTTTAGCGGCAAAAGGGGAATTTCTCTTACGTGTTGGATACCACCCTGTAAATCAACCCCTATTTTATTGGTGATTCAAGAATTCCGTACCGCCTTCCCTTCAGTATCAATACACAAGGCCAAACAAATAGAAATATACAGGATGGGCCAAAAGTCACTACCCATTGTCAGTTACTGAGTTACCCATTTTTTGATCAAATTGTTTTCCATCTTTGTCGATAAAATTGCACTCTAGTGTTTACATAAGAAACTATCAGACACAGACCAAAGGCGCGTAATTTAAAATCGATGGGAAGGTCACAACTAAAGTTATCTTAATGTTTACAATGGGTAACTCACTAACTCACAATGGGTAGTGACTTTTGTCCCATTCTGTATATAAAGCGATAAATAAAAAACAGCTGAACAACAATAACTATAAATACAAATTGCCCGTAACCACAGAAATAATAATCAATTTGTCTTAATATATCGAGCACGCCGGCACGAAATTTGTAGTTTATTTAAATTATTTATTTTTTTACCATTTATCACATAACCGACTACGATGATACAGAAACCCCCCGCTGCAACGAAACCCGACCGGAAGAGGGACGTTTGAACCCAGGAGCCTCCAGAGGATTCTTGTAGAGAAGTCTTGTGGCCTCTGCAGAGTCGCGAAGACGGAAGACCCTGGGCGCCTACGAAGGGCTCCCGGAGAGCAATCCCCTCCCCGAAATCCAGCGATGTACGACGTAAGGGAGGTGATTACAACACAGACCTTGACACTACATAACCACCATATCGCCAGCTGTGACGACACAGGGAGTCCCGGTTGCAACAAAACACGACCGGAAGAGGGACCCCAGACTCCTCCAGAGGTTTCTTGTGGAGACGTCTGGTGGCCTCTGCAGAGTCGCGAAGACGGAGGACCCTGGGCGGCTACGAAGGGCTCCCGGACGGCAATCCCCTCCCTGAAATCCAGCGATGTACGACGTACGGGAGAGGATTACACCACCGGCCTTGACATTACACGCTAGCACTTAGCGTTAAGTGGTTTCCGGATGTAACGAAAAATAACAGCACCGGATATGGACTTCATATGTCAGCAGTAAGTTCAATGTTGTAAACAGTACATACTATACTATCAAACAATAAACTATTTGAATAAACTGAACAGTGTTATCAAATATTAATTCCTTGTATTCGAGGAATGACTCTGAATTTTCCAGTGAATGTGTCTCCTAAATATTATTTCATTAAATGTCGTTTTATTGTGTTTCAGGTTGTGACAGTACTGGCGCCAGTAGTATATAAATGTTCTTTCTGGGACAGGTCAGAGGTCTAGGACAAGGTCAGAGGTCATGTCAAGAGGTCACCTTATCAGCGATAACCCCGCCTTATCAGCGATGACCCCAATTAAAATCCAATTAACCCCGCCTTATCGCTGATAACCCCAATTAACCTCGAATTAATCAGCAGATAACCCCGTTGACCTTTCGTAATCACCAGATAACCCCGTTGACCTTTTCTAATCAATGTAAACACGACCTCGAGGTCACTAGACCGTAACACACTGACCTAGTAAAAAACGTAAACATAAACAAACTGTCTAGTGATAACGTCGTAAACATGACCTCGACAACACGCTGACCTAGTAAAAATGTAAACGTACACGTCAGCGTTGCACAAACGTAAACATAAACATTCAGAGTTCGTTGACACGTCGTAAACTGTTTTCCTTTCACAGTGTTGATACATAAACGTTACACGTTTTAAAAATGTAAACAATAATATTCAGAGTTCGTTGACATGTAAACTGTTTTTTTCCTTTCACAGTGTAGATAGCATCGTCTTTAGTGACACCTAGTATTCAGAGTTCGTTGACACGTCGTAAACTGTTTTTCCTTTCACAGTGTTGATACATATGTAAACAATAATATTCAGAGTTCGTTGACATGTAAACTGTTTAGTGCAGATAGCGTCGTCTTTAGTGACACCTAGTGATGAAATCGTGTGTCCAACATCTTTGTTAATAACATGTCGTGAGTTAAAAATTTATTATATAGTAATTGTTCAAATATTACTAATAAATTCTTTAACCGATAATACAACACAGATTGAAGAAACATACACGTCGGCTTTGCACATTTAAAAACGTAAACATAAACTGCTTATTTCAGTGTTCCAACATCTTTGTTAATAACATGTCGTGAGTTAAAAATTTATTATATAGTAATTGTTCAAATATTACTAATAAATTCTTTAACCGATAATACAACACAGATTGAAGAAACATACACGTCGGCTTTGCACATTTAAAAACGTAAACATAAACTGCTTATTTCCTTTTACAGTGTAGATAGCGTAGTCTTCATCTAATATATTACATTTGTAAACATAAACAAACGTTCTTTGTGATAACTTCGTAAACATGACCTCGACAACACACTGACCTAGTAAAAATGTAAACATATACGTCAGCGTTGCTGTTTTTTCCTTTCACAGTGATAACGTCGTAAACATGACCTCGACAACACACTGACCTAGTAAAAACATAAACATACACGTCAGCGTTTTTTCCCTTTCACAGTGTAGATAACGTCGTCTTTATTGACACCTAGCGATGAAATCGTGTGTTGTATAGCAGTTGAAAATGAATTGTTGAACGTGGTACAACGTTCTTCCATACGATATGTCAACGTGATAACGTTGTAATCAACATAAACATGAACTTTGATAGTTCAGTCAAAATGAAGAATTTAACATTGCAAGATGTCTTATCTCATCCTATGTTTGAAAGATTTATTAAGAATAAAACTAAAGCAGAGATTGAATTTATGCGAGATACATTGTTGGTACTCCAAAAGTGTCGTAAGGTGTTGGAATTTTATAATTCAGACGGACTGAAAGAGATTACACCGGAACGTAGAGAACAAAGCGGTGAGACGTTTACACATTTTCTTGAATGTTCATGGGCACATGAATCTACTGTGGATGGACCGGATACTTGTGTTTGTTGTTATGTGTCTACACATTGTAGTGATATCATCAAGTTTCTCAATGATCGATTTAAATGACTTAACGATAACGAATGAAAACATGATCTATAGTATATAAACATTTTTTGTGTATACAAAATCGTAATATATGTATGTTTTTGTATATATGATTTTAGTAATTAATAAATCTGTATAACGAGTAAGAAATCATATTTTTTAAACAGTAAAAATCAATAAAAAAATAAAAATAATTGTTACCTTAATAATGATCATAGATTACATCAGCAAGTTGCATCGTTACAAACCAACATTTAGACATCACCCTCGCATGTAAATGCGACAGGACAATCGTTCGCTGTCCAATCCTCAAACCTTACCCGACACGATAAACACCGTACGGTATCCTCATTTCCTTGATATACAAACCCAGCGCTTACCAGTCTGTAAGGATTTTGGTTGGTATTTGGATAGATTCATTGCAGTTTAATACAATTACGTTTTTTCAGTACGTGTTGTAAGTAGAAGATCAAAAGATCAAGTAAATAACTTGTTTATCGAATTTCTTATCAGTTTCATTGCAATTAATTCAATCACGTTCTCAGTAAGCGTTTTAATGAGCATTTTTTGTGTAATGAAATGTTGTGTAAGAAATTGTTTGAATCTTGTTGATTTATTCATCATTTTTTTGTTCAGGTATTAAAATAAATACACATACATAAAATATGTTATAGATTATTTTATTCTGATAATTTTAACAACAGTTTATATAATGATAGCAAAAGATTAATATAGGTAAACTCATACATTAAATTGGAATGAAATATTTACAATTCATAATATTTAAACAAACAGTACCTAGAACATATATTTTTTTAAAAGATGATACAGGAACCGTATTAGATGGTGGATTTATATCACAGATCATTTTATTCGAATAATTTTAACAAACAGTTTACATAATGATAGCAAAAGATTGATATAGGTAAACTCATACATTACTGATTATATTAAAAATACATACATAAAATATGTTATATAGGTAAACTCATACATTACTATAATTGTATTAAAACACATACATAAAATATGTCATAGATCAGTTTATCCGCATTATTGTAAGGAGTAATGACCATACGGCAATGTATTTATACCGTTTTCACATATTACTCTTTTATCATCTGTGTTACTCAATGCAAATTTACTAATAGTTACAGTTTTAACGATGTGACTTTTCGATCTAAATATTGTCATCATTCTATGTTTTTGTTCATCTGATAATGAATTAAAAAGACATTTTTTAAAATCACTAAATTCAATGTTTTTTTTAATTACGCATTTTTTTATACCTTTTGCTTTTTTTGTGATTTTGTTTTCGTTCGTTGTAAAAGTATATAATTTTGAACGTAAACCAATAAATTCTTTAATTGGAATACTTTTACATTCGTCTTTAAATTTACCTAAAACTTTTTTATTTGTTAATGAGTAGCACATATGATCTGATGAAAATTCACTAGTATCAAAATACGTTTTTAGATCAGGATCCAACATATCTCTGTAAAAATCATTTGTAATTATTTCGTAAAACAAGCTATCTGTATCTGTATATAAAAGGGAAATGTTGTTTCCATATTTCTTTTTCATTACGTTATAGTGAAAATCATACATTAGAGTCTTACTTAATTCTAAAACAGAGAAACCTACATAAATGGGTTTGTTTAGATAAACGGATGTTTTATTTGATAATACTGCACAAAGTGATTCATCGTAAATAATTCTGTCTTTGAAAGTTGGTTTTGATATGAGTTTCAATAATTTTTTTTCATTACATACTAGATTTAAATTTATTTGTTTCCGAACATTTTCCATACACTTTCCGAAGACGGAATTATTTAGTAATTTAAAAAAGTCTTTTTCAAACTCATTTTTTTCATCTTGTCGTTTTATAGTATTTAGATTTATGTACGGCTTTAACCATGGTTTTTGTGAAAATTGTAATATTCTATGAATTTTCGTTACTTTTAAACCATGATTAATAGCTTGTTTTAAATTAACATAATGACAAATATATCTCTCTTTATTTTCTAATGTAGCAACTAATTTTGTTTGTTTTGTATTGTTTACGCTTTTATTAACAGGCATGAATGGTAGATCTCTGTCCTCATCATGTAAATTTTGTGGATACTCTATATCAACTTCTAATACATATCCTATTTCTGATTCGTCAGGTACGTTTAAGATATTTATTTTATCAGTTTCTTTAACCCACTTAAAATTTGAATACGGTATACATTTACGCATTGCCCACCCATACAAATTATTTGCATCTAAATATGTTAGAAATGTTTTAGGCTTATCTGGGTTATATGTTGATATATATGTATTGTTAGCAATTGAATGCTTCTTGATATTAACAGATAAACCCCCTCGTATCCCGCTCTCAAAAAAAATGTATTTATCGATATCAATGAGTAATTCAAGTTCAATTTTAGTAAGATACAGCATAGCGTCAAAGGCAAACCCTGGCAACGTGAAATAATGTGCGGAATCTAAGTTGTATGACGATACACAAAGAGATCTAAAATTTTCAAAGCAATCACATAAAAGTAGTACATCGATTTTTAAATATAAATCGCTGTATTCTCCTAAATTTTTGATTTTGAAGTGGTTCCAAACGTTAAGAGCGTGAATGTAATCTTCATCGCTTACGGTTTCGTCATTTAATTTACTATAAAAGTATGCTTTTGATGGAAGCTGACACTCTACTAATTTATCCCACGAATCTGTATATTCGTATGGATATACACCTTTTCGTGTAACTAATTGCATGTCATTATCGGAAAAAAATTTACTTGTATAAAAAAATTTATTTTTTGGTAAATTGTTACTTAATTCAGAAAGTGATCTATCTAAAAAGCGATAGGTATCAACAAATCTAATAGTTATGCCATTTATAGTTTTTTTGGAAAAAGAAATATATTTTTCTGTCGAATTTGGTATAACATAAATATTTTCGTTATCGCAACCCAACTGTCGAATAATAAAATGTGAGTCATAATTAGAACTTGCATGAATAAAAATAGGAATGAACTTTTGATTCTGACGTTTTAGATTGCAATCGTTACATAATGCTGCACGATATAAGCCGGTAAGATGACAATGATCTCTGACGGGTTTGTAGAGTAATGTAAAACTTCGCATACACATTTCACAATGTGTTGCTGCTTTGAATTTAATCTTGTCTTGTTTTGTCATTTGTATTGGTTCGACTTCTTTTAATAATGAACCAAGTTGATTGGTAATATCTATAAGATAGGACATAAAGTTTTGTGCAGCGTTTATACCTCTATATATGTAAGGTTGTGATGGTAATTGATTTTTAATAAAATTGGGTACTGAATCATCGATTACAAAGTAAACACAAAAACTCATAGGTTCATGAAGTTCATTAGCTACTGTAAAAGAATATTTTGGATGTGGGTAGCACGTTTTAATCGGTCTCAAAATACATTCAAAATCTGCATACGCGACTATTGGTACCCTAAATTGATAATGAAAATTTCGAAATTGTAAATTGTCAGAAAGCATTGTTACACGAACAGGTGTATATTTTCCACAGTACCTTTTATGATCTTTTAATTTTTTAGATTTTGCAGTAAAATAGGTAAGACAGCTTTTACAGACTTCAATATTGTCATGATTTTTTGTTAATTGAGATTTTATTAATCTATTAAAATTACTGATGTAACAATAATGATAGTTGTCATCTTTGTTTAATAATAAAAGATCAAAATGATTACATTGCTCATTTTCGCACACTTTTAGTGGATAAATTATTTTACCTTTTTCTACACCATAAACATTTATAGAAATGTTATTATTCTTTTCAAAAACTTTTATATCTCTTAATGGTGTAGGAAAATTAATATTATTAAAATTAAATTTATTTTCGATATGCTTATATCGAAAATTAATTCGCTCTGGATGTGAGTCTTTTATATAACGACAAAGAATCGCCCATTTAAAACATAAATAATCGTTATTTTTGGGATTAATTATACATTTTTTTGTGATTAAATGTAACGGTAGTGGGATGTATGAGCTGCCTTTTAACGGTTTGAAACGATTTATTCTTAACAAAATTCCATCTATTGAATGTAAAGCCCATCCGGATCTTTTTGTAAATATGTCTCTTCTTCAGAGCAAATATTATTAATGATATCTCGTATTATACTTGTTAGTGAACTACTTTGGAAGAGAGTAATATTTTTAGTTTTAAATGATCTATCTTGATAATCATTTAAAACAGGTCTTACGTAAGTGCATTCTACTACTATGTTAAATTTAATTGCGTTATATAACGAAACCATATTATATAAAATATTTATTATTATTAGTTCTAAATGTAATAATAATAAACAGATATCTTTAACATGTTCGTTGGTATTTTTATAAAAAAATGTTTTTAAGTTACCTTTGAACGCGTTCTCAATTTCAATGAATTCATTTTCAATTGTTGTATTCCTTAATCTACTTGTTTTCCTATTATTATACAATGATGATGATGATGCTGATGATGGTGATAAACTTATCGAATCAGACGTTTGATACCAATCGTGTGACGGTCCAGGTTGAAGATCGTTTGCGTCATTAAAATCAGACGCTTGAGGTCTGCTGTGCGATGGATCAGGTTCTGTATCCTGTACGTGCGATGACCCAGGTAGAGGATCGTTTGTATTAATAAATGAATCGGACACTTGATATCTGACATGTGAATCTTGTGCATGTGAAGGTCCAGATTGAGGATCGTTTCTATTATTAAAATTTTCGTTTCTAATAAACTGACGTTTTTTAAAAGGCAGATTTTTTTCCATGTTAACTGAAATCAAAAGTTGTAAACGAGTTTATTAGCTACTGTAAAAGAATATTTTGGATGTTTTTGTTATCTATACGAGTATATTTTTACTTATTATCAGACAACGTGATTGCTTACATCAATGCTATTTTAACCTTGTTTACATGTGATTACAACATACTAATAAAAAATTAAAAATCTTTATTTATTAGTTACTGTTGATAAATTATACTTACAATTTTGTTGAGACCTATGCTGATTCAATCTTTTGCTATGACTTGTTGTTTTTACTGTACGACTATTTATACTAACAATCAACCGATGACGCCGTAACCTCTTGATCTCATCGTGACTGATAATGAATTCGGTAAACAAGTTATTTACTTGATCTTTTGATCTTTTGATTTACGTAACCTTTTGATCTCGTCGTGATTGATAATGAATTCGGTATTTACTTGATCTTTTGATCTCCTACTTACGTAACTGATAATGAATTCGGTAAACAAGTTATTTACTTGATCTTTTGATCTCCTACTATTGAGAACGTGTAACTGTATTAACTACAATGAAACTGATAACGCATTTTCTGTGTATATAAACCGATTGAAAATTGTGATTCAACATCCAGAAACATACCAGCTACTACAGTCTGCGATCGTCATTAAGGTAACAATATTATCTTATGTTAATTTACTGTTTTAAAATATTTTTTCTTAATATTTTTTTCAAGAACATGTACAGTGATTCTTGGTTATCTGTAAATGAGTTGTGTTTTTCGTATGTCATTTTTTTTAATTATTAAGTTTTATATTCTTCAAAATTTAATCTTTGTTATAAATCTTTCCTAAATTATTAAGGTATAATATGTTTTACATACGATCATGTACAGTAATTCTTGGTTACCTGTGAAATAAGTGTGCTCTTCCTATGTCATTTTTAATATTATAAGGTATAACGTTTTTTACATTTCTCTATTCAAAAAAATTAATTTGTCTTTGTTATAAGTGTTTCCTATGTCATTTTTAAACCGTATTTGATTTACATAGATCACATTTACAGCTGTTTTTTGAACCGTTAACGCCTGTATCATCTATCTTGATGGATCAAGAATTATCAACACAGGAGAATCGTTTCTTACATTTAAAACAGGAGGAGGACCGTCTTCTTTCTAAATGGTTTTTTTCAACAAAAAGGTTAACATCCGAAGAAATTGTAAAATTAAAAACGATAGTTGACAGACCAGAGTCAACTCTAAGACCGTTTATAAAAAAGTTAATAAAGGATTTATAGTTTAAAAATTTTTGTACGTTTTCTCTTCTTTTTTGTCTTTGTTTAATATATGACTAATATTTTTTTTCAAGGGATTCTTGTTTACCAGTCACAAATTAATGTAACGAAAAAAATATTTTTGTATGTTATAGATTTTGACAACTTAAATCTAAAAGTATTTTAATGGATGCTCAGCGTGAAGGAGATCTTCATCATGAAGACTTTTTATCTTTAGAAGATATTATAAGATTAATTTATTATATTGGTTTGACTTCTTATGGTCAATGGGAAGACATGATAAAAAAAATAAAACCTGAAAGTATTTCACTTGATGATGTAAATGTGTTTTCGTTATTTGTACAGTTATTAGATGTCACAAAAAAAATAAAAATAGCCCTGGAGATTACAACTGTCCGTTCACAGAAAGATATGTTATTTTTAAATACGTATCTATTTGATATAGACGAAATTTATAATTATTTAAATACACATATTATGAATTTTAAAGACAAAATTATTTCAAGAACAGTTTTTACGACTATTAATTCTATAATTAAAAAAAATATGTATACTGAAGGAGAAAATACAATGGACGTTGTTAATGTTGATGATGATGACAATGACGATAATGATGATGACGATGATGATGATGATGATGAATTTAACAAAATATTTACGTCAATTAAACGAAAATCTAAAAAAAATGATAAAACTGATGAACTGTTTGAGCAGTTTGTATCTTTTAAATCTAATGGTTCCAATAAGACGCTAACGACACCCGTAGAAAAGGGGTCATATTTGATAAAAATAGATATTTCTGATACCAATGATTTAAGAGGTGTAGATAGGAAAGACAGATGGCTTAAAGCGGCTTATAGAAGCCAATTTTTATTGCAATGTAAAGATACGACATATACACAACTACATAAAATTATATTAATGAAATCTCGAGAGTTGGCAAGAATTAAAAATGTTAAGAAACAGCTTTTCAAAAATTGAATCTTTTGTATGTAAAATATGTTGTAGTATGTAGTACATCAATTTTGTATTGTAAAAGTAAAATTTGCAAGTTCCTCTTCATCATAATGTTTTCTAAGTATTAACAAAAAAAGCTGGTATCAAAAAATCATATTGTATGTATGTATGTTTATGAATGGTAATATATATTTTTTGTAATATAAAAAATCATTGAATCTTTTGTATGTAGTACAACAATTTTGTATTGTAAAAGAATGTATGTATGTTTATGAATGGTAATTATATGTTTTTTGTAATAGAAAAAAATTATATTATATGTATACGTGTATGCTTTGTATTTAGTAAATAAAAATCAAAAATGAAAATGTTTTTTAAATTTTTTATTTTTTTAAAAAACCTTCATTTTACATATAATTACAATAAAAGTTAAGCAATCATACAGTCCCAACAATTTATTCTTTTAGTTTCTTCATCATGTTCATCACACAAACAGTTCCAATATTGAATTATCCATTTAGTAATATAAAACACGTTACTTAATGCACAGTTTGTTGAAGAGTGATCATATGGACAACGTATACTATTTACAGACTGCTTCTTCAAAACGCTTAGAGATGGACACTTGAGTGATTCAATATCCACTATTTTTACATGACAGTTCAATTCTTTTTGTAAAGTTATTTTTTTTTCACGTCCTTTTATATAAATACACTTTCCATATATATATGAATTTAATATTACTGGAAGTTCACTATATTCTGTTAATCCACAATTCCAACTAAGTCCAAGATAATTATTGTTAATCCAGTCATTAACTTTTTTTTTCTTTTCTGATAAATGTCTATAATCGAATGGAGGTAAGAATAAGTATTGATTACAAATACCAGCGAATTTAGCGTTTACTATAGGTTGCACACACAATTCTTTAATAATATAATTGTTTCCATCATCGCGAAAACTTTGAAAGTCGATAACGTATTCCATTGCGTGCAACAGCAGAACTGATATAAGTTTTGCGTAAGTAGGAGATCAAAATATCAACTACGTAAATCATACAGTCCCCACACTTTCAATTTCTTTAATTTGTAATACACTGTTCCAGTATTCGATAATCCACTTAGTTAAATGATGTACATTATTTAAAGCACAATAATACGAATTATGTTTGAAAGGACAGTGAATAGAATATGGAGTCTGCTGTTTTAACACTTTTAAGGATGGACAATCGAGTGTTTCCATATCTACTATTTTCACATAACAATTAAATTCTTTTTCTAATGCTACTTTTTTTTCTGATCCTTTAACATAAATACATTTACCGTTCATATATTTATTTAATATAAACTCTAGATCGTTATAATCTTAAAGACCGCACTTCCAGCTAAGTCCAAGATTGGTTTTAATCCATTTATTAACGTTTTTTTTCTTCTCTGACAAATGTTTGTAATTAAATGGTGGTAAAAACAAATACTGATCACTAGCACCAGAAAATTTGTTATCTTGTATACACTGAATACAAAGTTCTTTAAAAATGAAATTGTTTCCATCATCGCGAAAACCTTGAAAATCGATAACGTATTCCATTGCGTGCAACAGCAGAACTGATACACTTTTTATCTACGTAATTATATTTTAAATACTTTTCTTACAGTACCAGATAAAGGCGTATATTGCATAATTGTATCGTAAAAAATGAGACAGTAGATAGTAGTTTTTTCCGGTATGTCTGTTGACGTCTCAATATCCAGACGAATGTCTATTGAACCAGTTTTTAATGATTCATTTTGTTTTGAACAATCAATTACACAAAAAGGTGAATACGTTAGAAAGTTTGAACGATTTATCATTGGCGAATTTTCACTGTTGTAATAATACGAGGACTGAAATAATGAATAATACTCATGTAGAATCGACGTTTCACCATTAAAATTATCATACGGATAGTATTCTGAATTTAAATATAACTTTACGTTATAGAAAGAGGCAAGATCAAAATGTGCTGGGTTTTTATGTACATTATTTTTTCTGTCAGTCTGAAAACCTACAATAACGTAACGAGGTTTATCTGATTGTGATGACGTTTTAACAGTCCAAGTAAGTTTGTTTGCTTTTGGCACAGACGGATACTCGTAAAGTTCCCATTTTCGAAACGGCATTAATAATGGTCGATCAATTTGTACTATCTTCAGAAAATCTACCTTTACTACGTCGTTAACATAAACATACGGAATTCTCCATGATATATATTTTATTTTAAATTTGTATGTGTTTACTGTTTCAAGTAAAATTACTGCATTATTATCAGTGGACGCTCTAATTAAAACTAATTCTTGCTTTACATTTAACAAAATCTTTTTAAAATCTTCAGCAAATCCAAACAACCTTTTTAATGGGATACAGAAGCTAATATCTTTTGATGATGGTGCCATATGACTTATTAAATCTGAGGCCCATCCACTATTTTCTAAAGTGTTAATTTCGTATGGTTTAATCGTTAACATATTCTTAATTGTTGATGTTATTCCAACATTTTTAACTCTATCGACTTCTGATCCACTTATTTCGTATCTAATTTCATCAAACAAAAATGCTAAAGCATTTGAACATAATTTTAAAGTTTGATCATATATACCATTATTATTAGTGTATTCTAGTTTTATATGAAGGTAACTTTCACACGGTAATGTGTACACATCTTGTTGATTAATTGGAATTCTAATTTCGTCATTATTATTGAATGTAGTAGAGGTGTACGGTAGATGAGTGTGATAAGCTAATCCTACTATCGATTCATCTTGATACACAACATCTTCTATAATATTTAGAATGCTAGCGTTTACGTTTTGAATATTAAGGTTCATTTTTTGTTTAAATAATCCTTTATTACTGTTAATCCCAATGACTGTAGAAATTTCAGGTTTTGTGGTGTTAACCGGTCGATATTCATATCTTTACTACTTGTAATTGGCTTATTTGCAGTTGTTTTATTGATTCCGTAATAAAAAATAAGACCCATTATTATTGTTTTCTCAAATACAAACGTAACGTAATTATTTCGTTTCGAAAATTAATCAGTCTTCCTTGTTGATCTTCTAGTCTTACTACAATATTATGTATCCTAGATGTGTTTACTGGTAAATATATCACGTTGGTAGGTTTTTCAACAATTTTAAAACCTGGCGGAACACTAGGATAGAATTCGTGTATTATGTGATCTGGAATTCCGTTGTTATACGAGCCGCTAATTAAATTACAAAATAATCGGATGCTCTCTACTCGAACAATACTTATCGGTAAGGTTGAACTGTACCATTTATTTGGATTTATTATACATGTTTCAAATCCTAATATGGTTGCTAACGAATCGGGTTTACTAAAATCAATTTGAACGTTAGAATAAATTTCACTTTTTAATGTATTATTATTCGCCTTTATAATTATTTTTACATTTTCATCATGTTGAATTAAGTAATCGTTAATAAACGTTGCGATATCTGAAATTTCATAAGAGCCAGTAGGCAATACTATTTTCTTATCAGTACCATAATATAATACATTGTTAATTCCTTCCTCTATATTAGGTATTGAATGATATGTCATAAAGTCAATTAATCCTAGTTCCCATTTTTCATCACTTAACTCGATTGGTGGAAAAATATCACATGTTAATACGGATCCTTTACCGCTTAGACAAAACATTATTACTAAGAAACTGTAAACACAAATGACCGCAGTTGACTGCATCCATATTTTGTCTTCGTGTATAATTATAAACGATTTCGATAGATGGTTGATTTGATGAATAAAAGTAATTAATTAGTTCGATAGGTGGTCTTAAATTACCAAAACTATCAAAATAATTAACTTTATTTTTACGTTTAAAATAACATACCCAGTGAGTACCATGACCATAACTATTATCTAAATTAACTATTCCAGTTTCATTTTGCCAAATTCCAGCGTGTAACGGTAATGTGTCACGCATAAACACTCCTCTGAAATTAGGAATCTTTAATTGTTCAACATACAGTAGTAAATCTTGAATTGAAAGCGGACGTATAGGAATACTCTTTATTATTTTCGCCGTCTTTGTTTCGTTTTTCTTTTCTTTTTTTTTTTAGACCTCCTCCTCTTTTTTTATACGGTCTCAAATATAAACCTCTTCCACTTTTACCAGCAAAACGTTTTAAATAATTATAAACTCTGTTAGACATAGTTTTTTTTTTTTTTTTATTCCCCCACCAAATTTACTTTTAGCTTTCATTATGTTAGTTACTGACCACGCTGCAGCTTTCTCCCCGAACGATGCGTCACTTGATTTAACACGTTCCCAAGCTCTTTCAGCTAATTCCTTATCAGCCTTAGCGCGATTTGTAGAATCTGAATACTTTGAATATGCAATATCGTGTTGTTTACAAGCAGCGTCAAGCTTATTAATTCCTGGATCACCTCTTTGTAATCGTTTCGCTAAATTTGTACCGGGTCCACAATACTGATAACCGGGTAAATGAAGTTCGACAGGTAATAAATCAATTGATTTGTTTATAACATTTTCAAGAATATTACTCACTAGACCACCGCCTTCTATCTTGTTTGGATACAGATGCATTTATGACGTTTCATATAAACTTTGTATTATATATACAATGCGAAATTCGTTTATAGTTTTAACAGGATTATCTTTAGTGCACTCCTTATATAATTTATATAATATTCTAACTAAGGTGCTGTCAACTTTATAGTCTTCTAGATCTAATTTAAATGCATTCATAACCCTTGTTAAAGTCTTTTGATTTATAACGTCTGTATCATCTTTAGGATCAGCAACATTAGTCAATCTGCTTTCATTAAAATCTATACTATTTTCCTCTTCACTTCGTAAATAATATATTTTATCATCTATATATCGTTTACATTCATCTTTTGTATTATTTATACCTGTTAATAAAGTCTGTTTATTTATAGCGTCAAGCAAATTAATAGGATCTGCTACATTAATTAACCTTTTTTGCTTGAAATCACAACAATTAGTTTGTGTTTTTTCATCAGGTAATTTATTATCAACATAAAGTTTATTGGCAGCATCAAATTTATAAACAGGTGGTGCGATATGAGCCACACGATTATTCTTGAATGAATACACTGGATTATTATCCACCTTAATTGGTATTCTATCAGCTAAATATGATTTAGTAGCATTTTCTAAATAATTTTTATTTACAGCGTCACAAGGTTCGTTAGGATCGGCTAAATTAATAACTTTTTTCATCTTAACATCGTAACAATCGTCTGTATTTGTTAAAGTAATCGAATTTGTTCTCATATATTTTACATTTACGGCATCATCATCCAATTCAGGATCGCCCACATTACATAATCGTTTATTACTTATATTAAAATTTCCGTCGTCAGTTAATTTAAATCCTTCTCCAGGCGGTCCACGCTGAACGTTGGAACTAACCGCTAAGTCACCACTATAGTGTCCGAATTTATCGATACTCATTTTGAAAATATCGCTTCAAACGTTGCTGCGTCTTCTTTTATTATACCGGCCTCCTGTAGCTCTTCAATAATTGATAATATTTCATTTTCATGACCCGAATGACCTGCACTTTGTGAAGCAATCAATAATTTTAATCTATCGCATAATTCATTTACATTATTCCAGTACACAAACATTGGTTTATTGTTACTGAAATTTAATAAACCGCGACCTTCTGTATCACTATGCAATCGGCTACTTCCAACTTTTGATGCGGATGATTGTGAAAGCTTATTAATAATAGGCTTAATTATATTTTTATATTTGTAACTAGTACTGCTTTTAACTCTGTTTGTCTTTAAACTTAAATATGCCGCGGTTTCACTTATTATACGCGAGTAGTCGTCTAAATCTTCTTGTGAATATACATAAGCATTTGGGGTTTTCATAAAAATGAGATCGTACAAACCAGGTGTACCTTTGTACATAACATTATTAATTGTAATAATATCACTTTCATCAGTCTTTAAAGGGTATTTATTTAACATTAAAATATTATTATCTCCAAAATATGGACCAAAAACATGATCAATATCATAATTACTGTCATCAAAAAATTTACGCATATAGTGTCTTATTAACGGACCTTTAAACCATATATCGATAAAAGGTTCAATTGATTGTCGTCCTTTTGATGTTGACATCAATTCTTCAACCGTGGGTAAGGTTTCATACGTTATTTCTTCTTCACGCGGCAATGGTAACGGTGTTTCTACTGTTCGTTTGTTCGATATTGGGATGTTTTCGGTCTCTTCTGAAAACCTTTTGTTTTGTAAACGCAACTGAATATCGTCCATTTCAACATCTAATTGTTGTTCTTCTTTTTTACTCAATGACGAATTCGTTTTCTCTTGTACTAACTTTTGTAACGGAGTGATAATAGGTTTCAACGATTTTTCTGCAAACTGTTCTTCATCAATAATATTTTGTGTTAGAGTCTGATGTTTTTTTCGAATATTTTTTCTTATTTTTTTAATTTCATTGACAAGCTTCTCTTGCTTGTCAAGGGAACGTGACTTCTTCGATGACATATTGATAAGTAATAAAAACATTTTCGATTACAAATTAGTAATATAGATATCAAAATCAAAACGATAACGACCGCCACAATTCATATCACTTTCTTTATCTATAACAAAAAAGCCTTTTTTGCGTCTTGTCCATGCTTTAGAACAAAGTTCTTTAAACATTTCAAATGTCATATCAGTATTAACATGATCTCTGTATATATGTTTTAAATTTAGTTCGTCTTGTTGAAAAATAATTATTAAATTCGCGTTATCACGAATCAAGTGTTTTGGGATTCGAACATATGTTTGACATATATAAATAACATTATTATTTTTATGTCTACATATTGTAAAATGATTTCTTATATTATCTTGTTGTTCACATGCTACATCATCAAATATAATAACTGAATTTTGTTCAGTATCATCAGGATGAATAACTTGATCATTTTCTGAAAATTTATAGTATTTTATTGTTGGTATACCTGATAAAACTGTTTCTAAAAATTTGTACTTTGACTGATACAACGATTTTGAAAAAACATAAACGTTCTCAAAACATAAACCATTAGGACTGAACAAAAGATTAAGCATTAGGTTTGTTTTACCAGTATTACTTGGCCCAATGATAAGAGCCCTGACATTATTTGGTAACAACTCGCTATGGACTCTTTCTTTTTTCTCCATAGATTTATCAAAATTACAAATACGTATTTTTTTTGTTTGTTGCACTATTTTCATTATTAAAAAAATAGTTCAAATGATTTGGTTTTTATCAATCCAACTGTTATGCGACTTATCGTATCCTAACCACTGAACAAGTAGTTTATTACCTTTACGTTTTAATATTTTTTCAATTAAAAATATATTGTCGTATTTTGTTTTACTAATTTCTTGTTCGTAAAATCCACCATCTAATACGGTTCCTGTATCATCTTTTAAAATATATGTTCTAGGTACTGTTTGTTTAATATTATGAATTGTAAATATTTCATTTGTCCAATTTGGTAAATAACCTTTGGTAAAAATTTGTTTGTATTTACTAATTCTCACTCTATCCCCAACTTTATATTTCGCAGGTTTCTTATTAACAAATATTCGTTTTTTATTTATTTGTATCAATACCCTTTTCTCATTACTTATATTAACATCTTTAGGTTTCATACTTATAGTTCTGTGTACAGTATTATTATATTTTTTCAACAACTGAGGAAGTACTTCGATCCATGTATACTTTCCACTTGTAGTAAACCACTTCCACATATGGTTTTTTAAAGTACGATTAAAACGTTCAATGATAGAGGCTTTTTTATCTGAATAAGTCGAATAATGATTTATATTATAACGATTAAATAATTGCTGAATCGGTAAATTGTAAAATTCTTTTCCTTTATCAGTTTGCAAATGTTTCATTTTGTTTACATGTAATATAGGCATTAGAGCTTTTACAATTTCGTGTGAGACTTTTGATTTTAACGGAACTGCAAATGCAAATTTACTAAAACAATTTATCACTGTTAGTATATATTTATAACCTTTATTTAACTTTGAAAAAGAAATCATTTCTACAAGGTCAGCTTGATATAAACCGTGAATACCTTTCAGTTCGACATTGCGTGTAGGAAAATTTCTTCTCGCTTGCTTATGCAATTCATTACTTATCTCCTGTCTGATGCTCATTATTCAAAGTACAATAACAATTAAAATTGTTTAAATCTATAACCTTAGTTATCAGAGGTTACTTTGTATCAAAGTACAACAACTAATTAACAACTGTTTACATCTACGACCTTAGTTTATCAGAGGTTACTTTGTAAATACGTCAATATAAATTACTGATAACTTTTTATTATCAAAGGTTACTTTGTTAAGAATAAACAACATTAATTAACTAAAGGTTATCCTAAGGTTAAACAAATAACTAACAAAAACACATCAACTCTTTTTTTTATAAATTTTATTTTCACTTTAATATATTAACAAAATTAGCAACACACTTTTTTGATCTGATATAGTCTTCATATTTATAAGATATATAACGCACAGTTTTACATGTCGGATACAAAAGTTTGTGCATAAATTGAATATGCGTAATAGTATTAAAACATTTCGTTTTAAAACCACATTTAGAACAAACAATATTATCCGAATCATCAACAAATCTTTGATTTTTAAAAAAGTCTTCAATACACTTTCCACTTTTGTCACTCAATGAAGCCATCTTTTATGACTCTGTGTAATTTAACAAGTAAACAATTTGGAGATGCCTTAGCGTGTTCAAACCATGGATCGTCTGTGTCTTGCCAATCGTGAAGTATAACTTTACAGTCTATACACATTACATCATCGTCAACACCAGTATACAAAAAACCTGCCGATACTAAATTATCAACTCGTGGTAAACGTTTAGGCCAACAGCAAAATGTTAACTTCATGATTTCTTCAGTTTCTGATATACATTTTTTCGCATTCATTATATCATCAATATGTAATAATATACTGTATAATGCATAATTATTATATTTATCATATATATAACATACCATTTTACATTCTGAATTAAATAGTTTGTGCATAAATTGAATATGTGAAATAGATAAAGATCCTCTCGTTTTAAATCCACACTCACGACACACAATACTGTCTAAATCACCATTAAAAATAAATCCTGCTTCTTCAAAAAAATCTTGCAATAACTTACAGGGGTTCAATTTTTCGCACAACTTCGCCATTTTTGACATTGCGTCCAACTTGTTGAGCCTCTACTAACTAACTACTTCCAACGGAGAGTTTTGTATTCTTCTTCAAAATCAATATCGATTATTAATTGATTTCGATATTTTTCTAACCTTTGTAATATATCATCATACAAGCAAATCGCTGGAAATTGTATCTTGATAATTTGTTCATTTTCAATTATAGTAACATTTGCTTCAGAAAATTCATTATTTACAAAATAACATATTTCATTAAACGTTGAATCAGTAGATTCTATGCAATATATATACCAATTGAAAGCATGAATATTTCCTTTCTCCATGTTAACAGCTTCACGTATTCTTCACAACTGTACGTTCAAATCATTATGTTCTTAGAAACTGAACTTTTATTCTTCTTCATCAACATTACTATCGACTATTGTTTGATATCGATTGACCTTTCTTTTGTATTATCAATTGTAATATTAATTCTTTCAATTTATATAGTACATCATCATTTACACATTTCAATCCAAATATCGATAGATTATTTTTTTCTGTTCTAACTAACTCACCCGTAAATTCATTAAAGACATACACAGTATTGTTTTTAAAAAAGTATAAATTACCATCAGAAAATCTAAATGATGAATCGATTTTAGGCGGAATTCCAGGAAATGTTTCAGATATATAACCCCATGATTTAGTAGTGAACGTACACTCATTGACTTCTCTATAATAATTATCATCATGAAATATATAAGTTTTACCTGTATAACTGTTGAATACCGCATGTAAATTATCCGGTTGTATGTTAAATAAAGACTGGATATGTTTCGGATAACCATGACTTAATTTAAGACTCGTTAAATCAAACATGAATACCAAAGAATCTATAAACATAACTATCTCACCAGATGGTCGTTGATATACAGCTAAAATTTTTGTGAAGTTTTTTGGAAGAAACGTTAACCAATGTTTTATTATTAGCGGTTTGGTATATATCATCTCTGCCGGATTTAATATCCACAACCATTTTTCATATAATATAAGTAGAGGGAAAGTGAGCGTTAGAAAACACTTCCGGGTTCCAGTTGAAAACACTACCGGGTTCCAGTTCATGACGTCATAGAGGCACTGGCAGCTGGTGTCCGAGCTGTCCATGTGACGTCACTGTTTTGTGTGTGTGTGTGTGTGTGTGTGTGTGTGTGTGTGTGTGTGTGTGTGTGTGTGTGTGACTGAAACACTTCCGTGTTCCAGTTCATGACATCATACAGAGGCTCAAGTCGCTGGCGTCCGCATGGCTAAAACCTGTTTCAAGACGTCACGGAGGCCGTGGTTTCTGCATGTCCAAAATTTGGTAGCCGAAAACAATGTGTAGCGGATGGGGGTACCCGGAATTCGGCGGTTGCCCGGACGCGCAGAGGCTATGTCATCGGGTACCGTTACTCGAAATTTTGGGGGTATCGGGTACCGTTACCCGAAATGTTTAAATCAACGGATGGGGGTACCCGAAATTTGTGGGTACGCCCACATGACGCATGTATAAAACACTGGTTATGACGAAACAGGAGGCTGGGTGGATATGCTAGCTGGTTCGACGATTACGTGATGTCTGAAATTTGACACCCGAAATGTTTAGAACAACGGATGGGGGTACCCCGAAATTTTTGATGTTCAATATTTGACAACCGAAATGTTTAAAACAACGGATGGGGGGGGTACCTGAGTAGAGGGAAAGTGAGCGTTAGAAAACACTTCCGGGTTCCAGTTGAAAACACTACCGGGTTCCAGTTCATGACGTCATAGAGGCACTGGCAGCTGGTGTCCGAGCTGTCCATGTGACGTCACTGTTTTGTGTGTGTGTGTGTGTGTGTGTGTGTGTGTATGTGTGACTGAAACACTTCCGTGTTCCAGTTCATGACATCATACAGAGGCTCAAGTCGCTGGCGTCCGCATGGCTAAAACCTGTTTCAAGACGTCACGGAGGCCGTGGTTTCTGCATGTCCAAAATTTGGTAGCCGAAAACAATGTGTAGCGGATGGGGTACCCGGAATTCGGCGGTTGCCCGGACGCGCAGAGGCTATGTCATCGGGTACCGTTACTCGAAATTTTGGGGGTATCGGGTACCGTTACCCGAAATGTTTAAATCAACGGATGGGGGTACCCGAAATTTGTGGGTACGCCCACATGACGCATGTATAAAACACTGGTTATGACGAAACAGGAGGCTGGGTGGATATGCTAGCTGGTTCGACGATTACGTGATGTCTGAAATTTGACACCCGAAATGTTTAGAACAACGGATGGGGGTACCCCGAAATTTTTGATGTTCAATATTTGACAACCGAAATTTTTAAAACAACGGATGGGGGGGGTACCTGAAATCTCTTGGTGTCCGAAAGTTAACACCCGAAATGTTTAAATCAACGGATGGGGGTACCCGACATGACGCATGTGCTCGACTGCGAGGCGAGACAGTTGGTTTCCGCAAAAAATAAATTATGGCCCCTCCGGGATTTGAACCCGGGACCTCCGGTACTCCAAACCGGCATGCATCCACTACACCAAGGGGCCGTTGTCGTTTAACTGTAATTATTTTTGTACTTATACTTCTCGTCTCTTACTTGCAACTATGAGGTGGACGAGTGATATCTACTGTTGTCCTATGTGTAAAACCATAAAAGCACAATATTTAAGTTTATTTATTATTAAAAATAAATAAACATTTTTTATACTTTTATTTTTTACCTCTCATCCTCTTCCTAGCGGCCAGAGGCGAATGAGAGACCGCTACGCTTTTTTTAACGTGGTTTCCCCAACTTTACAGATTCGTAAAGCAGGCCTACTCCACGTTATCTATCGCTGTACTATTAACTAATACAGTCGTAGATAATGATAAGATACAATATGCAATGCTAAGTCAATGTATAAAAGCAGTACATATATTTTTTATTTATTTACTTTATTTTTATTTTTTTATTTTTTTATCAGGTGTATATGTTGCTCATACATGATGCGTATTCACATTTGCTGTACCGTAATGAGTAATTTTCACACCCATACTGGTCCTTGACGAGTTTACAGGTATATCTACCGTGCCAGTGACCCGTCTCGAACTACCAGGACTACGTTTATGAGTATTTCTACCGCGACAGTGACGTAGTCAAGGTTAACACTCACGCACACACTACGGTACCTAATTCTACGTTTATGGACATTTCTGTCACGTAGCATTCACACTAACACCATGATGAAAACATGTTCACAACCGACTATATTTTATTTCGTTGCCGCAACCATTCTGCATAAAACAAAGCTTTGCGCCATGCACAGTGTAAGGGGGGAGTGGTAACGGGTTGACGATGAGGAACAGGACATTGTATGATGGGTACAAAGGATCTAGGAACTACAGGTGCTTGAATATCGTTTAAGTCAATCACCTCACCATGGTGATACAACTGTCGTAAGAAATTTGCCTTCTCAAACCCTTTTGTATAGACAACAGAACTGTCTGAAAAAAAGTCTGCAACGATGCGTACCATATTCTTGTACGGCACATTACCATCGTTCCACCGAATTCTGTGATAATGTGTTTCCAACCAGTCATTGATTTTTTGAAATTTCAGGTGCAGTCGTGCACGTTCGTATGGTGGAGCGAACAACACGATAACAAAACGTCCGGTTGTTATATCAACTGCAACGAACTCTTTGATTACATATTCATTTTTGTCACCACGAAACGCTTCAAACTCGGCAATAACCGTCCTATTCAAGTTCATTTTTCCGAGTGACACTTGTTCGCATCGAATACGTTAATTTTTTCAAATTCCCCCTCTACTTTTCCTTCCAATACCAGTTCATCGTAAAGACGATCAAATGTTAGCTGTTGGTCATGACGACTGCTTTCCAATCGAAAAAACGAGGGGAAAAAGAAGGATGGTGGTACATAACACCCCTTGGCTACTACCTGATTAATGTACGACTTGAAGTGATCTTGATCATAAAACAAGCGAACAAGATATTTCTTTAGTACTGTTAATAAACAACCAAAACGGATCCACTCGGGCTCTGTGAAAACAAATTTTTCGGTCTTACTACCTTTAATCCGAACAAACGTTTTCCCAAAGTTATGACTGATCATCACACTCTTCTTCTTTTCACGGTTTTCACCTTCTTCGTACAATAACATACTGGATAGTAGCTGTTCACGAAAGATCAACAAGTAATTCCACTCAGAAAAGTCAAGTAATATACGTTTCTTTTTTCCGTTTGTAAACAAAACACCCGGTTCATAGTTGAGTTCGTTAAACAGTCCGACGGTAACGAACTTAGTGTAAGAGTTAATAGGATATGCAAGAGATAAGTAAACGTTATACTCACAATGCCTGCCGCTGCTGCTGGCGCCGCTACCACAGTCACCTTCCATCGTTGAGACGGACTGATCTTGTTACAAGCTAGAGATCGCTAATACCTATCTTTATAAACTGGTAGAGGGGAGAACAAGTTTTTTATGACAAACGATGAACAGTATTCGACAACGCTGTGTACTGTACTATCCTATCGTGAATAATCAAAGCGTAAGCGGTGGTTTTATCTGGAAAATTGTTACTGGATTCAAATTCTAAACGCACATCAACGGCAGACGACTTGATTGGTTCTTCTTGTCTGGAACAATCGATGACAAACAACGGTGCTTTCGTTACAAATTCATTAGGTGTCAAAAGAGGCGTTCTGTTGCGACGGTCGTAGTATGATGTTTGAAAACGTGTATACATGTCGTAGAACAGTGCGTAACGTTTTTTTTCGATATCCTGGTTCAGGTTATCGTACGGATAGTATTTATCGTTCAGAAATAGCTTGACATTCGATAAATTGCAGTGATCAAATTCCGACGCGTTTTTCGCTATATTGTTCTTTCTGTCCGTCTGAAATATCAGTATCACATACCGTGGTTTTTCCAACTGTGACGATGTCTTCAAGGTCCACGAATGTCGATTTGTCGTCGGTAGAACGGGATACTCGTGCAATTCCCAACTGCGGAACGGCATCACCAGTTCATGATCCTCCTCGATATGCTCCAATAGCGGTATTCGGTACTTGTTTGACACGCGCACATAGGGCATCTTCCAGTGTACTTTGTTTATTACGAGATTACCGTTTGCAGTTGCACCTGATTCTTTTAGCACCATTGCGTTCTGATCGGTAGAGGTACGCAACAGAATCAATTCTTGCTTAACGTTCAGCATGATGCGTGTATAGTCTTCGTTGAAACCGAGTAGCATTTTTAACGGAAGACAAAACGTAAAATCACCGGTACTCTCGTGTACTGTCAACGACTCGTCGGTTGTCGTCACCCATCCTGCATTGATTAGATGCTTTCTTTCATGCTCATTGCTCGATAGTAACAATTTCACAGTGCTCGTAATTCCAACGTTTTTCGTACGATCTACTTCCACACCGCACACTTCGTAACGGATCTCCTCAAACAAGAAAGCCATTGCATTGTTGATTAATTTCACGTTCAATGCTGTGTCGGTAGCGTTAACCTTGGTCAATGTTCCTTCGATGTACAGAAAACTCTCCGCCGGTAAAGTGAAAACATCCTGTTGTTGGATGGGTATACGTATTTCATCGTTGTTACCGTATCGGGTGGAAGCATACGGTGTGTGCGTACGATATTCAAACTCAACGATTCTGTTATCGAAAGCCGCTCCTCGTTCGATAGCTAGAATTTCACCCGACATTATTTTAATCGTATAATTTGAATCCAAGTGAAAGTAAGAAACGCTTGTTCCTTGATGTCAATCGCTTCAACGTTGAACACCGACTACCATGTTTCTTTCGTACACACTCCCTTTTTACAGGTGACGTTTGTCCGAAATACAATCCCATATTTTCAGATGCAGTCGTATCGTGATAACTTCACCGCGAAAATCGACTAAATCCCCGTCCTGATCAACGAGAGACAAAATTATGTTGTCAACGCGTTGTACGTTTACCGGTAAGTATATTACGTTTGTCGGTGTTTCAACTATTTTGAAACCTGGTGCCACGGTCGGATAAAACGAATGCAACGTGTGCTGGTCCTGGCCGTCCTTGTACGCACCCTGTACGATATTACTCCGTACGTGAACGGTGTTAACTTTGATTATGTCGACGGGTACGTTCGACTCGTGTGTTATATACGCTTCCAGCTGCTGATTCTCCTTAAATCCTAACATACTTGCAATGGTATTCGGTGTATGCGAAAAGTCGATGACATGCTTACAGTAAATTTCACACTTTAATGTGTTGTTGTTTGGACGTAAACTGATTGTCCTCTCGCCTAACTGTTTCTGCAGATACGTTTCGATATCACTGATTTCGTAGGTGCCGGTAGGCAACTTGATGACGGACCACTGATCCTTGGAAATTTTTACTGGAAATGCATTATTTTTTCCTTCAGTAACGTTTGGTATTGAATTATACGATGTAAAATCCAATAGTCCAACGTACCATTCACCGTATAACTCGAGAGGTGGGAAAAAGTTACACACGAGATTCGCAGCGTCGGTACCCGTCACGGTAACCGTTAACGACGACATGCTGAAGTTTACTGATCAGAAGACGATAAAAAGTCTAAACATAAATGACCGCAGATGACCGTGTTAGGAGGTTGCTTCCGTTCATAGTTGTAACGGACGTCGGTTGTATCACCAAAATATTGCATCAGCTCGAGAGGTGGACGTAAATTACCGAACCCGTCAAAATAGTGTACTCGATTTCCACGCTTCTTGTAACATACCCAGTGGGTTCCCGGTCCGCTCTCGTCGTCCAAATTTACGATGACGCTTTCGTTCTCCCACGGAGCTGTATCCGGTAATGCGTTACGCATGTAAACACCTCTAAAATACGGTATGTTTAGCTTTTTTGCGTATACACGTAATTCATCTTCGGACAACGGGCGGAGCGGTATGTGAATTAGTTTTTTCGGTACGGACGTAGATACAATCCGGACGCAGTTCTCTTCTTTTTCCTAGCGGTTCGGACAGTTCTCTTCCTCCTCTTCTTCATCCCACCACCAGCACCACGACCACGACTACTCACATTCTTTTTATTTTTACGACGTCGACCGCTTCCTATTGCTGATTTTGCTTTCATAGTCGCTGCAACTGCTGTCGCATAAGCTCGTTCGCTAATACCCGAATCCAATGCCTTTACCCGTCCCCACGCTTTTTCTGCGAGTTTACGATCTGCAATACGTCTACTTTCGTTGTCTTTGTATTGAGCGTAAGCGATGTCGTGTTCGCGACAGGCTTCGTCTAATTGGTTGATTCCGCGATCACCACGCGCTAATCTTTCTTCAAGTTTCGTGCCCGGTCCACAGAATCTGTAACCCGGCAGATGTAATTCGACAGGTAGTGCGTCCGCCGCTCGATTGATAACTGACGAAACAACGGACGGTACAACGTTTTTAAGCACGTTTCCGACGCCCCACCCCTTTTTCCTCTTAACGTTGTTGTTCATCGTAAACCGATCTCCAGCCTTTCTCTTCTGTGTTTTTATCGTATTCATCTATTAACCTTTTTATTTCCTTCGTGTCGAGTGTCCACTCGTCTTCTGAACTACGTGGCTTAGACAATTTCAATAAGTAGTAATCCAGTTGATACTGAAATGTTTTAACAACCTTATACATCTCGCTCTTTACGTATCGTCTCACGTCATTTAATTGTTGTAAGTTAACAGCATCGCTCTCTGCAAAACCATCCGCTACGTCTGATATTCTCTTTTCCGCTGCTTTGAAAACACCATCTTCGCCCAAGCTAACGGTGTTCTGCAACATGTATTTTACGTTAACCGCGTCATCTGCAAAAATCGGTGAACTCACTCCTGACAACCAGCTCTGCCCAAACAAATAGCTGTTCGATACTTTTTTAATGACGTTCGAGTCTACGTAGTTTTTGTTGACCGCATCGGTCGCTAGTTCCGGACTTCGAACGTTGATTACCCATCGATCTCGTGCATCGATGACCTCACCTCTCTCTTGACTCGAGTGTTGTATACAGTTGTCATCAACGTAATATTTGTTGACTACGTCTTTAACGTCTACAGGAGTATCAACATTTTTCAATCTACACCCTTTAACGTCCACGCTTTTACGTTCATCATCGAGTAGCAGACAATGTGTTTGCATATAAGTCAGGGATACAGCATCCTTTCCTGTATCCGGTTCGTTCAGATTGCGGATCTTTTTGTTTTCAACATCTATATGCCCATCATTCGTAGTCTTAAATCCTACAGTATCGCGTAATTGTCTTTTTGTTTCACGTCGCACGCTCACGGCGCTTTGATGTCTCCCGAACTTGTCCACAACCATTGTACGACTGCACGCTACAAATGATGTGCTAACCGTTTTAAGTAACGACACTGTGGTGACCATCGCGTGTGTAACACAATCGGATCGTCACCCTCTTTCCAACGAAAGATTTCTATACCGCAAAATGAACATCGAACCCTGTCAATTTCATTTGTGTAATGAAAGCCTGCGGCAACCATAGCGGTCGGACAGATGAAATACACAGGCCATGATGTAAAGGTTTTCAGTCTCTCGTTTTCGACTTCAAAGTCAGGTGTCAAATCTAATCCGCACATGTCGACAGTGTTGACAACAATGAGTTGTTACACCGACGTTCATAAAATTTATACGATAATGTTGGCTTCACGTAATTCCTCTACTACTGAGATGATTTCGTTGTCGTGTCCGGTGTGACCGGTGCGTTTTGAACTTACCAGCAGTCTCAACCGTTCAACCAGTTCGTTGGGATCGTTCCAGTGTACGTAATCGATACCACGTCCGCTGCGTGGTGGGAACAATCGAGCGATTATCTCTCTGTACTTTAAACCTTTGTTTGTATTTACTTTAGCACCGGGTAAATAATAACGTTTATAAGCGTTAGTGTCCGACAGTATAGACTTGTACGCTGCTAAATCGTTTTCATCGTAGACGCTCTTGTCGGGTTCTTTCATAAACATAAGTTCGTAGAGGCCCGGTGTGCCTCTGTATCGTTTTCCAGCTATGTAGAAGCTATCGTCTTGATTGATGTCTAACACCGAATTGCCTACCATCCATTTGTCTTCAACGTTACGAATACCGTACGTATGATCCATCTTCTTATCTCGATCATCAGACAACGCGAGCAGTAAGTATTTCCTCGCGAGCGGACCTTCGACAGATTGTTCAACGTATTCTTGTGCTTCGTGTCGACCTTCGGGTGTTGTTAAAAACTCTTCAAGAGTTACGTTCGGTGTTTCGACATCAGGCGTTTGTGCCAACACTTCCGTTCTGAGGAAACGAGGTTGTGATGGTGTTTTCCTCTCAACAGCTGCCTTCGTATCTTCATCTTCAACTTTTATTTTTTTTTTTATTTTATCACTGGAGTCATTCAACTTTTCCGAAATCTGGGTTAACGGTTCCAAAAGAGGTTTGTACTTTCTCGTTAACGCTTCATCGCTCTCTCTGATGTCATGTTTCAACGCGCGATACTTTTGTCTTATGTTATCGCTAATTGCATCGATTTCATGTGTCAATTGCTTGTCATCCATCTTGACACTGATGACTTTCTTGCACAAACTATTCTATTTATGTATAAAACGATCGAAACCCACTCTGTATCTACCTGCGTTTATCGGTGAGTCCTTGTTGATGACTATGAATCCGTAACGATCCTTCCACGCTTCGGCGCACATCGCTTTGAACTCTTCGTATTTCATATCTGTGTTAACGTGATCGTTGTAAACGTGACGTAAATTGAGATCATCTTGTCTGAACAAAACCAAGAAATTGGCATTATCACGCACCAGTTGCTTTGGCACCAGACTATACGTTTGGCAAAGGTACAAAGTGTCCACACCGCTATGCCGTCCCATAGCGAAATATTTTCGTATGTTATTCTGCCGTTCACATACCACATCATCGAACAACATGATTGAATTAGATACAATTTCGTGCGGAGGTGGTACTTTATCGTTTTCACTGTATGTGAAGTACGTCATTCCTTCGTCAGCGAGAGTATTAAAAATGTCTTCCAACATACGATATTTTGGTTGAAATAACGATTTGGAGAACACGTACAGGTTCTGAAATCGCAGTCCGTTTGAATCGAATAACATGTTAAAGGCAACGTTTGACTTCCCGCTACATGACCCGCCGCACACGATACATCGAACTGTGTTTGGAAACAGTGGACTGTGTTTATTATATGCAACTTCACCGTTGTACTTAGCAGAGTCTACGTTCTTAACATTCAACTTTAACGATTGTTGTTCAATCTTCATCTTAACTCATTTACGTTCGGTTAAATACTGTGGTAATGCTATTATATCAGATCTTTTTTATGTATCCACGAATCGTGTTTACCATCAAAGCCGAGCCAGCGCACTCGCACGCGATCACCTTTACGTTTTAATATTTTCTCAACGAGATACACATCACCAACGCTGGTTTTACTCAATTCTTGTTCATAAAACCCACCTTCCACAACGTCACCCGTATGATCTTTCAACAAGTACGTAACCGGTACGGTTGGCTGAACTCTGTGCACTGTATATATCTCGTTCGTCCAGTTTGGTGTATAACCTTTAGCGAATGTGATTTTGTATTTACTGATACGCACTCGATCGCCTATTTTAAACTTATGTTTCTTGCTCACTTTCCGCGGTACGGTATTTTTTCTTATTCGTTCCAACACAATTTTCTCGTTGCTCTTGTCGACTTGTCGCGCCTTCATCTCTATAGTTCTATGCACTCTGTCGTTGTATTCCATCACCAGTTTAGGCAAAAGCGACAACCACCGATAATGGCCTTGCTCGCTGAACGCGCGGTACATGTTCGTTTTCAACGTACGATTAAATCGCTCTACGATGGACGCTTTCTTCTCGCTATACGTTGAATAGTGTTTGACGTTGAATCTCTTTAGTAAAGCTTGTACGGTAGTGTTAAAGTACTCTTTCCCCTTATCCGTTTGCAGGTATTTCATTTTATTTTTTACAATTATTGGTTCGAGAGCATGTGCTACTTCAACACCCGATTTAGTTTTTAAGGGAATCGCATATGCATACTTGCTAAATGCGTTTATTACCGTCATTAGATATTTGTACCCCTTGTTCAACTTGGCATGCGGTATCATTTCCACCAAATCCGCTTGGTAGAGATCGTGTAACCCCTTCACCTCCACCGGACGTCTGGGAAAGTTCCTTCTCACCGGTCTGTGCAATTCTTTTGCAATAGTTTTGCGTACGTTTTCCATATCGCCACCCGAAACGCGAATCGCAAAATTTTGGTACGAGATATACCGTTACGTTTTCACTGAACCTCACCGACTTCATCGTCGTTACTGACAGTGTGTTGCTCCTGCAAGCGAGTCTTATATCAACGTATATCAAACGCATAATTTATAACGGATTTTCTCGCTTGCTGAATTATCTCGCGTCTGGGTTGACAGAGTTTATAATGACCGTACGCCAGTGTTTTTTCACCGTCATCCAAGACATATCGTTTGTCATCGTATGGTGACAGCGATAATTTTGTAAGCTTTCTTGTGTATATATTATGTTTTTCGCTTTGGATAGTCTGCGCCGTAGTATAAGTTTGAGAAGTGGTCTTTACACATTGTTTATAAAGTTGATGTTTCAACTGTGTAGCTATCGCGGAACGTGGCACACCTTTCGCTACCTTTTTGTCTTTATCGTTTGCCGTAACGAATGAATAACATTTTGCGCGCAACCCGACAAATTCAAGTATCGGTATTCCATTTGTTTCGTCTTTAAAAGTACCCAACTTTTTCTTGTTTGTTTCACTATAGCACGGATGTGCCTTAGGGTACTCCGACGTGTCAAAGAGTTCGAGATGCTCCTCCATGTCTTTGTACACATCGTCGGTGCGAATGTCGTACAACAGAGAGTCAGTGTCCGTCATACATAGACGTGCACGTGACCCGTACGTATTCATCGTGAATCCGTAATGGAACCGATACATAATCAGCTTACTAATATCCAATACACTGAACCCAACGTACAAAGGTCGGTTCAGTGTAATGGATATTTTTTTCATCGTGAGACCTACCAGGTCCTCGTTATAGATGAAAACATGTTGTAGCCTGGGGTTAGCGGTTAGTTTGTGAAGTTTCTTCTCGTTTGGAACTAACTTGAAATCGATTCGCTTCCGTACGTTTTCCAACGATTTTCCGTACGGTGCGTTATTCATTAACTTAAAAAAGTCTTTTTCAAAGGTGTTTCTGGCTTCCTTTCGTCGCTCCGTATTAAAATCGATGAAAGGTTTCAACCATAGGCACTGTGTGAATGCTAACACACGGTGAATCGCTTTCAACTCCATTCCTAGTTCGAGGTAGAGTTTCAATGTTCTGTAATGAACAATGTATTTTGTCTTGTCCTCGAGGGACGTTATCAGTTTCTCTACCTTACCGTTACTACACACAAAGTCTTTTAACAGCTTCATGCGATAGCAGTACGGTGAAAGCATACTGTCCGTAATAGTACACTTTTCGGGTGCTAAAGGGTAGTCACTGTGTAAGTCGTGTAGGTAATGTGGATACCCCAGATCGACTTCCAGGATATAACCGGTGTCATCATCGTCACGTAACGTGTGCACGTTCAACGTATCGATCTCTGTACGTTCCAACCATCGAAAATCTGACAGTGGTAAAGGCTGCGTCATAGCCGTTCCGTACAGGTTGGTACAATCGAGGTAGAGTAAATAGTTATGCGGCTTGCTTGCGTCATAATCGGGAGTGTACGGGTTGTTGGCCTTGGCGTACCGATTAGAAATTGCTGCTAAGCCGCCACGGATACCTCTTTCGATGTACATGTGTACGTCTATATCGCGGAGTAACTCTAACCTAACTCCTGTCATTTTCAGCATCGCGTTCCACGCTAAACCGGCGGCGGTAAAAACGTTACACGGATCGAGTTCGTAGTACTGCAGGCTCATGTTTCGAAAGTTTTCAAATACATCTGCAAGCAGTAGTACATCCGTTTTTAAATAAAGGTCATGATAATCACCGAACGTTTGCATGTCGAAAGCCGACCAAACCGCTCGAGCGTGCGCGTAATCTTCTTCGTTTATATCCGACTCTGTCAACCCGTTGTAAAAATGTTCGCGGTCCGGTAACTGCCTCTCGTCAAATTTTGAATCGTCCGTAACGTATTCGTAAGGGTACACGCCTTTACGCAACAGTAAATTAACATTACGCGTGTAAAATTGATTAAGGATTTTAAATTTATCCGCGGATAAGTTGGAGACGAGTTTTTCAAGTGACGCGTTCATGAACCGCAGAGAATCGAGAAACCGGAGCTGACCGAGTGTAACGGAGATGTAACGTTCGCTTGTAGTAGCGATACACGTTATTTCGTCTTCCTTGTACTTTCCGAAACCTTGCATCAAATGATGCGAGTCATAGCCACTTAAATTATGGAAAAAAACCGGAACGTGTGTTGGTATCTTGTAATTTATATTACACGCATTGTGAGCAGCGCCTAAATAGTTTCCCGTTATGTGGCAATGGTTTCGAACCGTGTCATCCGTTAACGCCTTCTTGCACAGATGACAGTGCGTAGCGTTTCGGAATGACCGTTCATCGGCCGCTGTCATTTGGATCGGTTTATTAAACTTTCTATCGAGTCGTTGAACGTCGACTAAAAGCACACGAAGGAACGTGTCCACCACGTCTTTACCGCGGTATATTACAGGTTCCTTGACGGCGTTTCCCATCCAGTCAACTATCACATAGCAGAAACTGGCTGGTATATGATGTGCCACGTTTTTACCGGTGGTCGGAACAATAAACGATTCGAAGTCAGCGTATACCGTATAAGGTACGCGGTGACAAAGTGAAAAGTTTTTAAAATACATCCACTTTTCGTTCTCGTCAGGAAGTTTTACTTTCTGTACTCCGTGCTGAGAACAGTTGCGTTCGTGTTCTTCAACTCGTTTTCGCGCCGCGTTAGTATCTTTATTGTCCGAAAATCGGTGTAGACAGTAGTTGCAGTAAAACGAAGCGCCGTTTCGTTTTGACAACGACGAAAGCATACGCGAAAGGTTCCGTATGAGGCAGTAGTGAGTAGTGTTCGCGTCGGACAGTAGCAGTAGGTTTACGTGGTACTTTCTACCGCGATGTTCAGTAACACGTAAAGGATATACCTCGCCTTCGTAGCCAAAAACGTTAACGGATATGTTTTCGTTTAATTTTTCAAAACGTTTTATCTTATTGACTGCGACGGGATAAGGTATGTCCTTCATGTTTATTTCTTCTTCGTACGGAAGGTAATGGCTAACGCGATGCGGGTTACACGCGATCGGGTGTATACCGGCGAGCACAGACCACAAGAAACACTTTTCATCTTCTAAATTTTTCACATTAATAATTCCTTTCTTACTGTGTGACAATTTCGATGGTGTAGGTAGAAAGCTCGACCCCACAAGAGGATTGTATTTTGTAATATTTATTTCCACCGACTCGACACCGTTTTCGACCCACCCGCTTCCGTCACGCGTGAATTTGTCAACGGATTCCATTATTTTCTCGCTAGCTATCGAATACTGTTCATCGATTCGTCATACTGTGACTTAAGTTCTGTACGTGATCTAAATACCGCATTACAATAAATATTTTCGGTGTTTATTAATTTTTTAAAAGATACACGAACTGCTAAATACCACTTTATATAATTATTTAATGCTACGGCTTCGCTACAAATCTGATCAATAACCGTGTGTTTGTAATCTAATAATACTGTTTGTGTGTTTAGTGTATTGTCAAGTATCATAAATTTTATAGTAATTACATTACCATTGATAGCACGGTGTTCGCTGCTGCTGCCGCTGCCGCTGCTGCTGCTGTTGTCGGTCATTGCGAAAGGAGTGAGGCCGGCTTCGCGTCGTCGGTTCCCTATATAGACAGTCCGGTAACCGGTGACGCTGTCGCCGCGCGCCCTTGACGACCGATCGGCCTCGCGAGGAGCAGCGGTGCGGGGTAGGTAGTCGTCCGGTCGTGACCGACGACGCGCGTTGCGGTGGGTGGGGTGGGGTGGGGGTGCGGTGTAGGAAGCCGACGTCCGTGACCGATGCGGTGCGGGGTAAAGGAGTGGGATGGTGGTGCGGGGTAGAGAGCTAGGTTGCAGCCGGTGTCCGTGACCGAGAGGTAGGCGAGGTGCGGGGTACAGGATGCCGGCGACCTTGACCGAAGCGCGCTCGTTGATTCGCCTCGCGCGGGATGTAGGGTGCGGGGTACGGGGGGCTGGGTTGTACGACCGGTCGTGACCGAAAGCAGATGGTGGCCCGAGACGACGCGGGGTGGGGTGCGGGGTGACCGTGACCGACGGACTCAAGTGGTGTGCGGGGTGGGGGTGGGGGGGGGTAAACCCGGCCGTTGCGGAGCGACAGACAAAGTAATTGAACAAAATATGTAGGCGAGGTGCGGGGTGGTGGTGAGGCTCTGGGTGCGGTGTGGGGGTGCGGGGTATAATGTCATCGTCCGGTCGTGACCGAAAGCAGATGGTGGCCCGAGACGACGCGGGGTGGGGTAGGAAGCAAAATTATAGCCGTTACCGTTGTGGAGGAGGTGCGGGGTGCGGGGTAGGGTGTCGTCGTCCGGTCGTGACCGAAGGAGATGACGCTTTAGAAGGAAGGAACGTGGTCGGGGGAAACAGAATAAATACGCCAGCGTTTCCCTATGCAGTCATCAGTACTCGCCATGGAAGGAATCGTTGCGAACGCGAAATCTGTACCGAAATTTCTCCCAAAACGGGACTTAACAAGTTTAAAATTAAATGTGAAGTATCACGTTTTAGGAATGAAATTTGTGAAAACAAAATTCGGCGAATCGATTGTAGTCGACTTAGAAGATGATGGGACCTGCCCGCAGCCGGAAGAGGGACGCTTTTACGTTTATCTTCCAAAACGATGGGCTGACGTATTTACAGAGGAGCAACTAAAAGCTGTGAAGCCTTGTGTGCTGTCACTTTGCGTCACATCGCACGTCCCACTACCAAACGAGAAAACGAGTGTTCAGCTAGACATCGATTATGTGAGTATGTTTCTCGTATAAACACACACACACACACATATGTATACAAATGTAAGTGTATTAATTTCATTTTTTTTTTTTCAGACAAAGTAATTGAACGAAATATGGATGGTATTAGTATATATTATATTATAGTATATAATATATTATAGTTATTAGAAGTATAGTATATATTACTATTATTAATATTAATATTAGGTTTACAAGAATTGTGTGTGTGTGTGTGTGTGTGTGTGTGTGTGTGTGTGTGTGTGTGTGTGTGTGTGTGTGTGTGTGTGTGTGTGTGTGTGTGTGTGTGTGTGTGTGTGTGTGTGTGTGTGTGTGTGTGTGTGTGTGTGTGTGTGTGTGTGTGTGTGTGTGTGTGAAAATTAATTTTAAAATATTAAAATACTACTTTGATTTCCATACGGACATGTACGGTTCTTGTACATGTTCGTAATGGAGAAACAAAAACCTTAAAAATGTATATATATATATATATATATATATAGTTTATTCTATAGTTACAGGGAGATGAACAGATGTGTTGAGGCGAATTGTTTGTGCGAGTGTGAGGGTGATATATGTCGTACACCGCCATATAACAGACATTGTGATGTAGTAAGTGAGTGTGAATTTAATAGAGTATGGATATGGGGAGGAAGAGAGAGAGAGAACAAAACCTGAATGTAATCATGAATGGATTTCTTTATATATCAAATTTTATTTTCATTTTTTCAGAAAAAGAAACAAAACAAGGGAATATGTTGGATGTAACGTTACTCTAAAAGTTGTGAGTAGAGAATTGGGATATAGTCCTAAAAGTAAAAGACTTTATTGTCAATGTGATTTAATTAAATTACATTCACATGTTAACTATGAACAGTTTGATGTTCCGTTAAACAATCATTATAAACTGAATCATTTTAAATGTACAGAGTTTACTAAAAATATTGAGAAAATGAAGAGTGCTTTTAATGAATTCTTCAATAAACAATTTTACACATTGTTTCCGTTCTTAAGAGAAATTCCAATTACATTCTGTAAATATCACGATATAAAATATATTCATTACAATAGACATGTATTATCTAGACAGAAGTGGTTTGGAAATATGTATTATATGAAACACGATTTTACTTATTACATACCAAACTGGACACCTAAATTTTATAATGAGTCATGTTATAAGAAAACTGGATATTGGTGGGGTACTATGAATTGTGCTAGAATATGTTGCTGTTCTGCTAATTATTGTTTTTTTAAACCGTGAATAACAGATATATAAAGTGCATTGTAATTGTTTTATGGACATTTAAAGTTTATTTGCAGCACCTTGCTTGTTGTACATCTTCGTATAATTATCACTGTGATGACGCGCACAGGATTACAAACACGGTTATTGATAAAATTTTTAACGAAGCCGTAGCATTAAATAATTATATAAATGGTATTTAGTAGTTCATTATCTTTTAAAAAATTAATAGATTATTGATAAAATTTGTAACGAAACCGTACCATTAAATAATTATATAAAGTGGTATTTAGCAGTTCGTGTATCCTTTAAAAAATTAATAAACACCGAAAATATTTATTGTGATGCGGTATTTAGATCACGTACAGAACCTAAGTCACAGTATGACGATATCGATGAACAGTATTCGATAGCTAGCGCAAAAATAATGAAGCGGGTGGAATTAAATATTACAAAATATAATCCTCTTGTGGGGTCGAGCTTTCTACTTACACCATTGAAATTATCAAACAGTAAGAAAGGAATTATTAATGTAAAAAATGTAGAAGATGAAAAGTGTTTCTTGTGGTCTGTGCTCGCCGGTGTACACCCACATCGCGTTAGTCATTACGTTTATCTTGTATCGCAACTATTGTTTACATGGATTTGTAGACTATATATATATATATATATATATATATATATACTTCAATTTTATTTTACTTTTTTCTTTTTCAGAAAAAGAAACAAGACAAGAGAATATGTTGGATGTAATGTTACTCTAAAAGTTCTGAGTAGAGAATTGGGTTATTCCCCTAAAAGTAAAAGACTTTATTGTCAATGTGATTTAATTAAATTGCATTCACATATTAACTATGAACAGTTCGAGGTTCCATTAAACAATCATTATAAACTGAATCGATGGAAATGTGTAACGTTTACTAAAAATATCGTGAACTTGAGAAAAGCTTTTAATGAATTCTTCAATAAACAATTTTACACATTGTTTCCGTTCTTAAGAGAAATTTCAATTACATTCTGTAAATATCACGATATAAAATATATTCATTACAATAGACATGTATTATCTAGACAGAAGTGGTTTGGAAATATGTATTATATGAAACATGATTTTATCCGTTATTCATCAATCTGTACACCAAAATTTTATAATGAGGAGTGCTATACGATAAAGTGTGGTAGTAATAAGTGTGGAAGGGTGTGTTGGTGTGCTGGTAATTATTGTTTTTTTAAACCATGATTAAAAATGTACTGTGATTATTTATGAACTAAAATTTTATTTGTACCACCTTGATGTATATATATATTATGTTTAATTTTTGAATTAGATACTGGAAAAAAATATGTTGAATGTAACGTTACTCTAAAAGTTCTGAGTAGAGAATTGGGTTATTCCCCTAAAATTAAAACACTTTATTGTCAATGAGATTTAATTAAATTGTATTCAAATATTAACTATGAACAGTTCGAGGTTCTGTTAAACAATCATTATAAACTGAATCGATGGAAATGTATAACGTTTACTAAAAATATCGTGAACTTGAGAAAAGCTTTTAATGAATTCATCAATACACAATTTTACACATTGTTTTCGTTCTTAAGAGAAATTCCAATTACATTCTGTAAATATCACAATATAAATTATATTCATTACAATAGACATGTATTATCTAGACAGAAGTCGTTTGGAAATATGTATTATATGAAACATGATTTTATCCGTTATTCATCAATCTGTACACCAAAATTTTATAATGAGGAATGCTATACGATAAAGTGGGGTGCTGGTAATTATTGGTTTTAAACCATGACATAAAATGTACTGTGATTATTTATGAACTAAAATTTTATTTGTACCACCTTGATGTATAAATATATTATGTTTAATTTTTGAGCAACTGGAAAAAACTTTAATTGTAACTCTAACACTATACTTAAATTATAAGTAAATTACGTTTCTGTATAAACCACAACAGTAATAATGTATCTCAATATTATTCATACATAACAGTGATATATCACTATCGCTGTGTATGTTATTGTATGTTATTGATCAATGCAGATGTATTTGTTTCACTGATGTAACTATGAAGCAGTTATATATATATATATAAAGTATTTGTCTTTGTATAATATTTTTTCTCTGCAATTATGTTCTATAACAATATTTTCATGTACTATTTTTGTATTGTGTGTGTGTGTGTGCGTGTGTGCGTGCGCGCGCGTTTTCATTAACACAAACAAATAATGTATTACTAAATGTATAAGACGTAATAATAATGGATTTAATGTATTAATAAAATGATTTTATATTTCTTATAAATGAGTTTTATAATTTCTTATAACATAACGCATATCAATCAACAGTGCGTGTACACTTTCAGTTAATGATCTGTTCATTTTTCAATATAGTGCATCAGACACATACATAATGACAGCAGAACGATATCAACATATACAGAAAGATATTACATATAGAACACTTACAAAAATAGATTATTTTCACAACGTTCGAGGACAACCACATCACGAGAGAGATAGCTCGTTTGAAAAACCAGTTTTTGAGCTGCTTCCCACACATACACATACACACACATACGAACTAACTAACAGTTGTGTGTATTAGTTACAGAAAAATTTCGTAACGCTGCGCTATGATGTAAAACAGATGCAATACTAAACGCGAGTTCAACATTATTTATAATTATACAAATTAAAACGAATATAATATACAGGTACATTCACAGAAAAAAATAAACCATTGTTGTATATTTAAATATACATACTTATATGTATAGGAACACAGCAAAATGCAATAACACATGAAATATGACACTGATTGCCTGCAGAAAGAAAAAGTTACATTGACAAAAAATAAATAAACCTTCGTAGTATGCGTACACAATATTACTATAATGACATTAAATATAAAATAATGTACTTACGGTAATTTCAAACAAAGTTGTTTTATTCATATACACGAAATAAGGTACATTTCACTACAAACATATACGAAGCTTATAACTACACGAAAAAATAAATAAACCACCTATACGAGTATACACCCACGATAGAATAATATTTAAATGATTGAATCTGTTTTATAATATATTAAAACAATAGTAAAATTTCGCTCTGGTGACCGACTGCTTACAACAGAACAATCGCAGTGTTGTATACCCCGCGGTAAAACGAGTTACGTGTAAAATATGACAGACAGAACCCGGTCGTTTACGATGTACGATTCAACAGAAAATATACACACAAAATCTAGTTATACATTAAAAACATACAGTCTGTATATAAATCAATGGGTAATATACATACTTGGAGATAAATTCCATAACTCCTGAAATGTAACATTGGTTCACAAACATATAACAGATTAGAGTCACACTGTATTACAACACATACACACACATGAACTAACTAACAGTGGTATGTATTAGACACAGACATATTCCATAATATAACATTATTTTACAAAATAAAATACATAACGCTGCGCTACGTTGCAAAAACAGACACAATACTGAACGCAAGTGCAGAGACCGGTCTCTATGCCCTGCAGCAAAGCAACTTCTGCATTCCACTAGCACACGGTAGTTAAACGTTCCGTCAAAAAAATAAACAATATAACATATGACTATAAAATATACACACAAAATCTAGTTATTCAGTTGAATCAGTAATTATCACAGTTGTTACGTTTCACACACACACACACACATACACACAAAGTTTAAAAATATTATTTTTAATACACGTATTAGTCACACCTGTAATATAACACTGTTACAGATTAACTTGTAGCATTGTGAACGGAATAGTACTATTACAACACGCATTAGCGGTTCAATCGAATGGTCCGCGATAGATCAAGTTACCTTATACGATTCGATACAAAATTAACATATATACAAAACCTGAAAGTGCATTACCATCCTATAAAATATATATACAAAGTATATAACACATTTTTTACAATAATAACTAATTATTCAGTGATAATAATTACACAACCTGAAAAATTGTATTAAATAATCAACAAATAGTCAAGGAGTCAGCGCTTACCTACGTGCTCGATCTACGTGAGTGGCTACAGAGCGACTTACATGTATTTTGCTGCTGCATTTATAGTACTCGAGCTGGAAGTAATTTTTATATTTTGAGGACAACCTAGTACATCGCTCTTGGGTCGCTCGGTCAAGTCAGGACATTGCTCGCTACACAGCATTAAAGTTGCAGCTATAAATAGTTAAGTATGCAAGAAAATGATTAGACGCAATGAGTCTAATGAGAAGACAGTGAATAATAGACGCGATGATAACCACTAGGATGAACATGTGTTCCGTCTCGTCATAAACCAATGACATACCATATATCAATAATTAGTTATTATTGCGGAAAAAAGCGTTATATTTTATACCTGTTCAATATAACAGATTCATCCAACTTCACAGCTTCGCTTCCTTCATTAATCTGTAACGTCATAAGCTACTAACATCATAAAACACTAATGATGTAACATATACCCATTGTTTTTACACATAACAGAAACCAACTGTCTCGCCTCGCAGTCGAGCACATGCGTCATGTCGGGTACCCCCATCCGTTGATTTAAACATTTCGGGTGTTAACTTTCGGACACCAAGAGATTTCAGGTACCCCCCCCCATCCGTTGTTTTAAACATTTCGGTTGTCAAATATTGAACATCAAAAATTTCGGGGTATCCCCATCCGTTGTTCTAAACATTTCGGGTGTCAAATTTCAGACATCACGTAATCGTCGAACCAGCTAGCATATCCACCCAGCCTCCTGTTTCGTCATAACCAGTGTTTTATACATGCGTCATGTGGGCGTACCCACAAATTTCGGGTACCCCCATCCGTTGATTTAAACATTTCGGGTAACGGTACCCGATACCCCCAAAATTTCGAGTAACGGTACCCGATGACATAGCCTCTGCGCGTCCGGGCAACCGCCGAATTCCGGGTACCCCCATCCGCTACACATTGTTTTCGGCTACCAAATTTTGGACATGCAGAAACCACGGCCTCCGTGACGTCTTGAAACAGGTTTTAGCCATGCGGACGCCAGCGACTTGAGCCTCTGTATGATGTCATGAACTGGAACACGGAAGTGTTTCAGTCACACATACACACACACACACACACACACACACAAAACAGTGACGTCACATGGACAGCTCGGACACCAGCTGCCAGTGCCTCTATGACGTCATGAACTGGAACCCGGTAGTGTTTTCAACTGGAACCCGGAAGTGTTTTCTAACGCTCACTTTCCCTCTACTAATATATATAATCGTTTATCAGCAATTAAAAATAAATTAATATTTTTAAAATTACAAAGATCGATTTTATTTGTATCTATAGGATGCTCGTCTTCTATCTTTGGTACTGAAGAAGATGGTGACATCGGTATGAAAGATGATATAAAAGTGCTTCCTGCCTTACCATATAAATTTTGAATGGCTAAAACATCATCATCACCTAACTCGATTTTACCGTTATAATAAGCATACATTACAGAATCTGATACATCTGAATGTGACAAACCTAAAACATGACCGATTTCATGTATTAAAGTTGCATACAAACTTGTGTGGTCTAGAGGAACAACGTTATCAATCGAATATGACCACTTTTCATCTTCATCAATATGAATTTCTCGCCTTGAATTATTATAATCAGGAAAATATGCATGTGCTAATGTTCCACCTTTGCCGTCAAACGTTCTCGTACATTGCCACGATTCTTTTTGCATCATATGTTTCAATCGTTTATTAGAAATTAAAATATCTGTATTTACTCTATCATGTTTAAAACGTATACCAGACTTTTCCTCCCATACTGCAAAAGCTTGTTTAGTCAATTCTAACACCTCTTGATTCGCTAAATAATAATGCCATGTTACTTCAGGTTTGTTCCATTTAAAACTGGATACTCGATAATCAAAAATAATATCACTATTACCGCACCTAGGTTTTAACATTAAATTTATAGTTTCATTATTTAGCTTACCATCAGTAGGTAATTTATAGTACTCTTGAAATATAAGTAACGCATTAGTAATATCTGTTTCATTTACAGTTTGCAACGAAGATTCATCGTCTGTTTGAAGATAACCATATTCATATAAATATTGCTTAGCTCTATCCACTTCAATCTGTGTTGTATTATCGGCTAAAGAATTTATTAGTAATATTTGAACAATTACTATATATAATAAATTTTTAACTACCGACATGTTATTAACAAAGATGTTGCTTTCAGAATTCACGTTGGAACACTAATAAATCAACTGCTAACAAGTATTATATATAAATCAATATATTTTTTATTCAAAAAAAAAGTATGAATTAGCTAGGGATTGAACAATTGATACTTACCTTACATAGAATCTATTATTAGAATAACATAGTTGCACGTTACCGACTAAGCTAATTCATATCTTATCTGTATACCATGACAATCGTTACATTTAAATGTAATATATTAGATGAAGACGACGCTATCTGCACTGTAAAAGGAAAAAAACAGTTTACGTGTCAACGAACTCGGAATGTTTATGTTTACGTTTTTAAATGTACAAAGCCGACGTGTATGTTTATGTTTACATTTTTTACTAGGTCAGTGTGTTGTCGAGGTCATGTTTACGACGTTATCACAAGAACGTTTGTTTATGTTTACGTTTTTTACGATCGTGTCAACGAACTCGGAATGTTTACATTTTTACTAGGTCAGCGTGTTGTCGAGGTCATGTTTACGACGTTATCACTAGACAGTTTGTTTATGTTTACGTTTTTTACTAGGTCAGTGTGTTACGGTCTAGTGACCTCGAGGTCGTGTTTACATTGATTAGAAAAGGTCAACGGGGTTATCTGGTGATTACGAAAGGTCAACGGGGTTATCTGCTGATTAATTCGAGGTTAATTGGGGTTATCAGCGATAAGGCGGGGTTAATTGGATTTTAATTGGGGTCATCGCTGATAAGGCGGGGTTATCGCTGATAAGGTGACCTCTTGACATGACCTCTGACATTGTCCTAGACCTCTGATCTGTCCCAGAAAGAACATTTATATACTACTGGCGCCATCAGACTTTAACGAAACTATCAACTATCTGTGGAAGAATCAATAAAACAACACTATTATTTTTATTTATTTGTTGTCTTCATTAGAAGTTCAAAAACAGAAAAGAAAAAAAAAATCACTGTACTGTTGTTAATTTTTTTGTATTTTTTAGTAATCCTAAAATTCATGAAGCGGATACCAAATATGTGATGAAAAATGTTATTAGTGATTCCGAATGTGGATTTAAGTTGTAGAGAGGATACCTAATGATGGAGGATGTAATCTGAGGTCTGACTGTTCTGATATTAAATAAAGAACCATAGAAATATTGCTGAGATCAGACAACTGTGGTAGGGATTACAGTTTTTGAACTTGAATCACTTCAAGAACAACTCATGATAACCGATCATCACAGTTATAATTCAGACAGGAAATCAGGTTCAGCCAATATTATTCAGACAGAATACTTGACGATGTAAACAAATATACATATTCGGCTTCATTAATGTCTTATAACAAAATTTGCACTGTGTAATTAAAATAATATTAGCTGATGACTGAATAGCAACAATAAAGTATCAAACTTGTGCAGAATATGTAGACGGAATTACTGCACATAACAGAGGCAAAGACATATCAAGTAAAGACACAGTGGAAAACGGGCGCGTCAGAATATTTAAATAACTCTGTTCAATTTAGACAAATCTGACCGAAATTGTGACATTATAGTGGCCACTGAAATATCTAATTTTATGAAGATTTTCGAAGTAATGAAGATTTAACTTCCAATGAAGAAAAAGTTGTCATATAGTAAAAGTGTACATGCAAGAAACAAGTGCTTTGGATACAGCAATTAAAGAAATACTTGTCACTGTACAAGATTATTCATATAACGTAAATAAAGCAAACTGTGTTAATCGTGATGCGCGAATTTAGTGTAAAGGAAGAAGAGATTATAATATAATATAATATTTCTACGAGGGAGACCGTGGAAGACTAATGTTTGCCGCAGGAGGGTCTGCATTCCTATTGTATGTGTGTGGAGCTCGCACCCACTAAAACCACAACCCCTTTTGTCTACGGGATCCACCGCGGGACTCAGCTTTCGCAATCTTTATACTTCAAGGTGGTGAGATTTTATTTTTAGTCCTGTGAACATTCATCTGCTTTAAACCTTCAGCGGGTCCACGTTACCTGTTTCTGTTATTCTGTCACCGGCCCTAGCAAGATCATTTCCTGCTTCCTTATTTTGCCTTTGTACCTTCTCTATGTTGGCTGCTACCTGATGTCAGTGGTGTTCGCTCTGCAGCATTAGTCCGATGATATATTCGGGCGAGATCTGTACTACATTTTCCAGCGTTTGCGTCTCTTCTTTTCATCTGTCACAGGTGAAAAACGTATGGTGCACATCGCCTGTTCCTGTTTGCAGAAAATGCAATCTTGTCTGTCTACTTTCTCCATCCTATATTGGTAAATCCGGAACAGGCTGTGACCAGTTAGAAATTGTGTTATGAAATAATTAATCTCTCCATGTTTGCGATCACTGGGCTAACTGGGCTTAGCCAACTGAGCGATAATATGGGCCCTGACTTTTCTGTGAGCCTGTACTTTAGCCTTCCTCTTGTAAACTTATTTCCGCTCCTGTCCCAGCAGATCGATTGGAATTATTCTCCCGACGACAAGAACCGCCGACTCCGAAACCGTGTGGTAGGAGCAAGCCACTCAGAACGCGTCAATTAGCGCGAGCGCGCACTGCAGACATTCATCTTTTGTATTCTTGGAGTTTGAGTGGATCAGCCCAGATGTCCCCACCATAAAGTAGTATTGATTGCGTAACTGACATGAGTAATCATCGCTTGGAAGGTTTCGGCCCGCTGGTGTTAGCCATAATTCTACTGAGCTTCGTGGTATCAGTTGCAGGTTTATCAACCGTCCGTTTTATTTGTGCCCAAAACGTTAGCTTCGTATTCAGGAGAATCCCCAGATACTTAATCACGGCTTTTGTCTGCACAGTTCCGTCCCCGACCTGCATTGGCAAGATGTTGGTCAGATGCCAGTTTTAAACCGTTGTCTGCCATCCAGAAATTGACTCGTCACATAACATTACATTTACATTGGTAATCAGCTGATATAATGTATAGAACGGAATGTAAACATGAACACTCTGTAACAAGATCAGTTCTCGGGAAACTTTGGACAACGACGTACGTGTCAAGTTCATTAATCAATGTCTACGAATTCGTTTTTGTAAATAGTGACTGTTTTAATATATTGTGACCGCAAGTGTGCTGTGTATGACCAGACGATGGTCTGTGACCGAAATCGATCGTTTTTAATAACGTGAGTAATAAAAAAATTGTATTGCAAATCGTATGTATGGTACCTTTAGGCTATGAACAATAAATACAATACAATAGAAAATTGATATTTTACTCATACACAACCTGTTAATATATTTAACACGCGTTATGGAGCGTTGTTTCATTCTACCAATTACTACAGTATCTCAAGCAAACTAATCCCATTCTACCAATTACTAAAGTATCTCAAGCAAACTAAGCCCACTCTACCAATTACTACAGTATCTCAAGAAAACTAATCCCATTCTACCAATTACTAAAGTATCTCAAGCAAACTAATCCCACTCTACCAATTACTACAGTATCTCAAGCAAACTAATCCCATTCTACCAATTACCACTGTATCTCAAGCAAACTAATTCCATTCTACCAATTACTACAGTATCTCAAGCAAACTAATCCCATTCTACCAATTACTACAGTATCTCAAGCAAACTAATCCCATTTTTCAGTTTAAAAAGGGTTATTTTTCTTTAATAACGCCGCTGCTGAAATTCGACGTGAGACGACTGTGGAAAAAAACGCTAACACTACATATGCATAGATGTTATCACTAACATGTAACATATTAAAAATGACTATATTTTTCTTGTTTTTTTTTCTGCCAGGAACTAGGCGAATAATTATTATTATAATCTGTTCCGGTCTCGAAGGAATGCATCCATTTCACCAACGTTCCTTTGTGAGTAACTAATAAAACAAATTTCAAATGTCGAATAGAAGGTTACCAGCGTCCTGTAGAGGTAGGGGTACTAACTTTGAGTATTAGGCCCTGCCTTGGGTTTCATTCGGAGACCCATCTTCAATGTTAATGCTGTTGGGAAACTTTCCCCTTCCGCCCCTAGCACAATTGAAGGAAGCGGAAAATGATCTTGCTAGGACCGGTGACAGAATAACAGAAAACAGGTAACGTGCACCTGCTGAAGTTTTAAAGAAGGTGAATGTTCACAGGACTAAGAATAAAATCTCATCTCCTTGAAGTATAAAGTATTGTGAAAGCTGAGTCCCGCGGTGGATTAATCCCGTAGGCAAAAGGGGTTGTGGTTTTGGTGGGTGCGAGCTCCACACACATACAGTAGGAGTGCGGACCCACCTGAGGGAAACATTAGTTTTCCACGACCTCCCTCGTAAAAATATTACTATTATTACCTCTTCTTCCTTTACACTAAATTTATGCATCACGATTAACAAAATTTGTTTATTTATTTTCTATGTATAATCTTCTACAGTTCGAAGTATTTCTTTAATTGCTGTATCCAAAGCACTTGTTTCTTGCATGTACACTTTTACTATATGACAACTTTTTCTTCATTGCAAGTTAAATCTTCGTTACTTCGAAAATCTTCAAAAATTTGATATTTCAATGGCCACTATAGTGTCACCATTTTGGTCAGCTTTGTCTGCTCCTGAAAGTGAACAGAATTGTTTAAATATTCTGAGGCGCCCGTTTTGCACTATGTCTTTATTTGATATGTCTTTGCCTCTGTTATGTGTAGTAATTCCGTCTACATATTCTGCACAAGTTTGATACTTTATTGTTGCTATTCAGTCGTCAGCTAATATTATTTTAATTACACAGTGCAAATTTGGTTACAAGACATTAGTGAAGCCAAATATATAAATTTGTTTACATCGTCAAGTATCCTGTATGAATGATATTGGCTGAACCAGATTTCCTGTCTGAATTATAACTGTGATGATCGGTTATCATGAGTTGTTCTTGAAGTGATTCAAGTTCAAAAACTGTAATCCCTACCACAGTTGTCTGATCTCAGCAATATTTCTATGGTTCTTTATTTAATATCAGAGCTGACAGACCTCAGATTACACCCCACATCATTAGGTATCCTCTCTCCAACTTAAATCCACATTCGGAATCATTATTAACATTTTTCATCACATACGCGTATACCCGCTTCATGAATTTTTGGATTACTAAAAAATACAAATAAATTAACAACAGTACAGTGAATTTTGTTTATTTTCTGTTTTTGAACTTCTAATGAAGACAACAAATGAATAAAAATAATAGTGTTGTTTTATTGATTCTTCCACAGATAGTTGATAGTTTCGTCAAAGTCTGATGGCGCCAGTACTATCACTGACTGAAACACAATAAAACGACATTTAATGAAATAATATTTAGGAGACACATTCACTGGAAAATTCAGAGTTATTCCTCGAATACAAAGAATTAATATTTTGATAACACTCTTCAGTTTATTCAAATAGTTTATTGTTTGATAGTATAGTATGTACTGTTTACAGTATTGAACATACTGCTGACATATGAAGGCCATATCCGGTGCTGTTATTTTTCGTCACATCCGGAAACCACTTAACGCAAAGTACTGGAGTGTAGTGTCAAGGCCGGTGGTGTAATCTTCTCCCGTACGTCGTACATCGCTGGATTTCGGGGAGGGGATTGCCGTCCGGGAGCCCTCCGTCGGCGCCCAGGGTCCTCCGTCTTCGCGACTCTGCAGAGGCCACCTGACTTCTCCTCAAGAATCCCCTGGAGGCGCCTGGGGTCAAACGTCCCTCTTCCGGTCTGGTTTCGTCGCAGCCAGGGGTTCCTGTATTGTCACAGCCGGCGATGTAATGGTTATGTAGTGTCAAGGTCGGTATTGTAATCCCCTTCCGTACGTCATACATCGCTGGATTTCTGGGAGGGGATTGCCGTCCAGGAGCCTTTCGTAGCCGCCCAGGGTCCTCTTCGCAAAAAGAACGGGGGGACTACACGACTATAGTCTGCCACATAACGTGCACCCATTGCACGGCATGTGCATAGGGACTACACGACTATAGTCTGCCATATAACGTGCACCCATTGCACGGCATGTGCATAGGGACTACACGACTATAGTCTGCCACATAACGTGCACCTATTGCACGGCATGTGCATAGGGACTACACGACTATAGTCTGCCACATAACGTGCACCCATTTGTGCATAGGGACTACACTACTCTAGTCTGCCACATAACGTGCGCCAATTGCACGGCATGTGCATAGGGACTACACGACTCTAGTCTGCCACATAACGTGCACCCATTGCACGGCATGTGCATAGGGACTACACGACTCTAGTCTGCCACATAACGTGCGCCCATTGCACGGCATGTGCATAGGGACTACACGACTCTAGTCTGCCACATAACGTGCGCCCATTGCACGGCATGTGCATAGGGACTACACGACTCTAGTCTGCCTCATAACGTGCACCCATTGCACGGCATGTGCATAGGGACTATACGACTATAGTCTGCCACATAACGTGCACCCATTGCACGGCATGTGCATAGGGACTACACGACTATAGTAATTTGTAATCTTCGGGTACGTGACAATAGGATTTATTGGCAGAGCTGAGTTTGATTCTCCGAACCTCTGATCCATTTGTCACAAACCAATAAGCTTTACTCAGACTTTTACTGTTGTAAACGTGTAGGCAACAGTAACCTACACAAGCTATTTTTACTTGCATGTTCCATAAGGAAATGGAAGTATGGTAACGGCGAAAAAATTCGTGTTCGAGACAAGGGTTGACTCTGATTGCACTACCCTAAAAACATGAAGAAAAATCGTTTTCTGAAAAGTGTGTGTGTGTGTGCAGATTTTTTTCTATGGCGAACGATAACTGCCGCAAATTCAAACAGAATCAAATAATTGTTTGCATAGAGTATGTGCGTGAGTTGTAAACGACTCAAGGCCTATTGATTTTATTGAAGATCGGTTAAGGGAAAGGGGTAGTTTACACGCAACGTTTTATGCTTTAACAAGAGTAACGTACTTAGATTTGATAAATAATGTATTCTGAAAAGAAGGTCATAATAATCCAATGTAGAAAGGCAGATGAAATATCTATAAATAAAAAGGGTAGTTGTAGGAAGATGGGGAAATTTTCTATAAATGAAGTTGATAGCTGAAGGGGGAGGGGATAATTTTTTATCGGCAACAAAGAAGTAGTTTGTTGTTAGAATTCCTTTCCGAGCTGTTTGGCCGTGGTCCGATGTTTTCTGCAAAAACCAGACGTTTCGGCAGTGCCATCGAGTGCGCTAACGTGATGTGGTATACGTTAGTGACAACAGTAATGTGGTTAAGGCTGAAGCAATTAGTAGAAAGAAGTCGTTTCTATGGAAATATATTTCATTTCGAAAATGATTTTAAATATAAATCTTGGAACATGGAAGTCATGTATGGTTCTGCATACCGATATTTCTTTATGCTATGGAAGGCTGTAATTGTTTTGTACACTATGTAACTTTATCCACTGTGTAATTGTTTCGTGCATTGTTGTCAACCGGCTTTTACATGTAACTTCACTTCTTTACATACAGTTATTAACATTTCTTGTGACAGTTTTTTAACTGATTCCTTACAACTACAGAGGTAAAATAGAAACAGATTTCAAAATTAAAACAGTGAAAATTAATTCGGTATATAAAATGTGCAAGACTTCCAAACGTCAACACTTCCAAAACTAAAACAAGTAAATTTATCCAGGTAATTAAATTTATTTTCAGTTTATTTGCCGTTTACAAAATGTTTCGTGTACAACCTGATAGCCTTTCACGATCTAAGGGAAGTCATTTAGCGTGTACAAGTTAATAGAAGTAGGCACACAATAGAAACGCGGGGGGCAAAATGTGAGATATGAAAGAGAGTGTGTGTGTGTGTGTGTGACGGACGAATGTCTGGCAATTTGTTACAGAACTTCCTCTGCACGCCGGAAATTCAAACAGTTTTCGCGTTGCCATTGCCACTTTGCTGTCACGTTTCCGAGACTTATCGGTATCGTTTATTGCACTAAATTTATTGGTAGGTTCAACGGATGTCACCAACACATAATTTAAATTCAACAATACATGTTCAGAGGGGCCAGTTTGTTTTCACAGCATTAGCCTCAGCGGTAGGCCATTTATCATCTTTTGTTTCATTAATTCTATTCACATGTCGGTATAGCATTATGCCGTGTGTATTTTCACTCGCGTTAGCAAATTAGCCAGTCTTGATTTTTATTTTTTTTTTATTTTAATCGATTACTATACGCCTAAACAAATTATTTACAATACTATTATAGAACTGCGCAGCAACAGCAAAAACTAGGAAATCGTACGAAATGACTTCGACAAGTAGTGACCGTGAAAAATCTCTTATAATTAAAACAAACAATGCGTCTTTAGTATTGATCGTAGATATAGGCCTACGTATGAGTTGACGTTTAGAATGGGTGATATTACACAAAACTTAAATAATGAAAAATACAATGTATCAGTGCATACGACATTAAATTTTAAGACTGCGATAAACTTTAGATGAGACCAGTGTTCTTCCGGCGAAAGCGCAAATGGTGATATTCCATCAATATATGGTAGTAGACCATTGTTATCACTTTTAAAGGTAAGTATGGCCCTTTGAGTGTTTTTATTAAGGCACTTTTTAGTAACTCCTAACGTGGAATAGTGAAAACCAGGTAAACCAGTAACCCGTAACCCGGTAAAAACCCATAAGTTAGCAGTACCGTAGTAGACGATTTCAAAAACCCCCTCACTCACTTATTCACATTCTGTCCCCTCCCCCCACTCTCTCACACTCTATTCTCTCTTCCTCTCTCTCTCTCTCTCTCTCTTTCTCTCCCTCCCTCCCTCCCTCTCTCTCCCTCCCTCTCTCTCTCTCTCTCTCTCTCTCTCTCTCTCTCCCTCCCTCCCTCCCTCCCTCTCTCTCTCTCTCTCTCTCTCTCTCTCTCTCTCTCTTTCTCTCTCTCTTTCTCTCTCTCTCTCATCGTAAAGAAGCCACATAAAGTTAACCATAGTATGACTGGGACCATCAAGATAACTCTACAATCAGCGAGTAAAGAAACACGCCTGAAGTTCCACAAGTATGGCCCTCCCGTGGGTCTGAGAATTGGACATTAGGGAAATCCCGAACAGTTTCAAGCGGGCGAAATGAGACTTCTCAGCTATGTGGCAGGATATACGAGGTGTGTTCATAAAAACACCAAACTTTTTGAGTAACACTTCAACCCGCACAAACGACGCGCCGCGACTTTGCGCGCACCTAGCGATAGTTTTTGACAACGAACTGCCACTTATTGTGTTCCGCTATTAGCATTAGTCTTTGAGGTGTATCAGGTTGAGTGGGCACATGCGCACGCTGGCCGGCGATTAGTGACAAACTGATTAAGAAAGACCGCAAAGAACAACATGTGCGCATGAAATTTTGCGGCAAAACTAGGTTAAAACTTTTCAGAGACATTCTGCTTTTTAATTAAGCATACGCGGAAGCCTGCTTGAGCCGAACGATTGTTTTAAGAATTTTTAAAGAGAGCAAAAATCTAATTATCAGCGCAATCAAAGCGATATCGAAGATCATGGGAAGAGAGCTCGCGATGTGGTAATTATAATTCATTCTTTTAATTACCGAGATTTTCTGAGAGAATGCGCATTCATATAAAATCGTAAAATTAAATTTAGATCGATAAATTTAATTGTATGGTAGTACTGCATTTGTAAGAAAACAATTCTTACTGCGTTTGTTGACGACGATCAGAAAGAGACCCAATTTGAAATCGATCAATAACTGCGTACCAACCCAAATGGTAATGATAACTTTGGAATGCAGTGGAAATAGATCAGAAATAGATTTTACGAAGTTAGCACCAAAACTGTATACACACACATTGTATTAAGATCTTCCTTCTCACTTCGTTATAAATCCGCCGGACGGTGTGTGCCCGTGCCCACTACAGCGCGTGTAGCTCGAAGACTGAAGATCGTGACGGAACAGAGAAAACGGCATTCAGGCGTCAAAACCTGTCGCTAGCAGCACTTAATTCTGCAGCTCGCTCTATGCGCTAGTTGACGTGCTACACAAATAGTTCGGTCTTTTTTTGGACACACCTCGTACTCTTTAAGAGAATGGCGATGTAACACAGGAACTGAATATTATGAGTACACTCGATAGCAATACCCAATATCGGCTTTGAAAACCTTAATCGAGCGGATGCCAACTGTTACAACAATCGGCGACAGGGCGGAGAGGAATGGGTCTCCCGATGAAGCGTTGGGAGTGGACACATCTAGTCTATCTGCTTGGGACTGGAACAAACAATTTGTGGTATAATCCTTGCTGAAGACGATGATCATGATTATAGTCATTTGTTATTGTACACATTTCATTAGTCGTTGTTGTTATGAATGCAACTCAAAGAGGATCTGAAATATTCCTGTGTTGGTATATTGTGGTATATTGTTGTAAAGTTATGATATAGAAACAAAAGGACAATGGAGAATATAGAGAAACAAGATCGGCAGTCGTCTTAACCTGCAATTTCAAATGTAATTCATTGACGTGAAATACAATGAAAGCTGAAGTAGGCCTAAGCGTAAGTCGAGTGATATAGGCTAACCTCCGGATGGAGTTTATACCTGGCTGTTGTTTGTCCTTGAGAGTATTGTATGTGATATGCAGACACATATTTGTTTTCCGCTACAAATTTTTCCTCATTATGAAAGACACATGATCATCATCGTCATCGTCATCGTCGTTGTCGTCGTCGTCGTCGTCGTCGTCGTCATTCTGCAGGGCATAAGTCGCTGATCTGTTTCGTCTTCAAACCAGCTTGTATTAGATGCTAAACTCGAGTAGACGCGATTCCGGCATTATTTCCACGAGTACTCCCACTTGTTTCCGTAAGCCACTATCCTGTCGATGGGACTGCAAGGCACAAAATATTATTCTCAAATTCAAACCATCACTAGGAGAACGTGTGAGACTGTGCGTTAACGACAAAATAAATCACAAACAAAATTATCACTGTTGCACACCACTATATAAAAAGTATTCCGATTAGCGCTTTCAAACTTCACAGCTCATCGTCAGATCCGAAATGAACCAGTAACTTAAAAACAAACCCTTCACCCCCACCCCACCCCACCTACCATGCTTACACATCAAACTATAATTCAAATGTCTCTGCCCAACCTCTGAGCCCTGTCACCCCCCATCAGAACAGTTATATATTTTCTAGCAAATTCCTTGTGTTTAAGTGTTATGTGTGTGTGTGTGTGTGTGTGTGTGTGTACATTCCTTTTAAACCTAACCGCCTTTCTCATTCACACTTGTGGGCCAGTCACACGCCATTATTTTAAAAACATCCAATTAGTCCTATGCAACTTAATTCTTAATCTTATCTATATGTCCTCTATCATTTACTTTTTAATTATGTTATAAAATATTTCTTCATTATCAAATTTAATTTTAGTATTAATTAAATTGTCTAACCCTTTTTCTTTTTCTTTCAATATTTCTAACTCCTCCCTAAGCTTCCTTTCAACTGTGTTATTTACTACTTTTACAATTTCGTCGTCTTCCAAAGGATTAACAAACTTATGGTTGTCTTCTATGAAATGTCTTGCATATAACGAATTCGTTGTTCTATTACCTTCTCCACGTTTGTGGTCAGACAACCTGCATACGAGTTTTCGTCCTGTCTCACCTACTGTAGGTACACATTGTTGCAGTCTTTACATACTGTAAAAAAATGTACAAAATAAATGTTTTACAGAAAAATAAAGTTTGCTTAAATGAATAAAAAGCAACACTTCAACTACGAGTTTCTTTTATTTTGCGTTGTTCACGTCGTTGCCAACAAATTACATCACTGAGGAGAAAACAAGGTTTCTACCAAGGGGTAGTGGAACCTATTACTGGGCGAGTTGCGCTGACTGACAGCTGACACACGGGAACGTTGTTTTATTACGTATGAGGCACAGTAGCGGCGACATTAAAATCACTAAGCAGTTGCTTATAGCATCGTTTGTTCTATATGTTTGTATTATTTAATTGCAACTCCATGCTGATTTTGTTCACCCATAGAACATACAAATACAATAATACTGTTTGAAGTATGTGTACAAATTAATGTAACTTTAACAAGATTCGACAAGAAATATTTAGAAATTCCCTTAACTGTTCTGCGAGGTTTGTGTGTGTTTTATTATTATTATTGCAGTATTTAAAATACTTGTATTACCTAAGACATTTTAAAAGTATTGGAAAGTTCAAGAAATGCCATTGAAGGACCTGGACTCGATGAAGATAAAATCCTGACATTCGCCTCCCAGTTTATACATAAAGCAAGCGGCCAACAAATGCAGGAGCCAAGCATCTCCCGGAATAATGAGATCTCCGTTTACCAGGTGCCAATGGGCTCCAAGAAGGGTGGATGAGAGGGTAAAGAATAGGGCATCCTCTTCCCCTTACGATGGGACACCATCCTTAATGGTGGATGAACTATCAAGTCAATGGAAAACCACCCCATTAAATATCTGATAGGATATCGTTTTTTTTTTAAGAAAATGGAGATATGATAGGGCAGTCTCCAAAATTGTATGTGAACAGATATGTCCGGGAACTTAAGTATACAAGTACTTTTAAAAGTAACACGGTGAAAGAGGTTTTCCGCTTTGAAATATTTGTCACCAAGCAAACAGTCCCACACCAAAATAATTGAATCTTCGATTGTATCTGCTGGAAATGTCCACATACCATTCAATTCTAATAACAACGACACGAAAGTAAAGAAATACAAACAAACCTTAATCGTTAACAAGTTTTGCAAGGAAGATGTAAGGACTGTAACAGAGGATGTATAAAAACTAAATGCTAATGGAAATTGAACTTGTCTTAATATTCCTTCTTCACGTTACTTAAAGCAAATTACATAAGCAAAACTCAAATCAAGTACTTACATTTCACCTATTTAATGAGTTAATAGTCTACATTTTTCCCAGTTTCTTTATAAAGTTTCCCGAACATTAAAGTACAACACATGGTACTAGAAATCATAGGCATAAGAAAATCGAATGGTATAATACAAAACATAAATACGACAAAATGGTAGCAATAACTTGTTACGTAAACTCAAACAAAGTTTTAAATATGTAACAGTTGTCAGCAAAGTGTGAGTGGAAAATATTACCATTGTGTTGCTTTAAACAATCCAGAACAATGCTTCTACAAGTCTGAGAGGAAGGCTATTATAAAAATGTTAATTTATTATAAAATTGCGTTAATAAAAGCTGTAGTTATAATAGTTCATCACTGCTTATCAGTCACGTGATATTAATTGCTTTATTGTGGTTGCTATTAATAATTTTAATCACACATTTTATTTATTAAACGTATAATTGGTGTAATTAATAATCTTATTATAAAGCTTCGACAGACTAAAATATGTTAATTTAGTTTTCTACACAGCGTCTTGCAAAGATGGAGTTTTCTTTACAACAAGCTACATGAAAATGCACAGTACATTGTTTCTGTATACGATAAATTATCTTTTATGAGTTGCCAAACTTTCTGTTTATACTTGTGACTTTCTTTTCGTATGAGCCACTGTGGACTACGATTGGTGCAACTGGTTTCTCCCTTCTTCTTCTCCTCTCTCTCTCTCGTCTCCCACATCTCATTCATTCTTGATCTATGTTTCTCCCTCCTTTCGTCAGTCCAGAAATTTTTTTATATCTATTGATTTTTTTTCTTAGGTATTTCTTATTCCTGATATATAATTACCTTAATATCCACTTTAGTGATACACAGTTTCGTCACTGATGACGCGTTTCGGGACTAAGTCCCATCCTCAGATACATTTAATTAATAAACTAAAATACTAAAATCACGACCATGATACTGGTCAAGTCAAAAATAAATAAAATAAAATAAATTACAAATCGCATGTAATAAGCTTTGCTAACCACGGCTGGAGCTCCCGCATGCGTTCACCCGCAACCGCGATTGTCACGCGACTGGTCAAAGATTAAGACAAACTGATTGCAGTGTCGAACAGGTAATTTGACGCAAAATTTACCTGGTCATTTAATAAACTGTTTTTGGTGTTACTATCTTTTAAAGCTTTATAAATTTCAAATACCTCCAGACTATCCATCCGTCTACCCTTTTTACAAACATGCAACGCTGTTAAATTTTCTTCGAAACTCGTATATTTATGTCCGCTTGATATTAAATGTTGTGCAAAGTTGGACTTAGTATTACTTGGCTTAGGAATATGTTCTAAAAATCTTTTATAAAAAACATCTGCCAGATTGACCGATATAGAACGCATCACAATCATCACATTTTATTTTATATACACCACATTTCTTTTTTAATGGTAATTTGTTTTTGTTTTTGAAATAATTTCCTAAATTATTATTTGTTTTAAATGATAAAATATAGTTATTATCTTTGAGAACGGGTCTTAAAATATTTGGCATAATACCTGTGAAATTAGCCGAAAGATATTTATAATTTTTGTTACTTGCTTTTATAGAGTTTGAATTTTTATTTTCTAAACGTTTCCTATGCCTATTTATTATTTTGTCAACTATTGTAGATTTATACCTGTTATTTATTGCTATTTGTTTGATAGTGCTAACCTCATTTAAGTAGTCCTCCTTTTCGAGGGGAACATTTAAAAGTCTGTCGACAAGACTGTTAAACACTGCCATTTCTTATTCCGTATGTTCTGTTCTGTCCACTTAATCTGATTGTTTAACCTATGGATTAAGGGTACCCACAAATTTCCAATGTACCGTCACAAACGATTAAGCTTCAAGTTGTTAATTCTTTCCACGCATATATATTGCAACGATACAAATTATTACTGCATAGATAGGTTAATTTGAAATTACTACAACAGAGTCTATATCTGGAGGTAGGAAAATTTTATTAATTAACACATTAAAATTTACTATTGTCTTATGGCTTTATAATATAAAATTGTTTATTAAAGAATTGTCTTTCAATAAATGAGTCTATTGGCTTGTTTTACATATAAGTTACTTGTGCGTTGAATTCCAAATGTTTACGTAGACACCAGACGCTCCGCTCGTTGCTCCGCTGTCGATCGATGATCACCCCGTTGAATATCCACGTCTCTGCACACACGCACTGCGATATAGCACTGTTATACTTTATTACTTAAATAATCTTAATCTCAGGGATCAAACTGGGTATAAATAGATCGTGTATTAGGCTTACACAATTCCGGCTTCTTGAAGTGTTCTCGCGTTAATACTCAGAATACCACGATAGGTATTATTTCCCCCTAATCCGAAAATCTTCCACTCTTCGCGAAAAAGCACTAGAATTTGATATATTTAAAGTTACTTGAGTTCTGTAATGTGACAACGATTACGAAGAACTCGTACTGTCAACCCACTACAAAGTCTTCTGGAAATCGACTAGTCCTGACACGAAAATCTCGTGACAGCGAGTACGTCTTTCTATGGCAAGACTTCGGAACTGACTGAGCGATGTGCACTCGACAGAGCACCGTCTCAAATAATTTTTAGACCTTTTGATTGGTGAAAATCTAGCAACGTCATAGATATTCTTAGTGATAGCCAGACATCACGTTAACATTCTTTCCGATTCTGCAAAGGCCTGTCTAGATTTAATCTACAAATTTTATTACTTTCTAGGAGATAACGAAATAAAAGAAGAACTGATTTCATTAAAAAAAAAAACATAAAATTTATAGTTGTGGAGAATTGAGTATATGGAAAATGTAGCTTATAACCATGAGAATACCCTGTCAAAGTTTCAAAATGTCAATTATCAACGAAGTTATTAATTAAAATGTGAATCACACGCGCACTCGCGCACTTACACAAAAATATTTTACTTGACATAAAAGAGTACATAATTAAGCATATTTTGACATAACATACTTTTTTAAACATAGCTTGGTTCAAAACTTATGACTACTTTGCAATGAAAAGAACAAAATCAATTTTTAACATGCCTATGGCCGGCAGGAAATGTGTTATAGCATTGGTATCCCTATTATATTGAAGTATTTAAGTCTTTACTATCTTATATTCAGTTTTTTTATGAGTTCTTTACACAAAAATATAATTGTTCATTTGTCACGTGCGTACTGCCGAAGTTAAAGTTGCGTGTGCACGTGGGTATGCGTCCTGAATGATGACAGTGATGATGATACTGTAATGCTGATGCGTTCTCGCTACTCTATGGTTTGTTGCTGATGATTGGTCCTGTGTTCCTCTATCGATCGTGGTCTATTTCGGATCCTGTTCAAATCGATCGGCAGACGGACAGAGTGACGTCGCGTCGTGTGAAGATATCTTGAGTCTGTTGATTATCAAACGCACATAGTGTCCTCCTGTGAAGATTCCTTGAGTCTGACTTCGCCCGAAATTGCAGAAAGTATTTATAGTAGACGGCAAACTGACATGTTAGATATTGTTTTTGACACGTTTAATTGTTGTAACGTCTCCCTTGTTAAGACATTACAAAAGTCGGGAACCAGTTCAATTCGTTACCTGTTAATTAAACTAGCTGCCGTTGTTAGTAAACCTTACTTACTAACAAATTATAACACATTATTAATTAGGAATTAGTCAAGGATTGCATAAATTTGTTCACTCGCTGGGTGTTAGCAAAAACATCTCTTTATTATTATATTTATATCTCATAGTTTACTTTACCTTTAAAAGGAGTACTCTAATAAATTCTGCATTTAATATTTTGAAAATTTTTTACTTCTTATTTCTTTTATCTCAAAACCATTCAGTTAGATATTGTTTCAAGTACCACGGATCCGGGTCTCAACTTTGTTATGTTTTAATTTATCACAACTTTAACCAAATTATTTGAAGAATAATTTTGGGTGTAAATTTTAGAATTACCTTACATCTAAACATCGTAATGTTATTACTACTTCATTACAGAGATTACAAATGTTTATATGTTACTCTTTAAATTATCAAAAGCTCTTTATTGTTCTTTTTTATTTCTCTTGTTGAAACAAATTTTTACAAATGTTATGATTTGATATCACCTGACTATAACATGAGTTTGCTGTGGGGTCCGTGATGGTCATCTCCAGTCGTCTTCTAGGGTGTGATACACTGTTCCTCTCGATGCTCCATTAGGTTGATTGTTTCCGAAAGGTAGTCTCGTTCTAGACGATTGGATTTTGGTACTAGAAGTTCATACGGTTGTTGTTTGTGTTTTCTTCTTCTGGAGTCGGTTGTTCACATTTTGCATTTTAATTACAGTTCTTATTTTAGCAGCACTAAAATCTGGTAAGGAACATATCTTACCACTTACAGTTTGTTAAGAGATGTGTCGGCTAAGTTTCCTTTTTTTTTTAATTACGTATTTCTTCACACACTACATTATATATTTTTTTTTAATATTATTATTTCCACACTACATTGGGTCAAATCGAAATCACTACAAACTTGATTGAATATTTTTTAACGGTATACACCTACGTGTATATTGACAACACAGTAGCGACATCCTTACATGTCGAAGTTTCTCCGGCGAATGTGGGCATTGTTTAGCGGCAAGGGGTCAGTAAGCTGGCGCGGTTTTACGCGCTGAGAAAGTAGTTCGTTCTTTTAAGTAGTATTAATTATTCATTAATTAAATCGTAATACTTTATTTTACCTTTTGGTTATGAATTAGGAATTTCCTTATTTATTTAGTACGTATTTTATTTAATTAACGGAATTATTATTTTTAGCTAAATAACATCGTACTTTGCGTGCTGGTACTGGACAATTTGCACATTGATGCAGGAATCTAGGTACAGGTAAGGGGTGGATAATACTCTTACTTGTTATAAAAGCAAAAATTTCATTTGTGCTATTTAAACATTTTTTCTAAATCGTCACATTGTGTCGATTCAAGTGTAGCGTCTCTTTTATTGCTGATCACTTTTTAGTCCGTTTTCGCGAAAACGTAAATATTATCATAACGCAAGCGATTACATTGTCTTAGTAATTTTCCAGTTGTCACTTACATATAACTCACTTGTTAATTACTAGTTAATTATGGTAATAATTAACATTAATTAATATAATGTCTTTATTACTGCAACTTCTGCAATAATTTTTCATCACCATATGCGTTTAAATGTTCTTATTTTAATGGTGTACTTAAAATTGTAGTAAGTCTTTGGTAACAGGTAAAAAATATATTAATTTATTTGCTTTAATCCTGTCAAATCCTGATTTAATGACAAAACCAACAATTCGTACGTGTCTGCCCCTCTCGGCGTTCAATGCAGGTCGACTCTGGCACACACACACACACACACCTACACAAACGCTGTATTTACACTACTGGGCCAGGTGTCACTTTCGTCCTGGCGTGTTCACGTTTGTCCTTTCATGCACAAAATCGCTAAAACTGTTCGTCGTATTATTTTACAATAATTATTTACAAAACGTCTACTGTAAATGGAAACGTTTTACTGTAAATGCTATCCATATTCCATTTTAATCGATGTTTCCATTAAAATCTTTACAACAAACGAAAATCAGAAACTCTTAATATATGCCACATGTCATTTACTGAACAAAAATTGCGTTATGTTTTTATGTTTTTAAAGTCTTCTTCCTGTATAGACAACGTCAAAAATGTCTTGTATGATGACGTTTCACTCATATTACAGTGAGCCTCTTCAGGTCTACGTGACACGGTCCATAGCTGAAGAAGAATTAAAAAATGAATGGACACCGGCCGCGAAAGCCTACGTGAGCATATAAAAACTGGTAATGTTAAATTCTCTTTGTTATTATAAAATTCTCCTCAACTGTACTAAATTAATTTTACATTTGTAATTTTAATTCAATGCAATATTGACAATTAAATCGCTCTAAATACAAAAAATTAATTTACCTTAACATGCCGTCATACTTATTTAACCTACATCTGTAGCGGTCACAGGACCGTACGTAATATTTAAGACTAGGCTAATGAACCTGGAGAAAGCGAAAAGTGTGCTGGAGCTTAACAGAGTGACAGGATTTGCAATTAACACATTTTAACAAAATAATAGGATATATTACTTTTTATGTTGGTGACACAATGTTCCAGTTTCACATCGTTCTTTACATATAGTCATTAATTTATATTATTTAGAAAATAGACATAAAAGATATACATATTGTGACGGCAGCGGTATGCGAACATCTGCTCTCCGTTACCAGCGGCGGACACAGCGAGCCAATCAGGGATCAGCAGCCGAGGCGTGACCAACTACGTGCTCGGAGTGAGCCACTTCATCGGAGTTAGCCGGAAGGAACGGCCGAAGAATAGAACCGGCGTTCTTGCGTCTTCACCCTCCAGTTCCGCGCCAGCGATAGGACGTCACTGGGCCGGCAGCCGACTCTACAACCGATGCCGAAAGAAAAGGAGGACTGCAGTACGCCACGAACAGAGGGCGCAGCCGCCGAACATCTCAGCGCGGCAGGACCAACATCAGCTATCTCGCCACCCGGTCGTTTTTAGGGCCACCAAAAACACTAGAGTGTGCGATTGGCGCCATTTTGTCATCCGGCAAGCCTTTTGTCCGGTGACAATATATATTTCCAGAGTAGCATATCCCATGAGGGATAACAACGCGAACATTAATCCAGTAGAAATGACGGACCATAACACAGTTAACCAAACCATTTAATTAAAAAAATGTAAAGTACCGTTTACCAAATGGTAAAAGCTTAAGAGCATGATAATGTCTTTCAGCCGCCAGCTAAAGGCAACATTATTATGGTTACTGACTGACTGATTGGTTACATACCTATCTACAGCTATGCAGTGTTGTTTGCTTGTTAGGTCTTTAATCTGCGACGGACGTTAGCACGTTAGCGGTCGCGGTTTTAGTTAACGATTCCCGGCTGGTAAATGATGACGTCATGCAGCGTGATGCGTTACAGAAATTTTCAAATGACCCCCAGCCATAAGACATTATCATGTCAAAATGTAAAGTACCGTTTACCAAATGGTAAAAGCTTAAGAGCATGATAATGTCTTTCAGCCGCCAGCTAAACGCAACATTATTATGGTTACTGACTGACTGATTGGTTACATACCTATCTACAGCTATGCAGTGTTGTTTGCTTGTTAGGTCTTTAATCTGCGACGGACGTTAGCACGTTAGCGGTCGCGGTTTTAGTTAACGATTCCCGGCTGGTAAATGATGACGTCATGCAGCGTGATGCGTTACAGAAATTTTCAAATGACCCCCAGCCATAAGACATTATCATGTCAAAAACCACTTACTAATAACATTTGAAGAATTATTATAATAAAAATAATGGTAACCATGCTTTAGTAGAACAGTTTAACCACCCCCTCATGGTGTATGTTAGACATGTTACAATGGAACCAGTTACTTTTTTTAAAAACTTGAGTTCTTATGACCTTGAGGTATTTTCAGTTCTTAATAAGTTTGTTACACGGATTGAGTTGACAGATATTTAACGTAGGAAACAAGGGTCGGCAGTCTGTGGAGTTGATGAAGTTAGAAGGGCCATAAATGAAACGCTGCCACGCTGCCGACATAAATGTATGTGGCGACGAACTCAAGTTGAAACAGGATGAACTGTAGACGAGCAGAGGTTACAAAAATTTTCCATGGACTATGGTGAATGCTTACTGGAAGTCGTTACTGGTCTTTCTGGATCTTTCGGTGTATTTTGGTTCTTCCGCATTTCTTGGTCTGACGGCTTCGAGGAGCGCCTTAATGTAGAACCGCTCTGCTGGTGGTCACAGGTGTTCGCATGACCACCGATCTTCCCCCTTTTTCCTGGCTGAAGCAGGGACCCTATAACATTTTATTTGGGGATTAGCCGCCAGTTAATACACCCAGACATTACACTCTCTCGCCTCGGAACACAACCACCGCAATCACTTTGACAATAATCTTATTAACACATTAACAAAGTTACAATGTACAGTCTTTTTATTGTATTCAATTCAATTCAATTCAAATCGTTTAATTTCATTAAATAATGATAATTAATTTCAATAAGTTTTAACTAAATAAGGGTTAACAAGAAATAACATCGTCCTTAGATAGGAAGTAACTAGTAGTCCTACATTAAAAGTTTACAAAGCATAAGGTTCTACAATAACGAATAAACCAGGCCACACACACGCTTACACAATTGTAACACACATAATCCATTATTAAATAAAAATAAAATAATATTAATTAGGGCTAAGTACAGTATACTCACCTGACCGTCTTGAGGAGTCTACAGACGCATGAAAAGAATACTGACGCAAATAACCTAGGCCGTCAGGCCAACGGGAATTTCCTGGTTGAAGGTTTGCTGAGAAATGAGACGGAAACAATTGTGTGTAGGTCGTACCTGCCTGCATAAGACAAACCTGTCCCAGTTTGTCAAAAACAAAACCTTTGGCTAACCTAACTAGACAGCCATCCTGAAAACCGAAACACAGCGAACAGCTGACCACGACTGGTCACTAAACCGCGTCGCCGCAGCTTCGACAATGGCACTGGCAGGCACTGGTGCCAACCGTGTTGGTAGCCCTGAACAACTCTACACGCGCCGGGAACATTCAAAGTCCCGGCACATATCTAAATTGACCACTTTGGTTTGATTAATCAGCATACTACATCATTTTTTAAATTATCGAAATTATTTAATATTTTTCGAATCAGTTAATCCTATCTACAATATGATTTTTTTTCTTGTTATAATTGATATGAAATAACACTTCCAGAAGTGTTTATTGTTTAAAAACATATTTACTATATAAAAAACATGCAAGAAATATTGAAGACTTAACTATAAAATAGGTATAAACATGTTACAATTATACAGTAGTTTTTCCTATAAAATTGCTTGACTTGAGATTGCCAAAATTATGATTTTTAATATAGTAGCAATACAAAAATTCAATAAGATTTAATGTCATTACCATAAACTCCCAATAAAATAATCTAACATTATGCATTCATACGGCCTACATAAAAGAAATGTTGTTCCTGTTTATCTTTTACCGTGCTAGTGGATTTTTTTTTTTTTTTTAATTCAGTGAACATAGACGGGAATTTCTGTTCTACTGCAAAAGTTATGAACGTTATGTAGATTGACGCTGTCAGAAAGAAGTATTATTCTTTTATTCATAACACAGAACGCAAAACGTAGAACGCAGTTGCACAAAGGGTCGACGGTAAATATTTAATAAAAGAAAGAAGCCTGACATTCATTCATGAGCGAATTAAAACGAAAGAAATTCAAAAGTAGGTTTTATATTTTATCGAGAGCTGTAACCAACGAATCTTGAAAATTACAGTTCACGCCAGTTGGTGCAATCAACGAGTTGCACTGAGGCACAGGGGAACATAAGACTACACGAACCGTGTTTAAACGCAGGAAAATTGTTTTATTACAGAGGCAGTGACAAAGCTGCAGCTTCCTACTGTGATGTCAGCAGACATCTTCACTCGATTTACATATATTAGGTTTTTAATTTAACGGTAATTTTGTGCACGCACATCGTAATGCGCGATTTGCTAAATACTAACTTTAATTAATCTTAATTTTCATGATGATTCCCTTTCTATTTAGGATGTATAACATAATAAAATGTTATTACTAATTATAAGGTTTCGGACTTTAGCCGTCGTAAGTTAAAATTAAGAAACACGACGTTTCGACCTCTATAGAATCAAAGGTCGTCTTCAGGCAAACAAAACATTAATACAAAGATAAGTCTATCATCAACAAATAGACATGGTAAAAATTCCAAATCTTAATTAAACAAATATAGTACTAAAAAAAAATAATAATAATAAACAGTACTAGTAGTGTGTTGTGGGGGCTCCTAGGCCACTGACGTCACGATCAGCTGTTTGTGACGTCACACTTCATGTTTCGATACCCCCTCCAACACACCGCTAGTACTCACTATCATTCCTCCTGTGGCTGCTGCAACGTAAACAACGAAGCTAGCTACCAAGGCAGGGAGGTAGGCTCTCCCTTTTTTTTTTTTTTTTTTTTTTTTTTTCGCCTGAAGAAAACAACTTCTGACTGATTCTATTATAGAGATCCCGACCAAAATAAAACGTCATGTTTCTTAAATTTTAACTTACAATGGCTAATGTCCGAAACCCGAAACCTTATAATTTGTAATGAGTAGTCTATATTGCGCCATCAATTAATAATAATTTTAAGAATCGCAATAATAAAATGTGAATTAGTCATTGCCTACATTTATGTAATCGTTCACTAACATTTTTTAAATTTCCGATCACGAAGAAAGAAAATAAACTATATGAGACATATTTTAAGTATCGTGTTATATGCTGACCATCAGCTGTTTACTGTTTACATCTGTTTACTTACTGAACAACAAATCTAATGACAGAAAGCCTCTGACCGTTTCCCTTTTTCTTACTCAAAAAAAATTTTTTAAATTTATTTCTTTCTTAGTATAAACGGTATGTGTGAACGGTGGGCTGAATTAAACAAATGCATACAGATTAAACACAAAATTGTTTTCTTTTCGTTAAACAAACATTTACAGGCTCCTCTCTTTTTTCTCTCATCGAAAAAGAAGACAAACTAAATATTTAGAAACACTTATCATTTATCTCACTCGCTTAATTCTCCCCCTCTCACTCGCGCTCTCTCTCTCTCTCTCTCTCTCTCTCCCTCTCTCTCTCTCTCTCTATCTCTCTCTCTCTCTCTCTCTCTCTCTCTCTCTCTCTCTCTCTCTCTCTCTCTATCTGCCTATCTATCTGTCTGTCTGTCTGTCTGTATACCTATCTATCTATCTATCTATCTATCTATCTATCTATCTATCTATCTATCTATCTATCTATCTATCTGTTTGTCTATCTGTCTATTTATCTATTATCTATCTATCTATCTATCTCTCGCTCTCTGTCTGTCTCTCTCTCTCTCTCCATAAGCATTCCATGTCACTAACAACATTAGCTATTACGTTGTTCTTCAGTGATTGATAATGGTGTACCTGCGTTTATGAAATTATTTTTATACATTCATCCAAAAGTCAGGATTTTAATATTTATAGAACGTTTTGTTTTGTATTATTTGCTGCACTAGACCTACTTCTGTTTAGTGGTAACGTTAACACTTACAGAAACTTGTCAGTTACAGGTGTATGTACCACTGCCTCCTTGTATTCCGCGTAGCTGCCAGTAAACAAGGCGTCTTCAGGCGTTTCCAGTCGATTGGTTGCATTGTAACAGATGTTCCACAGATCGGATCCCAAATCAGAGCATCGAGCAGCCCTTACTGTGACCTTACTTACGCGTTGCCCAACTAACTCTCTATCCATCAGGTAAATCTTGATCATCTGCGGAAGATACTGCGGAACTCTGCGGGTGCGTTCCAGGGTGTATTGCATAAATGCATAAGTATGTAACCACATAGGCTACCTCAAATCTCCAGTATTACAAGTGTATATGTTTGTAGTTTATTATTTAATAAGTTATACTAATATTTTAATTATATTGTTAACATGCCAAAAGTAATTTGAAATATGAAAATAACTAACATAAAACGTAATTTGAAATAATAATGACTACGAAATATTACCGGCAGCAAAACTAAATAGGCTACATGTCACTTCTATCGATGTCTGTTACCCGGGCGTGATAAACTGAGAGTTGTGAAAATGTGAGGAACTATCAGCCTCGGCATGTTCTAATCTCGGCCGAGGCGAATCTAATACATTCTACATTCTTTCACATGTATTCACCTCTCCTACTGTCAAAGCAGTGAGTAATCATATCCTGCAAATGCAGACTGAATAGAATACAGTAGACGACAGGAAACGACCCTATCTCACTTCACGCTGCAGACCGATCTCTTCGCTCACATCTCCCAATAATAATTGTCTTGACCTTTATCAAGGTACGAGCCTCCAGGTGGTATAGTGGCTAACGCGGGCGATTGATGCGCTCGTGGTCCCGGGTTCAATTCCCGGCGGAGGCTCCATACGGCGTGCACTCAGCGTCGTGAGGCAAACTGAGTAGGCGCTGAGATAACAGCGCCGCCTCCTGGCCGTGAATACCGCAACTAGCGGCTGGTGGCGCGTAGTACTAGCCATACACCACCGTCACACTAACACAAAAGCCGCGCGGTACGCCTTGGTCCTCAACGGACTGTGGAGCGGAGGTTTATTTATTTATTTATTTATTTTATCAAGGTACATGACTTTTACCAGTTGTCCCTCCCTCCAATCTATTCCATAATTTCTCAACAGATTCATAACCACGTATAAAATGTGTGCTGTTTTCTCTTTTCTGCACCGACTGAATGTTATATTTGTGGAGTGCCTCGTGTTGATTATATTGGCGTTGCTCCTTTAAATATTATTAGAAAAACCTCTGTAACTAATTGGTGAATTACTGACTAGAAAATTGTAGTAAAGGTTGTAAAATAATGCATTCGAAATTAATTATATTTATTATAAATAATTATTCTATGCGTTTGTTAAGTCCCTATTACAACACTTTAAAAGTCAACGTTATAGTTTTAGTTTTAGGTCAATAAGAAAAATAGAAAGCATAAACTAACAAGCCAATAATATCAATTCATTGATAGCTCTACCAAACAACTGCTACAGAGAACTCGAATTAGTGTCCGCAGTTAAGTCTCCCACAAAGGATAAAGAAATTTTAAGCGAATTTAACAAAATGAAATTGGACATATTAGTCATCACCGAAACCAAGAAAAAAGGAAATGGAACAGAAGAAATACAAGGTACAATACATGTATGGAGTGGAGTAAATAAAGGATCAGAGGGCAAAATCCGGCGTAGGAATACTTATCAAGAAAAGGTACAGAAGAAATATAAAATCATGGGAACCAGTGAACTAAAGAATAATAAAACTAAACCTGACTTTGTATGGTAGAGAAATAGCAATACTGGCTGTTTATGGTCCAACGGATGACAGCTCTGCTGCAGAAAAGATTATGAATACGCTACAAGATGAAATTGCAAAAATAAAACTAAACTACGAAATCATAATAGCTGGTGATCTTAATGGAAGAGTCGGGAAGAGGAAAAATGACACAACAGTAGGAAGATTTGGAGAACAGATATTGAATGATAATGGAGAAAGGCTAATAGACCTATGTGAACTAAATGACTTAAAAATTACAAACGGATTCTTTGAACACAAAAACATACATAAATATACTTGGACACAGGAAACAAGAAAGCTGAGGTCGATTATTGACTATGAAATAATAAGGAACAGAACAACAATTATAATAAAAGACGTCAGAGTTCAGAGAGGAGCGGAGTGTGGAACAGACCATAAACTACTGATAGCAAAAATCAAATTCCCATGGACAGGAGCCAAAATGCCAACAAAGACAGAAGAGACAATTATGGCAACACAAATAAGTAAGGAAACAAAATTCAAAATTAAATTATTACAGGACGAATTGGTAAGGAACCTATACAAGCAACGTCTAGATCAAAAGTTAATAGAATTAGGTATGTTGAAGAAGTAAACATCACATATGAACACATACAAGAAGCTATGCTGCAAGCAGCACTAGAAGCCCTAGGAGAGACTGAACAGGGAAATAATACATACAAATGGTACATGAAGGAAGAGACGATAGTAGAGATAAAAGCAAAGAAAAAATTATATAACAAATGGATGTCCACGAAAAAAAAGAAGATTACAGAAACTACAGAGAGAAGAACAAGGAAGTGAAGGAAATGGTCAGCAAAGAGAAAAATGAAGAATGGGAAAACAGGTGTAGAAATGTAGACCAATACATAGGAGGAGCTAGGAGTTCAGAAGCATGGAATGTAATTAAATCATTACGAACAAATAGGAAGGATAAAACCTATATTCAATACATACAAGACAATGAGTGGGAGACACTATAAAAACCTACTTACGGAACGTAGACAAGAATTCCTGAATAACGATGAAGAAGAAATAGAGACAGAAACAGAAAATAGAATTACTATAACGGCAGCAGAAATAAGGGAAGCAGTAAACTCAATGAAAAACAACAAAGCATCAGGCCCAGGAGGGTTAGTAGCGGAACTAATAAAGTACGGAACCGAAAAACTTATGAGAATGTTAGGAAGAATGTTTGAGAAGGTTATAAATGGAGAAGATCTACCGGCGGAATGGAAAGAGGCACGAATTACTTAGATATTTAAAAAGGGCAATAGAAAAGACTGCGAAAACTATAGAGGCATAAGTGTCATAGCAACAATGGGAAGGCTGTATGGTAGGGTGATAAGAAATAAAATCGAGGAAAATATAGAGGGAAAGATTGGAGAAGAACAAGCAGATTTGACAGCCGGGAGATCATGCGTAGACCAGATATATACAATCCAACAGATCGCAGAAAAGAAAAAAGCGAAGAACAGGGAAGTATATCTAGCGTTTATCGACCTTAGAAAAGCATATGATACAGTAACCAGACAAGAAACGTTTCAAGCTCTATCACAATTGGAAATACCGAAAGTCCTGACGCAAGCAGTAAAAAATCTATTTAAAACAACAACGTACAAATTAAAGTAGGTAACAAAATTGTCTACAGGTTTAAAACATCCAAAGGGTTATTGCAAGGCTGCCCAACATCACCCACGTTGTTTAAGATATTCTTAGAATATGCATTAACCATGTGGAAACAGAAATGCCATGGAAAGGGACTACCGATACGAAATGAACACCTGTACACACTATGCTTCGCCGATGGTTATAGCCCAGGATGAAGAAGATCTAAGCTACATGGTCAGAAAGCTGAATGAACAATACACAATGATATGGGATTGGAAATAAACATAAAAAAGACTGAATACTTCGCAATTAGAGATGAAGAAACAGCAGACTTAGAAGTAGACGAAAATGTTAAAATTAGAGGAACAGACAAATTCAAGTACCTAGGATTTACACTGAGTAAACAAGGCCCAACGGAAGAGGAAATAAAAAGTAGATTAGGGCAGACTAGAACAGGGATTAGACAATTACACAATGTTATATGGGACAAAAATATTAGAAAAAGCACCAAAAACATGATACATCAGACCATAGTTCAAAGCATTATGACGTATGCAGCGGAGGTATGGGTTATTAACAAAAAGAACGAAAGAAAGATTCTTGCAACGGAGATGGAATATTGGAGGAGGTGCTGTTGAATAACGAGAGCAGACCGAATAACAAACGAGGAGATCAAAAGAAGAACGGAAACGGAAAGAAATGTAATTGACTACATCGAAGAAATTAGATTGTTGTGGTACGGTCAACAAACCCAAAATAGGTGGATCAACAAAGTGACGGAATGGAGTCCATTAGGAAGGAGAAAAAGGGGAAGACCGAGAAGATCTTGGAGGGACGAAGTGGATGAATCTATGCAACGTATAGGACTTGAGGAAGGACAATGGGAACATCGGGAGAATTGGAAAGCCAGGTTGAAGGAAGGGAGACGGCACTAGCTGTAGCAACCCTATTATATATATAGTTAAGTCTCCCAAGAGACTTTGAATCCGACGCCGGCTTACTTTGTTTCTATGGCAACGATTGACCCCCAGTACCCTAAAGTGGGTTATAATGCTAAACTCGATAAGTGAGCCTTTAATTATATTAATATTTAAAGTCTATTACCCAACCCAACTCTTTAAACACAACTCTTGGTTTAAATACACTTACTAAAGGATATTAGTCTCGTGTACACTCATAAACACGCGTAAAGTAAATTGAGCTCCCATCAGAACGTACCAGAATTTCTTCAGCAAAAGTATTTATAGAACAAAATTAAAGCTGACTCGCTAAAAATATTATTACGTGAAAGTGAAAGTATTACGTGAAAGTGTTTTTAAACATGCAAATTTTTATTAAATGGGGAAAAATAGGAACTCATAATTTTTATTTTTATGTATTCTTAATATAGTAGAGGAGAAGGTAGAAATATAGGATACATGTTATGTTTTCATCAATATGTACACTAAATATAGATAAAATGTAGATTTTAATAGTAAAATGGTATGCTTGTTTATTTTCTTAAGTGTTACGTGAATTTGGCTCATGTAGTAAGTGTTATGTCTGTCATAATTTTATTTTTCTTATCTAATGTCATAAAATGGCAAAACCAAAAGTTGGTAGTAATATGAGACACCTGTGTGCGTCAACATCCACGTGGTAATTTATACAACAAAAAAACTTGTTAAGACTCTTATGTTAATAAAGCTTATTATCTTAGATGTTTGTCTTACATTTTTATTCCAGAACTTTGAATCTTACATAATTCCATGTATTCCTTAACGTTTGGTAATCTACAACTACTACATAAACTTAAAACGTTTTCATACCATTACTTCTGCAACTCAAATATATCACAATAAACACTTTAACAACAAACTCGTTATATTTACAAAACAATTGAGTTTCTGTTTTATTGATATACAGGTCTGTACATAAAAACTAAAATAAAAATAAAAAAAACTAAAGCTAAAACAAATTTTATCATTAAATTACGTTGAATTCAGTTTGTTTTACAATAGTCACACACATAATTGTCAGTTTCTGAACCAGCACAATCAATATGGGCCCACAAATTACATACCAAACACTGAATCCACATTTCACCACGACAGTCATCTGAATATTTTCCATCGCGAAACATGCACACTGCATCTTGTGAGTTTGGAGGAGACTGGCCAAGCTGGGAAAAGCAGTCGCCATCGGAGTCACGTGTTGATGATAAGTCTACACAATCTTCACTAGAGCTAGAGCTACTGTCTTCGAGCTCCACGGTTTTTCTCTTCTTAAACTGTTTATTTTTGTTGAAATTGATGGAAATTGGACGTTTTGGAGTTGTTTGCAGTAACTGATTTTTGTATGGTGATGATGTGATTACAGAAGCACCAACTGATTTTCTTCCACGATTTGAAGCCCTAGCTTTTAGTGAAGGAATTGGCGAAATATCGCTAGGCCCAACTAACTTCTGTTGTTTTAGACTTATTACTTTACATGCAGTATCTGCTGTAGATGGGTGACAACAGTTGTCTCTTGGTATGAAAAGTTTAGCATCTGCATCGACTAAAGTAGCTTGGTCTGATGAAGTAGATGGCAAAATGTTAGTATCATGTACGGGTACACAGGTTGAGGCCTCTCGCTGTCGTTCATTGCTATTACACTGGAAACTACAGGTGTTATCCCCTGGTTATTAGTAGATAGAGTACCTCATGAAGTTTTCCGTGAAATATCTTCTGTTTGTGAATTCTGACCTGTTATGTAATCAGCATCTGTAAAAATATGTCTGTTGAACGGATACATTCCTGTGACAGAGAACCCATTCACCGCTATTGCTGCAGTTTGGACCTTTAAATATGCCTTTCCAAGTAATTCTGCAAAATTAAATGGCGTATAAAATTCTTTTCTTAAAGATTTGGCAAAAAGAGCTACTTGAACGATTAAAATAACTGGAGCAAGATGACCAAAATCTACTATATTGAAATTAAATTGGAAACCGCAATAATTAATGCTACTGTAAAATGACAATTATACACGTAAAACTAAAAACAGCACCCAAACGGAGAGAATTCATAGATAAAAAATATATAATAAATGTGGGTACAAATATGGGACAGTATCTCATATTGGTACCACATACATATCTCATATTACTACCATTGCTTACTTCTAGGTTATGTGAAAATTTCTGACAAACGAAAACACTTTTTGCCTGTAGTTTGCGGTTGTATAAAAAACCTGATTTTATGCTACAACTTACACTGATTAGTTGTTTTCTATTCGCAGCAGTGTTTACATTTATCTGGCGTTGAAAACCTGTATACAGAAACTTTTTGAAGACTCAAGCACAAAGAATAAGGGTCACGCCTCTAACAACAATTGTAACCAACTTACGCTCTCTGCACACATTGGAGGGACAAAGAAGAGTAGTTCACATCACATTCAATAGGTGTCAGTACCGTGCAGAGAGCAAAACATTGGTATCTCATATTGGTACCACGTCTCATATTTCTACCTTCTCCTCTACTTGCAAAAAGCAACCGCATTTGATTACAACAAAACTGCAATGTTAATGCATTCATTGCGCACTACTCGCGACACATAATATTACACATTAAATTAAGTAGCTTTATAGGCACATTTTGTCTTTTCTTTTTTAGTTTCAGCTAGGGATTGCGGATACATGACTTCCTTACGGCCTGCAGTTCTATTCTCCTTTGCCTTTACTCTCATCCTCTGACTTGCTCTTGTTTGTTCTTATTTACCGAAGAACACGGTTTTGGTTATCGTTGGTTTTTCTTCGAACAAATCCTTCACCTCCGTAATTGTCTTACTAAACACTTAGGTTTCTTATATCTTCTGCACAGATTCCACATTCTTTTAGATTCTAATTGACCTCTTTTGACAATGAAACTTGTCACTTTTTTTCTTTTTGAGGTTGATAATTTTGTTTGCTATCCTCCATGGGTCCATTCTTCCGAAATCCTCATAGGAAGCCATTTATTTCTTTTTCTTAATAGCGGTATAGATTTTTTTAGACCTTTTGTGCAAGTCTTCGTTGTATTAAAATTGAAAGGTAGATTAATTTGCTAACACTTTTCTGGTCCCAGAATTATTTTTAGAAATTTCTTATTTTGTTGTCCATTCTCAAGAGTCCTTTAGTCTGAATATGGCTTGATAAGGTAATGAATTTAATTTGAAAAGCTTCAGTAATAGTCTAAACCTTGTCTCTATCCTTCACACCTTTCTTTTAATCGTTGCCTTTCCAGTAAAGTTAGGGGTTAGAATTACACCTGCTTGAACTAAACCTTTTGGTATCACCATATTTGGCTCTCACCATATGCATCAACACATGCAGATCCATGTACCTTGCACTTCCATAAGATATTTGTAAACTTGCCTTATATCTATCGGACAGTCATTCGTATTTTTACAAACAAGGTACATCAACACACAAAATTAAAAGTTTTACTACCTTATGGTAGTCCCTGTATTGTACTATGGTTGTGAATTATGGACGACAACCAAGAAACAAGAATTTAAAATCTATGCTTCAGGAATGGCGTAATCAAGAGGAGTTAAAAGGTATTCTAAACTTAATCGTATAAGAGAAGAATTATAAGTTTTTAACTTAAATGGAAGACTAAAATACTATAAACAACGGTGGAAAGAACTCTTAGAAATAATGTGAGATTCAAGCCTGGCCAAACAAGTTTGGAAATATAAACATATAGGGCACAGACATGGGTTGACCCAGAAGAGATGGCTGGAGGACCTTTGAAGACGGAACATTTAGCACCTTGCCTGACGACGACGACGACGACGACGACGACGACGACGACGACGACGACGACGACGACGAAGAAGAAGAAGAAGAAGAAGAAGAAGAAGAAGAAGAAGAAGAAGAAGAAGAAGAAGAAGAAGAAGAAGAAGAAGAAGAAGAAGAAGAAGAAGAAGAAGAAGAAGAAGAAGAAGAAGACGATGATGATGATGATGATGATGATGATGATGATGATGATGATGATGATGAAACTTGCCTTCTCTGCTGTTCGTTACAAGGCTTCTATCTATTTGGTTGCTAATTCACACACTCTTAATAACTCTGTTTCCAGTACACAACATATTAAGTTTAATGGTTGCCAATTTGCTAGATGTTTACCCGTTAACCTAAGCAGACTAAAGATTTGGATATTGAGGAGTCAGCTGAATAAAATTTATTGTGAGCTAGTTGTAATTATAAAGGAAAAAGTTTATGGGATTTAAGGATCCATCAAGAGACGACAGATACATACGGCTTTATTATTGTATTGAACATACTCCCTACTTACATCTGTTGAATATTTATTGAGTTTTAATTGGTTAACGTGAATTAACAAAGAAAAGACTTTTACATTTTAAACGTCTATAAAGACATAAATATGTATACGTATTATAGCGATTCATATAGTCGACCTATCAGATCGTTATATGAAAGTGTCAAACTGTGCTAGTCTAGCGGCGTAAGCAAGAGAGAGAGGGAATAATCGCAGCCATCTCTGTCTAACATCGCCACTGCTACTACTGATGCGGGCACAGACATGAAACATGTGCATCATGGATTTACGTCCTATGAATAAAATTTTCATGATGGATGTGCTTTGGTATTTTTATTTTCTGTTACTCTACACACACTCACCAAAAAACGTTTTCTTCTACTTCTTCTTCTTTTTATTCTTCTTCTTATTATTATTCTTCTTCTCCTCCTCCTCCTCCTCCTCCTCCTCCTCTTCCTACTTCTACTCCCCTTCATTTCTACTTCTTCTTCTTTACGATTCCCGAGAATTTCCTGTGTTCCGTATCTTTGAAGTCAATGCTTTCTTTCTTAGTATGCCGACTACTCTTTTGCCATCGCTTCATAACTTACAACAATACATATATCCATCCGGTTCTGTACATTGAGGGATTCGATTATTTCTAATGAAACGCCTCATGACCAGAGTTCCGCTCTATTGGAGGGTGAGTTATCTTAAGGACTTGTGAAATAGGGCTATCTGTTTGGCTAACCCAAATCAATCTTCTTGTGGATTGATTTCCCATCGCGTTTTGTGCTACGAAGTTGACCAATAGAGAGTTCGCTCACTTTTAAGGGGTGTTTCGTACCACAATAATAGGCGGTTTTCTTTATTGTTGCCCGAATCTTGACTATATTCGAATTTTGGGAAACTAATTTCGTCTGTCCGCTGACTCTGATTCTGATGAGTTTGTGGATTCCACACGATGAACAATATGTTTGTCTTCAATCACCTGACCAGTGGAAAATCGTAACGCATCGGAGTCAGGCAGTTGTTTTGTTGAAAACAACAAATATTCTGGAGATCACGTTCCACCATAATTGAAGATCTAAGTAATCTGTAATTCAAATTTAATCTGTAGAAGCAGTATTGTCTTATCTTCTTCTTCTTCTTCTTCTTCTTCTTCTTCTTCTTCTTCTTCTTCTTCTTCTTCTTCTTCTTCTTCTTCTTCTTCTTCTCCTCCTTCTTCTTCTTCTTCTTCTTCTTCTTCTTCTTCTTCTTCTTCTTCTTCTTGTTATTATTATTATTATTATTACGAAGCAGTATTGCTTTAAAAGACAATTGCAATACTCACATTGGGACTGTAGTGACTCGATCAGTTGCGACCGAGGTGGAAATTTGAACCCGGTAAATTACGATCAATTTCATGTTATTATTATAATAATAATAAAGAAATTGCCGTTATAATTCTATCCACTCCTAGCCTAACTTAACGTAACCTAACCTAACCAAACATAACCTAACCTACCCTGATCTGATCTAACCTAACCAGAACAGACCTAACCTAACGTAACGTAACATAAATATTGGAAGAAAGAAGTTACTCGGACAAATGAAAAGTTGCAGAATTGAAATCTCACCGAAATTCAGAATAGCAACGTTTCTAAATGACAGATTCGGCCAGTAAGTGAATGTGCGGGGCGTAATTGTCCGCGTAAGAATCGGTAAAAATGTTGTTTCATCCCAACTGACCGAGTCCACCACATTGACATGTGCGAATAAGGCGTGGGTCATGCCGAATCGATTGCCGAAAGTGGCATTGAACTATAAAGCCATTGGTAGAAGAGACGTGGGTCGTCCGAGTATGGCATGAGTGCCGGAACAGGTTTATATAGCCTAATCCTTGAAGTGAAGAAGAAGAAAAGAAGCAGTATTAATAATAAAAAAGACGATGGTGATTGGTGGTGGTGATATGTACGTAACATTGTGCTTTAACTGTACATCATATGTTAAATATAACATCGGTTTTTGATATTTATAACTTCGGTTGGTTTATTGAGTCTGCTAGAAAGTTTTATAATTAAAATATCGTATTTTAAAACAGTTAAATGTATCACCGTATATGCCTATTTACTTTGTTCTGGTGAAGGACGAAATTTAATTTAACTTAGCGAACATGTGAATGCAAGCCTTGGAGCATTTCCCTCGCGTTTTCCCAACAAGAAAAACGATATTATCATTTTATTTCAACTCTTAGTACGAGTAGAAACACTGTTTGCTTGATCTGAACGTGAACTTTCCCAGTGTACACAATGGCCAGCTGATACAATAGCAAAATTTTCCGTTTGCTTTCATTACCCAAAAAACTTATATTTTCTCTAACCAACGGCAGTCTAAAAATGTATAAGAATATTTCTCAGTCTTTGTCAGACTGTCTATCTGTCTTTCCTTCTCTCCGACTCTCTTTCACACACATTATTTAATATTTAATATTTTACTAATTAGTTATTTATTACAAGACTCTTTTTTATATTACATTACACATACGCAGTAATCTTTTGCCATACAGATTATAGTGAATGCCTACATTCACTATAAAGATTTTCAATATTTTCAATATGGCCGTAGTGTAATACAAACGTATAATTATTGTTATTAATATAAATTGTCATTAATATAATATTGTTATAATATAAACCCGAATTAAAAAAGTTAAAGCTTTGGAAAGGAATTGTAGTAGGTATATTGGTCTATTTGATACAATCTCTTTGGGTGGTTTCATGGGTTTCTGTAATAGAATTAAATTTAAAAAATCAAAGGATATGCATTTATACGACCTATATAAAAGAAACTTTTCTCTATCTTTTACAGTGCTAGTGAATTATTTTTTTAATGCCGTGCACGCAGACGGGTATTTCGGTTTTGTTACAAACGTTATGAACATTATGTAGGTTCCCATTTTCAGAGAGAAATATTGTAATTTCATAACATCAAAGCAGAACTCAGTGGCACAAAGAGTCGACTGTAAATGTTTAATAAAAGGAAGCTTGATTCATCCATGAATTAAAGAGAACGTAAAGAAACCGGAAAGGTAGGTTTTATTTTTCATCAAGTTGAAACGAAAGGGATGTTTAATATTACAATTTACGTCACTCGGTGTAGTCAATGAGTTGCACTGACGCAGAGAGGAACATATTACTACATGAACCGAGCTCAGACGCTGGAAAATTGCTTTATTGCAGAGGCAGTGACAAAGTCGCAGCTTCCGAATGGAAGATTTTGTCATCAGCATGTGCCGTTACCTGAACAAGTCTGCTCTTGATTGCGCCATTTGAGTTGACTTCGTATCTTCTTACAGCTACCAGCTACTACCAAAGCTAATTAAAAGGGATGGAGACCTAAGGTGATTCTCCTGTCTAAACCTAGCTGATATTGGCAATCGTTGTGACTGCTGATTTCGGCGACACCTGTATGCTGATGGCCAACTAGTAATGACGATGCATATAACGTCAACCATACAGATAATTCATTCTCTGGTGAAACCCCTATGCTTAAATTAGTTTCTATTGTTGTTTAGTATTAATACTAATTGCAGTACTATTGCTACTTGCGTTGTGAATGGGTTTGTTGTACAATTGTTTTCAACAATTTATTGTTTTGTAAATTTGTTCTGTAGTTGATTGATGTTTACAAAAAGCAAATTGATGACAAGGCAGGATAAAGTTGAGTAGTGGTTTTAGTTTTAGTAAAACTACTTCTTTAAAAGCTTTGAAAAGGAATTGTAGTAAGTATATTGGTCTATTTGATGCAATCTCCTTGGGTGGTTTCACAGGTTTCTGTAATGGAATTAAGTTAAAATACCTACACTGGGCAGGATAATTACCAAGCATTAAACAGTTAAGATACGTACACTGGGCAGGAAAATTACCAAGCACTAAGCAGTTAAGATACGTACACTCGGCAGGATAATTACCAAGCATTAAACAGTTCAGATACGTATACTGGGCAGGATAATTACCGAGCATTAAACAATTTAGATACGTACACTGGGCAGGATAATTACCAAGCATTAAACAGTTAAGATACGTACACTGGGCAGGATAATTACCAAGCATTAAACAGTACAATACGTACACTGGGCAGGATAATTACCAAGCATTAAACAGTTAAGTTACGTACACTGGGCTGGATAATTACCAAGCATTAAACAGTTAAGATACGTACACTGGACAGGATAATTACCAAGCATTAAACAGTTAAGATACGTACACTGGGTAGGATAATTACCAAGCATTAAACAGTTAGATGCAAAATTTGTTACGTTTCCTACAATGTGAAGTTTTCACTTACATTTTAGTTGTGTATTGTTAAATTAATGCATTTCAAGGTAATAAATGAACAAGTCTGTAAATTGTAGAAACCAATGTCGCGAGTTGATGCTATATGTACAATAAACCAATCAAGGTACAGTATGCTACCATGTCGCGAGTTGTACAGTTTACTTTCTTGTGTGCTTCTGAATGATTTGCTTAGCCAGTTCATTTGCAACGGTGCAATGAGAGACTTAAGGAATCTCCTCGCCGTTTATAATGGAAAGGTTGCACAACCTTTCTCAAATGAGTACCAAATACCAATGATTTTACGGATTTGTTTCTTGCCCTGGTTCCCTCTTCTTCTGGAAAGATGAAGTATAAAGGATCTGTTATTTTAGCGTCTTAGTGCCTCTTAATTTTAATCAGCTACACAAGGGGTAGTTGGTTGCTTGTATTTCTTTTTGATAATGTTGCTTGACATAGTGTTCTTTACATTCTTGTATTGATCGGTTTCTAACCGACTGAAAAGTTTGTTATACCCAGCTGAGGCAGATTTACGTCTAACTGTATCTTACCAAGTAGATCTCTTATCAGAAGCCACTGTTTTCTTAATCTCCTTTGGTTTCAGCTGTCATTTGCTTTTTGATTAATACGGCAACAATCGCCTATTTTTATTGTTTCACCTGTTTCTTTTGGAACAGCTTCCTATTTATCTTCTTGTAAACATAGATTGGAAATTTTTACGGCGTTTTCTACATCGGTTTTCTACAGTTGTTTTTAGACAGCTTCACACACATAACGATTCCTCTAATGTTGCTTTGAATTAGCCCCAGTTAGGTGTAGCATACGCGAACAAAGAAATAAAGGCAACTCCAAGTCTGGAATCAAAACAGGCAGGTATTTCATTTAGAAATATAATTTCTGAGTGTAGTAAAGTTTAGCTATTTAGAAAGTATGTTAATACGTACATATACAGCACAAGCAATATGAACGATTAAAGTAGCTGAAAATAAATTTTATTTTGCATTACAGTACATTTTTATATCACCCCATTTGGCAAGGCTCACAAAAATGAGAACATACAAATCAATAATGTGATGAACACTAACATATGTAGCAAAATCTTGAGTAATAAGAAAAACACACCAGAACAGTTTACAAATGTGTAGCCGAAAAAACTTATAATAAATTTGTTATATAAATCTTGGAACAATAAAACATGGAATAAGAACAGCAATGAAAGATAAAGCTATCAAAAAAAAAAGAGGAAGCAGACCTAAGAAGACAACGGAAGAAGTATATGATGCAGCAAAGGTTGTAGGACCCTCGTAAACAAATTGAAATTAAATGAATTCAAAAATTAATCTGTAAGCTCTATTGAATAAATCTGCTTCAAAACTTTTTGTCTAAAACTCATCAAAACCCAAAAAATAAAAAATTGTAGTTAATAATATAACAATAGAGGTAAGTCAGCGCCAGTTTAATTATTTTGGTAATGATATACTCAATAAATGCGGTTTAGCCATATTACAAAATCTCAGAAAATTTCAATGTGGGGAACATTTTGTAACATTATGGCCTAGTAACTAGTAAAGCCAAGTCTATACCTACCAGGTATAACACAGTAAATTAAGGTTGCAGAGATTGCTTTTTTGAAGACCTAAAGAGCATACAGGGATCAAAGTAACGACGTAAGTCACAATTTAAAGTATAAAGTAGAAATGGGAGAATAAAGAATTACCAATACAAGCGAAGAGCCCATATAGAAGTAATGCCATATAGTATTACAAAGTAACTATACTATATTGTGAACAGTATTACAAAGACAGTATCTCAATATATATATTACTTTGGATAGAAGTGTGGGAAGGCGTAGGGAATGATGGATGAGCTAATATTTAAAACTATGAAGACGGAGCAAGAAGCAAATGCAATCCACGCGGTGATGTAAAAAAAAAGACAAGGAAAAAGGAATATTATTTAAAAAGTATTCGTGAAATGTCTTCGAGTTTCAAAACTACATATTTACGGTACACTGTAATCCTAAAAAACAAACAACATTTGTGTAAAAACTTAGGCTCTTAATAATAGACTTATATAGTGTTCTAAAAGGATCTTCGCATAACATTCAAAAAGATAAAATATGAAAATGCAAACATACGTACGTGTTAGCCGGGCAAAGTACAGCGTATTCCTAAGCGGCAGCTGAATTGAGTTTCACGTTGAAGTTATCCCATGGGTGTCTAACCGCGCCAGCCTTGGCTTTACCATGTTTTCTCTGTTACTATGGTAACCTGTCACAAACTTTAACAGAAGATATTAGTTTCAAATGTTGTGCCAGTAACAAAAAGTGATACACAATAATACTGAACAGATTAATTATTACTAAACACGTTAGGGAACAGAAAGTATAGAAGAAAGTCAACTAGGAAAAGAGAATACAAAGGTAACAGTACTTTCGATTGAAAATACTAAGATACTGTTTACTTACTGGTTAACAAAAATAAATTATAATAAAATTGTTATAGTTTTGAGAAAGCGATAATAATGATTTTTCCACCATCACAGTTACACATAGATTCAAACCAAAATATTTGTCAGCCATTTGGAACGCTTTTATAAGACTAATAATACGAGGGTCATTCAATAAGTAAACAAACAAACAGCTGTGGAGCAAAAACTTTTTATTCAATCAATACAATTTTTATTTTGCTTTTCAGCGTAATCTCCAGCAACGTGTATGCACTTGTCCCATCTCTTTACAAGCTTTTTATTCCCTCAGTAAAGAATTCTTTACCTTGATGTTGAAGCCAGTTTTGGACTTTTTCCTTCACTTCTTCATTGCTGTTGAACTTGACACCACGCAAAGTCTCCTTGAGTGGGCCAAACAAGAAAAAGACAGATGGGGCAAGGTCAGGGCTATAAGGGGGATGAGGCAAGATCTCCCAACCTACCATTTTTATTGTTTCGAGCGTCAGTTTTGCCGTGTGTGGGCGGGCATTATCGTGAAGAAGAATCACACCTTTCCTCTGCCATCCCTTCTTCAATGCAGGCTTAACTTTGTTCACAATCATGTCAGAATAGTACTGACTATTGATGGTACGCTGGTCTTGTAGGTAATCACAGAAAATTGGGCCTTGGGAGCTCCAAAAGATGGTTAACATCACCTTACCAGCCGATGGCTGGGTTTTGAATTTCTTTTTGGCGGGTGAACTGGGATGCTTCCACTCCATGCTTTGTCGCTTTGACTCAGGTTCAAAATAGTGAATCCAAGTTAGTGGTTATAGTGGTCATAGTGGTTCCAAATCCAAAAATCTTATAACAGAACGCTGTTCTTCAAAAGTACTATCCTCAAGAGGACACGCCATCCTAAAAAAAACTCCTGAATGTTTCAATCAGCTGCTACAATTAATTTCTTTTCTACAACTGTGTGTCTGTTTACATATTGAATGACCCTCGTACTAAGATATATTTATTAACAACTACATTGAAGTCAGTTATTTCATAAACTTTGAATGGTATACTGTGGTTTCTGCATAGAAATGAGATTTTGGTACAATTTATACTACTAACAGCTGAGGTCCATATATTAATACACTTATGTATAGTTTCACTTCTTAATCTTCAAACTTGCATACTCGATAGAGCAATTACTCATTCCGGGAAATTTCAAACATTTTGCCGTTTCCTTTTCCTTAGTGTAATCCCCACAACTTAATCTTGTTTGTCTATCTAATCTTGTTATTATGTAGTTTCAACACAGGTTAGCCACAACCACACAAATCTGAACGAATAAGATGTTCAGTTCTTCATGAAACATTACTTATGTAGTGTTGTATGTTAAAACAAAAAAAAAGAACAACCAATCACTACACATCCCTGACTGCCGGCGGGTAGTTTATGAGATCGAATAATAATCGGGTAGTTTGGTGGATTACGTAAATCATTTCCAAACCACAGACGATCACAAACAGAGCATGTAAAACCAAATTTATTCTCACTAACACGTTTGCTAAACTCCATGTCAGCAACGATTGTTTCTGTCTTGATGCGTTTACATATCAAATTTCTAGACTGTGGGGAATCGAAAGTGTGGAAGCGATCACGTTTTTCGATGACGTTACATTTTTGTGGAATGACCCCCCAGCCTAAAAACATCATCATGTTAAAAGCATGTTTTCAAAGGATGAAGGGATTCAAGAGCTTCTGGGCTTCGGACTCAATAGTCCATGGGCCGTTATCATAAGTCAACTCACAAATGTTGTCTTTCCCCTAATAACACATCAAATTGACTCGTTTTTAGAGTGCGCACTTGCTTGTATATAATATTTTTTTATTATGAGCTGATCCGAAGCAGGAACTGCTTACTGACAACACTCTTTTTGCGTTAGTTCTTTGAAATCACCAGAAACCAGTTACATTGCGCACTACTACCTAAATCAGACAGTAGGCAAACATAGACGGCAGTATTAATTTTGTCATTGCATATTGTGTTGTCAGACCAAGCACTGTTAACTTTTCATAACTGATTTGAACGCAAATCTTGTGTATAAATACTGCATATTGTCACATTGAGTATACACTACATTCGTTTACTGTACAGTAATATATACATGGAAGGTCCAAAACTGCTATTACACTATTAAGTGCAGTACGAATTCTAGCGTGTATTTGGTACGTATGGCTAATACCAAATGCCGCATAACTGATATAATTTAGCTTTCCCTGCCGACTTCCAAAACTAGTACGATAGTAAAAAAACGGTAATTATTACAATTATAATTATAATTATAATTGCAATTATAATATAATATAATTATAAATAAATATATATTACATATTATAAATTATATATTATTATAGTTATTATTTATATATTTATATTTATTATTATAAATTATAAATATAAATATATATTTATTTATAATATTTATTTATATTTATATATAATTATAAATATAAATTATAATATAATTATAATTATTACAATTCGGTAATAACGGATCGCATACAAACAATATTATCATTATTCCAATCAGACTTCAATATTTATTTTTATTTTTTTAATTACATCTGAACTGCTCCGTTCTTTAACGTTCTTACTAAGAAATAATTTTGAAAACGTTTTTAGCAGGACGATTTTTTTTTTAATTTCGTAGACTTCTTAGCAAATTGGAAAAATTATGTTTTACTTATATGCTTACAATAGGGCCGAATTAGATACATTAGCAAATAACGTAGAAATACCTTTACAACGAATGAAACGGAAAACGAGCTAAAGACGTTCAGCAGTAGAAAGTCAGTGGGGGGGGGGACAAAATTGGTAATGAATTATTAAAGTATAGAGGATCAAAACTCCATGAACAAATAGTTAAATTATTTAAGATGGTTATAAATGAATAACGTATACTGTATGGTTGGAGAATAAGTATTCTCATCCTAATATTTAAGAAAGGGGATGAAATGAAACCTAAAACTATCGTTTTATCAGTTACTCTTAAACTATTCAGTAATATATTGAGAAAGAAATTGTATTCAATCATAGACTTCCGGTTTTCTTGAGTTGAGACAATAATTATTGTTAGACAGACATGTGAAAAGATTCTGGTGTTTAAAAAGCCCGCTTAGATTTCACAAGACAAATGGCGCCAATCGTGTATGTTACCACGTTTGTAACCTTTAAAGGGCCGATGGGTGAGAATGCTTGTTGCAGCTGCGGCAAGTTTGTAACCTTTAAAGGGCCGATGGGTGAGAATGCTTGTTGCGGCTGCGGCAAGTTTTCCGTTCGGGCAGTGGTGCGAACACCCTCGTTGTTTGAGTTTTTAGGAATATCTAAAACGTTTTGCTTTAGAGATAAGAGTTTTCATTCTCTAGCTTAATTGATATGCTTTTCAGTTAACTAAGCCACTAGAGTAATTAAATTCACGTGGTCTATGTATTGTAATTTTTACAAACAGAATTATCACTGTTGCACACCACTATAGAAAAATTATTCCGATTAGCGCTTTCAAGCTTCTCAGCCTATCGTCAGATCGGAAAATTCTCAGCTCATTTTCCGACCTGACGATGAGCTGAGAACCTTAAAAGCGCTAATCGGTATAATTTTTCTATAGTGGTGTGCAACAGCGATAATTCTGTTTGTGATTATATCCACTAACACAACTTTCTTAATTGTAATTTTTGTTAAGCTTCAGTAGCTCATAGCCATGAGTTATTTATATGGATTTACTCTGTGTAACAAAATATATATTTAAACCAGTTTACAATTATGTCCATTGTGTCCAATAATTGTGTGTATTTAAATACCTGTAATGATAAGTAAACCTTTGTGGTTTAAATGGTTCGATTTCTCTTAAAATAAAGAAATTGTTTAAATCATCGTTGTTTACGTCATAGGAAGTGTGAACAAGAATTAAGAAGCTCAACTACGCATTTGCCGCTCGTTAGCGGGTAGATAAGTGAGGTTTCCGTCATTTTCATTCTTTTCTAGTTAGAAGAAAGTCCGTTTGATTCAGTTATAAACTTTAAGTTCACACAATTGTCACCCCACAAAGAAGATAAATTTTGCTTCCGTTATATTCAGTCAATAGACGCAATTCTACCTCCACTCAGTAATGGGCTAACTAAGCATTCTACCTCCACTCAGCAATGGGCTAACTAAGCATTCTACCTCCACTCATCAATGGGCTAAATAAGCATTCTACCTCCACTCAGCAATGGGCTAACTAATAATTCTACCTCCACTCAGCAATGGGCTAACTAAGCATTCTACCTCCACTCAGCAATGGGCTAACTAAGCATTCTACCTCCACTCAGCAATGGGCTAACTAAGCATTCTACCTCTACTCAGCAATGGGTTAACTAAGCATTCTACCTCCACTCAGCAATGGGCTAACTAAGCACTTTTATTTGACCGTTTGTTTCTCTCGTGTCCACTTTCTCGCTTTACTATGGAATTACATAACAAGTGTTTAAATATTATTTCACGTATTTCACAGAACTGTAATAGTGAATAATATTTTTATCACAAATTTTTTCAAATCTTTCCTTGTTATTTTTGTAATCACTCGATAGCCCTAACGGTGAACTTTCTAGCTGTTCCGCTTTTTTTTTTTTTTTTTTTACAAAAGTTAACTAATTCACTTAAGTTCCAGCATTTGTTTTACAAACCAAATCTATGGATATCTGTTGCCGACTAGAATTTGAAAGTGAAACCCAAAGGAGAGATTATATTCGTCAGCACCATAAAAATGTTATTCCGCACAGTCCGCTAGACCGTGTGTGTGTGTGTGTGTGTGTGTGTGTGTGTGTGTGTGTGTGTGTGTGTGTGTGTGTGTGTGTGTGTGTGTGTGTGTGTGTGTGTGTGTGTGTGTGTGTGTGTGTGTGTGTGTGTGTGTGTGTGTGTGTGTGTGTGGGAGAGAGACAGACAGACAGAGAGACAGAGATGCCTAAAGGAAAGCGGGCAACTATTTCTAGGCTTGAGTGCAGCTGATCAGCAAGGCACCAACAAGCCAAGGCGACTTGTACGAGATTAGCCTATGCTTTATACGAACCGCTATGCCCCAAGCAGCCTTATCAAACATCTATAAACTTATACATGTCACTTAGGTTATCCAAGATTTCCAAGACTCTTTGCCAGATAGAAAAAATGTGTAGTGAGTGCAAACTGTGAAAAAGCTTATTTGAAAGATATTCTGAAGCCTACATTAGGGAACAACAACCAAGGCTAGGTAGCAATGTCAATAACGTAGAATATGCAAATAAATTAACGTAATAATACCTAATACAGATAATCAAATTATAATACATTTTCTACGTGCCTCATTTAATCGTATTACTGTCATTGTTTTATCAACTTTCTGTGCGTAAAACTGAAATTATTTTATTAAAATATTTTAGTTACACAAAATAAGTGAATTTTCTAATATTTTTACGATGGTCTCACTGATCGTTGTGTTGTTTAAACAGTGGAATAAAATAATGGAACACCAGAGGTTTCTTTAAACACAGTCTGTAACTTTAATCGCAGTTTTAATTAACAAAATCAAAAATAAATACCCGTGTGTTAACAATTATTTATGCTTACGATTGGTTAACCCAAATAAAGTAACAGAAAATAAATGTCACGTATTTAACAGTGACGCACTAGTTGATATAAGTTACTATTACAGGTATTCGCATAAACAATTAATTTGTACCTCTTTACACTAAACGCACACTGAATCACAGACATAAAAATTGGTGGCTGGCCCCTTCTGAACTCTGGCCACTTATAACACCTGAGCTTCGAAATGAATCTACCGCTCTTTAGGCCATGCGTCAAGAATAATCGCTAAGTTGGAGGCGCCTATAAAACACGGAAGGTTCCATACAACGTCACTGCCAACCTTATGCAAACCTGTATTAGACTCATGCTACGCAAGTTGTCCACTTCATAGGCTTAAGAATAAATTTTACGGGATCTAGTTTGTAACCTTGTACTAATCAGTTTGGAGTAATAAAAATATTTTATAAAAGGCTATAACGTGCCTCTGTAAGAGAATTATCTAAATAATTACTATCTGTATTTTTCCTGTATTATCTATAATCACTGTATTATTTATAATACTGAATTTGTATATTTAATACCCTGCATTCTCAAGAAAGTTCAGATATTTCAATAAAACATGTTAAAAGTCAACATTTAGTATATTCTGTTTCAAATGTAGGCATAAAAAACGACATTAAGAAGTCACAAAGCAATCAATACTACAGTGTTGCCAACATCGGTAACACGTTACTAATTAACGTCCTACTAATTAGATTCCGCACTAATAACACTGAGAACACTGTATCGGTATCCATGTAGGCCTAATTTTTCAGTTGTTCTGTCTCCATGGTAATGCGATCATTATAAAACGCCGCAACATAAGAGACAAAGTTTACACTAAGTGGAAATTTAATTACATTTTACAAACTTTGTTATCTAGACTAAAGTGAAATTTTACGAAAAATCAATAATCTGACTTGTAAGTATATGATGAAAACAATAACTTAGTGCTCTTCATATTGCGTACAGAGCAGACAAACTTATACGTATTAGAGATGTATGAATGTTACCATTCTCCATTCCCCTCTCTCCTCCGAGTTTCACTGCGGTACAGCTAAAGTAATTCCACTGTTTGTCCAATACTACAGCGTACTTTCTCCACTCCTTTTTCGATATATAAACTCTAGTTGCAGATTTCACTACTGACATTAGTACGCAGTTTTCATTTTAGAGGTAAAATAACAATTGATTCTTTAAAATATAATATATTTCTCTTTAAATGAAGCACACATTTTAAACCTTGTATTTACATTGAAAAAATTTTAAATACTTATTTGACTTGTTCATATTTAAAAATTTATGATACAATCAATCAAGAACAAGGAAAATTTTGAGTTGACCGTTAGGTTTTCTCTATTATCATTACTATTATACAGCCATATTTCAGTAATGAGATGCATGTATTACAATTTTCAATGACTTGACTCTATAGCAGTGTTCCTTTACGGTACATGGAAATCTTTCATTAAGGTTCGTTTCATCTCTGGTATGTCCATCAACTCGCTACAGCGTTTCTGTTATTATTTGTTGACATAATTTTCAGAGTAAAATTTTCAGAGTACTTCTGAGTAGATGTTTGTAGTGTGACCGATCATCTTTACAAGCATAGGTATCGTAATTTGTATATCTCCTTTGTATCCCTTTTCTCGCGAAATCCACTTATTTTGTTGTCAATGTCCGGTATGGTAAAGCAAATGTCCTCCGAAACTCGACTGTGGACTGTTGTAACGCTGGAAGCCAACGCTCGGTTTTTGCAAATTAATATCGTCAAAAATACAAAATTTTGGCTTCCATTGCCTCTGATTACCCTAACATATGAAAATGGTCCAGCACTAAATGAAGTACGCAACGCTAAAGACTTAGTATTTACAGTAGTCTAGCGTCGAGTTATTTATTACCTTATTAGTCTAACTATAGGTTCCTTAACAGTCGCATATTTGTAAAATGAATATTTCAAGTGTAACATTAAAGTGGATAAAATAAAATATCATAACGTGAGTTGGCAAAACTCGAGATAGGAAAATATTTCCTACATACTTCACACCAGCAACAAAACAGTCTACAGTAAGCATAACGTCTCGTCTTTTCGACATTATAACACTGGGAACCCGTTTAATTGGCCCTTGTCAATTAAACCGGCTGCCGTTGTATGTACTGATTACTTACACACAAATGAGGAACCTGTAAAGTTTAGGAGTTAGATTAAGGTTTCGTAAATTTACTCACTCTCTTGGGTTTAGCAAAGACATCTCTTTATTACAAATTTAAATGCAAGGTTTCTGATATATTAGGAGGTTACTAAGATGTTAGCTACAACATTTATCATTCTTACTTAGTGATTAAAGTCTGAACTAAACGCTTTCATTCTGTTTAAAACATTATTCTGATGAGCTCAAAATCATACAGCTGCATATTTAATAAAATACCACGGATCCGGGCTTTAATTTTGTATGATATTACAGATTATTTAGAACATTATGTAAACCATTTGAAGAATAGGTTCATTTACTTTTTACTTAGTTATACCTGTTTGCAGTTTCAGGCTACTATTATTTAGGAATATTAACTATCCATATTACTACGTTACAATTTACAGGATTGATATGAGTCTTTACGATAAATTTACTGGCTTTACTCTGGGTTTTTAAAAGAAGTACAGTACAACCACAGAAGTTATCCTTCCGTGTCACCTGAGTATTGGGTATATCCATAGCTGGTCCTCTTCTAGATCCTCTACGGCGGGGTTTTCTGGATGATCTTAGTTGCAGTTGTAGTGGTCCTCCATTAAATCTGTTGACTCTAAGTGTGTTGTTTATTCATGATGCTCGGTCTCTGGATACATGGTGCTCGTAGTTAGTTGTTGTTGATTTATTTCAGAAGGTCATTTTCACTATTCACATTTATGTTTGACTGCACTACTGTTACATTATGATTGAGTATTGTACATACTGTAATTGTTATACACTTACTTAAAAAGATGTCATGGCTACACTGTTTATATATTTATATTTTTACTTCCTCTCACTACATATTTACGCTCTCCTCTACCTATTTCTCTTTTTTTACAAAAGCACCTATTTAGTTGTACATAGTTTGGTAATATAGCACTTATTTCTTCTCACAACACACGGCTAAGTAGTTGCCTCGGCCCCGAATTCAGAGACGAATGGGGTAGGTTTAGGGGCCGTGAGTAGTGATTTAGCGTAGTTTACACATCGAGAGAAAAGTAGTTATTTCTGATTATTATTATTTTACCTTTAATTAGCTACTATTAATTATACTACAGCTTATTTATTTTTGTCTGTATTTTATTTGTGATTATCACGTCTTTTAGAGATAATTACAATGATTATTTTAATTAGCGTAACAACTGGATAATTTGCGTGTCAGTACTAGTTTTTCATATGTTTGTACCGGTTATTTGCTACAAAGGGGAGGGTGGATTATTTTATCATGGGTTATTTTGAACAAAAATAATTTTTGTTTTGTGCTATCTAAAATTTGTTTTAAATCGTCACATAAGTATAGCACAGTCGGATATCTAAATGTACCCGATTTCAGCTCCAAAGTAATAGCTACTGAGTTATCGACCGCAGTGATGTTTCCCAAAGTGCCCGCTTTCCCGTTGATTTTTTTTTTTTTTTTTAATCTTTAGAACAGGTTTATATACACTATCCCTGAGTAAAGCTTTCTGACTTCTTATCCCTGTCTCTATTTATTGTTGCCAACTCCAGTATCCGTGGTTTCAGAGTTATCCCAATAGCAAAATTAAGGTCCTGCGTGGTTAGAAGTAAACGATCTATATTCACGTCCACTTGGCTAATGACTTTACCTTAAATCACGATAAAAACATAATACTGTTTGCAATATAATTTTTCAATTTTTAAGTAATTGCGTTTTTAACAATAACAAAAATTTCTAACAAATTTGTGAACGAAAATTTGCCGTTATGGCCAAAATGTCTATACCTGATAATTGTTTAGAACCAATGTACTTTCTCCTAAAGAATATGTTAATCTTTTCAAATGTTTATTGTCTTTGATAGTCTTCTGATTACAATTTGTAATTTTATCCATATTTGCAGTATACATATTTTGATGACATAGAGTCGACATACCGTCGCTTTAATTAGGATTATAATAAACAATCCTTTATTCTGTCCGTGTAGTTCTTTCCTTTCCACGTTTCCCCTCCCCCAATCCACTTACCGTTCCCATTTGTCTCGTCGTCGCCTTTCCTTATTCAAACGTACTGTAATAATATAAGTCATAAGTAGTAATAACAATACTTAAAGTATTCAATTATTAAGACGCGGTAAATCGCTTAAAGAAAAAACATTTTATTAGAGTTTCGCGTAGAAGGTAAAACATAAAGTGTGTTAGTTTTAAACAAGATATGCTAAGTAATTAATAAATTTTCATCAGCAGTAAGTTTTTATTAGCTCTCTATTACGTGCTTCATAATCTGTTTGCATTTCCCCTATCCCCACAGTCTGTAACCAACACCCAGCACTTTAGAGATAATGTTAATAAATTTGTTATTGCCATAGTCTGTGTGCCTCACTTCCTCTCCTTCACCATCCATAATTTTTTATGGCTCCGTGTACCTTTTAAGGATATCACTTTTTCAATTCCATTTTTACTGATTACTGGTTAGCAACTAACATTAAAATTACAAGAGTAAGGAAAATAGGGTCCAAATTATTTAAGGTAAGATATAATCGTGTCTCGTTAAATTGAACATTCTTTGTAAAGCGACCAAACTACTGTAAATGGAAAATCGTGTTCTGATCTGCAACATTAATGAAATGTTTTTTAAACATAAAATAAAATAGGTTTTTTTTTAAACGCACTGAAACCACCCAGTTAAAGTTAGAAACTGGAGGTGTAACGCTCAAATAGTATATTTGTAATTAAGAGTTTATTATATTCCATTCCCTTTGATAAAAGCGCGGACACGAGTGTTTGAGTGATTTACAGCTTGTTATATTTTACTTCCATATTCCTTAAGGAAATGGAAGTATGGTGATGGCAAAAAAAATCGTGTTCGAGATTATTGCAGGTTCTGATTGTACTACACTCAAAACATGAAAAAAAGCCGTTTTTCGAAATGTGTCTGTGTGTCTATCTGTCTGTAGATTTTTTTCTATGGCAAACGATAACAGCCGCAAATTCAAACAGAATCAAATAATTTTTTGCATACATCCCTGAATTGTAGAGATCTCAAGGACTTTCGATTTTGGTGAAGATCGGTTAAGGGGAAGTGGTAGTTTACCAGCAACCTTTTAGGTCTTAACAACAGTAAAGTACTTGAAAATTCATTTAAACTTTTTCAAACAATGGTAATTGTTAAAAATAAAATAATTTTGTTGCCAGGCAATAAAATTATAATTTTTTCATTTTAATGTAAATTATGTATGAGTTAATATACATGTATAAAATAATATATCGTTCGTGGCAGGTAAGCATATCTCAGTTATGTAATGTTTGCGTTTCCATTTTATTATAATGACTACGCAGGGAAGACACACACACACACACACACACACACACACACACACACACACAAAATTCGCGTTATTTCTGGCCTCACTCATGTTTATTGTCTTACATTTGCACGCTTTTTAAATGAAAAGTGCCGAAACCCACACCAACATAACGCGTGCAAGCCGAAAAAATACAGAGAAACAATTCATACACAGACTTTTCGTATTTAGGGAATGAACCCTCTGCAAGATGCTGAGGGTCCATGAGTGACTTCGGAGCGCTACTTCTTTTTCGCGTGTTTGTTCTGTGAAACATACACTGTAGCTTCGCAGCTTTACTCTAAGCAACGCTCAATAGGAAATGTTGAAAATTTTTGTCCACGGTGTACCCTCATTCACACTAAACCTGCTTTAATGTTTTAATTACGGACATCATAATATTAAAACTTTGGAAACTTGAGCACTACTTAATGGAGATCAATCATTAACTTATACAAGCCATTAATTTTATGCATATTTTATATATATATATATATATATGTGTGTACAATTTTATCGGCAACAAAGAAGTAATTTTTGTTAAAATTCCTTCCCGGGATATTAGGCCGTAGTCCAATGTTTTCTACAAAACCAGACGTTCCGGCAATGCCATCGACTTCCATCATCAGTGAAAACAAGTGCGATAACGTGAGGTGGTATACGTTAGTGACCACAGTACTGTGGTTAAGGCTGAAGCAGTAAGTAGGAAGAAGTAGTTTCTATGGTAATATTTCATTTCGAAAATGATTTTAAATATAAATCTTAGAATATGGAAGCCATGTATGGTTCTCCATACCGATTTTTTTTTTTAATTTAAAGGCAATAGTAAATGATGAATTCATGAACTAACACATTTCTACAGTATACTGTAATACAAACGCATTATATTTTTTGTATTATACTAACATTATATTTCAAACTCGAGTTTTAACATTTTTCACCAGTTTCCTTACGGTTTTCAAAGAAAGTTGGAGTGTAAAGTACAGTACATACATAAAATACTTTAAATATTTCGTTACGATAAATTTTTCTTTACTTTTTTAGAATTTGTGTGTGTGTGTGTGTGTGTGTGCGCGCGCGCGCGCCCGTTTGTGTATAAAAACAACTACCGCAAATGACAAAATCCGTAAATTGCGTTTGATTTATTTCAACAATCATCGTCTATAAAGGCATGAAAGCACATTTTCAACTCGCTAATGGTTAAGGGAAAAGCAATTTATATTTCTCCAATTTCGTTTCGTTGGAGACGTTGTCTGACGGATTGCGCTGTGGACGTTACCAGTTCGCACAATGGGCGGTTGATCGACTACTAAATTTTTTCGTTCTTTTTCTTCAGTCAACAGACGCGGCCTAACGATTCAGCTCGCTGTCTCTCTCTTACTCACTGACTCTGTCTCTCCCCTCTCACTATTTTACTTCTCAGTAGCTCTCTGGCTTCATTATTTCTTTCTTTTAGTAACATTGAGCACTAACAGCATGGCGATTATGACATACTTAACACATTCTAATTCTATTTCAGGAAAATGGATAACATATTTCAGATGTTATATTAACATATGGAACACTAAACCTGTAGGGCAGAATCCTCAGTTGACATTAACGCTTAATATTCACATAAACAAAATATATATCAATTACAATATTCCATAGTACTCTGGACTATAATTTACAACAATATGATTATAAGTATTATCCAATTTCACTTGATAGATAGGTTTACCATAAACCTGTGTTTATAACATTATGTAAATTAAATTATAACATTATGTAAGTTCGTAAAGTTATACAGTTATTGTGTAATTTAGCATTTTCTAAATTAATGATTGTTTTTAATACCAGTAGCGAGTGAAACATCTAAAAAATAACTTTTAATAATTAAATAATTTTACATCCCTTAGTCTGTATTTAAATATATATAGTTTACTATGCTATATGTTGACAGGTACCTTTTCTGTACCAATTCTAATATCTAATTGTTGATTATTCTTTTAAATTTTTTAAAAAACAACATTACATTATGAGTAATCTAAATTGTAATAGTGTATAAATTAAGTTCTGTGATGTTATAATTTTCTCGTTGTCTTAAAGAAAACATTTTAAGATGAAAACAAACTATCTCAACTCCTTCACGTATACAATGATACATACATATGCACGCACACGCGCACACACAGCCACATAAAGAAACACGTTCACTCAAATAATTGTTCTGTTGTGTTTAACATTTCTTTTGTATTTATACAAGAGGTCCTGATGATGAAATAAACATTCTCGAAACGTCGACACAAATAAGTTAAAAGTTGTGTTATATTTTTGACCGATCCTCACAAATCCTTCTTCGAAAAATTCATTGATCGACGGTTACTACGAATTTAAAGATTTAATTAAAAATTTACAGGCATTGCACAAATGCAATGCACAGAGAAGGGCATTGAAAATGCTTCAATAAATCTAAAAAATATATATATTTATGTTCATTCAACAATCAATGAATTCATTCTTCATTCACCAATCAATGAATTCATTCTTCATTTACCAATGTACAGATTATAAGTTAAATGTAGTCGCATTCATAAGCGAAGTTTTATATGTGTACTACGTTATTGACAACAAAGAATTAGTTTCTATGGAAACTCACCGGTTCCTCTTTTCGATAACGCACCAGCGATCGGCCGCAAATGTGCGACACGTCCTTATAAACATTTTAAATGTTAAAACAAAACGTTTCCAGTTATACGTTTATAAGGTACTTTTTCTATATTTCGACCTGTAGGCTGACATCAAAAACGTGTCGAGAGGGGAGAGTAAATCTTAGTGAGAAACACGGTGTACTAACGCTTAGTAGCCCTATTTACTGAAATTAGCTGTACATAATCATTTTTTTTTGTAAATTACAAGTACATAAAAATTTAAAAAACTTAAGAAATTCAAAAAATATAAACTATATAAAAATGGCATAACTTATATATTATTATATATAATAATATGATAATTCAATATTTAATGATAAACTAAAAATTCACAATTTAAAATATAAAATCAGAATGATCAATATTGCACACCACTATATAAAAATTATTCCGATTAGCTATTTATATATTTATATTAGATATTTATATAGTGGTGTGCAATATTGATCATTCTGATTGTGATTCCAACCACTAACACAAATTTCTTCAATAAAATATAAAAGTTTTGCATATGTTCACTTTTCGTCTTCTCTAGTGTGGCAACACAAATAAGCTGTATTATTGTGCACGTCCGTTGTGGGTAGCTGCTAATGGTTAAATTTACGTATTACATAATAATGTTTTGTGCTCTATATTGTTTGTCTGCTATGGAATTACAGCCTATGGCTTACGTGTACATGGTATGATTGAGTTGCCTAATTCATTACTATTTTTGTCTACCATTAACATAACATGTTGTGTGTGTGTGTGTGTGTGTGTGTGTAGCCGCGCGCACGATATAAGTGTGGCTTTGAAACTAGAAACTCAAACGCTATCCACTGCTTTGCAGACACATTAGCTGTTTGATACGTCTGATACTCGTATTTGTAGACCAACTGGGTTTCGGACCAACTACTTGTACTTAATTTTCTACTCGATCTACTTGTACTTAATTTTCTACTCGATCTTCCGTTTCTCTTATAATATTAGGCTGACGTTATGCTACGTGTCAATTTTAAGTGGGTATTATGACGAAATAACTTTAGGTTGTCAAATATTTACTTCGGTTCACTACTTACCACAAAACTAGATCATTCTAGAATTAAAGTAAAACAAATTAAATGGCTTCCGACTCTTGCTGATAAAATATTTATACTGTACGTACAAAATACATAACAAAAGTTAGTATAGAGTTTTTCATTACAGCAAAAGCAAAGAGCGAAGAAATGTATTTTTCAGCACAAATTTTTTTTTCAATATTCCAGGGACTACTTGAATAAAGTCGGTTTTAAAAAACAAAGCCACAATACAACAAGTGGAGAGTAAACATGCTGAGTAAGCTGCAGTGTATTCCTAAGTGGCACTCGAGTCGAATTTCACAACGAAGTTATCCCAGGAGTCTGACCGCGGTAAGCCAAGTCTTTAGTATTGTTTACACTGTTGCTAAGGAAACGATTCTCGCACTGGATTGCTTCACACAGAAAGCATTTGACCTCATTTACACCTGCACTCCAATTCGCTCAGCTTAACAACGTACGCAAGAAGAGTTTAACATGTTTCAACGCACTCATATTTCTATTCAGCTTCATAAATTTAATCCTCCAGTAAACCATTATACTACCAACACTTCTATAAACACTGGGAATCAGCAATTAGAAATAAAAATTAAAAGCCTAAAAATACGTCAGATTTTAATACAAAGACACAAAATAGTAAAAATGAGAAATTAATTCATGAAATTAACATTACAATCAGTTTGTTCAAATTGGCAACTCTCGCACAACCTTCGTTTAAATATAATATTACAACTCAGTCTACAGTCAGTGTATCTGTACGTACTTGCTTACTTTTATCTGTACGTAAACAAATTATTTAAAAGTTTTCACCTGAAAAATGAAAAACACAACACTTTCTATGCCAGAATACAGGTTTAATCAAGTTCGCTTAGTTCGTTTCCAGACCGTAAGCGCTAGTGAGGATTAATTTGTTTTCTTTCCTTTTTTTTAATTATACCTTCAACTGTCGTCTATTAATTTTCTCTTGTAAATTTTCGCGGTAGTAAATGTTACCGTATAGTTTTTAGCGCCGACATGTTTTACATTTACTAAGTGAAGTAAGTTGTATGTGTTTAAATCTTATTAGAACTCTGTGACATATTATTATCAGTGCTACTACTGGCTAAACAATATCATTGTTGAACATCAGGCTGAACAATATTCAGTAGTAACATGAAAGAGAGGTGGTTTTATCTTCTCTGTGGAACATTGCGTCGTGTGCGTTAACATTGAACCTTTAAGTTTAAAATTATTGGAATCTCTCTACTGAAATTCTTCATGCAAATAACATTTGTCGTTAACAAAGATGATTCCCCAAACTAATAACTAAAAAAGTGCTCAGATTTTGTTCTTCTATGTTTTCTGATTCTCTAGGCACAATCTGATTTCCTAACTAACTGAAGACGCAGCAAGCGGTAAAGGGGAGCCTCCAGTTTTCTAAGAAAACTCACTTTATAATAAACATTAAACCGGCAACTAGATAATTAGATATGAGACAGGAAACACTAAGCAAACAGATAAAGTTTAATTAATTAGGCGAGTGGCTAGAACCTGATATTTCTGAAAAAAAAACATTCAACACGATTCAACAAGTTGGAAGGACATGCTAGTTAACGAAAGGCATCTACAACAAACAAACGGTGTCCCTCAACACTAAGCTCAGACACTAAGTTACAGTCATTCAATCTAAGGCCCTATACTTAGCGGAATGTCTGGAAACAAATAGAAAATGAGTGACCGAGAAACTGGAACCCAGAGAAAGAAATATACTAAGGAAAATCTTGGGTACAGCCAAAGAAGGCGATGAGTACAGAAGACGGCACAACTACAAACGACCCACACGTGGAAAGATAAAGGACACAAGGGCACAATTTGTAAATGAGGAATTTGTTTCTAAGTTCACATGACATAAATGAGTCTAGAGAGATTCTTTGCCTACTTTTTAAACAAGAAAACCAAGTGGTCCTGGTTCACAGAAATGGAAAGGGATCTGTAAGAAGTAGAGATCACATGTGAATACTTCCAGGAACGCCCTTTTAAGAAAAAACGTGGAGGACGCCAGAGTTCCCATGAAACGCCAAGTTAGAAACAAGTAAGACGTAGACTGAAAAAAGAAAGGAAGCGCTTTGAAAACGAATGCAGGGATACTACACAAAAGGTAAAGCAAAAGGAAGAAAACAGTTGAAGTAACGTGGTACATGGTTGCCCGAAATGAATAAAAGAATTGTGTTTCATATAATTTCAATAACTTTGATTTACACTTTTTAATGTGCCACACATCGATTTCAGGATTAGCAAAACGATTCTGTTAAAGAAAGGTCCAAAGATAAATTTAAAAAATTTTCAATTTTTAGATTACGCTAATATTGGTTATTGACTTAAATCTCCAGGGATTCAGAGATGTCACTTTAAAAATTAGTAAGGAGTAGGGAGTAATGGGGACTAGGGAGTGATTAGAGATAGCATTATCTTGAATATGCTTGTAAAAGAAGTTTGGATTAGATTACCTTAGAAGTTTACCTTAGATTAGTTGTAGAAGTTCCCTTCTGATTACCTTTGACTGTAGGACTATTAACGTCAGTTTGTCAAGACTGAATAACATAACAAGCACTGTATAAAAGTTGTGCAACTGTAAATATATGTAATTATAAAAAAGTATATTGACAACGCATTGTAGCTGCTCTTGGAACTAGGCATTAACTGTAAAGGGCGAATGCGGTTATCCGCGCGGGTTCATGACGTTTGTTGGTTTCAGACTGGGTTTGAAAGACTTTATGCGAAGATACACGACAGGAACACATCTGAATAACACAAGTGACTGTCATTAATAAAGACGGCTCACAGTTCTGGCTGGCGTTTTTGCATATTATGTAGGCTAAAATTCCATTTTGCACAGTTGCTAATGAAGTTTTCTTCTGACCCTCTTAGACTTTTCTGAATTTTCAGACTGTAAGACGACATGTAATAACAAATTTGACGGACACTCGAGTGTGAAATTTTAAGAAAAACCGTAAGTGACAAGAGAGTAACAGTTTCTTAATAAGCTGATCGAGAACTTCAAATTTTGAGGTTATTGTACCCGGAATATAATACTCTGTGAAAATTACATTTGAGAGAATAGATCAAAAATTTTCCTCTCAAATTCACAGTTGTACAACTATTACCGCTCGCCATTTTTAATCAGTTTTCCTATCTGACATCGAAAAGGATCTCATGGAACTATAATCCTCTATAATTCATTTATTTACAGTCTTTCGCAAATAAAGTTATCTTTATTTGCATGTTTCGCATGCTGAAATTTTTATGGACTACATAGAAACTAAAATTAGAGCACACCCTTATTTCAAATTGTTTATTTTTTAGTATAGATATGTGGACGATATTTTAGCAATTTTTCTAGGTACACGTAGACAATTACAGATCTTCCTTAATTTTATTAACAATTTACACAAAAATATTAGCTTTACCATAGAATTAGAAGATAACCATAGCATCAATTTTTTGGACCTTACAATAACAAAATGCAATAATAAATTAAACTTCGGTATTTTTCATAAGCCTACACATACAGATATGACAATACACAATACTTCCACACATCCATACTCACATAAATTGGCCGCTTTTCACAGTTTTATCCACATACTAGTTAGTATTCCGTTATCAGACTCAAATTTCCAATTAGAACTTAACATTATTAAACAAATAGCTGTCAACAATGGTTACCAACCTAGCCTCATAGATCACCTGTTAAATAAAAAATTGTATTCAAAAGCTTTAAAACTAGTTTACCCTCCCTCAACACAGATTAAAAGATATCATACTCTCACTTACATAGGTTCTGCTTCTGATAACGTTGGTAAATATTTCACACAAAAGAATGTAAATATAGCTTTTAAGACGCAGTCTTCATTGGGAAAATATATTAAAAATAATAAGAGTAAAACAGATAAACTGCAAAAGTCTGGTGTATACAAATTATCCTGTGGGTCTTGTAATAAAGTCTATATTGGACAAACAGGTCGATCTTTCGAAAAAAGAATGTATGGTCACAATTATAGTTTTAGATATAATGATGGCAAATCAAATTATGCAGATCACCTGTTAGGAAAAGACCATAGTTATAATGACAATTTTAAAATTTCACATTTATCTGATAAGGGTCCAAAGCTTGATTTATTAGAAACCCTTGAAATTAATAAACACAAATATTTAAATGTATTATTAAATGATCAGTTAGATCTAAATAGCTCGCCTTTGCTTAATTTGTATAAATAGACTTGGTTTATGTTATGTTATATGTTTGTGTAATGTGTATTAAATCTTATTGACACGAGATTACTATCGCTCTCTATACAACAGCACTTGTATTATATCTTATATTCTGTATTATATTGTACGAAAATTAGTCAGCTTTCATCTGATGAAGGCACTGTGCTGCCGAAACAGCTGTCATGGATTATAATTTTAATAAATGACGAGTGAAAATCACTAAAACTATTTTATTGTTTTATTTTTTAATATAATTTACAATGGATTTTCACCAAGTAAAGGCATCAAGCATTAATTATTTGCAAATAAAGTTTGTAATCCTTTACATGTATGTGTATTGTTTGTGACTGTTCTCTTTATATATAGTCTGTATAGCAAAATGTCTTTACAAGTTACATTAAAGTATATATTTTATAGTTTTTACTTTGTATGAAGTCTATTTGAATATAATGTTTGTTGTAATTGATGCTGTTTGTTATAAATGTTAAGAAAACTAAAAAACAAGAAGTTTTTAAACACGAAGCAAGACTTTTTGTGTGCATTACAAGTTAAACAAGCATTTCAGTATTTAGGAACAAAATACCATTTATAAGATTTATAATTGATTCATAAATTTCAGTGCTCTCTTTAACATTTCTCGACCTTGTAGAAAATTATTTTTGGTTTTCCTTCTTCGTTAGTACAACTAATTTATCTATTGTAAAATTTAAGTAATTAACCTCAACTTATTTGTGTTTACATAAATAACATTTAATACACGTGAAATAATTTTTAAAATATTTTGGAATACTGTAAATACTACCTAAACAAAAATGTTTAAATTTTGGTTTTTCTAGAAAAAACAAAAATTAGAATTCTCCATATATCGTTCAATCTAAGCACAGAAAATTAGTGCTTTACTAGACTCGATATTGATAATAGTTTTTGTTATTTTAAGGATCTGTTAGTTAACTGATATAGAAGGAAACAGACGCTGTTAAGTTTTTCTTGTCTTCTGCAATATTTTTCACTACTTACAAGACTATTACAAATTGTAAGCAGTACAAACAGACATTGAGTTGGAAACAGTCAGGAACGAATCGGCAAAATGATTTCAGTTACAACATGGTGATAAACGTGCTACTGTTGAAGAATTTTCTCTGCCGCCGCACAATACACACTTGATTGTGAGCACAAAGGAAACTACAGTTCGGCACGAAACTACAATTTGGTTTCCCACGATTCGATCAGTAAATGCATTTCCCATCAAACGACTGTCTATTGTGTATAAACACAATCTACTTCTGCGTGACGCTTTTTCGACAGACTTAGTGTATTCCTCTAGTCTCGTTCCATCTGACGAATAAATATTTTGCTTTTCTCAATCAAAAACAAACGTAACTCACTATATTTTCAATACAAAGCTTATCCAGTAGCAAAGATATTACGTTCAATATTGCTCAAATAGAGACCGTTATTTGTTAGTATCTTTTTGTTGACAGGCAAACAACAAGTAAATATTTAACAACTAGATCTTTGTAAATTTACGACAAACGTAACAAAGATTACATTCAAAGGTAACTGAGGAATAGTTAGATTTTAGTTGTAAAAATCAAACACATTCTAGTTAAACGTTAATGGTAGTGGAGTAAATTTATATTAACTTTTTCATCACACTGCAAATTTATTGAAAGCTTATGTAGAGTCTGAAATATATTTTGGATGAATATGGTGTATAAATGTCTAAAATTATTAAGTAAAATAAATTAACCCAACCTTCACCAATTACTATGGACATGTTTGACTAAAAAGGCTTCAGACAAAGACATTCTCTGAACCTTATGTTAAACTTGTGTGAATATTTCTTGAATATTTGTATTTCTTCCAAATATTAATTGAAAATGTTTAAAGTAATTAATTTTGTAGCAGATAATGTAGTAAAGTATACTTAATAAATAACTGGAGTTATTATTAGAATGGTTTCTCAAGATAAGGTCGTGGGCCACCAGTTGGAAATCACTGATATACAATAATAAAATTAAAACATTCTTATTGTAAATATTTACGTTTACTTATATAAAATAATAAATAAAACAATAATACAGTAGGCCTATATCAATAATACAGTAGGCCTATATCAATAATACAGTAGGCCTATATCAATAATACAGTAGGCCTATATCAATAATACAGTAGGCCTATATCAACAATACAGTAGGCCTATATCAATAATACAGTAGGCCTATATCAATAATACAGTAGGCCTATGTCAATAACAAAATGGTCTCGCACAATACGTTCTACAGCATTTTCTATGAAAATTAATATTTCAAGTTCGTTATTATTTAGTTAAACAAAATATAGTGTCTAACTCTATGTACAAGGCAAAGATTAATATTAAACATGGTAAACGTAATTTATAATACGTAATGAATCACGTAACTAATAATATAATTAATTAGTTACATTAATTTTCTGCTATGTTCTTCTTTACGTTTTCAGAAGCATTGTATTTTGTTAACAAATTTTTTGAACTTTTCAAACTTTTACAACCCTCGAAAGTTTTTCACTCATTATTTTTCACCCCAGGGGTGTACGTAATTTGATGTGCAGAGACGACACAGTCACGACCCCATCTCTTTGTCCGCTCTGTCCTCATACAGCCCGTTCCTTTCTTTCCATGTTTTCTCTTCCCAGTCCACCTACCGTTCCCCCTTGTCTCATCCTCTCCTTTATTTAAACGATACTGTAAGTAATATAAATGGTAAGTCGTAATACCAATACTTAATGTATTCACTTATTAAGAAGCAGTGTATCGCTGAATGTAAACATTTTGTTAGAGTTTCCAGTCCAAGATAAACATAAATTGCGCAATATAATTCCAACAAAGTACACGAGTAATTATTAAATTTGCATAAGCAATAAGTTTTTATTAGCTTGCTGTTACGTTCTTTACAAATAGTCTACTTTTTCCTCCCCCACAGTCTGCAACCAACATCCAGCACTTAGACGTTACGTTAATAAATTCTTACTCCCTTAGTCAACATCTCACATTCTTTCCCTCTCCATTCGTATTTTTTATGACTTCATGTATCCTTTACGCGTAAGATTAACGATAATAAATCCACTTTATTAAAGTAATGTGTAAACGTGTTTCGTTCAATTTAACATTTTTTTACACAAAAAGTCAATGGAAAGATATGTTCTGATAAATAAGCCTAACTTTAATGAACGGAATATTCGGTTTGCAGATTAACCGTTGCCGGCTAGAACAATATAAAGCGAAGTAGAGACCTTATGAAAAGAATTAAGTACTACAGTGACAGGAGAGAAGAGAAGTTCACTGTGTCGAGAATCTCTTAGGGAAGTGCACTGACTGTCGCTGAGGGCCTGAAGTGTCTAAGTGCCACAGCATCAAGAGGCAGAACAGCCGATAGACAATGAAATATTTATGAAAAGCTATGTGCAGCATTTAAACACAACTGCGACAACATAAAAACATTTTCTTACAAACTAATTTAAGTATATTAAAAATTGTGTATTTACAACAATGTTTAAATAATATTTAACATGTAAAAAAGTATAAACTGTATTCTTGTTAACCTTGTTGAAGTAATTTTGTTTTTGTATTTAATTATAATTCGTCTAAGTGTTTTAAAGTTTTTTAATAAAACTTAATTCTATTTTGCAATAAGTGATATACAATTGTACATACTCATTAATACACACGTTTCTTTTTCTTTCACACAGTTTTTACCGTATAAGACTGATAGAAAAATGTTCAGGACTCTTGTTTTGCGGACGCTTGTCTTATATTCATTGTTGGTCTCATCCCGTCTCCTATTACGTACAATCCCGGTAAGAATTAACTGTAACAAGTGGCGTAACTTTTTGCGGACTCTTGTCTTGTATTCACTGTTGGTCTCATCCCGTTTCCTATTACGTATAATCCCGGTAAGAGTTAACTGTACCAAGTGGCGTAACTTTTTGCGGACTCTTGTCTTGTATTCATTGTTGGTCTCATCCCGTTTCCTATTACGTATAATCCCTGTAAGAGTTAACTGTAACAAGTGGAGTAACTTTTTGCGGACTCTTGTCTTGTATTCACTGTTGGTCTCATCCCGTTTCCTATTACGTATAATCCCGGTAAGAGTTAACTGTACCAAGTGGCGTAACTTTTTGCGGACTCTTGTCTTGTATTCATTGTTGGTCTCATCCCGTTTCCTATTACGTATAATCCCGGTAAGAGTTAACTGTACCAAGTGGCGTAACTTTTTGCGGACTCTTGTCTTGTATTCACTGTTGGTCTCATCCCGTTTCCTATTACGTATAATCCCGGTAAGAGTTAACTGTACCAAGTGGCGTAACTTTTTGCGGACTCTTGTCTTGTATTCACTGTTGGTCTCATCCCGTTTCCTATTACGTATAATCCCGGTAAGAGTTAACTGTACCAAGTGGCGTAACTTTTTGCGGACTCTTGTCTTGTATTCATTGTTGGTCTCATCCCGTTTCCTATTACGTATAATCCCGGTAAGAGTTAACTGTACCAAGTGGCGTAACTTTTTGCGGACTCTTGTCTTGTATTCACTGTTGGTCTCATCCCGTTTCCTATTACGTATAATCCCGGTAAGAGTTAACTGTACCAAGTGGCGTAACTTTTTGCGGACTCTTGTCTTGTATTCATTGTTGGTCTCATCCCGTTTCCTATTACGTATAATCCCGGTAAGAGTTAACTGTACCAAGTGGCGTAACTTTTTGCGGACTCTTGTCTTGTATTCACTGTTGGTCTCATCCCGTTTCCTATTACGTATAATCCCGGTAAGAGTTAACTGTACCAAGTGGCGTAACTTTTTGCGGACTCTTGTCTTGTATTCACTGTTGGTCTCATCCCGTTTCCTATTACGTATAATCCCTGTAAGAGTTAACCGTACCAAGTGGAGTAACTTTTTGCGGACTCTTGTCTTGTATTCATTGTTGGTCTCATCCCGTTTCCTATTACGTATAATCCCGGTAAGAGTTAACTGTACCAAGTGGCGTAACTTCTTGCGGACTCTTGTCTTGTATTCACTGTTGGTCTCATCCCGTTTCCTATTACGTATAATCCCGGTAAGAGTTAACTGTACCTAGTGGCGTAACTTTTTGCGGACTCTTGTCTTGTATTCATTGTTGGTCTCATCCCGTTTCCTATTACGTATAATCCCGGTAAGAGTTAACTGTACCAAGTGGCGTAACTTTTTGCGGACTCTTGTCTTGTATTCACTGTTGGTCTCATCCCGTTTCCTATTACGTATAATCCCGGTAAGAGTTAACTGTACCAAGTGGCGTAACTTTTTGCGGACTCTTGTCTTGTATTCACTGTTGGTCTCATCCCGTTTCCTATTACGTATAATCCCGGTAAGAGTTAACTGTACCAAGTGGCGTAACTTTTTGCGGACTCTTGTCTTGTATTCATTGTTGGTCTCATCCCGTTTCCTATTACGTATAATCCCGGTAAGAGTTAACTGTACCAAGTGGCGTAACGTTTTGCGGACTCTTGTCTTGTATTCACTGTTGGTCTCATCCCGTTTCCTATTACGTATAATCCCGGTAAGAGTTAACTGTACCAAGTGGCGTAACTTTTTGCGGACTCTTGTCTTGTATTCATTGTTGGTCTCATCCCGTTTCCTATTACGTATAATCCCGGTAAGAGTTAACTGTACCAAGTGGCGTAACTTTTTGCGGACTCTTGTCTTGTATTCACTGTTGGTCTCATCCCGTTTCCTATTACGTATAATCCCGGTAAGAGTTAACTGTACCAAGTGGCGTAACTTTTTGCGGACTCTTGTCTTGTATTCATTGTTGGTCTCATCCCGTTTCCTATTACGTATAATCCCGGTAAGAGTTAACTGTACCAAGTGGCGTAACTTTTTGCGGACTCTTGTCTTGTATTCACTGTTGGTCTCATCCCGTTTCCTATTACGTATAATCCCGGTAAGAGTTAACTGTACCAAGTGGCGTAACTTTTTGCGGACTCTTGTCTTGTATTCATTGTTGGTCTCATCCCGTTTCCTATTACGTATAATCCCTGTAAGAGTTAACTGTAACAAGTGGAGTAACTTTTTTCTGGGCCTCCCCGAAGAAATCCTTTGCGAGCCCCCCACTACCCTTACTTAATTCATGTCACTGTTCCCGCTAAAATACTAAACCCTGTTTGTAGCTGTGGCAACTATTAAAACTATTTAACGTAAAGAGAACAACTTTTTTCGTGTATGGTGTTTAGGTACTCAATAAAGTATAAATTTTGTTTCAATTGATAGTTTGATTTGTTATTTAGTACCTTTTATATCTTTGATCAATGTAAAATGCTGATTATCAAACATATCACTATTAACCAATTATAATTTTGTCACTTAATAATCTAATATGAATCTTAAAAAGGTACAAATTTTATGAAATGTTTAAATTCATGGAAATCGTGAATGTTATATTAAATTTTATGTAGTACTCTTTATTAACTAATGTCATACATTTAAACAAATAAAAATCTATTTCACCTTCAAAACGTTCTTTCATCTGCTTACAGGTTTGTAATTTGCAATAATTTTAGTATAGGGCTTATATTGGCACTGGAATTAAAGACATGTTATTTTATAAAAATAGGAATCTAGTATTTCATGACATTACTTTATATGCAATGAAGTTCTCAACTGGTGGCCTTGGAGCATTCTTAACTGAAATCACCATTTTATTGTACAGTTAAACACATAATTTATACTCTCAAGGTACATCATTAGGTACTCGTAAAATACAAATAAAAGTTAAGAGTATTTATTTTTTATATAAAATACATACGGAGAATTGGGTTTTACTCAAGTGTAATGGTTTACAAAACAAAGGGAAATATCTGTGCGGGCCCGGCTTTTACGCCGCTAAATAAAATTACTTATTAAGATACGGTACTGGTAACGAGATGAAAACTGGGCGCTTACATTCCTATCTAAATGTCACGCGACACACTAGTAACGTTTACTGTATGAAACACATCAAACTCGTGAGCACAATAGCCGATGCACGTGGCTACAAGCTGCAACTGTCTGGTATTGTTGATAACATGACAGTAATCTGTCATAGGCCTACATTAAGGCCGCTGAATTCCCGGCTAATGTGGTTACCGAGTCACAGATTATACAGGAGCTGTCCTCGCTTCGCATGTCACGCGACTGAATACGAGGCCAGTCATCAATAATGACTGCAGCTCGTTTAACGAATTAACTGACCGGTAAATCAGATTTCTCTCTATTATATATTGTTTTCATTACACCAAAAGGACAGAGCGAATAAATTTATTTTTCAGTGTAAATTATTTTAAAAAATATTTTACAGACCACTTGAGGAAAGTCAGTTTTAAAAACAAAGCCACAATACAAGTACGGAGTAAACATGCCGAGTAAGCTGCAGTGTACTCCCAAGTGGCACTCGAGTCGAATTTCACAACGAAGTTATCCCAGAAGTCTGACCGCCGCGGTAGCCAAGTCTTTAGTATTGTTTACACTGTTGCTACGGCAACGATTCTTGTACTGGATTGCTTCAGGCGCAAAGCATTTGACGTCATTTCCACTATTTGTTTAGCATAACAATGCACGTAAGAAGATTTAATATACAACGCAGTCATATTTCTATTCAGCTTTAGAAATTTAACAAATTCTCTAGTTGGTAGTTTGTTAATCATTATCCTATCAACATTTCTATAAACATTAGAAAGCAACTATTAGAAATCAAAATTAAAGTCTAAAAAACGTTAAATTTTAATACAAGGACACAAAGTAGTAAAATCAAGACATATTAATTTATAAACCAAATAACAATCAGTTCCTTCAACTTGGCTCAACGACTCCTGTACAATCTTCGTTAAATACGATACTAACAGTAACTAGGTTATATAGTCTTCTAATCATTTCAGACGTTTATTTTTACATGGGCGTACACAGATATTTAAAAGTTTTTACCTGCCACATTTCCCATGCTAGAATGTGGGAAATTCACTCAAATTTAGTCCTGTCTTTTGTAACGTTTGCCCTATAAGTCTTATAAATAGTGTTACGAACCGAAGTCGTACGGTTTATCAGCCACACGTTGGATGCGTCAATTTGTTAGAACACGTTTATTCGTGTATTATTAAATTTAAGATGTAATAAAATTTTGGTTGTTAATAAAAAAACGTTTGCTCTAAGTGTATCTGTTGATATTTATGTTGCGTGTTTATTCCTCGTAGTTGTTGAGTTTATTAACTAATAATTTTATTTATTCTGCATGACTCTTCCTTATCTATTAATTCGAAGATTGACTGAAGAGAAATATTCAGTCCGCCTATTCAAATTTGAATGTAACGGTTGGATTGTCCCAAAACATATTCTCAACGTTTACATTCAATCTTCCTCTTAACCCTATTCGTTGAGGTTAATTTTTGTTTAGGAGTTTCTAATATTCTTGCGGCTCACAGACGTCTTCTGGATCTCCGTGAATAAAAAACGAATCCTGATTGTACCTTACATTCAAGGAATAAAACACATGGATATGATTTTTATAATTTTAATAATTAATCTTTTCAAAATAATTCAGTTTAGGAAAATTGTCATTTTCGCGATACACGCTAGCAATAATCGATTCTTTATCTCAGGGTCAATAGTAAAAATGAATTAAATATATAAAGTGTGAATTCTTTTGGCTGCTACGAAAGGTTCCATTAATTATTAACAAACAATATAGCGTACATTACAATATAATCTTAATACTTAAGATCTAATGTGATATTATAAATAATTGTTAATGTTGATTAAAATGGCTGGCAATATTTCGTTTCGTTAGGTGCGCATTGCATGCTGGTTATGACATGACGTCATAAACATGGCCGCCTCGTGGTCAGTGAATGTGTGTGAAATCGTCCCAATGTATTTTAAATAAACATGTTCATTCTGTATTCACTATTTCTTATATACTGTTTTTTCTTTTCTTTATAAAACGTCCATCAGTGATTAATTGTGGTGTGAGTTATTGGTGTTACTAGTTATTGTTCATGTTGGATTACTAAAGTTGTTTGGTTAAAATATTTGTAGAATACGTTACAATTCTTAGTCAGTTTTAGTTAGGCTTCTTCTTGTTAATCACTTGATATTTTCTTATTTTTCTTACTGGTAGTCGTTCATATCTGGTTAGATGACTTTTGTTAATAATTTCATTATATTTCTGATTTTTTGTTTATAATTTATTCTTCTAATTTTGGATCCTGGTTTTAAAATTTGTTACATAATATTCTTCTACGAACACTCCTCAACCGTATTCAATCGTGGTTAACAATCAAGTGTCTAATTTCTCCTTTTTGTCATAGAAACTGACCAAAATTTCCTGGATCCTGATTGGCCCATCAGGTACAGTTCAAATATTATATGACCAAGACCCTTAATTACATTACATTGTATAATTTGCCTTTAACTTATTATTTTATCATTATACAATAATAGTTAATACAATGTTTATGTGGTTAATAAGAATAAAATTACAAATCATTTGGTACTAAACATGTCCTGGTATAGTCCTGTAAAATTTAGTATTTAGTGGATTTTCTAGATATCATATTAAACAATTTATAATGGTGGATGACAGTTAACTATGACCCCTTGATATAACATTATTTTAAATTGATTTGCTGTTAACATGAAACTTTTATAATATAAACAAAACTCTTAATGATACTCCTTATATTAACAATTATAATTTACTACTTTAACTAATTGCACACTGTTAAACAATTGTTTGTGTGATAATTCCTACATCACTATTGTCACTCATGATTGACCACTTCTTAATCTAAATAATAGCACACATTTCAACTGTAGTTTATGTGACTATTAATATTATGATGCCACCTTTTATGTGTTTATTATCACTCATAGTGGTTGTGCCCTTTTTCTCACTTTAGTTTGTAATCAAACAGATTTTTATTGGCCTATTATATCTATAGTTCACACACATTTTACATTACGAAATGTTTGTACTCTTTATTGTTTCATTAGGTTTATTTATTGAATATTGATTATAGTTCTTTATTTTATTTTTATTTGTTTACTGCCCTATCCTACTGGGTCAAGTCTGGTTATATTGTGTTAGTCATAGTCAGGTCAATGATTGGTGTTGTTGAGTTAAAGTTGCTTCATTCATTATCTTCCAAAATTTGATGGTTTCTGTTTATTAGTTGTTGATAATTGGTTTTGGTTCCATCCCTGGATAGGGTTTCATTATTATTATTTATCATTATTCTTACAGCGTTCTGTTTTGTTACAATAGTCACGGAGAAAACAATCTTAATCATAAATCGTCTCCCGTACAACGTAAAAACCATGGTGATATCTGAATATATGAGCGTAATTTTCGGCATAATTAATTGTGCAACAACATTGGCAATTTTTTGGTAACCAACCTTGTTCTCAACTATTCTTCCTTAGAGTTTACATTTATTATCTAAACAATAATTGTATTTTATATTAAAACTTATCCCCGAGGACGCAGGCTTGACACCTTAAAGCTGTTTTTAAGAATTTGACAGGATACATCAGTTAATTTTAGGGTTTTTATACTCAGTAGAACTGCAAATATAATAGGTTGTATAATCACTTTCCACTGAGATACAAAAAGGTTTGCCCTTTCGCAGGTTATAGTCTGCCAGCCTATACCATGATTTTGAAACCTTTTATGATTTTGAAACCAAATAGACCACGTCCTTTGTAGCTCAATTGTCAATTTAGATTGATGCAATGTAAGTTCATTATTGAATCAGCATTAAGTAGTCTGAATTTGTTTCACCATAGCATATGTCACAAATTTATTTTATAAAGACCTGTTACTATTAGAAATTTTACTTTACTCTATGATAAAAAGTATACTAATCAGTGACGTCAGTTTATCAGCTGTATAAAGAGCCCACAATAACAACATATATAAAAATCCAAAGGCTCCGTTGGGCAGGGCACCTAGTTAGAATGGAGAGGAGCAGAGCACCTAACCGAGTGTTCAACGGAAGAATGGAAGGCCGCCGTCCAGTTGGAAGACCCAGAAAGAGATGGGAAGATGAAATGAGCGAAGACTCAAGATCGCTGCTACATATCGACAATTGGAAAAGAATGGCAAAGGAGAGGGATGCCTGGAGGCATAAACTGGAGGAGGCCAGGGCCCAAATTGGGCTGTAGAGCCATTGGAGAGAGAGAGAGAGAGAGAGAGAGAGAGAGAGAGAGAGAGAGAGAGAGAGTGACGTCAGTTACTGTTAATTGTAGTCAGATTTCATCGACAGGGACAACATTACGACACTTCAGCTTTACAATCCTTATACATATTCACATAATTTATTCTTGCACTGTTACTTTATGGGAGATTATCGTGGATCCGTTATCAATTAGTTTCATCCTTAAGAGTCCTACTCGTAAATTTTGTCACAGCTACCGTGAAGTCCAAAATATGCTGTCGAAGGGTGACATACAATCGCACAATAATTTAATGTAGTATGTTGCTGATACAAGAGCTTACGATTCCATGAAGTGGCCAACGTGATACAAGCGACGTGATTTCGTCGGGAACGCCCATGCAGGAATACGGGACGTATAACAAGGAAGGAGGTGATCAAAAGACTGTTTACAGGGAATAAATTGCAAGCGAAGCAGGGTGGGTTGCGAAAGAGAAGCAGGAGTTGCCAAGCGTGTTTATCTCAGCTAATGATTTAATTTTCTATGCCGTTTACCTCGTAATTTTACACAGTCGGTTGCCACCTTTCAGTAGGCCTGATTGGTTGCAAAGTATTTTCCGTACAATTTTAAGAGAACCGAACAGAAAAATGCATTTAGTGTAAAGCACATTAAAAGTTGCAGGCCTATATTATTAAAAAAGTGTTCACTCGGACAAAATTTAAGGCTATTATACTTGTCAGGTGACATTAATGATGTTGTTTTAGAACAAATAAATTTATATAATTCAAATCACCGTCAATAATAATTTGAATAATTATTATTGCACCGTCCGTTTTGAAAATTGTGACGTCGCAGTTATGTTGCTTATGGTTTCATTTGTGGCATGTTAGAATTTAAACATACTGAAAGAATTTAATTATCTGAATAAATTTTATGAAAAAGAAAGCATGAATATTTAAATTTTTTACTTTTAAAATAAATAAAAAAGAAGAAAAAGTCTGCCATTTTCTTTCATATCGTTGTCAAAAACAACGATATGTTTTGATTATCAGTTCTTATATATTAAGCAATAAAACGTTTCCATACAACATAATTAATATTCTCCAACATAATCATGTTCCCTGAAGAACTTTCCTAAATTACAACCTGTACTGGAATTTGTTGAGCATTGGAGAAAAAGTGAAAGGGAATCTACACAATATAAATCTAATGTAGACTGTCATTATCCTATGGCCTGAGATTGGACGATCATCAAAGTACGAACGAGTAACAGAGAAATTTTTCACATAGGTGAAATAAAAAAGGAAGTCTGACAAGGTCTTGGACGTATGAAGTACAAGAATCCGCTAAGAAGCGACGATTAGAAAACTAGTGGACTGGATGGTTCGCCTGATTGAGGAAATGAAGACGGCGACAACTGCAACAACACTACAAAGAGAAGAAGAAAGAAGAAAGTAATAAACATTAAGACAATAACATAGGCAGGAAGGAAAATAATAAAACAATAGATTAAAATATTTTTAAAGTGTCGTACAGAATTAAAGGGTAAAGTACGAATTGACGTACAAATACGATTCAGAAACCAATATTATTCACTACAAAAAAAATGTATTAATGTACAAATACAGTTACACGCCAATATACAGTAGGCCTATTACGCTTTGACATTACTAAACAATTATATTTCACTCTGTTAACAACTATTCAACATTTACCTCACATAAATTTGCGTACCGAATGGTATTGATCGAATACGTATCAAGTTCAAAAATTACACACACAACTGAACCAACTCGTGCTGAACCACCTCAGTCTCATATCCAATTATAACTAATTAACTGTCTGACTATTGCTAGGCTGCTTATTACGAGTTGTAAGTTAGTTAGTTGTTATATGGGTGCTCGTATGTTAGTTGTAAGCGAGAATTTACAGCTTCCTCTAAAATAAATTACCACCAAATTCTAGATCGCATTATGAAATATTTATGAAACTCTTATGTAGTACTTTTTCTCAGTTTTTATTTGTAATGTATTTAATAGATTTTTAGATTTATTAACAAAGTGCCTTAAAATAGCAATTAGTGTATTCACCTATAACTTTTTCTATTTAGTCACTTTTTGCTACAGTCCGTTTCTTGATGTATATAATACATTTAATATTTATAATTAAATTTACCTCAAGATGTTATTTTTATCCTTTATTTTTATTAAGGATAAAAATAACATCTTGAGGTAAATTTAATTATAAATATTAAACTTTTTCTATATAGACGACCCGTTCTAATTTTTATATACTTAACAAAGTTAATTATTTTGCAAATGAATAATTACTTATTCTCAATCATTTTTATTTAAATTAAGTTAAATATCGTTTGATGCCAATAGAATGGTTGAGTAAACAGGGGGGCTTACGAACGGGATCGAACCTCCCACAGGATTGAAAAGTTGATGAATTTTATTAATCTCTTAATGTTTAGGCTATTTTATTATTTTTTCTTTTTGTGTACGTTAATATTACAACGATAATATTAATATGTATGCAAATTTATTTGCATAGATTAACTATTCATCAATTATAATTTTATTTGTGTTGATAAGGGTGATATCTGTACGAACTATGTTGAATCTTTTAGAGTTAATGATGTGTTGATTTTATTGCTTTTGTATATCCATTGTTATTTCATTGTAGTACTTTTATTGCGTAAATTAATTGAATTATCTCTTTAATAAAGTCGTGATCAAAGTGTATCTAACTCTGAGTTTGGGTAATCATATACAATATAGTTGATGCCATGTGTTGAGCTGCCATACACAATGTTAACAAATTTATTCCTTTAAATAATCGTATGAATTGAATTATAGTTAATTAATTATTCACACTCAAACTTGTTACATATGAAATTACTTCTGACTTTAACTGTCTTCCAAACTTCTATTCTGTGTATCTTTCTGAGGAATTTAATTGATAATCATTGAATTGAATTATAAATTATAGATACTGTTCAGTGAAAGGTTAAGTTGTGAGTCAGGTTTTCAAATAAATCAATAGAATACTAACGAATCCATTCTAACTTACGTTTATTAAAATCATATTTCATTCTTATTCATGTCATAACATTAATTTGAGAGCACTTACAAATCTTCAACAAAACAATAAAATTCTATGCCACATTTAAATAATTAAATGAACAAATTTAAATAATTAAGTGAGCGATCAAATGTAGACGCTTCTTTGTCCGTAATGACGTTACTAACTAACAATATGGCGTGCTCATAATTTGTATTAAATATTTTATGTTAAAACACATTTAACATTTATATGCATGAAATAATCATTATTAACAATACAGATATCAATCATATACATAGCTAAAACCCTGTTCCTGCAACAGACACATCAAAGTACATACATAGTTACAAAATATATTAACAAGAAGACATGTATAATATTCTAGAACATAATATTCCCTACCTATGGATTCGTATCTATCTGACTCATACTTATATAATTTTCTCAGGTAGTTTGGTTCTAAGTGTCAGGTCAGTGGTATTTGATAAATTACTAATTATAAGAAGAGATTAGTTTTGTACTTTACTCGTTCTGCCGTGATGTGTCGCTCCCATGATGTATCCCTGCGTTGGTGAGTGAGGTTAATCCATATAGCACTCGTTCGCGAACACACTTCCGCACACCGCGACAGTCACTTTGAGCTTTTGAGATTATTATAATACAAGTCGTGGCATTGTACTCGTAATCGGTCGGCTATGTTTACTCGCGTGTGTGTCTATTTACACGGTTCACAGTTCGATACCGTATGCTTCTAATAGTTTTCCATCACGCACGACCACTCTTTTCGGCGCCTAGATTGTTTTCAAGTTCATTAGGCATTTGTTCACAATTCTATTTACTTGAGTTAATTACAAAACATTGTAGTATCACTACTTTTCTGTAATGGTTCAAGAATGTCACTGCAAAATGTCAGTGTCTTTATGACGGTGTATTACATGGAATTGATAAAGATTGTTACTCGCGCTTCATCGCGAACACAACCGCCCCGTTTTGCGTTCTGAGTCTTATTCGCGCACTTCCATTTAATCGTAATAATGTCTTAATCGTTTCTACCGAAATACGTTATAACATATACACTGCATTAAGTTCTTATAATTGAACTATTATGAAACTGAAATACAAGTTCAAATAGACTGATCGAAACTCTGAATAAACTGAGTTAAGAATCTTATTAAACTGAGCAGAATTCTTAATAAACTGAGAGAAAATTTGTAGTACACTGAGGGCGCGTCTCTCTGTGTAAACAGTTTTTATTCCTTCTGATGTTCCCACTCTCGTGATTCTGATGAACGCTCCAGCTTCCCACCAAATCGTTTTTGATAAGTTTATTCCATGGACCTCCCTGTGTCCTCTCGTCTCCAGTCTGTATTTCTAACGAATTCTCCACCCAGTGCCGTTTGGAGAGGGACGTTCATACACGAGATTCGCTCTCTGGTCTCAAGCTCCTCTCTGAACTATCCCCTACAGAAGTTCCCTTCGGAATTCTCGTTCCTCATTGGCTGGTTGGTTTTCTCAACTTGAATTTGACGTAGTCCACGTGGACTGGATGAGTCGCTGTCTTACGTCCGTTGCCCTGTTCCTGGAATCAGTGCTAAGGCCTCGTTTCAAAATCACATCTGCTACTTTTGGTGTAGCGTGTCGAATTCCCTTATTGTTGGTACGCTGACGACTTTCTTCGTTGACTTACGGGTGGCGTAACATCTGTGCTCTCCACTAGCGTCACTTAGTCGCCTGTCCCATTGTCCGTGCATAAATCATTGTCTTTGAGAAGTCGCACACATGGTTTTGAACAATACTCTCGCCGTTGGTTCTGTGTTTTTCTCGCTACTGGACAGATGTTAGGGTAGTCTTCTTTTGTCCTAATTGTGGAGTCAAGCATTTCCACGCATGGTCCAGTTCGCTGCAACGTGTGCCGTACAGCTCATTGTTCGTGAATAGTTTTTACGACGTCTTAATGGAAAGGAAAGGTTTGTTCCTTTTCGTCGCCCACCCTCGAACAAAGCTAACATGTGTCATTTTTGACGGGCTCTAATTGCTGGTGTACTTCCCTCGCAATACCCAAAAATTCAAAAAAAAAATATGTGAAATAATAGTCACATTACAATATAGTAGTAATTTTTTTAATCTATTGAAACAGGTTTATTACAAAGCATTAGTCCATACGTTTGAAATATAAAATATAGGGAAATCAATTTAGAAAATAAGTATCTAGTTTAAATAACACTAATTTTTATTGTGTTATGACCATTTATTTTAATAGGACTGATTTCAGTCAACCTTAAAGATAATAATATTGATTACTCTTAACTTGTTTTTTCTTTTGTATGAAGCCGATCCGACGCCAGACCCCCCCGCCCCAACAAGGCCAAATTCTACATTCGCCACTGTCGAGTAAATTATGGAAGGGCCATCTACAGCGTTATGTAATTTTGCCTCGTTTGTATTAGCTTCTTGCGCTACTGCGTGCCAGGAGTCACGAAGGCCACTTATGTTACTTTTCAGCTCAACGTAGCAATATTTCGTAGAGGTCACACATACAAATAACGCTACGTTGTATAGCGTTTATAACCTCAAGAACATAATTCGAAACCTTTATTATTGAACAGAATTCAGCTAGTAATGTTAAACAAAAAAGCTAACAGTAAATTTCTACTTATTGTAGAATTTGAAGTTGCACATAAGGAACTAGTAGAAACAGAGGAGGGAGGCTAACACACAGTCACTACTCACCAAATAATTTGCTGGTTAAGCTAAATATTTCTTAAGCATTCAAATTTATTATAATAGAGACGACCACAGACAAGTATTGTTGGAGGCAAACCTTGTTTATCCTCTTCACCAGTTGTCGTTTCAGAAACGTAGTATAAAGTGTAGTCGGAAACATATACTTATAACCTCTACAACTAAACACATGTTCACTGTGCGAGATTCAAATTTTTATATTTCAGTTCAGAACAAAACAAAGTATAAAACGAGACACCACTGAAAGTCGGCGACAAAATAAAATATTTGAAACAAGAATGCCTGAATAGAGTGACTTGAAGTAATGACACTTGAAAATACAATTTTTTTTTCTTTCGTAGTCTGTATTTTGCCGTTTACAAATTACATCACTGGCTGGAAACAACGAATTCTACTGGTGGAACGGGGAAAGTATTACCGCGCTGACTGACGACGCAAGTTTTTTTATTGCCTGACAAAGACAGACACATTTTTCAAGTCGCAGTATCGCTGTATAGTTGCCTGTAGCTTCGTTTGTTCTACACGTTTAGATTATATAACTGAAATTTGATGCTCTCGTCTGACATTTGAGCGTTGCCGCTGAGGATTTTTACATTCCCATTGTTTTACATCTGAACACAGATTACGTTCTTTATGTCTTGCGTTTCTCAACAGAAATACATTATGTACAGTGAAGACATGAACCAATACAGCGTAGTGTATCTGATAACGGCGTGAAGCAACGAAAACAGTAATTGTATATTAAAATGAATGTAACTAACACAACGAAAGCCTAATTTGTGTGTAACCAACTTCAGCAGACAAAACAGAAAGATATATGTAACGTAATTCTGATTAAATTCATTTGTACAAAACGTATAAAAGCTAATCGCAAAATTACTTAGTTGAAGTACACAGTAATTGTACCGTTACCAACAACCATAACAGCTTAATGCAAAACTGAATCAAATTAATTGGCTTGGGTATGACAGCTAACACTGCAAAATAAAGTAGCCTACTATTGCATTTAGCCATTGTATACTCAGCCCTGTTGGGATATAGGCAAATAAATGTCTGGGGTTCAAATTCAGCTCCAAATATCGAGACAAATCTACGTTTTCATAACAAGTTACTAGAAATCATCGTCAACACACCTTGGTAAAGTAACCAAAAGTGTTATACAGCGCAACAATCCTATGTCGTCTGTCAGAGAACATTCAAGAAATTGATATCCTGTTACTTTTAAAACGTATTGGATCACTTTTAGTGACACTAATAGGCTACTATTATTCCGCTATAACGATATAGTGTGTTCTGTTATTTCTATATTGGTTTTTTCCTACTGTTTCGTTGGTTTATAATACGTTTTGTTATAATTATATTATCTAGGTATATAATTTAATCACGTAATTTAGTTATAAAAATCTATTAGTGTCTTGTATTTTATAGAATTGTTCATAACAGTTTTGGTCGGCGATTACTGTTACATGGGTGGAGTCAAAAATCCAAATCAGTCTTAGTCGAACCACTGAGCTTGCTTCATCGTAGAATTGGTTAATGTTTGGTGATAAGGAAAGTAAAAGGTACCATAAGTCTAAAAATAGAGTTATTTTTGACATCGGAATCCAATGAAATTTACGAATGAGATAGAATTAGTAGTTACCCAGTCTACATACGATAAAACTGATGCAGCGAGGGTTACACAATTGGCGTGTAGCCGTGCCACGTTGTAGGCCTACACGCATTATGTAGGTAAGAAGCAAACATGAAAAGTGAAAGCAGCTAAAAGTAGTAGAAAACAGAAAAAAGTAAGGTAACATAAGGTATGGAGGGGAAAACGAAAAAATGATTTATAGATAAGTGAATACAGCACCTCCTTTTCTTTTGAAACACTTTCCGACTCTACGTTTTACCCCTTATCATAGATCGTCTCATGCCGTACCATTCTCAACCCTCTAACTGGGTCCTTCTCTCAATCCGACACTCTTGTATTTCAACTATGAGACACATTATAAAAATGTATGCGTTCTCAAATATTATTTAACAGAAATTTAAAGCTCTATGTTATTTGCTAGTTGAGACGCCTTGAGCTGTTACAGACATTACAATCATATATCCATGAAGCTCACTTATTCAAACTAAATCGAATCACTTTTTCGATTTTTGTTTTTTTCTTAAAAACGATATCTCCATAAACTATCATAACTATTATATTTTTTTCTAAATTATTTTAAAATTTACATAGATTAATGGCTAATTAGTTGATATTCTCAAATAGTTCTCTACATAGCACATCGCCTGTGATTCTATTTTCTCAGCAGATCACTGATTCTTGTTTTACTTTCTTGACTATAACGTTTCGTTCCATCCTTCCAAAGGCCTTCCACTTAGTCGGCTCCTTATTGTTCTCATCCCATCATATTCCTTATCAATGCTTCTGGCGCTTATTTGATACAGGTAACCAAAAGTGTGATCCTCTGTGCTTTGATGTGTCTAATTACGATCTAAATTTGTTTGAATTTTTAGTGTTACGATAAACACATAATACATCATTTTGACATGGCCATTAATTTAAAGCATAGTGCATATATCTACATACTGTTTTCTAAGGAAGTTTATTTCGTTATTATAAATATCAATGTTGTTATACAACTTTCATTATCCAAGTTAACCAACAAGACAAAAGAAGGAACTTTAGTCTATACAAGTACGATCATGTTTTCGAAGCACTCCCTAATCTGAGACATATAAGTATTATCACATCTGTCACAAAAGCTTTTACGTATGCCGGGCCGATGTTGTTTTTGATTACATTTTTGTAATTTTTGAGACCGATTTTTGTTTTTATGTGACCTACGCCAGAACCACTCTACTATACCAGTAACGTAAGTTCATATAAAGTTAACGTAAATCGATGCACTCATACCGATTTCGTACTCTGCGATTTATTTCATAAACAATTTTCCAGTTACTTTTCCTGGCAGGAGTATAGGAAACAAAATCATTAAATAAACAGTTACGTTCAGATGAGAACCATGTGACTGTTTAGCACTGTTTAGCGTGATTAAACAATAGCAGGAAGGCAACCAATAAATATAGAACAATTTAAACACAGAGAGTGTAGAGACAAACAGGAGGCCTTATGAAAACGGGGAAAGGTGGGAACAGAAAATGAAATTAAAAAAACTCTGCAATGAGCAAATATTTTAGTCTACTATCGGCTTCCTGAGAGCGCCGAAAATAAAATTATTATTTTCGCGTTTTAATTTTGTTATCGCTCTTTGTAAGTTATCATTACCGTTGGATCAATTTTAGGCTATTTATTGAACCGGTCAGCGGACGACAAAAACACTTAATTTAATATGTATTACAGACGAGTCTATTTCCAAATGTCAGTTTGATCCCAGAGCATGACGGCTTGTGGGAATCAATTTTTTTATTTCTACTTTCTAAACCAATTTAATTGTTATTTTTTAATTTTCTGTTTAATATTTTCTTAAACTTCTTGAATATATAATAATTTTAACTTAATCAATGGAATCCGCCACACTTCGGCTTGACGCTTAGTGAAACGATTCTGTTAAGATAAGGTGCAAAGGTAAATTCTAAAATCTTTAATTTTTACATTACGTTGATGTTCACTTAAATCTCCATGGTTACTGAACTGTGAGTCTGTAAATTACTGATGAGTAGAGAGCGATTAGAGATGATATTTTCTTCAGTATCGTCGTAAAAGAACGTTTACAGTTTTTGGCTCTGTAGAGGAAGTTTAATTGAAGCAGATGTCAGTTTTAATGGGACAGAATAACACAACAAGCAACGTTAAAAACTTGTGCAACTGTAAATATATGTTAACATTAAAAAAATAACGACAAATTATTGTAGCTATTCATGGTACTAGGCCTTAATTTTAAAGACTGCATTCGATTACCCACATGAGTTCATGACGTTCGTGGGTCTCGGAATCCCTGTTGTGTATGCTTGGTTTCCACGGCGAAGCTACACGTCAGGACCATCTCTAGATAAACATCATTAATCAAGAAGGCACGCAGTCCTGGGTGGCGCTAACAATAACAATACACCTTTTCGCACTTTATGTAGGCTACATTTTCAATTTTACATAGTTTCCTAATGAAGTTTTCTTCTGACCCCTAATTAGACTTCTCAGAATTCGCGGATTTTGAGACAACATGTAATAATGAATTTCAAGGACATTTCAGTGTGCTATTTCAAGGAAAAGTAAAGTGGCAAAAGTGAAACATTTTCTGAATAAACAAAAAAAAACTTAAAATTTTGAGATGAGATTGTTTTACCCGTATTATATAAAGGCTGTTAAAATCACATTAAAAAGAACAGTACGAGAATTTTCCTCTCTAATTTATGATGTTTGTACAACTACTAGCGCTCGCTATTATTATTCAGTTCCCGTTTCAGAGTTCATAGGATCTCATGTAAGTATAAGTCTTCACAATTCACTTAGTTACAGTATTTCGTCAAGTAACGTTTGTAATTCGTTGCATGCACGTGTATTTTCTGTGATTGTTCTCTTTGTATCTAGTCTGTATGGTAAAACATGTCTTTATAATCCATATGAATTGTAAAGTTTGTATATTTTATAGTTTTTAGTTTGTATGAAATCGATTTGAACATAAATTTTGCATTTGCAGGCGTGTGTTTATACAATTGCTGATAAATATATATAAATGTTATATATAAATATATAAATATATATATATATATTTATAGCTGATTGTTATAAATATATAAAAGCTAAAAAACAAATACGTTTTGAAACATGAAGCAAAATTTTCTGTTTCTTACTGTTTAACAAACAGTTCAGTATTTAGGTACAAGATAGCAGCACTCTACAGAGTTACGAAATCAATAAAACTTTACAAAAGAAGAAGGTTGGAGAGTAAATTCCCATTAATCATTTTCTTTTGCATTCAATTCTCAGTTCTTCTATTACCTTTTTTAACAATGGTCTCTCATACAGAGATTAACATTAAGTGTCACTTTGGCTTGTATTCGCATACAGTACCATCAGGTTATTTACTGTTACCGATGCATGTTCAAGACGATTGAGTGAAATTAATATGAAAAAATACTGATTGATTAGAATCAGTTTTGGTTCGGTTTTAAATTTCATAATTAGCTACTTACAACACTGTTGTATAGTTTCTTCATACTCTGCTAGTATCACAACGCCATAAGCAAAAGTTCTATAGTATAATTTTAAAATCATAAATGTTACTGGTATAGAGTAGCTTGAGAATAACGATCTACCCAGTACACTACCCTGATGAACTCCAATTATGATTCCCTTCGGACCTGAGTAAACGTTCTTTCTCTTTACACTTGTTTTACCTTTTGCTTAAACAAAAAGTTAATTTTAGTTGGATATGATTACAGAATTTCTTAGAATTTTTGGGACTATCGTTTTCAACATTAACAATTTTACTCTTATACCAAAATCTATCAAAAGCTTGTTCCAGTTTTAAAAGACATTGTACAAAAGATATTTTTCATTCAGTTTAACAAAAGAAAGAAAAGGTTAACAGAAAAAATCCAACAGCAGCAAAAAAACCCACGGTAAATTCATAATGTAACTGAAAGACAACTGATGGGGTGCAATTTCTATCTGTTGTCGATGTAGGAACAACTACATAATGTAGTGACTTCTCTTTAATATTGTTATTACACCTAAAACATCAAGTCAGTTCTTGTTGTTATTTCGAATAGGCCAATTGGTTCTAACTTTTGGTCTCTGAAATTTCGATAAACATCTGGTAACATCGTCCTCGAGTTATACATCAAGAAATAATTGCAGATTTTAAATGTAGCTTCCCCTTAAATGTAGCTACTCTAACAGCAAAATCTGGTAACACATTCACCAAATAAGTTGTGAATAAAATATTTATGTAAAAACTGCCATACACTAGAATAAAGTATTCATAAATTTATTATTTATTGATATATATAAATCGGTTCATAACGTTATCCTACGTCTTCCGATCCCTCGTCTCCATTGGTCTCGACCTAACCAAGATTCTTCTTCCAATTCCCGGTCTCTCATTGCCCGGTTGACGCCTTCTCTCCAACTCAACCTAGGTCTTCCTCTTCGCCTACGACCGTATGGTGTCCATCCCAAAATTTGCTTGGGGAGTCGATTATCCGGCATTCTTTGCACACGCCTAATCCATCTTAGCTGTTTTGTTTTTATGTCGTCGACAATAGAGTACTGTATCCCCATTATCTCCCGGATTCTGACGTTTCTTACTTTTTCCAGTTTTGACTTTCCTGCCGCTCTTCGCCAATAATCCATCTCAGTAGCCTCCAACAAATTTTCTGTTCTTTGTGTTATTGGCCATATTTCACACCCGTATGACGTAATTGGTTTCACAATTGTATTGTATATACGATGTTTATTTTGTTTTGATATTTGTTGGTCCCACAACATGTTGTTCAGCAATGCTATTGGTTTTCTTCCCAAGTTATTTCTTTCTCTTATCGCTTTATCTAGACTACCGTCTTGTGTAACTGTTGTTCCTAGATATTTATAGCTACTGCAAATTATTATTTCTTGTTCGTCTTCTAAATTTAAATTCTTCTGTTCCCCACCAATGCACATATACTCCGTTTCCTTTGTGTTTACTTCAAGCTTATATTCCTCTATAAGTTTTCGTGTCATGTATTCCATGTCGTGATAGTCCTGCGCTACCACGACTTGGTCGTCAGCAAAACACAGTATGTACAGTGTGTTGTCAATTAGAGGTATCCCCATTTTGTGGAATTTCTTTTTCCAGGTTTTGAGGGCTTTTTCCAAGTATATTTTAAAAAGCGTCGGTGGGAGACGACATCTGTGCTTCAGGCCCTTACTAACATTAAATCCTTTTGAGACCTTACTTCCAATTTTTACTTGCGCTTTCAATCCGTTATATAAAGTCTTAACCGCTTCGATTAAAGTGGAGGCGATGTTTGTTCGTTTAAGTGCCAGCCAAAGTTTGGTGTGCGGAATACTATCATACGCTTTCTTAAGGAAAACATATAGGCAGTGCACTTCTTGGTTTACAACAGTTTTCTTTTCTATGATTTGCGTCAAGCAAAATACGTGATCTATGGTTGATCCCCCCGCCCGAAAACCAGCTTGTTCCTCTGCTTCCATGTCCGAGTATTGATGTTCAATTTGTTTTCTTCAGAAGTTTCCATACACTCTACTGATTGAACTCGTCACCGCAATTCCACGGTAATTGTCGCGTTCAGTTGTTTTACCTTTTTTGTGAATGGTTGATACAAAAGGTATATTCCATTCTTGCGGTATTTGTTTATCATTTATGCATCTATGGAATAGTTTCGTGAGATGTTTATATAATTTTGTTGTGCCATATTTGAGCAGTTCCGCTGGGATGTTGCCAGCTCGGGGGGCTTTACCGTTTTTCAGATGTCGACATATTTCCTTTATCTCTTCCGTGGTTAACCTTACAGGTGAGGAAGTCGTTCTAATGTTGTCGAATTCATAATCGGTGTTATTTTGAAATTCTGGTCTGCTTTCTCTTAGGAGGTTACTAAAATATTCGTCCCATTTCTGTAGAGATATTGGCGATATTAAATCTTTCTTTTTTCCCGTCTTATCGACTTTAGGAATTTCCAACTTTCAGTGCATAGCCTGCCTCCTATATAAGTATTCAGTCGGGCGCAATTCTTATCCCACGTTTCATTTTTCCTTTGCGTTATCATTCTTCGCACCACTGCTTGTGCCTCCTTGTATGTTACTTTGTCCTAAACTGTTTTAGATGTTAGAAATTTTTCGTATTTCTCTTTCTTGTTTTTGAATTATTTATTTATCCTCGGGGGAACCTGTAACCCCTAGAGGGCGCGTTCCCAGGTGGCGGATAGGAGGATGCCCTACCCGGCTTAGGCCGGCGAGTAGGTAGGAAATAAAATACCACCCGCGGACCAACAGGTGGGGCAGAAGGGGCTCCTTAGCTGTAGAGAAAGCAACCCTTCTAGGAGAAGGTACTCTGAAATAAAACCCTGGTCCTCCAGGTTGGGGGTTGAGGCATTGGGCTGACTCCCCAATACTCGGAAAACCATTTATTGTTAAAAAGCCTCGGAAGGATTGGATAAAACGGACATGACTAAGCTACGAAATAGGACACTGAATTTTGGTACTTGGAACGATTCAGGTATGAACACGCCTGGGCGCATTATAAGCGATCAATTTTTGACAAGTACCGTAAAAATAAAAAGCCTTATTTAATTATAAATAATCAAAATTGATCATATCCACGTTTGAGGTAACTTACTACACACAGTATATTTAACGGTTCAATGTTTATAGCCTATGTTAGTACAACAATAAATATACAAGGAAGACATTAAACACAGTATATTTACATAAAATCTTCATTGTGTAAACTGAGGTCGAACTGCTGCAGTCACTAAAGCGGGAATGTCCGCATCGAACTGGGTTGTTGCCAGTCTAAATGCTGCAGTCACTTAAGCGGGAATGTCCGCATCGAACTGGGTTGTTGCCAGTCTAAATGCTGCAGTCACTAAAGCGGGAATGTCCGCATCGAACTGGGTTGTTGCCAGTCTAAATGCTGCAGTCACTAGAGCGGGATTGTCCGCATCGAACTGGGTTGTTGCCAGTCTAAATGCTGCAGTCACTGAAGCGGGAATGTCCGCATCGAACTGGGTTGTTGCCAGTCTAAATGCTGCAGTCACTAAAGCGGGAATGTCCGCATCGAACTGGGTTGTTGCCAGTCTAAAGGCTGCAGTCACTAGAGCGGGAATGTCCGCATCGAACTGGGTTGTTGCCAGTCTAAATGCTGCAGTCACTAAAGCGGGAATGTCCGCATCGAACTGGGTTGTTGCCAGTCTAAATGCTGCAGTCACTTAAGCGGGAATGTCCGCATCGAACTGGGTTGTTGCCAGTCTAAATGCTGCAGTCACTAAAGCGGGAATGTCCGCATCGAACTGGGTTGTTGCCAGTCTAAATAAGTGAAGTAGGCGTGAATCTGTAAGGCGATTTCTGCTGTGTTTCTTGATTGCGGAGAACATGGTTCCACAGATTTGTGTACTTATAAACAAGGACGTCATTTTGCGTCAACTCTTCACAATTTGAGAATCGTTTACGAGTTACGAGTTTGCAGCTTAAAGTAATCTGCTGCATTTTCTATTTTAGTCTGCAGAAGGGATCAGCTTGAAAACCACACAATTCTAGTTCAATGTCGATTTTCTGCAATGACAGGACAAATATTTATGACAATATCTTTTAGTTATTCAAAATGTTTGAATCTTATGTTAAACCATTCTATGATTTCTTGAATATTTGTACAAAATCCTGGAAAAATAATGTATTTCACAATTTTAAAATCTTCTGCTATTTGCCAATAGCTTGCAAAATGGGCCTATTCATTTCTTTCTAAAAATGTTTAAAGAATTATTTTAAAATAGATAACGTAAAGTAAGTTTTAATAAGTAAATTGAATATTTAATAAATTGGTTTCCCACGATACGGTTACAGGCCGCTAGTTGGTAATCACTGGTATGCAATAATACGTTAAAAATATTGTAGCTGTAAATTTATTTATGTTCTCATTTAAGGTAATAAAGAAAACAGTAACCCCATATCAATAACAAACGGGCTTACACAATAAGTTCCACAGTATTATGGTATGAGTGTCTGACTCTATGTACAAGGCAAAAAAGTAATAATCGTGGTAATCGTAGCTTATAATACATAATGAATCACATAACTAATAATATAATTAATTACTTAAATAACTACATTATTTTTTGCTATGTACTTCTTTAAGTTTTTAGAAACATTGTACTCTTTCTACAAAATTTTTGAATTTTTCTAACTTTTGCAACCCTTGAAATCTTTCTGCTTACGCTTACAACTACTTATTTTTCTCACGTAATTTGATGATACTGAGAGTACCCTTTCTTTACTTCTCCTTCCTTTATTTACACGTAATATTTTCTTGGTAAGTTATAATAAAATACTTCTTCACTTATACGCGTATTCATTTATTAAGACGCGGTATGTCGCTCAAGGTAAACATTGTACTAGAGTTTCACGTTCAACGTAGACATAAATTGCGCAATATAATTTTAAACAATGTTCGCTAAGTAATTAATAAATTTGCACGATCAATAAGCTTTTCTTAGCTCTCTGATACGTTTTTCATAATCCGTCTACTTTTTTTTCTTTCTCCAAAGTCTACAAGGAACATCCAGCACCTTAAAGATAATCTTAATAGATTGTTACTACTGTAGTTTTTCTTTCTCTCCCTCCACATCCGTAACTTTTTATATATATTTTATATGTTTGTAAAAGATATATATAAAATTACGGATGGGGAGGGAGAGAAAGGAAAACTACGGTACTAACAATCTATTAAAATTAAACATGACTTTTCCCTACGCATTTTTACTGATTCCTGGTTAACAACTCATATTACAAATGGAAAATTAAGAATAATAAAATCCATATTATTGAAGATACGATTTAAACGTGTCATGTTGAATTAAAGATTTTTGTACAGAGAAAGTAAATGGAAAGTAGTATTCTCATCAATAACATTAATGAACAGAACATTCGGTTTGCAGATTAGATAGTACAAGGTACAGTGAAGTAGAAATATTATGAAAAGAGATGGGAGAGAAGAGAAGATGATTGCATCGAGAATCTCGTACGGAAGGACATTGATTAACGCTGAGTGTCTGAAGCCTGTCAATGCTAGCATCTAAGTGCCACAGTGTCCAGAGATAGAAGGTGATAAGCAAATAAAAAATTATTTAATTTTAGAAAAATTATGTGAGTTACTTAAACAAAATTGCGACAAAATAGAACAAATTTTCTTACTAAATATACGTACTAATATACTAAATATATAAACAATAGTATATTTACCTTTAATAAGTATAATAATATATAAGTATAATGTAGGCGTGTAAACTGTGATCGTGTTTCAGTAATTTTATGCTTGCGTTTAAATATATTAGCATAAGTATTCTAAAGTGTTTTTAATAAAGCTTAATGCTATTTACAATAAGTAATATTGCCATAAATGAATACAAGAAATACATATTCATTAATCACGCGTTTTTTTTTCAAACATTTTTCACAGTATAAGACTGATTACAAAATTGTCATAACTTTCTAGAAGTACAGTATTTATTGTTGGTCTCGTCCTCTTTGTTACCTCGTATAGGCCAAGTAAGAGTTAACTGTAACTACTTGGCAAGATAATGGTGACGAGATGATGACTTGGCTTATTTGTCAAGCGACATCCTAGTAACTTCTATGCTATAAATGTTTAATCACAATAAACACGTGAGCACAGTTGTAACCTGTGTATGTGGCTGTATTGGCTGTATTTTATTGAAATATTACTATTATCTGTCACATATGATGGGTGTTGAGTTCCTGGATAATGTGGCTACGGGCTGCACCAGGATCTGCGGCTAACTTTACAGGAGCTGTCTTCGCTTTGCATGTCACGCTGTTGAGTGTGAGCCCAGTATTAGTGACTCGTACTTCATTTAAGGAATTAACTGCGTTGTAAATCAGACTTATTAGTTATTCTTCACGCGTTTCTAATTTTATTGATTGAACTTAGAATCGGAAAAAATCGTTGCTTCGTATCACACTGATGTCGCCAATCAGAGATCGTCTTAAGAGTATGCGAAAAGTGAGGTCTCACAGGGCCCCGCGCACACTGAGTTAGAAAAAAAAATACTTAATAGAAAACTAATTTGCAAGTATTTAAGTTCTAAATATCCTAATTTTTTTTGACACTTGGTAAAACTGTGATGATTACTTACGCAAGCCAATTTATAGTTTCATTGCGAACATCGCTAATATATTGCAGTTACTCATGGGAAACATATAAGGCTAGGATTGACGTTATATCAAACAATGATAGCAGTTAGTCTGATACGTAAAGGATATTTAACTACAAAAACGTTCATAGTACGGCAGGAAATAAATAATGCAAGTATACTCGATAGGATTGCAAAGTATCAGCTAAAATGGGGGAACCATCATAACCAAATGGATGACTGCCTCTTCCCAAAACAACTACTGAATTTTAAGCCAAAAGTATGGAGAGGTGTGGGACGTCCAAAGAAGCGTTGGAGTGACCAGTCTCTAGTCTCTCTGCTTGCGACCGGAAAACCAAATTTTGATTTAATATTTAATGAAGATGGTGTTGAAACATGCATATATTCTGAAGAAAAATCTTAAAAATTTACTTTATGTTATGGTAACAAAGTTATTTCCTTTCGACAATGCAATGAATTTCTTTCCTAGAATACAATAGACATTATACTAAGATATGTGTGATCTGTCGGCACTGCATGTGTTAAGTGCCGTGACTTTATTTACAGTTACCAACAAGAGTCCTGTCTATGTACATATCGTACCAATGAGTTTGTGTCTGTGTTAGCAAGCTTTGGAGGTAGTATATAAACTGTGCACTGTGCACAATAAAACAGTGTGTATGGTTATAGTGTGTCTGTGTATTAGCAATTACCAATTATTGAGACAAATTTTGTAAATACGAGTCCGAATTAAAACTAATAAATAAAAAGAAAACTAAAAGGTAGTGTGCGGTTCCTGAGTATTTCAGTTTACATACCTTGTCATAAATAACATTAAATAATAAAGAATGATCATGTTTATTTAATCACACTCTAAACACTACAAGTTAACTTAGTCAAGTCAAAATGGTAGAGAATTTTTTTTTCGTGTTAAGACAGTATTATATAAAATCTGAAGAGTGGGTTGAAAAGGCTGCTATTTGATTATAGACGGTGTGTGTGTGTGTGTGTGTGTGTGTGTGTGTGTGTGTGTGTGTGTGTGTGTGTGTGAGTGAGTGAGTGAGTGTGTGTGTGTGTGTGTGTGTGTGTGTGTGTGTGTGTGTGTGTGTGTGTGTGTGCGTGTGCGTGTGCGTGTGCGTGTGTGTGTGTGTGTGTGTGTGTGTGTGTGTGTGTGTGTGTGTGTGTGTGTGTGTGTGTGTGTGTGTGTGTGTGTGTGTGTGTGTGTGTGTGTGTGTGTGTGTGTGTGTGTGTGTGTGTGTGTGTGTGTGTGTGTGTGTGTGTGTGTGTGTGTGTGTGTGTGTGTGTGTGTGTGTGTGTGTGTGTGTGTGTGTGTGTGTGTGTGTGTGTGTGTGTGTGTGTGTGTGTGTGTGTGTGTGTGTGTGTGTGTGTGTGTGGTAATATAATAGACTATATATTAAAAATTTGATATTACTTTTAACGTGTTTTTTTTTTTTGAATTCACTGTTTTACTCCGTGATTACTATTCAGGATTATTATTTTACATAATTACTTTTCCCGTTGTACAAATGTTTTTCTCTTGCTCCCCCCGTCAGTTGTATGACATTTTATATTGACTGTCTACACCACTTATTCATTAAATAATATAAACAAGCTTCCAGTTATAGATAAAGCGCTTTCTCGTGCTTGTTGTGTCATGTTATTTTCATATAAAGAACTGAGTGATACTATTCAGGTAACTGGTAACACGTAAGTATGTACATTATGAGTAACACACTCATAAAATTGCAAAATAATTTGTAGTCCTTCACCGAAAAATGTTCACTCCGTGTAGCAGTAAATCGACATCGTTGTTTGGGTGACGTCTACTGCAAACGCCTTCAATGCGTGAAATGCACTATCGCCACACACGAAACCTGGCAACAGTGTAGCCTATTTAACCAATGCTGAAAATTAAATCTGGGACGGCCATTAGTAGGTTTATAGCGTAGTCGGAAACATATGGGCTCCTGTACAACCGCCATGTGGTAGACTCGATGTTTGGGTGACGTCTACTGCAAACGCCTTCAATGCGTGAAATTCACTATCGCCACACACGAAACCTGGCAACAGTGTAGCCCATTTAACCAATGGTGAAAATTAAATCTGCGACGGCCATTAGTAGGTTTATAGTGTAGTCGGAAACATATGGGCCCATAACCTGTACAGCCGTCATGTGGTAGACTCGATGTTTGGGTGACGTCTACTGTAAACGCCTTCAATGCGTGAAATTCACTATCGCCACACACGAAACCTGGCAACAGTGTAGCCTATTTAACCAATGCTGAAAATTAAATCTGGGACGGCCATTAGTAGGTTTATAGCGTAGTCGGAAACATATGGGCCCATAACCTGTACAGCCGTCATGTGGTAGACTCGATGTTTCAGTTCAGAGCAACTAAGTACCACTGAAAGTCGGCGACAAAATAAAATATTTAATATAAGAATGCCCGAATAGAGTGAACTGAAGTAATGGCACTTGAAAACTCAAGTTTTACTTTCATAGTCTGTATCTTACTGCTTACAAATTACATCAGTGGGTGGGAAACAAGTTCTAGAACGGGAAAGGGGACATATTACCGCGTTGACTGAAGACTCAGATAAGGCGAGGTTGCTTATTACCTGACAGAGACAGAAACACAGTGACAATATCACTGTACTGTTGATCGTAGCTTTGTTTCTTCTACCCGTTTACGTTATGTAACTGAAGTTGGATGCTCTCGTTAGACGCTCAATACTTGTACAATCTCACTGTATTAAAATTTAAACAAACGAGTATACATTTTGCTCCAGAAAAAATATATTGAAGGCATAGTTACCTATGCGACCACGGTCTCAAATTATCACTGTGTGATATTAAAATGGATGTAAGCAAAACAAAAGATGCAATTAAAAAAATTATGCTTTGAAATATTATTCTCTCGTACCCCATATATATGAGAAATACATAAAGCGACTTACCTACATACACAATGACTGAATCACTTTCCAATAATATTTTTCAGTATTAGTACGATACAGCACTAAGTATATATACACTGTGGCCTCAAATGTACACCGAACAACAGTTATTACGTATCTGTTTCTTTTGTAGACAACGAAATTTATCACACAGTACACACACTCATAATATTAAATTACATTCCAAAACATATTAATTAATTATTATTGCAAATAAAGTATAATAATTAAAAAAGTAATAGAAACATTCCGTGACAAAACTAAACACAGCAGGGCACAGCTGACTGTTTCTCCCTCGCTCGGCTAAACTCGGTTCCCCCGAGTTTACCCGAATGAGCGTCTGTTTCTCCCTCACTCGGCTAAACTCGGCTCACCTCGGAGCCTTACGGATCAGACTTATTCACTACCGAGAAAAAGTATATAGTTTGTAATACAGTAATCATATCGCTACCATCGGTAAACAGCTTGGTATAAAACTGAATCAAGTTGACTGGCACGTTGGTCGGAATTCACAGTTAACATTGGAAACAAAGTTCTGTATAAAACCAGGCCTGTTTGGATGTACGGAAAACGTCTCTGGGGTTCAACTTTATATCCAGTCATCGAGGTAGTCCAGCGTTTTCATTCACTAAGAACCATTTACAACTCACCGGGTATGGTCCCAACACTGTTTTACATTCCGATGTGCTCTGTCAGATAAAAAAATCAATAAATTCAATAGCAAACAATGGGAGGATTTCCAAAACGCAATAGCTGTTGAGCTACTGGTGTACACGGGTGAAGTGCGACGTCCAAAGAGAACCAAACACTGTCATTTTGTAGACAGATTCAATCAATTCTAGTCATTCTATCTCAATTACTCCGTTATAGTTATGTAGTGTTTTCTTCGTATTATACTGTTGTATACTTTTACAATAATTTTTTGTTATAATTCTATAAATAACATTTAATTAAATCCTTAAATTCGTAGTGAATTTTTCAGTGAAGGGTTTGTGAGGATCCGTCAAAAATATAACACCAATTTTAACTTATTTGCGAGTTTGGCGTCAACACCAATTGTCCTGATGAAGATAATAAAGATTGTCGAAACGTCGACACAAATAAGTTAAAATTAGTGTTATATTTTGCAACAATTGTCCTGATGATGACAATAAACATTGTCGAAGTGTCGACACAAATAAGTTAAAATTGGTGTTATATTTTTGACCGATCCTCGCAAACCCTTCACTGAAAAATTCATATAATTTAATGATGTAATTTAGTCATAAAATTGTACTAACAGTTCTCCACTAGATAAAGACTGCTCATATTATTTTTATATATGTGACTCTCATTGGTTTAGTGAGACAGACTGTTGAATAAATAAAATTAAAAAGTACAGTAAATATAGTAGTGACGATACGGAATAATCGTTTAACAAAAACAGAACAATAAAAACGGAATAATCTGTAACAATGTATACGCCAGTAAACTTCAGCATTAAATCCAAGATCAAATTACAAATACTTCAATAAAAGTTCAAATTTTTAAATTAAATAGTAAAATTTTGTTAAATACTAATTAAAAAATTTCAAGTATTAACATAATTATAAAAACATAGTACGTATATGTGAGGAAATGATAATCAAGGAAACAATATCATTTAGTTTTAACACGTGTTTATTTTTATTTATTTTTTAGCATCCTCAGTACACAGATTAAGACGAATGTTAATTCCAACCTAATTCATTCAGTATTTCCGGCACAAATACATACGTTGCACGCATACACAGATATATTTCACAGATTTTGTAATAAATAATAATATTATTTTGATGATGTAATTTGAATTTAAATTTCGTTTTAAGACACCCAAAATAATTATAGACGAGAAACAAATAACTGGCGTGTAGCGTCGCGACGTTGTACATGTGCGGCAACATGGAATGTTCACGCCATAGGCGTAACTTGGTGGTAATGTAACGTTCCGGTAGGCCGAAAATATTGAAATAGTGTAACGCTCCGGGCTACGTTACAAATCCAGGGAACCCATCATAATTGACGATAGCCAATTATACAGGCTGCCTACGTTGTAACGAACTGAAATTAAACTCAACACAAAGAACAAGAATATTTACGCTATTTATTAGGACACAAGGGGAAGGCATTTCACTGATTTATGCACTCACTTCAATGTGTAATAAGATGACATCTCTTTATTAACAAATTATATGAAAAGATCCCATAACATAATTATTTATACTGAAATATTCAAAAAGGGTTTTCTGTAAAACAAGGGATCATATTGATCATGTAATTTACCTCGGATCCGAGTCTGCTTTAAATATAGTAAAGACGTCTGAATTATACTATGCTCATCTAAGAGCTTGCAAGATTACATTAACCATTGAAAGAATGGTATTATTTATTAAAGGGATTATAATTTACATTTCAATATTAACGTTACAACGTATGATTTTCAATACTACAGATTACATTTCTTTGGTTTTATTTATTGCTCAGAGAAAATTATTGTCTTTTGAAAAGTCTCTTTCATCTATATAAAAGTTATGTTTCAAATGTAATTAATTCTCGATAGCCAAGCTATCGAGTCACCTCTAAAATAAGCTTTGCTGTCCTCGTCCTGGGGTGTGACTCTTCGGAATTCTGGTAGTCGGGGTAGTCATCTGTGTCGTGTCTCTGGTGATATCTAATAGCCGTATTAATGAGTAGATTGATGTAATGCTGCATGATGTTGGGTTGTTCCACGCCGGTCCTGGTCAGCGTCGTATGGGTTGTAGACGTCCGTATGTGCAATTTGGCAGGTCACATATTCACATGTAGAGTTGTACTGGAGTTTACATCTTAAGTAGAGACGTCACCTTGTTTACGAGTAGTTGATTGTTCTTATATTACTACATTTCTTGTGCAAACTTTTTTCTACATCATATACGTTTAAAAATCACTAGCTCCCCACGTTTTTTTAGTGGTAGCTAACCGTTATTTTAAGTTTAAATAACACTTTTTTGAAGAGCCCTCGCTTGGAGGTGTGTACTGTCTGAACGCCGCATCGTAACTCTTAACTTGATACGACTGGTACATTACAACGAAGCGGAGCGAGTACTCCGCCATAATATAGTTCCAACTTTTATTTGAATAGACATTCTTACAGCAAGATGAAACAAATTATTTATACTTATTTAGTTTACAGGAATTATTTTAACTACTACTTGTGCCTTCAAATTATTAATTACTTACATTACGATTTTCAAATATTTCTAAGTTACAGACGGTTCCCTAAGCACGTTGTGTCCGGAATTAAACAGGTCAACGCATGATGATTTACTAAAGGGTTAACTGTAATATTATTAACTCTTTACAATACGATTTTTTATTACTTTTTTAGTTAGATTTTTTTTATTTAAATCTCATACTTATTCTGAGTTAGTACAGGGGTATTAGCTTTAATTGTGCGATTTAAAAATACTTAATTGCTTTCTCAGTTTTTATTTTTATTAAATATTTTATTACCAATTAAATCGTCACAGTAAGGGGGGCACTCGACCCCACCCCCAATGTTACGGGCATTATAAAATTTTGTTTCCAGTTGTTATAAATAAAAACTAACAAATAGTCAACAGGAGACGGTTTCTATGCTTGCGAGCACAGTAAGCACTATTTATCAATGTCTGTACTGTTATCAGACGACTAGTTGCCATAAATTTATTATTCTTATTTCTTTCGAAGAAACTTCTAAGGGGCACGTTTGACAGATTTGAATGATATACGTCAAAATAATATTTTTGTTTGAAAAAAAAAAACAAACGCTAGAGACCTAATTAGCTGGAATACAATGCGTCCCTTTTAATAATTAATAAAGAAGGTACGCTGTCCTTGCGCTAACAATGGACTTTTCGCATTTTATGCAGGCTACATCTTCAGTTTTACACAGTTGCTAATGAAGTTTTCTTCTGACCCTCATTAGACTTCTCAGATTTCGCGGATTTTGAGATGACACGTAGTAACGAATTTCAAGGAAATATCAGTGATAAATTTAAAGAAAAACTGAAAGTGGCAAATGTGGAACATTTTCTTAATAAACAGAACAAAAACTTACAATTTGGAGATTATTTTACCCGTACTATAAATCTCTGTTAAAATTACATTTGAAAGAGCAGTACGAGAATTTTCCTCTCAATTTCGTGGTGGTTGTGCAACTAGTAGCGCTCGCTATTTTTTAATCAGTTCTCCTTTCCAACTTCGGATAGGTTGTCAAGCAACCCTAACCCTATGCAGTTCACTTACGTTACAGCCTTTCGTCAAGTAAAGTTTATAATTCATTTGCAGGCACGTATAATATTTGTGTTTGTTTCCTTTATGGCTGCCATAGACGACAAAAACACGTCTTTGCATTTCGTAAAAAAGTTTGTATATTTCATTGCCTTCGCTTTTATAAGTCCAGTTGAAAATACATTTTGCATTCACACGCATGTTTTCAAGTGAATGTATATAATATATTGGTTATGAAAATGTGCATCATATTGGTTATGAAAATACAAAAACTGAAACTCAAGCAAATTTTGAAATATAAAGCAAGATTTCTGTGTTTAGGCTTGAGAGGTAGTTCAGAATTTAGGTACTAGATAACAGCACTTTACAGCGCTGCGAACTGATAGAACTGCTTCACACAAGTAGGAGTCTGCGTGCGTTGATCGCGAGGAAATTGCCGTTTATGCTTTTCGGTATCCAGTGATTCTATTATCTTTTTTTTTTACAAGGGTCTCTCATCGAAAGATTAGTGTCTAGTGTCATTCCATCTGGTTGTGTTTGCGTACAGTCCCATGTGGTTATTTATTGTAACAGGTGCATGTTCAAGACCACTGAGTGAAGTTTGAATAGAAACTGATTCACTGAACCTGTTTGGTTCAGTTTTAATTTGATAAACAGCTATTTGCTACTTCTTTAGAGTTTCTTCATAGTCTGCCAGTATCACAACGCCGCCAGCAAAAATTGCCATGGTATAATTTCCAAAACTCTGAAATGTAACTGGTATACACTAGGTTGAAAATTGTGCTACCATACTCAATACGCTACCCTGATAAACTCCAATTTTTATTTTAGAGAAGTCCACAATAAGCATTCTCTTGTTTTCAGTGTTACGTCCTGCTTAAATAAGAAGTGAGTTTTCGTTAGAGATGATCACAGTATTTCGTATAACTTTTGCGATTATCATTTTCAACGTGCAGTCTACTCTCATACCAGAATCTACCAACAACTTGTTCCGCTTTCAAGATTGTACAGCAAATATTTTTCACTCGTCTAATTAATAAAGCTGTGTTAGTGGTTTTAAGCACAAACAGAAATACCACTGTTGCACACCACTATAGATAAAATGTCCGATTAATGCTTTCAAGCTTCACAACTTACCATCAGATCTCAAATGTACAATAATTGAACGAGACAAATGTTTTATACCTCTACTTGCTCTACAGGGCGTACACATTTTCGTAAACAAGCCTTGAGGAAAACGCCGTTACCTTCTGGCTGGCTGCAACTTCTGTTGTCAATGTAGAAGCAACGACGTAAATCCTTGCACTTCTCTGTAGTTTTGTTATTAGACTTAATAGAGCAAAACAACCTGTTGTTGTTATTTTACAAATTGCTTCTAACTTTCTATTCCGAATACTGGTGAACAACTGAAACACGGTCATTAAGTTTTTATCACGAAAAAAGTGAAATTATTAAACGTAGCTGCTCTTGCAGAAAAATTTTCCGAACAATTTACTAACAAATATACTGTGAAAAAATATATATAAAAATAATGACTGTCATAAAATAGAACAAAGTATTAATCAAAACAAAATGAATAGTAATGAAGTGTTGTTAAAATTATTAAATTTAAAATGTTTTTCTCAATTCAATATGAAGTATCTATGTGCGCATACACAGACAATAGCCAAAATACAAAGCAAATGATTTTACAGAACTGAACTCAACTATGATACTCAACTAGCAGATAATTGAAGAAAGTTATTTGTTTTTCTAATAATTTATTTATAAATTCCGATTTGATTTTTAACACTTTTCGACCCTGCAGAAAGTTATTACAGTTCCTTTGTTAGTATATCGAATTAATTTTTACAATAATGTAAAAATGAAGTGATTATATCATAATATAATTTCTACACTCACTTGTATTAATATAAATCACATGTAATAAAATGAAATATATTTTCCAGTACAACTAGAAAATAGATACAAAATATATTTTCGAGTACGAAATAGATACAAATAATATCTAAAAAAATTAAATCATAAATCTTACGTTTCATAGGAAAATAATAAATTAATCTTCTTAAAAATAGTCGCTTTAATTAATCACAGAAAATGATTGCTTTACTAGTTCCGTTATTTTCAAAATACTTCTATTTACGATGTGTTACGGGTCCTCCACTGATAAACAATGTTTGTTAATTGACAGCGAAAAAAATATTTAAAATATTACTTCATACAAATACATCAGCCTAGCCTGTTCAGTCGTAGCCTGTGTGTTTCGTGAAATATTTCTCAGTACTTTTAACAGTAATACAAATTTCAACCAGCACAAAACAGATACTGAGTTCCAAATAGTCAGAAAAATGAGTTTAGTCACGACACAGTGATAAACGTCCAACTGTTGAAAATTTTCTCGGCCACCTCACAATAGACACTTGATTGTAAGCAAAAAGAAACGAAAATACAATTTGGCACGAAACTACAATTCGGTTTTTCTCCGATTCGATCAGTAAATGCATTCACTAACAAACGACGGTCTATTCAAACGTGTACCGACACGTTTTATTTCTGCGTGACGCTTTCTTCCACAGACCTACGGCATTTCACTAGTTTTACTGATTTTTATGAGTAAATATTTTCCTTTTTTTCAACCGCAAATATCAATTTTCTATTGTAGTGTATTTATTGTTCATAGCCTAAAGGTACCATACATACGATTGGAATAAAAATTTTTATTACTCACATTCTTAAAAACGTAATTCGTATCACGTTCATTAATCAATTTCTACGAATTCGTTTTTGTAAATAGTGGCTGTTTTACGATATTGTGACCGCAAGTGTGCTGTATATGATCTGACGATGGTCTATCACCGAAATCGATCGTTTTCAAGAATGTGAGTAATAAAAAATTGTATTGCAAATCCTATGTATGGTACCTTTAGGCTATGAACAATAAATACACTACTATAGAAAATTGAGATTATAGGTACCATTAGTAAACAACAATTGATGTATATTATAAATATATCACATTATCATTAACCGCAAATATATTTCAGTACAAAGCTTCTGCAGTAACACAAATATTCAAATCAATATAGCTCAAACGGAAACCTTATTTGTTAGTATCTTTTTATTGGTGTTGTTAAACAAAAAATAAACAAGTAAACATTTAATAACTAGACCTTTCCAAATTTACAGCAAATGTAACAAACATTACATTCAAAGGTAACTCACGAATAGTTAGGTTTAAGTTTTACAATTGAAATACACTATAGCTGAACGTTAATACATTATAGTATAGTAAAATTATGTTGACTTTTTCTCAACACTGAGAATTTTTTTCTCAACTTTTTATCACACTGCAAATTTAGTGAAGACTTTTGTGGAGTGCAGTAATTATTTTAAGTTTATTTTTGGACGACTGTGGTGTATAATTGTCTGAATTAAATAAATAAAATGAAGTACTCTTACGCTAACATATTGCTATAAACATAGGCCTATTACTATAATGCTTCAGGCTGAGAATTGCACTGTGTACTTACGAAATGTCGAATTAGCTAGAAAATATTAGAAATTAAAAATTATTATCTTATATAGTCTTAAACTGACAAAAAAGTAAGTTATTTTGGGCAAAAATGTCTGTAACTCTGATTAAATTCATGCTGGAATATAATTTATTAATATTCTGGGAAATGAGAAATATAACAACAAAATTATTGCAAACTAAAAGAAACGGGCTATGAAGAGATACGAAGATGAGAGTTTAATATCATTCGCGAGTGGAGTAACAGTTCACTGTCTGTATCCGGTTTCTGGCACTAGAAATGCGAACGCACAGACCTAACAAGTTCCGGTCGCATAAAACATGAAGCTGACAATTCCTTTTTCTGTTCTAGTTAAGCTGAGCAGAAAAGGTTGTATGCAGTTAGTATAGCTAGTTAATAAAAAATTAATAATGTTAAAACAATTACCTACAGAAAAAGGAAAACGCTTACAAAATTTGGTTTCGTTGATTTGACATAAAACTATAGTTTGACTTAATAATGTAATACCTTCGTTTTATATACAAAGTATTGACAGTGTTTAATTCAATTGTTAGTAAGAAAACTAGTTTACGTAATTCTACTAAATTTCTAGTAGATTTTCAGAACAAATATGAATTACTTTTATATTCTGAAGGTGACAGTTCATACGGTTGAAACATTGTTAATTTATAAAAGTATACATGTATATTCTTGTAAAAACAAATATTTATTATTATTTAATTATTTTTAAATATAATGATAAAAATACGGGAATATCAGATTCCCCCTGCAGGACATATTTCACAGGTGACTATTTCTAAGTGGGTGGAAGCTTATGTAATTCCAAATCAAGAGGTTACCGCTGTGGTAAAGGCATCAATTTACAACTTCCGTTGACGTTATAGAGTCCCAATGAAAATTCATACGGATCAAAGGAGGAATTTTGAGCCCGGAATTTTTACATAATTATTACGCCTACACGATATTTGACCCGGGCAACGCCTTTCCATTTTCATTTTTTGTTGTATTGGAGTGTTAGTGGTCTCAAATATTTCTACTAGTAATTTTATACAAACCACTATGTTGTATTTGGCACTGACGAGCGCTTTCGGCAGTCAAGCCATCTTCAGGTCATTTACCAACCTAAATTTGGTAAATGTTGGTAAATGACCTGAAGATGGCTTGACTGCTGAAAGCGCTCGTCAATACCAAATACAACATAGTGGTTTGTACAAAATTTCCATTTTCAGTCCGACGGAATGGTGGAGAGGTTCAATAGAACACGAGGTTGTTGACGAGAATCAAACCTGCCGGGACCGGCGTATACCATTATTGCTAATGAGGCAAAGGTCATCAGTACACGACACAACCGGTATGACTCCAGCAAAACTGGCGTTTGGGACGGAGACTCGTCTTGATGTTTGGATCATCCAAGACTCATGTTCAAGAGACGCAGAATTATTCTTCACTTTTAGAGAACCAACTGCGAGAAATGAGTGTTTTGATACGGCTGAAGATAGCCAGTGACAAAATGAAAACGCGGTATGACATTCGCAGCAGTAGTGTGGGTTTCGAAGAATGAAACCAGTTTTGGTTGTACAACCCAAAGGGCCGTCGTGGTCGCTCCTTGAAACTTCAAGCTAACTGCGAACTTAACTGCTAAAAAGAGAATTAATGATGTTGTTTGTCGGATACAACAAGAAGGACAACCGAAATTTAAGGTCGTTCACCTAGATCGCCTAGCGAAATATTACTGCAGGGACGGTTTGCCAGTCCAGGACTAACAGGCTAAAGGAGGGGGGAGTACTATAAAAGACAATTGCGCGTCAGTTATCATGCTTCACAATTGAGTCTATTCAGGACTGTAGCAGTCGGCGCAGTTTCTTCAAGATTTGGGACACACATCCTAGCAGACTCCATGAAGCATATAACACGCAATCTGCTCAACACGTCATCCGTAAAGTAACAGATTATTCTGCCAGCGGAAGTCAGCTCAGTTCAGTTACAGCTGGTGATTTATTCAGTGCGGATCAAGTGATTGTTGCGGATTAGTGGAAAGTGATTATTGGGCTAATTAGTGCAAAACTGTAGAAACTGGATTTATTGTTGTGTGTTAGACGATTTAACTTGAAAAGTGCCTTCGTTGATTTCTCAATCCTGTTTGAGTCAAATTAAAGTTTCTAATTAGTGACTCCATTGGTGTCAATTATACTATTCCACTGAACAAAACGACGATCGGGGTGACTGTCGTAGCATATAGTGTGATAGTTGCGCGCGCGCGCGCGCGCGTGTGTGTGTTTGTGTGTGGAGGGGGTTTAGAAATGAGTTACATCACTTTATATGGTATTTTTACATATTATTAATTTATCGACGTCTTGTGACACAGATTTATTCTGTGGAACGTGCGTTAGGTAAAAATACAACGATAATAATTTAACAAATATTCTTGCAGAATTACGCGTATTTATACACGCGCGCGAGTGTGTATGTACACACAAACACTGGTTTTTGTAAGCATACGTCACGGAAAGTAGAATTAACTGTTTTCAGCTATTTAAATTCAATCGTTTTAAAGGAAAAACACAGGTTTTCAGACAATCTACAGCAAAGTAAATTTTACACATGAAAATTACAAGGAAATCAGATGTAACATATTTTTTAAAGCAACCATTCCAAATCATCATGCGTTAGTAAAATTTGCAAGAAGTGTGCAGTTATTAATACAATTAAAACAGTGAAACGTCTACCTAAATAACGTGTGATCACAACTTAGGAAATTTAATTTCGTTGTCAATTTTTTTCACGGGTTCAATACCTGATTCTGTGTGTTAGTCTGTAATTATATGTAATCTGTTATTATTTTTTCTCAACGGTTAGACGCAGTTTATTATTCTTAAAATGTAGTTTTATTTAATAAAATTATATTATAAACGTCAATCAAATATAATTAGATATTTCTAACTTTAACATTTAAACTATTAAATAAACATTTGATGCTCTGTTTTGATTCTTACTCTCAGTTCAGAATTGATACTTATTAAAATTACATTTTACTTGATAAAAATATTATAACTCCTTTTTTAGTTATTTCTGATTAACTTTTTTAAAAACCTGTTAGTTTATTATTTGAGCAATCTAATATATACTTGAAGATTCTGAGTACTATCAATCATGTTTTCTTGTGTAATACAATAAAAATTAAATTTTTATTTGTTACGTTGGCAGTTATATGTTTATTGATTCACAACGTACAAACACATGTGCTGCAAGACTAGATTTATTTATTTTGTGTTATACCTGTGCTTTAAATGTATTTCCGAATCCCAGTGTCTTGGATTGAGTGAATCAAAGGGTATAGCATTTATATAAAGAGTAAGTACTGATGTGTTCATTAATTAAATCGTTCGGGTAATATTTGCGCATATTGAAAATTGTCAATATGATTATTCTTTTGACGAACTGACATCTACATATAAAGATTTGGTTGACAAATTTCAAACACCACCAAGTTAATTTATTAGAAACAAAAACAACATACACAGAATATCGCTTATAATGAGTACAATGTATTGATCATAATTCTCGCACATTAAATGATTTTCAACTTATGTCAATAAATCTGCTAAATTCACTGTAAGTTGCTTCGTATTATAGCAATTGAGAGTCCTATGGGTGACGTCTTCGTCAAACGTAAGCAACTTAAGAATTATAGTCTCGTAGGACTTTCGTAGCTCTTTAATCAAATAATATTAACACACTAGCTTTTTCCCCTTTACAGCAAACAATAATAGTAATAAGAGACATTTCAGTTTACGAATATATTCTTGCTGCTATTAATATTTATTTTGCGTAACAATACATAAACATTTATAATGGTTACTTATTTTTTGCGTACCGTATCACCTATTATATAATTATATAATTATATAATTACCTTATTATCCACTCTGGTAATACAAAGTTTCGTCAGTTATGACGCGTTTCGGGACTAAGTCCCATCCTCAGATAACATTTATTTAAATATAATAAATTAATATAATAAAAATCACAACCGTGATACTGGTCAAGTCAATAAAATAAAATAAATAAAACTACAAATCGCATGTGAAATGTAATACGAACCACGGCCGGAGCTCCCGCATGCGTTCACCCTCACCGCGATCGTCACACGACTCAGCTTCACTGAGTCGTATTACATTACATTACTGGCCGTGGTTCGTATTACATTTCACATGCGATTTGTAGTTTTATTTATTTTATTTTATTGACTTGACCAGTATCATGGTTGTGATTTTTATTATATTAATTTATTATATTTAAATAAATGTTATCTGAGGATGGGACTTAGTCCCGAAACGCGTCATAACTGACGAAACTTTGTATCACCAGAGTGGATAATAAGGTAATTATATAATTATTTATAATGGTACTAACAATATCATTACTATATAACTATAATTTTGTGATTACCAAATCAATAATGATAATGTTTTATTAACACCGCTTGTTCCCATCAATTTTAGATCCCTCTGTTATAAAACGAAACTGTTACTGTTACTATCAATGTTTTTGTTTCTAAGTTTGGTTGCTTGGCAACGGTGGCTCAGCGGCTCGTGACTTCGACGACTGGTGAAACACAAGTCGCTGGCAGGTCCCCCCCCCCCCCAATTGTAAAATCTTTCTACCTGTTATGGAATCATAAATAACATAGGTAGATAAAATACAGATTTGTTAATATTATTTATTAATAAAGTAGTAGTTAGTAAGTACTTTAGGTGTTGCATTTCATTTCTTCAACATAAGGTAAATTCTTCTCTCTTGCAAATTTGTAAACTTGTCGATGATGTGCAATAAAATGGTTGTACATTAATTAATTTGTTTAGTAGTTCCTTTCATTAGAGATTTTTGACATGTTAGTAAGTCTGCCCTCTATCATTGTATTGCGCGTGTACATTTTTGTTCTTTATAATCGAGAAAACTTCTTTCTAAGGAAACGCTAGTGGATAGAATAGTTACTATTAAACAAAACCGATAATAAGTTTCTTTAAAATTGTTACTGTCGTGAAATAACAGTTCCATAAAATTTTGTGGTACCATTCGTCTGTACTGTCTATTCTCATAAATAAGCTGTAGTTTATTTTTCAGTCTTTCAACATCACAAAACAAATTATGGTAGCACAGCTTGAAGTTACCTAATGCTTCTGTGGGAATTTTTTTCTGGATACGCTACGAAATTTAAAGTATCCATTAAAGCTTTGCATGTCGTGAAAACGTACGGTAATTTGTAGTGATGTGGTGTCTAAAATTTCTGAATACAACCTTTTATATTTTTCAAAAACTTGATGCGTGTGAGTATAACTCTTTTCTGGCAGAAGTAGTATATAGTTGCAACTGTTGTCTTTGAGCGCCTAAATTGAAAATTTCCATAAACACATCCTGAGTTCTGTTGTTGTTTATGAGTTTTGCGTATTTCAGATTTGCGGGATACAGAACCTACTTACTTACTTAATCCTTAGCTTTTCTACCTTTCGGTGTAAAGCTATTTTGGAGTTGAGTCCTCTGAGGTCGTCTTTTTCCACACAGCCCTCCATTTCTTTCTATCTCCTGCGAGCTCCTTTATTTTCTACCATTTTACTCCTCTTCTTTCTGCAGCTGTGCGGGATTCATCCTCCAGAGCTTTCTCGGTCGTCCTCTCTTTCTTTTACCTGTTTCTCTGGATTCAAACACCAGTCTTTCCTCCCCCATCCTCATTATCCTAGCCATTTAAGTTGTGCTTGTTCTACTGGTTATTGCTACAGGAACAATATCTAACTTTTTCCTAATAATATTTCATTTCTAATTCTATCTTTTTTTGTCTTCCCTTCTATTTTGCGAAGCGAGATACAGAAATTAATGTCAAATGACGTCTTTTGCAGCGCATCGAAGAAAACATACGTGGCTCCAAAAAATGTTAAAAACGACAAGGAAAAGTGTGAATTCAAAATCATTAAATTTACTTAAGAAGCCATCACTCTGGCTAATTGATGCTTCATCGTAAATCGAATTGCTCAAAATTTCGGCCGAATCCTTCTTTTGGCGAATCTCGTTCGTTATATAGGCGTATATTACTCACACTTTTGGAATTATACGTCCGTAAGTAGCTATTCGCCTTCCAACAACTGTATCGACAGCGCAAATTAGCTTTGCAGGATAAAAAAAATAAAATAAAAAAAAGGAGTAAACCGCTAACAGTTGCAAAAATCTCTCAAATGTTGACATGCTGTTGCAACATTCCTCGCTTTTGACAGAAGTAGACACATGCCTATGACGCCGAAAGAGAAAAGCCTACGACGGTGACAAACGTGTCTATAGCGGCTTGGATTTTCCGCGTGAACATTGCCATTTCTTTAGTCGAGTATAACAGTGCAAGAGGTCAACATATAAGCACTTACCAGCTAAAGTTTCTATACTCTCAAACGTGCCGCGTAACCGTTATAGTAAAAAGTGCGCCGCTCAACGGAGACCTTTGCGGTAGTCCATTTTGAAACTTCTGTAGGGACCACTGTGATTGCCCGAACCGGCCGACCCGAACACGGAAAGTTCTGTCTCTAAAAAAGCTGGAGATAAAATTTGGGCAGCTTACCTTTGAACCGATAATCGTGTGGTCTTAGAATCTTGTATCTCCTTGTTATATGGAATTCTTTCTCCAAATCGAAAAATACAACTTTGCGTTTGGTTATGATTAAACTGTTTAAACTGCGTTCTCCAGATATACCAGTTGAGCAATAATAAAATCGTGCGTGTCTTTCAAGACACCAGGTGACTCGGTTGTTGACTACCTTCTCCAATGATTTTTCTAAACACCATGTCAACGATACTGGACGATAGTCACCTGCTTTAAGGGGATCTTCAGTAGCGGAATAACGATTGCTTCCTTCCATCGTTTAGGAGAGTCCCCTTGCGTCCAGATGGTATTATAAAATACAAGCAATGTAGGCGTAGCTACACCGTCCCGTCCCGTTGCAGTGTCACCGGCAGCAATGTAGGCGTAGCTACACCGTCCCGTCCCGTTGCAGTGTCACCGGCAGCGTGAACGGTGGACTGTAATTCCTTCATCGTAAAAGGTACGTCTTATGGCTTTCAATTTTGAAGTCAAGACATTGTTTCTACTTCGCCTTTTTTTTGCACAGAATTCATGAGCAGGTATTGCCTATACTACTGACCTGGCCTTATCGCGCAGTCCACGTGCCAACAATTTCATTGGGGTCGCATATCAATTCACTATCGTGCTCTATACGTGAGACATGCTTGTACCAGGATCTAGTACTCACTCATGATACAAAATGTCCTTTACGTGCTTGATGTGCTGAATACATTTCAGTTAAGTATCTCTCGATGTAGCGCATAACTGCACTCTTGATCTCTTTTACTCTTTGTGTGGATGTCACAGTAGATTCAACAGCCTGTGTACATAACTGACTTTGGCCTGGTTCACTGGGCAAACAACATTCTTCGCTTCAAGGTAGATAATTTTCTTTAGCGTTTTAACATCTTATATGCTGGCTTCGTCTGTGACCTTGTTTCCACTCACGACAGTTACGTAACTGGAACGCCCCAGTTGATATATTTCGTCGGTTCTGCATAAGGGTCATCGCCATTGCCCGACTTCCAACAGAAGCATCTCAATGCCCCAAACATAAACATTGGAAGCACTGCATGGCTAATGGATAAAGCTGTCACGACCAGCCTACCAATTACTCGTATTTTCTCTGGTAGTCAAGACGTAGCAGGCGGAAGGAAGTGTCTGTCCCTTCCTGCGCATCGTCAGCTTCTGACAGTGTCGTTCTAAATTGTGGTGCTAATTCTGACGCAATTTTCTCTTCGGTGCAGTTGGGTAAGTTACTGTACTTTCCACCGCCTCTTCGTGGTATTCAGAGTGTTCTGAGGGACTCACTTCACTATATTGCCATTCTTTCTTTACCACGAGTAACCTTGCCCCTTGCTGGTCGGTTAGGGTCTCGATCAGTAGACCACCGGCCGTTTTCCTCATGTCTTTGACAGCCGATTCATCACAAGAGTGTTTACAGTTTTCTCAGTTAAAAAGGGACTCACTTTCGTGAAGTTTCTTTCTTTCCTCTTTATATTATGTACGTTGCCACGGCAGCCGTACCGACTGACGATGTGAAACACAGTTCAACATCTACAATTGTGTTTTGCCTTCTTCTCTTCACCCTCCGAGAAGGGTTCCTTTCAAGACGAGAGTATTCAAGAATGTGTTTTTGAAACTGACATTTTGATCCAACGAGTACCAGGGAAATAAACAGACCACTGCAGCAAATCCCTCTAGTATCGTATCTAAAAGTAAATAGAGCAGGGTCCATACTGGTGCTCTGAGGCTATCATTTGCGACTCACTAATGTAGAGCCATCCACTCGCTCTTATGATCGTTTCCACCGGGGGTTACGGTGTGTTTTTCAGCGGGTGACACATCTTTCTCAAAACTCAGTTACCTTGGCCATGTTAGCCAGCAAAAGAGTGACAGCTGTTGTCCGCCCCTCTTGAGGCCAAGTTGTATTATTGTTCTTCTTAATATTGCTTCCCATAATTATTGAAAAGATGAAATTGGAAGAGATGAAGCATAGAATTAAGCCAGGGAACAACTGGTAAGATGGTTGGAATAGGGAGGACAGAGGAAGGTGGACGCAAGGCTCATGCCGAACTTGACAACTTACTCAGTGCTCACGGCAATGTTGACGCCTACCTCTATAGAATGGGAAAGGTGCTCAGCCCCAGTATACAAGTACAGTGACTCTCCTCATGCCTCCTACACTTACCAAAACTGTAAGTGTATCAGATTTACAAGAGAGAGGAAGCCACTAGAGGTGGAGCACGGGGAGTCGGGGAGTTCACGCCCGAGGGTGTAGTTCAGATTTACGTGTGTATTAAGTCCGGGATGACTTTGCTTAAACTTGAATAATGTGAGTTGACCTTCGTGAGGTCCCTTCCTTTCACCTGCCTTGTTGGTTTCCCTTCACCAACTCTTATTTCTTCAGACTCCAAAGGTATTATAGTATTCGATGGCTAGGAGTCTCTACTTTCTTACTACTACTTTCTTCTTACTCGTCTGGAAGTGAGTTATGATACTTACAGAGTTCGCCCTACGATGTCTGTAGTGAGAGGCGACTGCAAAGATATGGGAAGGAGACCCAGAAAAAGGAACACACTATGGAGGTATTGAAAACGAATCCTCTTACGGAGCAGTGGGTCGGCCCCTTGTACCAGCGGCCGATGGGTTGACCCTGGTTCGTCGTTATCATATGACCGCAATACAACAGAGGTGGTACACTTGACCTCCTTAGCAGATAATTCAATAAGTATAGACAAGGGTTCTCCTTTTATGAGAAAACTCACTGATAAGGAGATGGCCGCATTCGGGCAGTCAGTTTTTGGTTATTTATTATTTATTATCAAAGTACCCTTATACCATATTGCTGTCGGGTTACATCAATATATGATAAGTACATCAACTATACTCTATACACAAATTTTTTCCATCTTACACTATCCATTGACAATGTCTTCGCTTCCCTCCAGCCCAAGCCTCTTTCTCTCAAAATGTTTCCCATCATTCTATCCCAAGTCAGTCGCGGTCCTCCTCTCTTCTTTCTCCCACCTGATTTTGCCTCCCAAACCTGTTTTACCATTCTATCACTATCCATTCTCTTCATGTGTCCCCACCAGCATAGTTGTCTCTGTTCAATAAAATCCAGAATCGATATCACTTCCAGATCCTCTCTTATTTGTGTATTCCTAACTCTATTCTTCCTTGTTACTCCTACTATTCTCCTAAGATATTTCATTTCTGCCGCCTGGATTTTACTTTTTTGGCTTTTGGATAGCACCCACGTCTCACAGCCGTATGTTAAAACCGGTCTATATTCTGTTTTATACACACTCATTTTCGTTTTTCTTGATATCTCCTTCTTATTTATAAATCTATTGTTTAATGCATAGTATACTTTTATTCTCTTTTCAATTCTTTCATTTAATGCGGCTTCTTGTTTCCCATTACTGTCTACTATAACCCTAGATATTTGAATTGTTTGACTTGTTCTATCTTCATTCCTCGAATCTCTATATTTATTACTTTCTCCCCCATTACCATTACCTTTGTTTTGGTCTTATTTCAGTTTTTGGCTAACGCATCTAAAATTACCAAAAATCAAGACGAAACGTTCAAAAATCCAGTCTCCGAGATCCCCCAACAAAGACAACCGTAGAAGAAGAAACTTATTTCTGCTCAATGGACGCTTTACGAGCTCAGATTGAAGAGCTTCAAACGAAAGGGGATAATTTTTTGTTGGTCTGCTTAAAAGAGATTGTGGCTATGTCAGCGGCAGTGAATAGACACACTGGCGTAAACTCTGTTGCGAAGAAAGGCTTTTTGAGGCTCCGGGAGTGCCTGGCAAATGATTTTGGCAAAAATGGAGGTTGTGGAAGCGGCTGGAATATGTGGTCTGTAAGAGTCAATGAAGACTTCAGAGCTCACCTGAGGCGATGTGGAGTAGGGAAATCCTTCCAGCCCAGAAGAGAGCAACAGTAAGTCGATTTGTGCTGTAAAAAGGATGAAGAAAGACAATAAAAGGAAGAGTCTAGAGAACAAGAAAAAAGAAAGAGTAAAGACCAAAGATGACAGTGAAGAGGACACCTGATGAAAAAGATGTGGAAACAACGAGAGAGGAAGCCAGAATGAAGGGAGCGCTAAGGAGAGTGTCAAGCTACCACAAGGGGACCAGCCCAAGAATACGAGACCACTAAATTCCTGGTAGCATGCAATGGTTATAAAGTTTGTAGACGAGAAATCTCACGTAGACGTTCTCAAAAAAATCAGTAGCGGGGACAAACCAGACAACACACCGACCGAGGTAAAAGTCAGTACTGCGGACCAGGACAGCTGATGTGTTAGTGAAGCTTGCGAATAAGACAGATAACAAGTCAGCGTTTGGCGATGCACTGAAAACTGTCCGTAGAAAACTTCGGCACCTCGAGTCGAAAGCTACAATTGAGATCCGAGACATGAATAGCCTCACAGCTGTTGATTAAGTGGAAGATGCGGTCAAGAAGAAGATCCCTCAGTAAACTGGAGATTTCAAAAGTGTTGCTAGCTCAAACAAACAGCAGAGAATTAAATTATCAAAATTGGCTGCGTAATTGTAGAATTCGCCAAAGAGTTGTTGTGATACGGCGTTTTAGGCGCCTCAGATATGGCCACGCGGCCACACACTGAGTAAAAGCCCAGATAGGAGCAACCTTTGCTTCAAGTGTAGAAAATCCTATCACAGAGCAAAGTAATGTGAGGAACAGGAGGAGTGCCTTTTGTTCGCTGAAAACAATTATTATTATTATGGCTTTTGTTGTTGTTGTTGTTGTTGTTGTTGTTGTTGTTGTTGTTGTTGTTGTTGTTGTTGTTGTTGTTGTTGTTTTTGTTTTTGTTGTTGTTATTGTTCTTCTTCTTCTTCTTCTTTTTCTTCTTCTTCTTCTTCTTCTTCTTCTTTCTCTTAACATCGTCGGAGGCATGCTAAAACGCAAGGACATCTGGAACCACCTAGCACATTACGCAAAGAGGCCATCCGTTGGGCGAAGAATGGAGACTTAGAACATCTATATAAACGGTCAGTTTATGCTCTGTATGACGATGGTTGGCGTGTGGACCATTATCCTACCTGATGTCTCTCCCCCATTGTAATACTTCTGCCCGGACTCGACAGCAGCTAATTGCCGCGTGAGTCACCTCACTGTGCGTCCAGTATGAAACAATTTTTTTTTTTTTTTTTTTTGCCTCGCCCAATACTGGTAAAATTTTGTTGTATTTGAAATCAGCGAAATAATACGATGAAAATGACACCAAACACGACTAAAAAATATTAAGGTGTTTCAATGTAAAACCTCAACAACTGCTTTAATACACATCTTCGTGCATAGTGCTTTATAACGCCCAATTTTTAATATTCCTTAGTCGTGTTTGGTGTCATTTTCATCGTATTATTTCGCTGATTTCAAATATAACAAAATTTTACCTGTATTGGGCGAGGCAAAAAAAAAAATTGTTTCATACTGGACGCACAATGTGGTGACTCACTCGGCAATTAGCTGATGTCGAGCCCGGGCGGAAGTATTAGAATGGGGGTGAGACAGCAGGTAGGCTAAGGGTCCACACGCCAACTATCATCATACAGAGCATACGGTCCCGGGTTAGTGTTCAATCGACGAAGGAGGGGGTTTGTGGCTAGTCCACTTAAAATTGGAGTCCCATACTTGGTGCGTAAATGCAATTAACCTTCATCCTTGAAAAAATTAAATTATAAAAAATGTGTTGTGTTATTATTATTATTATTATTAATATACTAACGTCATTGATGTTTATGTTGTATTTGTTGACTTGTTAGTGTTTCTCTCTCTTAATTTAGTATCGTAATATATTCTTTAGCCTTCATCTGTTGTAGATATCAATTTGGCCAGTCATTACAATTTTAGAAATAGTCTCACAGCACGAGAATTAATTATTTATGTCAAATTTAACGTATAGGCACATTAAAAATATGTTATGTCACATAATGTACAAGCTATTTCTTTTATGTGCTTGACTAATCTCATTACTATATCCTTTTCTTACAAGGAACGGGTCAACTGCAAACAGCTAATTCGATTTATTATAACATAATTACTTATCTATAAATGTAATATGAAGAGCGTAATTGGCTACTGTATTACAAATGTTTTATTAAAAATAAACATTGCATATTATTCTAAATTAAAAAAGGCCTAACTGAAAAAACAGGCATTTCGAATAGTGAAGTATGTCTAACCTTAGTATAACCTATAAGGAAATACCTGTAAAACTATTATTATTTTTATATTATTCTAGATTTATAAGAAGCCTAGGCACTGTGGACATCTAGGTTTCCTACTATCCTGACGTTTGAAAATCACATTCTCCTCTTGATTTGAATGTTCATTTTTGTGTTTTTCACAGATTAATATGCAAGTAAACTGTTTCAGGTTGTACTGACTGTCAGAAATTAAGGAGACAACAAAACAAAAAAATTTTCGCAATGTCGGTTATCTCCGATTCTCTAAGGTTCCATGGGTCTTTCATAGAATTAGTTGTTCCAAGAAAGACACCTCAATCGAGTAATGATACAGATTCTAACAGTGAGGTAGGCCTATACATACATTGCACTCTGTAACATATTGCTTTAATGTACATAGAATAAACAAGTTAGAGTTCCAGCAAATAGTTCATAAAATATTTGATTTACAAGTAATTTTTCAGTACCTGTGTTACTCGGAAGTAAAAATCTCTAAACTCACACAAACTGGGCTCTTAACTATATACTGTACCCGGTAGTTTGTAGTCTTATTCCAATAGTTTTGAGCTCTCCCATTGACCTACGCCAATATTATCTTATTTTCAATTGTAAAATCTACATTATTTTACTATTTTCTCGACAGTAAGGAAAATTAAAATGTTTTAACAATTTTTAATATTACTGGTTTAGGGGAAAATAAGAAACTACTGGAATTGCCGTACGAGAAGCTTCTTATTGGTATTTGGAACTAAACTCCAAAACTTCACATAAGTAATTAAAGCTAATGTAGGCTTAATAAAACCAGATTTTTCAAATCGTGTTTTATCAACCAAATGTATTCAACTAGTAATATTTTAATTTTATTTCATTTATGCGCTAAATCAAATGTTTATTTTTTATTTTTATGTTACAGAAGTAAAACAGAAGTATGAGAATTTAATAAGCACCTTCCCAATTCGTTCCTAAAGTTAATGTTTTCTAACAGTCGAAGTTTTTTTATTAATTTTCAAATATAACTGGTAATTTTTTAAAATAATTAATACACATATTAGTTTATAAGAGCGTAACCTTTCATACTTAAATTTAAAGACTCCTTGTTGGGAACACAAAATTTACATACACCTTCTTCTCCCTGCACCTTAGAATTCACTTTTAGTTCTTTCCTTTCTTAATGATCAGTTCCTTCTTTATTTTTGACTTTTCTTCCTTTTTTCAAAAAAAAAGAAGAGATAGATGATTAGGGAAAAAATACAGCATATGTAGAAACCAAAATGCTGACATACCTATTCCCGTAAGAAGCTAATCAGAGTTATCTAAAATAACAAGCACGTTGTTGTAAGCGGAGGATTCTTATCTATCCGTAGTGTTACATTTCGGTGGCTGCTACTTAATTTTATGTTTATGATAGTTTCGTTGTCTTAAATTTCATCACTGATTACAAAATTCTAGTTAAGAGAAACTTACTAGTATTCAAGAGATCGCAATGGTAATTAACCGTTTTATTATCCACATAGTCTTTCATAAAATGTAACTTGATTAAAGGTTTTATTTGCTAAGGTGAAATTACGTTTTAACTTTGTAATCCAGTATTGTAACAGTTGAGTTGTCGGTGAATACGTGCATAAATATAATATTAAGTATACGATGTAGACATTATTGTTATAATAATAAAAATAATATGGTGATTGTCACTACAATTTTATGTGAGTTTTTGTCCAGCCATTTTTTCCTGAAGTCAGAAGCGTTAGCCAGTACTACGACAGAAGCGTTAGCCAGTACTATGATAGGCTGTTCAGCTTCCGACCAGACGACCACCATAGGTTCATAACGCAGAGTGTAAGTATACATGTATCCACTACGCTGACAATACTTTATTTCATATTAACTAGTAAGTACTTGAAGCGAAATACTGCAACGTGTCCTTTACTTTATTATGTTTAAAACTTACAACTATTAAGTGTGCAATTTAAAAAATATATTTAGGATAATTTCACCGTAGTTGTCTGATCATCGTGGTTCAGTTTTTCTATTACAGTAGAGCGTCGATAATGCGGACGTCAAAAATCCAGAGCGTCAAAATTCCGGACCCTGTCCACAGAAAATTTTGATTCGTCGGCAGCGGTATCAAAATCGAGATTGCAATAAATCGGGAACGTTTTGGCAAGCTTGTTCAAATTACTGAATGTCTTTGAGCCTAGCCTCTATGCAGTGTTATAGTAGACGAACGGGTGGAATAAAATGTTTCAGATGAAGTTACGTCATTATTAAAGTTAATACCAGGTTTCGAAGACTGCGACGAAAGCGATGTAAGCGAATGGTTAGAAAGTGATAAAAATGACCATGGATATCAAATTTTAAATTATGAAGAAGTAACTAACACCATAGCTGAAGTCGAGCCCCCAGACGGTAACGAAAATGACGAAAGTGAAAACATCGCTGATGAGGTATCAGCCGGGCATGCCGATGCATTCAACGCATTGGAAACTGCAATGTCTTGGGCTGGAAAAGCAGCCCGAATGCTCTACACAACTTTTGTTACTAAAGAGAGTCAGAGACCTGGCCTACAATAAACGCACCTTAAGCCTTGTTAAAAAAAAAAATGGCGTCTTTTTTTCGTAGTTCTGATCTGCGTAATTAAATTTCTTCAGAATTTGTGATTAAAAAAACGTTTTATACAATATTTGTGTAAGTGTTTGGAATAAATAGAGCGAAAATGATGTTTCCAACCTAACGCTGAGTTTTCGTAAGTTGAGGTTTCGTTCGTCTATCCTTATACTTTAAGTAGTAATTTTTTGTATATGTTTGAAAATCCTGACAAATCGATAATCCGGACTGGGTTGAACACCAATTAGTCCGAATTATCGACGCTCTACTGTATATGCTAATTACTCAGACGTTGGATCACAAATCTATGTCAAATTTATATTACTGAGTCGCTCTTTAACTAACAATTCATTATTCTCTCCTTTGCTAAAAAACAACTGACCAAGTAATATCCACAACCAACCTCTTTCCAATCACACTAGTAATGTTAGTATTAAAAAAATTATTTGTTTATATTTTACGACCGTCTAGTGATCGTCGTATGGTACAATAGAAAAACAAAATACAAGACACCAATTGAGTCACTAATCGCCAGCTTTAATTATCACAATTAAACAGTTTGTAATCAACAAGACAGTCTCTTACAACAAATCAAATAAAAATTGTTCACACGCAACAGCAATGTCAACTAATATAAAACACAACACTTCGCCACAACATTTCGAACCGCACTGTGTAATCGCCACTCAAACACACTGTCTAATCGCCGGACAATAACTCAAAACTAAGCAGCAGGTATGGGCTATTTATAGTCTGCAGGGTTCCATAATATGCATCCTCGACAATTCATCGAAAATTCCAGAGGACACTTCAGCGCGACCTGATGTTTCATCCTCAGATACGCATCCATTGTGTACTCAGTCGACCAATCCATTGTCTCCTACTCGTCATTTCTGCATATTTTCACCAATTTTGTTTTTATTCTTTATTTAAGTTGCACTCCCTAATATGTTAATAATAATAATATATAAATATAGATAATAATACTATTTTACTATTATAAATATTATATTATTAAAACCAAGCAGTGTGAACACTGTCATTAGCGTTTATGTTTATAAAAAGGCGTAAGATTTGTTGGGCTTTAGATTCCTATACTTTAGAATCTAACTTACTTACTAACTTACATTCCTAGACTGTTATCTTACTTTAGATTCTGTTATCTTATTTTATCATTTCATGTGCAATCAAAATACTATAGACAATCAATATTAAATGTTTACATACTGACCAAAGTATAATTTATTTCAAAAATTCAGAACCTGATTATTTTATTATCAATCTTTTATATTCCCAAGCTAAACGCTGTTGCTATATTGCTATAACCGTTATTTTACTTTTGTATGTGTAGAGACTGCTGCGAATAGTCAAAGAAGACAAAATGGGGACTGTATCCTCTTACCGTACTGGCGCTCACCCAGTCGAGAAAATCTGCAGGGACTGTAAGAAAATCGAGGTGAGTCATATTCAGTAACAATTACTGACTTCTGAAGGTCAATGTTTAATAAAATGTTAGAGGTCTGAATATGGTTCTGAAATAAATCTAACTTCAGTGATCACAATTAAAGAACTGAGTTCAGAGAGTCAGCTGAGTAAAAAGCTTTGTGTCCGTACATTCGTTATCTACCTAAGAGGATAGGTTGCGCTATATACAAGAAAGTCAGCGTACGTGGCCCGAGTTTAAAGAGTTTATGGTTTTGTGAAGGAAAAATCCAAATATTCTTCAACTCTCTCAAAATGCTGTTTGCTATGACTGCAACAATGCACCATATCATTAAGCATAAATAACACCAATGGAAGACTTTTGTCTTCGACTTAAACTTTTTTTTAATTAAATTTTTTGTTATATTCTTAGTGCTGTCTACAATGTATGTTACTGCAAGAATTCTAAGCTCACATGAAATACGATATGATATGTCTAAAAACCAAAGAAGGTAATTACTTGTAATATTACTAACTAGCAGAATACCCGTGCTTCGCTACGGAGTTTCACGTTGTACGTAATGAAAATGTTAGTTTAATTAATAAAGTTCAATTAAAGTAGGCTTCTTAAAAATAAATAGCTGTTGCCCACAGCTTCGTTCGCGTGGTCTTCAATTTAATGCGATAAAATATTTAGAACAGAATCTATTCTATTGGGTTGCCATAGTAACCAGATCTAATAGTTTTTTAAGACCGCAAAGGACCCCCCAGAGGATCGTATCGAAAAAACACCTGTCGTATGTTGGTTCTCCCGTTGCGTAAAATATTTGTGCCAAGTTTGGTTGAAATCGGTCCAGTAGTTTAGGAGGAGATGTGGAAGACCCCAAAGAACCCCCCAAAGGACCCCATCGAAAAAAATACAGAAACCTTCGCGGACGTGCGCACAACAACTCACCGAAGTTTCATCGCAATCGGATGAATGGTTTAGGAACGCATACGGGACAAACAAAGAAACATTCATTTTTATATATAAGATGTAAACTATACCACTTACTTGACATAAACCGTGATAGCTAAGCTAATGTACAACATATATATATGTTTCTATGTGTTATAATAATAATTATATACATAAAAATATTCCTCGATAGACACTCTATCTATTGGCGAAAACTTGAATAAAATCCGTTCAGTACTTCCTGAGATTAGCGATTTCAAACACAGAGAGAAAACGGACCGACTTTACTTTATACTATGTATAGATATAGATAGATTATTAATGTATTACTACAAATATCGATCAGATTTGATTATATGGTTATAAGTTGTGGGCAAGTGCCTCCACTTAAAATATAAATATAAGGCCGCGCTTCCAGTTCAAGGCCCTTGGAACCATAATTGATGTTGGATTTAAATGCATGTTTTCAATGTTATCCAAGTTACTTAAAATTTGGAGTGGCCGACCAAACGTGAATAACTTAGGCGCTCGTCTACTAACGCGTACAGTGCAGATGCAATTGGCATTGTAACTGGTGACGACCTCAAGTCAGGCATTTTCTTTTAAGATCTGATAATGAAGCATGTGCTTTGAAACGCGTCATCATCTACAAACAAGAAGTCACAAGGCTGACTGGAAAGGTTAGTTTATGTGATGCTGGATACACATGATACACTTAGCTCACAGAATGCATGTAATATTATGATTGCTAAGAAAAAATAACATATAGAAAAGTTATTAAATAATATACAATGTAAAAACGTACATTTGTTAGTTTTGTTAGTTTCATTAGCAGCCATCTTATCACCAACTTTGTCACTACTTATTGGCGCACTGTTAAATACTTCGTTCATGACGAGGCCTTTCAGTGTCTCCACCATCTTCAGGTCTTAAACGACAGACAGGAGACACCGAAAGGCCTCGTCAAGAACGAAGTATTTAGCAGTGTGGCAATAAGTAGTGACAAAGTTGTACATTTTTTAGTCCATCATACGTCCGTTTGTTTTAGTTTTTCTTATCGATCATGGAAAGTGAGAAAAAGACACAATTAGTGGGTGACCTGAAGTGCAGAAAGTGCGATAAATGGAGGCGACTTGGACGACCCTACAGATCCCATTCCCAAGTAAGAAAAAACTAATACGAATATATATATATATATATATATATATATTCAATCACTTTCTGCTACAGTTCGTTTCTTGATATATATAAAGTATTTAAAATTTATAATTATATTACCTCAAGATGTTCTTTTCCTTATTTGGAACAGTTTCGAGAGTTCCTGTTCTCTCATCTTCAGCCTTCGCCATCTTGTTTCTGGCGAAGGCTGAAGATGAGAGAACAGGAACTCTCGAAACATGTTCCAAATAAGGAAAAGAACATCTTGAAGTAATATAATTATAAATTTTAACTACTCTATATATATATATATAATATTAGAGTTCAATTAAGTGATGTAGTTACTAATAGGTTTTAAGTGTTTTCACGCAATTAACGCATTTGTATTGTAAAGCCTGTGTTCTTTTTCTTTGTAATAAACCAGTCTTTGAAGTTTGAATACATGGCATACAGATTTAGTGTGCTGCAAAGAAACCTATAATTTTCAAACTACATAGAGGCGTTTATAATTTAAAATTACAAAGACTTTAGTTGTGTTGGTATAGTATAGCCTACTTTTATTGTGTTGGATTCTTACAAACGCACACATATTTTACAAAACAAGTAGCAGACTTGAATAAATGCAAACATTGTAGGCAAAAGTAACAAAAGATTAGCTAACTGGGTTTGTTCAAGTGCATACGATTTCAATATAGTTAACTACCGGTTATCAGCGGTAAGTGTGTACAGGACAACTTTCACTTGAAATGGACTGATTTCAGTCAATTCCCCCATTTACTCTTAACATATATGGAGAAGAATATCTGTAATTTCTTAATTTCCTTCTGCCAGAACAATTAGTGTTTTTCTTCCTCTATACAGCATGAGTAGTAGAAATTTTTATAAGTATATTGTAATTTAGTCTTTACTTATCGTAACGTAGACTAACACGCAGTAACATTTATGTCAATATAACTTTTCCATGATTCTTTTGTAAGTAACTCGTTGAGTTTCCTGCAGGTCTCCCATGTACGAGGGGCAGTCAAAAAGTTAGCTGCACTGGACCGTATTTTTTTTTCTATAAGGGATATTTTGATGAAAGTTGTTGGCAACACTGGTTTGAACTTCCGTTTCCTCAGGTTTATTAACGCGTCTACGTGGTTGGAACAGTTAGTCCATTGTTAGCCATCAAATATGTCGCGTCATTTGCAAGTTGCATCCAAGTTATAATTACGCGCAGTGACTCGTTTTCTGTGGGCAAAGGGTTGCAACCCTACTGAAATTCATTGCCAGTTGAGAGAAGTGTATGGTGACATAGCACTTTCACGCCAGGCCATCTCAAAATGGTGCGAGTTGTTTGAAAATGGCCGCACGAATATGGAGGACGATTACCGGCAGGGAAGGCCGTCAACTTCGGTCACAGATGACAACGTTGAACGGGTTCACCAATTGGTGCTTGCAAATAGGCGAATCACAGTAGACGAAATTGTAGCCGAATTGCGTATTTCGCATGGAAGTGTACACTACATCATCTCTGAGAAACTGCAATGTCGAAAAATTTACGCTCGATGGGTGCCTCGTTTATTGACAGAAGAACACAAGGGAAAACGTTTTCTGTCAGCTCTCAATTTTTGGATCGATATGAGAAGGAATGTAATGACTTTTTGGACAAAATTGTTACCGGAGATGAATGCTGGGTTCATCATTTTTCACCCGAAACGAAACGAAGTTCGCGTGAGTGGAAACATCCTCATTCCCCACCTCTAAAAAAGTGCCGAAAGGTTGTGTCTGTCGGAAAGGTGATGCTGACCATTTTCTTCGATAACAAAGGTGTTGTGCATACTGAATTTATGCCGAAGGGGTCTACGATTATTTCAGTATCATACTGTGAAACCTTAAAAAGGCTGAGAAAGGCGATTAAAGATCGACGGCCCGGAAAACGGACAAAAGGGATTGTGCTTCTGCATGACAATGCAACACCTCATCATTCGGCACGCATTACGAAGGAACTTCTCGAAACGTTTAAGTGGGAGGAGTGGGAACACCCTCCTTACAGTCCTGATCTTGCGCCGTGTGACTTCCACGTGTTCGGTCCTATGAAAGAGGCCCTTGCAAAGCGGCGATATTTTACCAATGATGAAGTCCAAATTGTGACGCAGGAATGGTTATCAGACGTTGGACGGGATTTTTTCTACAAAGGAATAGAGAAGCTCGTGTCGCGCTATGATAAGTGTTTGAATAAAGTTGGGGACTTTATAGAAAAGTAGATCTTTAATTGTACTTTCATATAAATAAACGTTTTTTTCATAAATAATCTACATGTTGCGTTTTTTATGCAAGTGCAACTAACTTTTTGACTGCCCCTCGTAATATCTTTAAATAAATACACTTCAAATAGGTTTGTTTTCCCCTGACGCACGTTTCACAGAAATTATTCTATGTCTTCAGACGTTTGTTTGAATTGTAATAGACGTTTCGCTTACAATGAAATTACATTTCGGCAAAACTTCAAATACAATTCAAACAAACCTCTGAAGATATAGAATAATTTCTGTGAAACGTGCTTCAGGTGAGAATAAACCTACTTGCAGTGTATTTATTTTAAGATTTCCCATTATTATATTGGCTAAATAATATTCTTTTGTTGTAAAATTTCATAAAACGTGATTTGCATTTGTGTTAAATAATATGAAAATTGTATTGTACTTATCTTTGTAAAATTTATAACTTACGGTGTACTTGTGTACTTTGAATACCTGTTGCTACTACATTCATGGTGTGTGGTTATCTTAAATACGTATTAAAACATTAACACCCGTAATAATAATACCTACTTCTAAAAATGTTTTTCAAATATAAAGTTGCATTACATTAAACTCAGTTGACTATAACACGTGTTGTGGTAACGTTCGGTACCAGTTGATCTTCGACTGACATGTCACAGTTGAAAATAACGTGCCACACAGAAACGTTGACTACAGTAGAGAGATCCGTCCGGCTGTTCGCGGAGATTTTTAGTATTTTTTAGTGTCCTTAGTAGAGGTTACCAACCTCTACAAGTAGTAAGATACAGACCTCAAGGAAGACAAGATACAGGTAGACCAAGGGAGAGATGGCTTCAGTGATGGCGGAACAGGCTGTAAACCTATACCGTGACGTGGAGGAGAAGAAGAAGAAGAAGAAGAAGAAGAAGAAGAAGAAGAAGAAGAAGAAGAAGAAGAAGAAGAAGAAGAAGAAGAAGAAGAAGAAGAAGAAGAAGAAGAAGAAGAAGAAGAAGAAGACACTATAGAGTCAAAAATAAAAAACCAGTCGAGACTAGAGAGAGTTCTGATTATTGATTTGCCCGGATTTTCGAACATAACATGGGCTCGAAGACAGAACAGAGTGGATATTGCGTTTGTCATCAAGGACACCTCCCACTCCCGGACACTGCCCACAAAAGCTAGTGTATAAACCGCCAAACTGTATGCGAAGTGCCAAGATCTTCAATTCTGCGAACACCGAGGTGAGAGAAATTTTGTTATTTCCACCGTACAAAAAAGAAAAGTGAGTTGAAATGGTAAGTATATATTGTATAGGTAAATGAATTTTTCTTACTCATAAACATAAACAATGAGCACTATTATTGTAAAACATAAAATACACAATCTTATTGTTATCGCTCAGTATATTGCACTATACTTGTTTTCCCTATACAGTATTCTACAACAATACCGGTACGGTTCGTATTTTAAGAATTTTTATTTTACTTTCAATTGTTGTCCAAGTCTTTCACGGCCGGCGTCATAGGCACTAATATTATGGTTTGCCGGGCTATCAGGCCGTATCTGACGCAAACGTTTGCCGTGCTATCAGGCCGTGTCTGACGCAAACGTTTGCCGGCCTATCAGGCCGTGTCTGACGCAAACGTTTGCCGGGCTATCAGGCCGTGTCTGACGCAAACGTTTGCCGGGCTATCAGGCCGTGTCTGACGCAAACGTTTGCCGGGCTATCAGGCCGTGTCTGACGCAAAGGTTTGCCGGGCTAACAGGCCGTGTCTGACGCAAACGTTTGCCGGGCTATCAGGCCGTGTCTGACGCAAAGGTTTGCCGGGCTAACAGGCCGTGTCTGACGCAAACGTTTGCCGGGCTATCAGGCCGTGTCTGACGCAAACGTTTGCCGTGCTATCAGGCCGTGTCTGACCCAAACGTTTGCCGGGCTACCAGGCCGTGTCTGACGCAAACGTTTGCCGGGCTATCAGGCCGTGTCTGACCCAAACGTTTGCCGGGCTATCAGGCCGTGTCTGACGCAAACGTTTGCCGTGCTATCAGGCCGTGTCTGCCCCAAACGTTTGCCGTGCTATCAGGCCGTGTCTGACGCAAACGTTTGCCGGGCTATCAGGCCGTGTCTGACCCAAACGTTTGCCGGGCTATCAGGCCGTGTCTGACCCAAACGTTTGTCGTGCTATCAGGCCGTGTCTGCCCCAAACGTTTGCCGTGCTATCAGGCCGTGTCTGACGCAAACGTTTGCCGTGCTATCAGGCCGTGTCTGACCCAAACGTTTGTCGTGCTATCAGGCCGTGTCTGACGCAAACGTTTGCCGTGCTATCAGGCCGTGTCTGCCCCAAACGTTTGCCGTGCTATCAGGCCGTGTCTGACGCAAACGTTTGCCGGGCTATCAGGCCGTGTCTGCCCCAAACGTTTGTCGTGCTATCAGGCCGTGTCTGACGCAAACGTTTGCCGTGCTATCAGGCCGTGTCTGACGCAAACGTTTGCCGTGCTATCAGGCCGTGTCTGACCCAAACGTTTGTCGTGCTATCAGGCCGTGTCTGACACAAACGTTTGCCGTGCTATCAGGCCGTGTCTGCCCCAAACGTTTGCCGTGCTATCAGGCCGTGTCTGACGGAAACGTTTGCCGGGCTATCAGGCCGTGTCTGACGCAAACGTTTGCCGTGCTATCAGGCCGTGTCTGACCCAAACGTTTCTTGTGATATCAGGCCGTGTCTGCCCCAAACGTTTGCCGTGCTATCAGGCCGTGTCTGACGCAAACGTTTGCCGTGCTATCAGGCCGTGTCTGACCAAACGTTTGTCGTGCTATCAGGCCGTGTCTGACGCAAACGTTTGCCGTGCTATCAGGCCGTGTCTGCCCCAAACGTTTGCCGTGCTATCAGGCCGTGTCTGACGGAAACGTTTCACCCACTTAATCGGTGGCCATCTTCAGTGCTTGAGGACTGAACACTGACCCAGTTCTAACAGTCAGTGTCGTTCTATACCTGTGTAAGTGTTCAGTCCTTAGCATTGGAGATGGCCACCGATTGAGTGGCTGAAACGTTTGCGTCAGACACGGCCTGATAGCCCGGCAAACCATAATATCAATAACAATAATTAATTTGACTCGTTATTTTTAATTAATAATTAAACACATTATTAATTTAAAAATAATTTTTTGTGTTTTGACTGAGATGTTTAGATTTCTGCCGATTCGGATTTTCGACATTCTGCCGTATTTATAATGTTTCAGTACTATTATTTATTACTATTACTGTTTACTGTTATTATTGTTTCTATTACACTAAAAAATGATTTTAGCTGAGGAGAAGCAGAAAAGGAGGAGAAAACGTGTTATGGGTTCCTGAGTCTGTAACTTTGTTGCGAAGAAGTATAAACGATTCTGCAGATTCAGATGAGGTAATATCACAGGTAGAGTGCTTAAGCGAATCATGATTTGTTATAGTATCTGCTACAGTACCCCCCCCCCCAACATCTTTATTCCAGCTACTTTCTTCTTCTACGTATCAAAGCAGCAACACTATAGGGTGGCTCTGAATGTGGTCTGTTAGTTGCTTATATTCTATTCTACTCTTAGTTAGCTCTAAAATTAGTCTACTTGTAACTGAATTTCTTATTCTGTACCACATATATGTTCTACCTCACAAACATCAAAAATATGATATCAGACAAATATAAAATTGGAATAAAATATTAGAACAAATATAACATGAGAATAAAATATAGCAGAAGTAATACTAGCAGAGAAATAGAAATGGTTCCGAGAGGGAAGATAAGGTACATCATTCGCAGCGTAACATCATTTATGAGCTGCTGCTCTATACTTGGGCGCAATGAGTGAGCGGAGGTAAAATTTATGCTTTCCCCAAACTAAAAACAGATATGGTGTTGGATAATCGCAGTGGCGTAACTCTTTTTTCTGGGCCCCTGTGCAGGAATGCTTTACGGGACCCCCTACTAGACCTAGATTTTAATAATTCATGCCGTTGTTCCCACTTGAATAATAACACCTTCTGATAGCTGTAGCAGCTACTAAAATTATATAACGTAAACAGAATACGTTCTTCTTAAGATTGTTTAAGATCTTTTCTTCTAAACCTAGACCAGATCCATCGGTTATTTCTATAAATCCTAAAATGATCCCGTTAATTTTTAAGTTGGTAGGCCTTCCGGTTTCATCTTCAGAAATTGAGAATATCTGATTATGTGACTCAGTTGAACTTTTCTGTTAATGTCTTGTTGAGCATTCATTATTAGGCAAAAAACTAAGCATATAAAATGTGTTTCAAAATAATATTTTCATCTTTTTTTAGATAAAAGAGACGAATGTGCGTTTTGGAAATCATATACTTCTCCCCGTTCCCCGGACGACTGATTATCTTTTGCATGGATCGTATTTACTCAGAAGATCAACAATTGCCAAAACGTTTCTGCTAGTGAACTGATTTACCTTCTCTTTATGGCCTCTAAAGGCCAAAATTTGAAGCTGCCAATGTCAGAGTAACATCTACAACGCGATCAAGTACTTTGGCTCATTTACTAGTTTCCTTTCGTAGCTCATAACGAATAACGATGCGTCGCAAGTAGCTTCGGTGCATTCTTAATTAGAACCACCTCTCTATTGTGCAGTTAACCAAATAATGTATACACTCATAGTGCATCATTAGGGGGAGGTAAAATTACATTGAAAAAAATAAGTGTATTTGTTTTCCATTTTAAAATGCAATGTTTTCCATGCATTTAATACTAACATGTATTAAGTTCAATGGTTTTACTTCTAGTTCAATGGTTTGTACTCGTTCTTAAAAAGTTAAGGGGAAGCGAGACCCCTGCATTTGCGCCACTGGGATTACCTTGACCTTGAGTTGAATCCACAGAACAGCATGACTAGTTAACGCTATGCATAGCGAGATCCTTTCTAATATACCTAATTCAACACATTCGCGCGCGCGCGCCCTCATACACACGTTTATGCTTATTAATAAACAACACGTTTATTAACACACACTTTTGTTGTTATTAATGTTGTTGTAATACATATTGTATTATTACTATAACAATATTATTACTATAACAATAATACTTATTATTAATATTATATTTATGATTATTATATTTATTATTAAGGTTGTAGAAAACAGCAAGCTCCTGGTGGGAACACAAGAATTTATTTAATCACACCTTCCACAACCTTACACGTAGCTTGTACATCCTCGACCACCGAAGACGCTTAAGTCGACCTGAACGTCGACTGCTCCCCCATCAAAGAATTGAAATGTCGCCTTATAACCCCGTTATCACAATCGCAGATCTTCAATCAAGTCTTCTGCACAATTTTTTATGTGCTAGTCTTAAGTACAATCTACCTTTGTCCACCCGAAATCTCTACTTACCCGAACTCTAGTGAGATAAAATCTTGGACTAATGCTGACTGTGGATTTGTGAGAAAGCTGCTTACAACACTCTTCATTCACTGGACCTGACTCGGTCGTATGATGGGTAGAGTTGAGTGACACTACTTGTCGGAAGCTCACAGTCAAGGTGCGATAACAAACTCTTGAGACTTATTTGGCCACGATAGGATTTTTTTTCTGCTGTATTCTGACAACATTATTTCTACCATTGCTTTCACATGATTCCGTGATTTTGAACTCTAGCCTGCTCCATGAAATCCAGCGGTACAATTAATGACGGTAGTTAATTTAACGGTTTCTAATTCACCATAATGTTCACAATACGGTTCAGGCAATTAATCTGTACCTCCTTTACTATACCACCCAATTTTCCTTAAGGATCTTCTCTCCAGCGATTTTAGTAATAGTATTTTTATTACTATTTCTATAAATAAATGCGCTCTTCTTTTTTACAGATGTTGTAGTGATACAATAACCATTTTATCTCTAAGAATTTTGGACCCTTTAACTTATCAAATGAACGTAATTTATATGCATGTACTCTATTTCCTGTTTTATTTTTAATGTGTTCTTGGTTCTTTCACTGACAAGGGAAATCTATAATTTTGTAGAATTTAATCATTTTTTCCTGAAATATTAAAAATTTAAAAACAACAAAAATTAAAAGTTTTGAAACAAATTTTTATTCAAGTCAAACAATCCTCCTATACAAGCCAACTTAAAAAACCACCTTTTTCACTGCAATTTCGAATGCCGTATTCGTTACCGGGCCGCAGTATGCAGACGGGTTATTATTCCGAAAAAAGGCTGTAAAAAAGCGTTAATCACTTAAACCACACAGATGTCTCCTTACTCGCTTGAATTTTACGACTTTACCAATCTATTCCAGTTACCACTGATAAAATTCAAACACACATAAGAAACACCCATAAATTTTATCTGAACCCATTGATTGAAAAATATTTTCTCATAGTATTTTCCATAGATTTCGTTAATCTTAGTTAATATTTTTTCTTAATCTATTCATCTACAGCAACTTCAAAAAATTGAAACCTGGTAGTCGTGGGACTACCGGTAGACATGGAATCATGGGCAGACTTGTGCTTTGGAAAGGAATGAAGGGTTGGTTAAATAAACAGCTCTCATCGTCTTAATGTTCTCATCGTCTGTTTTCTTGCTAGCTAGCCGTACGCTCGATCTGAGTCGCTTTGGGGGCACGCCGGATGACCCAGGTATCGGAGATGTGGGCCGCTTGGGCGCTGACGGGGTTTCGTCAATCTTCAAATGGTTGCCATTTTCTAAGTTCTCGGCCGATTTCTTTGATTTTAGTCTCAAACGATAGGCCTGTTGACGCTCTGCATAGAATTTGCCGGTTTTCGGTTTAAAATTTTTTGTTCGAGTTTTATCGCGATTTTTAGGTCGAGGCATTTCAAATTTTTGAGTTCAAATGTTGTTATTATTTTCTGTGAGTGCTTCAGGTACTCGGAATTGGTGTTATTGGAGAGATTTAGTTCTGAGGATCACAACGCACTTTGTATTTTCGCGATCGGACTTGTAGTTCCCGAGATATTTAAGTTTTAGTGGAGCAATTTAGAAATTTTCGGCGCAAAAACACCCTCACGCAAAGCCTAGAGGCGACTGAAGTCAGTTGTCAAAATTCTCAGTACTATTGGTGGAAGGGGGCCGAGTGACTCGATCACCTGACACCTGGTTTGCTGGGATTGGTTGAGCGGTTCGTGAGATAGTGGTATGCCGAAAGTACATTTGAAACATAACGGTCGATTTTCGCGAAACGTGCGAGTAAGACATTACATACCTATGGATTCCATGTCAAAACTTACTGCGTAGAGTTTAATGTATGTTTGTGCGATATAGTTCTCCAAACTATACAAAGTGTGCTCAAAGTTTATTTCACCTACTCACCTATGAATGCTCGAATCACCTACTCATACTCTTTACTCGAATTTAACTACTCATACTGTTTACTCAATCATCGTTCGGCCCACCACAAATAAGCCTTGAGTTAATTATTTTAGGACTCAGCCTATTCGTCAAACCGCGTTATCAACGTTAGGGCCACCCGTCTTTGTGTTAAACAAACGGCCGATGTAAAATCAAGATATTGATTTTTCTGCTATGAGTAGAAAGGTTTTTATATCTATAGAAGGAAAAGCTGATAATCGATTTGTGTTGCGTCTGTCTGATTAGGCGAGTCTTGTAAGCGATTACGTGGACAGCGACATGCTGCAGGTGCTGTACAATGAGAGCTCGCGACGACTGAACCTGGACGCCATCGACGGTGACAGCATCAGCAGTGACAGCAGCAGCCACAGCCAGTCAACGTTAGTCACAGTGCCAGTACGGTCTCAGCCGTTCCCCGTACCTTCGCTTTTCAACTATTACGAGGTAAGATTGTTTTAATTGTGCTATTGTTATTAATGTTTCTGTTAATAATATTGTTATACAAATAGCACCAGGCCCCGGGCTTTAAATGGACTGACTGGGCAAATGCCCAGGGCGCCTGGTCCAAGGGGGCGCCAAGGAACGAAAAACAATACGCGTTAAGACTATAAGACAGTAGACAGTTGAGTGTTATTGTTAAAATTCTACGAATGAAGGAAACTACGTTCGAATGCACGCCGGCACGCGCCAAGGAATATGTAATGAATAATATTATATTACGCACGCATATTCTTTTATTTTCAAGTAGTGATGTTTTAATTTTTGTTGTGTGTAGCCTACGTAGTGATTAGATCACTTGCAATACTGAAATGCTATCGGTACTAATAGTTTATACTTGGGGAAAAAACCAAAATTTACACATTGAACAATAACTTGGTGTAGTGGGGGGTGGGGAGAAAAGTAAAAAAATTTAAAGGGGGCGGCTATAAGAATGCTTTGCCCAGGGTGCAAGGTACCTGAAATCGGGGCCTGAATAGCACAGATCGTTATTACTGTTGTTTGAGCGACTGGAGCGAGTCACTAAACGCCAGGAGAATCACAGTTTCTATAAAGATTTGCCTATAAACGTGATCAAGAAAACACATTGCGTTTGTTTTCAGGCCTACAGATATTCTGTGCTCACTGTAGACCTGCACAACATTTTGATAATAACGGTTACTAAATTGGTAACTTACAACATCGTTAACATAATTAAATGCTCAACACATGCACTCTACAGCCGCATCCCCTGTAACACGATTCGCTGAACTTACTGACCGCTAACTGATGACCTGCAGCAAAGCATTATAATTGTTGTCTGTGACGTATGGACCTAGTTTTGCCATCTAGCTGCACAGCGTCGTATTAATATATATGTAGAGACATGCGTAGCCCGTGGCAACCAATTCATGTTTGTAATCGTTGTACTGAATTAACCACGTTTACTACTTTATTTCAAATAAATATTATTAATTATAGAACCTAACATTACATGGTGTCAAAAGTGGTTAAAATCACAAAATTAACCGAAAAAGGAGTAAAAAAGTTTCAAGATGACAACAACAAACGCAAACGAAGCGGTAACTGGAATCAAACCGCCAGGTAACCTACAAATCGAGCCTGACAAATCTACGAACTGGAAAAAGTGGTTACAGTAGTTCGAATGGTATGCAGCTGTAATCCAGCTAGATAAGAAAGAAGCCTGCTGAAGTCCAGGCTGCAACGTTTATGGCGAGTATAGGGCCAGACGCAATCGAAATTTACAATAATTTCAACCTTAGCGATGCTGACAAAAATGGGTTGGAAATCATCAAAGAAAAGTTTAAAGAGTATTTCGTACCAAAAACAAACATTTCTTTTGAAAGGTATATATTTTTTAAGATTGAACAAAATGAAGATGAACAGTTCAACGAATTTTTAACAAGAATAAAAACACAAGCAAGCAAATGTGAATTTGGCACGCTACTTGATGAAATGTTAAAAGACAAAATAGTATTTGGAATTAAATCTAGTCAAGTAACAGAAAAACTACTAACTGAGGACAAACTCGACTTGACAAAAGCTATAGCTATCTGCAAAACTAGCGAACAAGCTTCCAAACGACTGGATGAGTTTGAAGGCAAAAGTAAAGCAGATAAAATTTTAGCAGTTAAAGGCAAGAGTACCAAAAATAAAGATCAAAATCAGAGTTTTGACTGCAAAAGATGTGGTTCAAATCACAAAAGCAAAGAATGCCCAGCTTTCAATAAAAATGCGCTAAGTGCAGTAGGACTGGTCATTTTGCCAAAATGTGTCGCACTAAGAATAACTGTGATTCCAAACGCAAAAACAAAGTGAACATATTAGAAGAAAGTTCAAACTCTGAAGATGAAATATACATAAGTACCATAAGTGCTGGTGAAAGGAAAGACTGGACTGAAATAATTCAAGTTGGCAACGTAAAGTTTTCTGTCAAACTTGATACTGGTGCAGAATGCAATGTATTACCTAGGCATCTAGTGGATAAAACCAAAGCTAGTTTACAACCAAGTCGTACAAAAAACTTAATAAGTTATACAGACGACAGAATGACAGTTCTAGGTGAAATAAAGCTACAGTGTAAATTAAAAAACGAAGAAGCAAAAGTCTTATTTAAAGTAGTACAAGAAAAAGTTACACCAATCCTAGGACTCCAAACTTGTGAAAGATTAGGACTTGTTGCAACAGTAAAAACTTTAAAAAAATGTCAATCTACAGATGATATATTTGAAGGGTTAGGCTGTTATAAGGATTATGAATATGACATCGACCTGATCGAGAACCCTAGATTCGAGATAAAACCCTCAAGGAGAGTTCCACATGCAATAAGAGACGAGGTAAAGCAAGAACTCGACAGGATGGTAAAGTTAGATGTCATCAAACCTGAAACAGAGCCTACACCTGCAGTGAGTCCAATGGTGGTAGTTAGACAAAAAGGTAAATTAAGAATCTGCATAGATCCGTCAGACGTGAACAAAAACATTTTGAGGCGGCATTTTCCTCTTTCTTCAATAGAAGAGATATCAGCTGATATCAAAGGATCAGAATTTGTTGCATTACTAGATTGCACGAAAGGATTCTGGCAAATTAAACTGTCAAAAATAACACAAAAGATATTAACATTTGCCACACCATGGGGAAGATATTCTTTCAAGAGACTTCCTTTCGGCGTATCCTCAGCGCCTGAAATATTTCAAGAAATTTTAACAGATTTACTTAGTAAATTCAAAAATGTAAGAGTGTCGATCGACGACATCTTTATACACGCAAAAAACAGAAAAGAGTTACACAAAAGAGTTAGCGAAGTCATCGAAGTGCTAAAAATTTCAGGCTTTAAACTGAATAAATACAAGTGTATTTTAGAAGCAAAAAAGCTAAATTTTTGGGACACATTGTTTCGGCCAAAGGACTAAAAGCAGACCCAGAAAATGTAGAAGCCATACAAGCCATGAAAACACCAACGAATAAAAAAGAGTTACAGAGACTCTTAGGAATGATAACCTACCTAAACAAGTTTATTCCTAACATGTCAGACCTAACAAATCCACTAAGAGATTTGTTACATAAAGACACAAGTTTTATCTGGGAATTCGATCATGAAGAGGCACTCAGCAAGATAAAACAAGTACTACTGAGTCCACCAGTACTAAGATTATATGATGTAAACAAACCTGTAACTCTAACAGTTGACGCAAGCTCAAAAATCCTTGGGGCAGCACTTCTTCAAGAAGGCCAGCCAGTAGCTTATGGAGCCAGAGCACTGACTAAATCTGAGCAGAATTATCCTCAGATTGAGAAAGAAGCGCTCGCTATACTATTTGGATGCAAAAAGTTTCACGAGTATGTATACGCTAAAGCACTAACAGTGGAATCAGATCACAAACCGCTTGAGACAATCTTCAAGAAAAATATACAATCAGCTCCAGCAAGACTGCAACGCAAACGTTATGTTTAAAAAGAGCACAGAAATACCTCTGGCAGATTTCTTAAGTCGTGACTGTGATGCTTCTAAGTTAAGATATGACCAAGAAGAGAACCTCAAAGTAGCAGTCATTCTACCAATTTCATTGGATGCTAAAGGGGAGTTAATTCAAGCAACAAAAGAGGATCCACATTTACAATTATAGTAAATTATTACCTTATATTCTGGACTGGTATACATCGTGCGTTTGTTGTTGAGTCATTTATCCGAAATAACGAATCTGTGATCGCCACGCAGAGAGCTTTTCGAATACATTTCGAGCTTAATCGCGGCGATGCTGTTCCGGACAGGAAAACCATACTGTTATGGGTTGAAAATTTTCGGTCTACAGGGTCAGCATTAAAACGGAAAAGAAATCTGACCACGGACCACGGAGTGTTCGGACACCAGAAAATGTCATTGCTGTCAGACAGTCCATTGTGCAATCTCCCAAACGTTCAGCCCGTAAACATGCTTTTGCTTTGGGCATGTCTGATCGAAGTGTCAGGAGAATTTTACACGCTGATCTGAAATTCCATCCTTACAAAATGATGGTTTTCCAACAACTTCAAGACGATGACTGGCAGAACCGAATGGCATGTTGTGAGGCTATCCTTGAGAATGTTTCTGCAAACGATGTGCTGGTCTCAAGCGACGAAGCTCACTTTCACTTGAATGGCTCCGTGAATAAGCAGAATTTCCGTTATTGGGCAGAACAAAACCCTCGACAGCTTCATGAAAGGCCTCTACACAGTCCACGTGTTACTGTTTGGTGTGCTGTCGGAAATTGTGGTGTTTATGGTCCATACTTTCTCGAGGAAGAAGGCCAAACGGTTACAGTGAATTCCGCTCGGTATGTGCAAATGTTACAACACTTTTTGCAACCAAAACTCGCCGCACTTGGAAATCGGAATGTGTGGTTTCAACCGGATGGGGCCACTGCCCACACAGCCAGAAACTCGATGGCTGTTTTGAGAGAACTGTTTCCCGGGCGCTTGGTCTCGTTACATGGTGACATTCGGTGGCCCGCACGATCACCCGATCTCACCCCTTGCGATTTTTTTTTTTCTTTGGGGCCATCTGAAGGCTAATGTTTACCGACATCGACCACAAACCATTGATGAACTGAAGGCTGCTATACGCCAAGAAATTGCAGCGATAACACCGCAACTCACCCAGCGAGTGATGCAAAACTTCAGAAATCGATTAGAAAAGTGTATCGGGGAAGAAGGCCACCATTAAGGCGATATCATTTTCAAAACCAAGTGAAAGAAACTCCATTCTGTATCCTTTCATATTTTGTAATAAAATTTAGAATAGCATCGCTCATGTTTTTTTGTTAGCCTTTTAAATGTGAGAGGTTTTTCTGCCGCACCCTGTATAATTTGAGTGTACGATCATAAGTATTATTTAAGTATAAAACAATGTTCTTATTTTATTTATAAAGAAAGGGAAATGTGATGAATAGACCTGGTTTTGACATGCGTAGCCCATAGCAACCAGTTCATGTTTGTAATCGTTGTACTGAATAAATCACGTTTACTCCTTTATTTCAAATTAAGATTATTAATTATTATAGAACCTAACATTACAACTCTGATGGAGAATTATCATGTTATATGTTGTAATGTACTGGAATGTATGCACCGAAGACACGGATGATTAGAAATAGACGAAAGAAGTATCTGGAAACCTTTTACATGCTTGTGAAAGATGGAAAAGATTAGCTGGATAGAAAATGTAACAAATGAAAAAATTCTTATGAGAATAAATGAAGAGAAATGTATTATAAGAGACCTAAGGAAGAAAAGAGCAAGATGTATTGGTCACGTTTCTAGAAGGAACTGTCTGCAAAACTCATTAATTGTGGAAGCGCGAGGAAGGAGAAGATGTGCTGGCAGATTTGTTGTTGGGGAAAAATTATGAACGACTAAAGTGGGAGGCACAGGATAGAAGAAGGTGCAGAACGGTTTAGCTAAAACCTTTCTTATAACAGATTTAACATTGATGATGATGACAGTGTAACTCTGCTGAAGTTAAATTATCTTTCACAATTTTCGGCCTAGGTCGTACTGAGGTTAGACCTGTCGATTTAGATATGTAGCAAACTCGTGCGTAAGTAATGTGCTCTTATACAGACTATGTACGTAATAAAACAATGAAGCGTTATCATTTAATCGTTATCATATTAACAAAATATTTTCTTACAGGGTTCTTGCTCTTCATACGGAAGAAGCCTTTCCACCGAGGAAATTGAAAGAGAAGAATTAGAATTTCTCTTGTACCCGAAAGAACGCGTCGTCAACATTCGCACCTTTACACAAGCAGAAGAAATACGCAATCAGGTACGTGCTGGCAACGCCTACGACGAACGGTCAAGCCAACTTTCAAAGGAGAAGACTTTTGGTGGAGAAAGCAATGTGTACGAGTTTATTGTGGACACAGAAAGCGAGGATGACAGTGACATCGAGATAGTATACGAAGACGACGTGGCCTCGAAACGCGTCCAGCAACTAACGGACACGACTGCAACTAACAATAACGAAGGAGACGCGCGTTTACGCGATGAACGAAATTCTTCACCAGCTACAAAAACATTGTATCCAAAACCGAATATCTCGTACGGATATTTAGAAGACACGTCCGTAGAAGGGAGGTTTTCCAACATGACAGATTACAATGAATTTTTGAGACGGAAGTACCCGAGAGTTTCGCACTCCGCTTATTGTAGTGAAAGCGTTGAATCTATTGGTGGATACGATGTAGACGTTTGCCAAGGGGATCCATACGACTACAAACTGATAGAACTGAAACAAGCCAGAAACAAACCGATAAATTTTATAATTATCTCTAAACCTGGACTAGACACGTACACTGTAGCTGCAGAACTGTCACAGATGTGGGGCAACGTGTTGATCACACGTAAGTACACACACACTTGTATATAATATTAGTTTGCTACACGTCTGTAGCTGCAGAACTGTCACAGATGTGGGGCAACGTGTTGATCACACGTAAATACACACACATGTATATAATATTAGTTTGCTACACGTTTTCCTACGTTTAACCATGTATAAATATAGTGCTACTGTTGAGTTGAATTTACTTTTTTATAATTTTTCCAACACTTAAACGATGACTACGGGGCCCCACCACCAAAACTGCAACATGTCTCGCACGCGTCAACTTCCTGGCCCTCTTTACCGCTACGTCGACAAATGTCCTATGTAATTTCTATGTGAGCATTCTGCCAATTGGCATGTCGGGCTCATTAATCTATAATATTGTTTCTCAACCTTAAACTCGGTGATGTTACAGTATTACGGAGGGAATCCAACGCTAGTTAAGGTCATTTCACACCGTACGTCCATCCATCCAGTGGACGGATTGGACGTTCTAGACCTCCACGCAATACCATTTCACACCGCACGTCCATCATCCATCCAGTGGATGGATTGGACGTCTAGACCTACACGCAATACCATTTCACACCGCACGTCCATCCATCCAGTGGACGGATTGGATGTTCTTTCCATCCAGTGGACGGATTGGACGTTCTAAACCTCCAAGCAATACCATTTCACACCGCACGTCCATCATCCATCCAGTGGATGGATTGGACGTTCTAAACCTCCACGCAATACCATTTCACACCGCACGTCCATCATCCATCCAGTGGATGGGTTGGACGTTCTTGACCTCCACGCAATACCATTTCACACCGCACGTCCATCATCCATCCAGTGGACGGATTGGACGTTCTAGACCTCCACGCAATACCATTTCACACCACACGTCCATCCAGTGGACGGATTGGACGTTCTAGACTTCCACGCAATACCATTTCACACCGCACGCCCATCATCCATCCAGTGGATGGATTGGACGTTCTAAACCTCCACGCAATACCATTTCACACCGCACGTCCATCATCCATCCAGTTGTTGGATTGGACGTTCTAGACCTCCACGCAATACCATTTCACACCGCACGTCCATCATAAATACAGTGGACGGATTGGACGTTCTAGACCTCCACGCAATACCATTTCACACCGCACGTCCATCATAAATACAGTGGACGGATTGGACGTTCTAGACCTCCACGCAATACCATTTCACACCGCACACCCATCCATCCATCCAGTGGACGGATTGGACGTTCTAGACCTCCACGCAATACCATTTCACACCGCACGTCCATCCATCCATCCAGTGGACGGATTGGACGTTCTAAACCTCCACGCAATACCATTTCACACCGCACGTCCATCATCCATCCAGTGGACGGATTGGACGTTCTAGACCTCCACGCAATACCAGTTCACACCGCTCGTCCATCGTCCATCCAGTGGACGGATTGGACGTTCTAGACCTCCACGCAATAACATTTCACACCGCTCGTCCATCGTCCATCCAGTGGACGGATTGGACGTTCTAGACCTCCACGCAATACCATTTCACACCGCACGTCCATCATCCATCCAGTGGACAGATTGGACGTTCTAGACCTCCACGCAATACCATTTCACACCACACGTACATCATCCATCCAGTGGACGGATTGGACGTTCTAGACCTCCACGCAATACCATTTCACACCGCACGTCCATCATCCATCCAGTGGACGGATTGGACGTCTAGACCTACACGCAATACCATTTCACACCGCACGTCCATCCATCCAGTGGACGGATTGGATGTTCTTTCCATCCAGTGGACGGATTGGACGTTCTAAACCTCCAAGCAATACCATTTCACACCGCACGTCCATCATCCATCCAGTGGATGGATTGGACGTTCTAAACCTCCACGCAATACCATTTCACACCGCACGTCCATCATCCATCCAGTGGATGGGTTGGACGTTCTTGACCTCCACGCAATACCATTTCACACCGCACGTCCATCATCCATCCAGTGGACGGATTGGACGTTCTAGACCTCCACGCAATACCATTTCACACCGCACGTCCATCCATCCATCCAGTGGACGGATTGGACGTTCTAGACCTCCACGCAATACCATTTCACACCGCACGTCCATCCATCCATCCAGTGGACGGATTGGACGTTCTAAACCTCCACGCAATACAATTTCACACCGCACGTCCATCATCCATCCAGTGGACGGATTGGACCTTCTAGACCTCCACGCAATACCATTTCACACCGCTCGTCCATCGTCCATCCAGTGGACGGATTGGACGTTCTAGACCTCCACGCAATACCATTTCACACCGCTCGTCCATCGTCCATCCAGTGGACGGATTGGACGTTCTAGACCTCCACGCAATACCATTTCACACCGCACGTCCATCATCCATCCAGTGGACAGATTGGACGTTCTAGACTTCCACGCAATACCATTTCACACCGCTCGTCCATCGTCCATCCAGTGGACGGTTTGGACGTTCTAGACCTCCACGCAATACCATTTCACACCGCACGTCCACCATCCATCCAGTGGACGGATTGGACGTTCTAGACCTCCACGCAATACCATTTCACACCGCACGTCCATCGTCCATCCAGTGGACGGATTGGACGTTCTAGACCTCCACGCAATACCATTTCACACCGAGAATTTCCATCCGATCAAAATTGTTCCAGCCCCTACTTCCGTTAGTATATTTTAGCTGCCCAACCTGTGTAATGTGCAGTATGTCCTCCGATCAGGTTCTTTGGTGTCAGAGTGTCTTTGTGAAAAGTGTACCATGGATTCATAAAAGTTCAAGTCGTGTCGACGAAAATGTTGTTTTGTTATACTCTGTGAGTAACAGATCACATTGGTTGTACCCAATACATAAAAAAGAGATGAATTCGGTGAGTACCATAATCTGGCGGAAGATTTACAATTAGACCATTAAATTCAGAACATAATTTAGACTTAGCAAAGAGCAGTTTAATGTAAGTTTGACCTTCATCATAAAGAAACATGATGCAAATTACAGGAAGGCGATAAACCACAATCGAAGATAAGTACAACAAAGCATAAGTGAGTACGACCAGTTGACCAGCTGTACTGCAGCTGTTGAGTTGCCGTGATCATGCGCAGAGCAAAACGTCCATGCGGATGTTCGCAAAGAATCGCCCTGCGAGAGATTTCAAAACATTCGTCCACTGGACGTCTTTTGGATGGATGGATGTCGGTGTGAACTGTCTCATTTGACAAGCCAGCGAGCGATCTTTTTCAAACATTTATCCATTCCACCAATGGGATGGATGGACGTGCGATGTGAAATGACCTTTAGACTGTAAAAGAAGTAAAGTGAAGCTCCCCATTATCCGTAAACGCGACTCTGCTGTTGCGACTAGTGACTGCAAGGGACGTTTGTCACAATCCTTTATATTTCCGTTGCATCAGTTTGATCCACCCTGATACCTGTCCTACGGTACAATTCACTGAAATGTTTCAATCTGGTGACTTTGAGTATCGTGTGTTAATCGCATAGACGACTATCTATATATACTTAACACTACTGTCTGTTTAAGTTATTTACGTTTTGTCTTTAGATTTATCTGTTAACGCTACACTATAGTTTTTGTTTCATTCGCCTTTCTAAATTCTTTATTTCTTACCACCCGATCGTGTCTTATCGCCGAAAAATTGCGCGGAGCCGTGAAATCATTTATGTTGTGACCGTCTTCATGGACAAGTAGCTAATGTGTTCCCTTTAAAAGTGAGAAATTCAGAATTACTGTTGGGGACTAAACAGCTGACTAGCCTACCATTGTATGACGTATCACTTTTGGCGGAGCCTCAAGGTCACTAAATAACACCACCTACGCGTACACTTACCGCTTCTTGCATATAAGTTTTCTTACTTTTATTACCTCGGGTATGCAGTTTCCTCAATAAAATTGTCTCCCAATTAAATTCTTGACTAATCTTCTTTCGTTTCGGACATCTGAAAGTACGGTTGAGATACTTTACAGTATGACAGGATTAAGACTACCTGATGTGCACCTGTCAACAGTTGAAGATATACCTAACTGTTGATAGAACAAAACAATAATCTTATCACATTCTACATTACTAACTTCTTATATTATTTTTCTCTAACATTATAATTTTATTAATTTTCTATATTAATAAGTTTACAAGTTATATAATCGCTAATTTTCTACGTCTCTGCATTTAAGTTTAAATAAGCTTGTTAAAGTATTTACCTGTACTACATATTACTTACAACATTTAACAATTTCATGAACTCTCTATGTATGTTACTTCGATAATAGCGAATTTACAATGTTACTTTATTTACCTATCCAAGGGGTGGCTAACGTATTACTGTATCGGTACGCATGATCTTCATCGATTCCTATACAGAGCGTTATAGGAACCTTGAAAAACATGGCGTTCCAAGGCTCACCTTGTTTCTTCATTTGATCTACTCATCTTTCCCTCTCAGGTGGTTTCCACTCAGAAACTTTACGGTGCCGTCTGTAATAGTTTCTACACTGACGTGAACAAATCATCTCAATCCTTGTTGTTCTGTTACTCATTCAAATCGATAACATTGAGCCTCCACATTAAGTCCGCGTTCAGTGTCTACACCTCATTTTTACACACCAATACTGATTCAACAGTATGATATACATGCTTATACTGTCATATTTAATTGTGTTCTTTAATTATTTCCCGACAGCGCTTTATTCTGGTATATTTTCTTTGCTCCTGATCTGTTTTTAGTTATTAATGTACCCATTTATTTATATTCGTTAATCTAATTAATGTCTGAATTATCGACGACAAAGACATTCAAACGCGCCACAGAATATGCCAAACGTTATGCTAATATTCTGTTTTCTTAAAATTAATTATAACGTCTCTATTCAATATAAATTCTGTTCAGTAGGAATACCATAAACTCCTACACATTCACAAACGTGTTGAGTAATTAGGATACGATCGACAGCAAAATTTGATGATAGGAATAACTTAATAATAGTGTGCTATAGGAATTTTCATTCTCCTGCGAGTTTTTAATGTTTTGTTCGCAATATTTTATCATTGGTTTGCGCTATGGGTTCTATTTAATTAAGGTGGAGTCAGTTCATATCTAATTTGCACTTGTGAAAATATTCTGCACGGCTCTGGTGTAATTTGCTAAATGGCCCTAATAGAAGAGCAGTACATCAACATTGTAAGTTCTTCCCCTCCCATGGCAAATTAATTGATTAATGCTGATCTGTGTGCCAGAAGGTAATGCAAATTGGATAGTCGCAAATCACCGCCATGAGCCTGATGATAATGATGATGATGATGATGATGAACTATCAGAATGTGCCAGGCTGTCCAGGTCCTGTAGACTTGTATTTACCTAGTTCAGATAAAATTCAAAGGCATTTTTTCGATTTCTCTGATACGAGAATGTATTATGGCAACATATAGACATTCCATTCATGTGCACATGTAGCATACACTATATATGTGTACCTACATACATACAGGAAAACATATATACATATAAGCTAACTGACGTACGTACAAGACACACACACACACACACACACACACACACAAAACATGTAATACGTTATTTTTGTTATTTTAACTATTTATTTACGCATGCGTAAATGTGTATAATGTCCACGTTGAGTAGAATTTTATTCATGCATTTTTCAAAAGTTTGGTAAAGTTTGTTTCAGTGGGAATTAAAATAGTTTATCATGCATAAGTACGTATTTTGCTAAACAAGACTTCTTTCATCTTTTAGCATTGACAGTGCTTGGAGAACCGACTCGATGTAAGTCTTACGAGGACTACGAGTTAATTCAGACTTTGCGGATGGGAAAGAGCGCGCCCATGGGCGATGTTTTTGCGTTAATCGAAGAGTACATACTACACGACGAAGAGATACGTTGTATGGGTTACACTCTGGCCGGTCTTCCGTTCCTGCCCAGACATGAAGAGAAGATGTCGATAAGCGAACAACTGCTGAGAATATTCAATTGGTGGAACAAACCGGACGTTCTTGTATATGTGATGGTAAAACAAAAATTGTCAACTGTAACCGAGTGTGAATGTGTATGTGTACGTTTTGGCATGAGCGAGAAAACGAGTGTATTGGAGGTAGACAATTTTCCTTTCTGTATTTTGTGCATTATGGTAAACTTTATATTATAATTTTATTTTATTCTTTTTTTATGACGTCAGATGGAAACATATGCTGCACAAATGGCCTGAATTGTGCACGCTTCCGTGGTCTGTGGGTTTGGGTATTATACCCGACCCACCTCCCTTTTCTCTTCTACGACACTAACCTGAAACTGTTGGAAACACTACTTCAGGATAGGCCTATTGTTTTTCAGTCCTAGAGCTCACATCTGACTTATTATTCTTCTATATTCAATCGGCAGAAACTATCTTCTTCGCGCGATGAATCTCTTCTGCGAAGCGTGCGACACAGTTCCAGGTACCTTCCCTTTGACTCATCGCTTCAACGATGTTATCCGGGAAGATTCTCTGCCTAATATCTTTTTGCAACAATATTCTACGTTGCTTTCATCTGTCGCAGACGAAGAATGTAGGCTATAACTGGCATCATCCGCAGCTTCCGTGCAGTACAGGCATTCTGATGAATCTGCCTTTCTAACTTTCGTCAACAGGTAAGATCGAAAATACCCGTGTCCAGTCAAAAACTGGGTAAGGTAATAGTAGACCACCCCATGCTCCTTCACCGGCCGCGGCTGCACCCGTTGATGAGCCTTCTTGTCCAGCGACCTCACTCTTCTTGCTCCTAAGCTATGTGCCAGCTATCCACCATTTGCTTCGTACCTCTCGGTGCACAGCTTAAATACCTACGCCTAGAACGATAAACTTTGAATTATAATAGTATATTGTGTTATATAACTCTTCTTCTTCTTCTTCTTCTTCTTCTTCTTCTTCTTCTTCTTCTTCTTCTTCTTCTTCTTCTTCTTCTTCTTCTTCTTCTTCTTCTTCTTCTGCTTCTCCTCCTTCTCCTTCTTCTTCTCCTCCTCCTCCTCCTCCTTCTTCTTCTTCTTCTTCTTCTTCTTCTTCTTCTTCTTCTTCTTCTTCTTTGTCTGTTACGGAATCCTGAGGTTCCTACCCTACATTCCTACTAGACGACCAACATTCCTACCCGTGCATTTATAATTAAAAGCCCTTACTGATTGCCTGTTTTCAGTTATTCAGTTGCGATTACCTAACTTAATTCAGATATTAATAATTATAAGTCTATAAACATTTTTTCACTTTTCTTCTTACAAAGTGCAGCTTATGTAGTTTTCTTTAATGTCTATGTTTATAGAATTAGAAAAAACAATACTGAGTCTTTGCGGTTGGAAGATTTAGGCGTAAAGTGAAGATGTTTCACAGACTAATTCTATGCGGTTATACAACTTTTGTAGCTTATACCAAAACTAACATTCGCAATACAAAAACTAAAAAAATATGGACATAAGTTCTCTACATATGTGATTTTGAATGTAATGTTGATAGATCTATTAGTTTCATCCTTTACGTATTCATTAATTTACAAAAATATTTATGCCGTAGATTACAAAAGTAGTGTCAGTCAATGTGTTTCAGTGTCCTACGCCTGATGTGTTGAATATTGCAAGAAACATGCTGGTCAATATGAAAACTGGCTCAGTACTTCACGAGGGCATACTACGACAGGGAGAGAAATTGAGCAATAAAAAGTCACAGCAGGCAGAAAGTGAAATGAACGCCTGCGTCATGGACGCGTACAAACAGGTAAGTCTGTGATTGCGGTAACATTTTTACTACGTGCGGAGGCTAGGAAAGAACTAAACATATAAGCTATTAAAGAAACGGATTGAAATTGAATAGTCGTGGTGAGGATTATTCAACGCATCATCAGGATTAGCCGTCTACTCATCACGTTTCCATGTTATGAGTGCTTAACAACGTACGATGAGCGATATAATATGCTCTTTAAATTATTCGTTCTGACTTTATTTGACTTAACCACCATTGCTGCGAATGTGAGAGGCTGTATGTGCTTAAGTGATTATACCAAGTTTATTTTTAATGCTGTAAAGCTGTAACAATAACTGACAAACGATAGCCTTTAATAGTGTTGTTTGTGCAAAAAGTTGTGGAGAGTGGAGACTCGTAGACTACGGAAGCTACCTAAAATTATTTGAATTACTGTGAGAAAAGTTAAAGCAACTGCTTAATTTGAATATTTTAATGTGTTTGTTCCTTTTTCCTGTTTGCCCTCGCAGGTACAAAAACCATATATAATGCGTACATTACAAAGCATCCATTACCACAATATACACGGGTTGTAATACTTCAGTTAATCCAGTTTCACAATCCAATTTTAGAATCTTACTTTACAGCTACTCCATTAACAGCAATATGTGTAATTCCTTTTAACACAAAATTAAAAATCGGTATGGAGAACCATACGTGACTTCCATGCTCGAATTAATTATAAAATTATAATATCTACACTCAGAACGAAACCAAATATATCAGCATACTTTTGGTAAAAACGCTGAGAAAGATAATCAAAATACGAATTGTACATAGTTGTTAATATTTTAAAAATAAAGAATTAATTTTATTAAACTATCTTTTATTTAAACAACGGGAAAGAAAGCGATTACCGCCCAGCGTTTGTTTTCTGTAAATTTTTGAAAACAATTAATTATTTTGTTTATGTATCCGTGGTTACATAGCATGAAACGATATAAATTCTTATGATTTTATTAAAATTTAATAAAATTACGTCAATAACGTAGTACACATATAAAACTTATAAAAATTTACCTCTCCCTTCAACTATCATTTTCATTTATAAAAAGTACCCCCTCCCCTTCAAACTACGCTTTTCATTTATAGGTATTTTGTTTGCTTTTCTATAGTGGATTATTATGACCTGCTTTTCAGGATACTTTATTTGGCAAAATTAAGTACTTTACTCTAGTTAAAATGTGAAATGTTGCAGGTAAACTACCCCTTTCCCTTAACCGATCTTCACCAAAATCAGTAGGTCTCGAGTCCTCTAAAACTCAGGTACATATGAAAAACATTATTTGATTCTGTTTGCATTTGCGGCAGTTATCGTTCGCCATAGAAAAAATTCTACACAGACACGCACAGAGACAGTTTTCAAATATCGGTATGGAGAACTATACGTGACTTCCATATTCTAAGATTTATATTTAAAATCATTTTCAGCCAAACAGCCAGGGAAGGAATTTTAACAAAAAAATACTTCTATTGTTGCCAATAACGTAGTACACATATAAAAAAAAATTATCCCCTCCCCCTTCAACTATAATTTTGATTTATAGAAAATTACCCCCAGCCCGTTCAACTAGCCTCTTCATTTATAGATATTTCATCTACGTTTCTACAGTGGATTATTAAGATCTTATCAGGATACTTTATCAAAATTAAGTACTTTACTCATGTTACAACAAAAAATGTTTCAGGTAAACTGCGCTTTCCCCGTAACCGATCTTCACCAAAATCAACAGACATTCAGTTCTCTATAGCTCAGGCACATATGTAAAAAATTATTTGATTCTGTTTGAATTTACGGCAGTTATGGTTCGTCATATAAGAAATTACCCATGTTAAAACATAAAACATGAGATTTATAAAACATATCTAAGATTTATATTTAAAATCATTTTTGAAATAAAATATTTTCATAGAACCTACTAACGCTGGGGAAATCTGAGGAGCCAATCAGAGTTGGGCCTACCTGTCACTCTGCTGAATTTGGTGGAAAGCCCTGTCACTGTCGTCAAAGTATCAGCCTTGACAGGGTCCTCTTTTTCTGCAAAATGGGAGAGGCTTGAGATGGAGTGAGTGACATGGTCCCCACCTCAATGAAGAACCCATTGTTTTATAAAAATATATTTAAATTTTGAAAACTGAAAATTCTTTTCTTGTTGTAAATATTTATATTTTATAATCAAAATGACTTTATTTTTGTTACCTGGCAACAAAATTATTTTATTTTCAACAATTACCATTGTTTCAAAAAGTTTAAATAAATTTTCAAGTACTTTACTCTTGTTAAAACGTAAAAGGTTGCAGGTAAACTACCCCTTCCCCTTAACCGATCTTCACCAAAATCTAAAGGCCTGGAGTCCTCTACAATTCACTGACGTATGCAAAAAATTATTTGATTCTCTTTGAATTTGTGGCTGTTATCGTTTCCCATAGAAAATACGCTTGATAAAAAACGTTGCAGGTAAACTACCCCTTCCCCTTAACCGATCTTCACCAAAAACAATAGGTCTTGAGTACTCTACAAATCAGGGCTGTATGCAGACAATTATTTGATTCTGTTTGAATTTGCGGCTGTTATCGTTTGCCAAAAAAAAAAATTTCCCTTGATAAAAAAAACCGTTGCAGGTAAACTACCCCTTTCCCTCAATCGATCTTCACCAAAAACAATAGATCGTGAGTACTCTACAAATCAGGGCTGTATGCAAAAAATTGTTTGATTCTGTTTGAATTTGCGGCAGTTATCGTTTGCCATAGAAAAAAAATCTACACACAGACACACAGATAGACACACAGACACACAAACAGACACTTTTCGGAAAACGACTTTTTTTCATGTTTTGAGTGTAGTAGAATCAGAATCTGCAATAATCTCGAACACGATTTTTTTTGCCATCACCATACTTCCATTCCTTAAGGAATATGGAAGTAAAATATCGGTATGGAGAACCATACATGACTTCCATATTCTAAGATTTATATTTAAATCTTAATATCGCCTGCCAAGCGCGATATATTTTCTCTTATACATGATTTACATTAAAATGAAAAAATTTTAATTTTATTGCCTGGCAACAAAATTATTTTATTTTTAACAATTACCATTGTTTCAAAAAGTTTAAATAAATTTTCAAGTACTTTACTCTTGTTAAAACGTAAAAGGTTGCAGGTAAACTACCCCTTCCCCTTAACTGATCTTCACCAAAATCGAAAGTCCTTGAGACCTCTACAATTCAGGGACGTATGCAAAAAATTATTTGATTCTGTTTGAATTTGCGGCTGTTATCGTTTGCCATAGAAAATACGCTTGATAAAAAAACGTTGCAGGTAAACTACCCCTTCCCCTTAACCGATCTTCACCAAAACCAACAGGTCTTGAGTACTCTACAAATCAGGGCTGTATGCAAAACATTATTTGATTCTGTTTGAATTTGCGGCTGTTATCGTTTGCCATAGAAAATACCCTTGTTAAAAAAACGTTGCAGGTAAACTACCTTTTTCCCTCAACCGATCTTCACCAAAAACAATACGTCTTGAGAACTCTACAATTTAGGGCTGTATGCAAATAATCGTTTGATTCTGTTTGAATTTGCGGCTGTTATCGTTTGCCATAGGAAATACCCTTGTTAAGACATAAAACGTTACTGGTAAACTACCCCTTTCCCTTAACTGATCTTCACTAAAAACAATAGATCTTGAGAACTCTACAATTCAGGGCTGTATACGAAACATTATTTAATTCTGTTTGAATTTGCGGCTGTTATCGTTTGCCAAAAAAAAAATTTTCCCTTGATAAAAAAAACCGTTGCAGGTAAACTACCCCTTTCCCTCAACCGATCTTCACCAAAAACAACAGGTAGCGAGTACTCTACAAGTCAGAGCTTTATGCAAAACATTATTTGATTCTGTTTGAATTTGCGGCAGTTATCGTTTGCCATAGAAAAAATCTACAGACACACACACAGACACACAGACACACACACAGACACTTTTCGGAAAACGACTTTTTTTCATGTTTTGAGTGTAGTAGAATCAGAATCTGCAATAATCTCGAACACGATTTTTTTTGCCATCACCATACTTCCATTCCTTAAGGAATATGGAAGTAAAAATGACTTTTCTCCATGTTTGAGGGTAGTACAATCAGAATCAGCCCTTATCTCGAACACGATTTTTTCGCCATCACCATACTTCCATTTCCTTATGGAACATAGAAGTAAACAATTACCCTCCCCCCCCTTCAACTACCTTTTTCATTTATAGATATTTCATCTACCTTTCTATAGTGGATTATTATGACCTTCTTTTCAGAAGACTTTATTTATCAAAATTAAGTAATTTATTCTTGTTAGAACGTAAAACGTAACTACCCCAACCCCTTAACTGGTCTTCACCAAAATCAATAAACCTTGAGTCTTCTACAACTCGGGCACATATGCAAAATATCTGTATGGACAACCATACATGACTTCCATGTTCTAAGATTTATATTTAAAATTATTTTCGAAATGAAATATTTCCATAGAAACTACTTCTTTCTACTTATTGCACAGCCTGAACCACACTACTGTGGTCACTAACGTATACCACCTCACGTTATAGCACTCGATTTTCACTGATGATGGTAGTCGACGGCACTGCCGAAACGTCTAGTTTGCAGAAAACATTGGACTACGGCCAAAGAGCCCGGGAAGGAATTTTAACTACAGACTACTTCTTTGTTGCCGATAACGTAGTACACATATAACAAAAATTATCCCCTCCCCCTTCAACTATAATTTTCGTTTATAGAAAATTACCTCCACCCCGTTCAACTAGCCTCTTCATTTATAGATATTTCATCTACGTTTCTTCAGTCGATTATTATGATATTCTTATCAGGATACTTTATTTATCAAAATTAAGTACTTTACTCTTGTTAAAACATAAAACGTTGCTGGTAAACTACCCTTTCCCCGTAACCGATCTTCACCTAAATCAATAGGCCTTGAGTCCTCTTCAACTCAGGCAGATATGTAAAAAATTACTTGATTCTGTTTGAATTTACGGCATTTATCGTTCGTTATGAAAAAATTACCTTTGTTAAAACATAAAACGTTGAAGGTAAACTACCCCTTTCTCTTAACCGATTTACACCAAAATCAAAAGGCCTTGCGTCCTTTACAATTTAGGAACGTATGCAAGAACTTATTTGATTCTGTTTGAATCTGCGGCAGTTATCGTTCATCATAGAAAAAATTATCCTTGTTAAAACATTAAACGTTGCAGGTAAACTACCCCTTTCCCTTAACCACGCTTCACCAAAAAGAACTGGCATTGAGTACTTTACAATTCAGGCCTGAATGCAAAAAAATATTTGATTCTGTTTGAATTTTCGGCTGTTATCGTTTGCGAAAAAAAATTCTACACACACACACACACACACACACACTTTTCGAAAAATTACTTTTTTCATGTTTTGATGGTAGTACAATCAGAATCTGCCGTTATCTCGAACACGATTTTTTCGACATGACCATACTTCCATTTCCTTATGGAACATGGAAGTAAAAATTATTTGATTCTGTTTGAATTTGCGGCAGTTATTGTTTGCCATAGAAAAAATTCTACACACCGAGACATACATAGACACTTTTCGGGAAATGACTTTTCTTCATTTTTTAGGTAAGTACAACCAGAATCTGCCCTCATCTCGAACACGATTTTTTTCGTGATCATCATACTGTACTTCCGTTTCCTTACGGAACATGGAAGTAAAAGAGATACAAAAGGTTCAACACACGTTACATTATTATTTTGCACTGCAGCAACGGAACAGAAAAACACAATACCGTGAAAACTACTTTCTCAGTTATATTTTAATTCTTTTTTTTTTACATCAAAGTGTAACCAATTCTCTTTCACCTTCGCTCTTTTGTCTCCTTAACTTTGCTTGTTCTCAGCTTATAATCTTTGTGGTTGCATGAACACTTTGCTTTTATGCTAAACTCTTTAGTTCACTTCATCTCTTACCACATTTTTATTTATAAGCATTTGATACATCTGTTCTGCACTTTTTCTGTCATTTTTTCTTTCCGCGTTTACTCAGTATTCTTATTTTGTTCTGTTTCCAAGATTTTTTTAAAATTTTTTGTTGATAACTCAACATCTTGTAAGCACAATTCCGCAACCATTGCATCTGCTTCTACACGATCTTTTCTTGAGTAATTTTGATCTCTAATTTTGTATTTTGATTTTTACTTCCACGTTCCATAAGGAAATGGCAGTATGGTCATGGCGAAAAAAAGATAACTGCAGATTCTGAGTGTACTACCCTCAAAACATGAAAAAAAGGCATTTTTCGAAAAGTGTGTGTGTGTCTGTGTGTAGAATTGTTTCTATGACAAACGATAACAGCCGCAAATTCAAACAGAATCAAATAATTTTTTGCATTCAGCCCTGAATTGTAGAAGTCTCAAGGCCTGTTGTTTTTGGTGAAGATCGGTTAAGGAAAAAGGGTAGTTTACCTGCAACGTTTTACGTTTTAACAAGAGTAAATTGCTTAATTTTGATAAATAAAGTATCCTGAAAAGAAGGTCATAATAATCAACTGTAGAAAGGTAGATGAAATATCTATAAATGAAAAGGGTATTTAAAGAGGGAGGGGGTAATTTTTTTAATAAATTAAAATGGTAGTTGATGGAGGAAATAAATTTTATAAGTTTTATATGTGTGATACGTTATTGACAACAAAGAAGTAGTTTCTATGGAAACATTTCATTTCACTTTAACAAAATTCTATATATTTCATTTTAATTTAAATCACGTATGAGTGAAAATATATCGTTCCTGGCAGGCAAGCATATCTCAATTATGTAATGTTTACTTTTCCAATGTTTTATTATTGTGATTACCGCAATAAAAAGGCCGGCTGGACATACACACACACACACACACACATACAAAATTTGCGTTATTTCTGGCCTCACTCATGTTTATTTTCTTATGTTTGCATGCTTTTTAAATGGAAAGTGCCGAAACCCACACCAACACAACAAGTGCAAGCCGAAAAGATGGACATCGATTTGCTTCCTGTGGATCGCTGGGCAGTGTTGTTGTATTAAAGCAATTAATACAATCTGTGTACTTATTTGTATTATATGAGAATTATAAACTAATATGTGCATGTGTGTGTGTATGAAAAATATATAAATATTTTTCTCCTTTGGAAAATTGTTTGCCCCTCCTTAAAAATATTTTGACTTCCCTGATGGCTAGTTATTTACTAGCCTGTGTGGAATATACCGTTATGATATGGATCAGAATGGTGGGTGTTAAACAGGAGACACAAACGTATTAAGGAAGAAATGTTTTGCTGAGAAATTTATAATTATACGGGTGAACAGAATAGTCGTTCAGGAAATCAGAAGACAAATGGAAAGAAAGAAATCAAGACTCGATTTTTAAAAAGAAAAATGACTAGCATATTATTGACAGGAAAGACTTTGATAACACTATAGACTTCCCTCGGCCCCTCGCAGCGAGAGTCCAATTTCATTACAGGAATCAGATCGCAGCTACCTTTAGCTAGCTCTTCGTTCGACCTACAGACATTTTATCCAAAAGTACAGTCCTTACTCACGAAGGTTGAGGATAGTCTTAATCCACCTGACATTGTGGTACCATTTTAGCTGATACGCAATTTCTTCAGAACTCAAGCATCCACTTATTTAAATAATAATATATATATATATATATATATATTTAAATGATTTTAAATATAAATTTTAGGACATGGAAGTCATATATGGGTCTCCATACCAATTTTTTTATTCTCGCCTTTTTTTTCCCTTCAGTGTGTTAAAGCAACGTCTTTTCGATGGCCTTGACACTTCCGTTTTTCTCACATAATCCAGGTTCACTGCTCAACAGAAGCTTAGATCTGACATGCAGAAAAACTATGCACACATAAGCAAGCATAAAAAATTTTTGATTGGACAGAATGTGTGAATTAAAGTGTCGAATTAAACCGGAAACAAAGAAGGATGGAAAAAGATCGAAGCATGATAATGTTTTTAGGCTTTTGAAACGTATAATGTGGATTACGTTTGGTGGATTACGTAAATCATTTCCAAACCACAGACGACCACAAACAGAGCATGTAAAACCAAATTTATTCTCACTAAAACGTTTGCTAAACTCAATGTCAGCAGCGATTATGTCTGTCTTGATGCGTTTACATATCAAATTTCTAGACTGCGGGGGAATCGAAAGTGTGGAAGCGTTACGTTTTTCGATGACGATTTTTGTGGAATGACCCCCAGCCTAAAAACATTATCATGTTAAAATGAAACTTCTATAAAAATAATTATAAAGTTGTCTCCTTTATACAGTCGACAAGGTTCAAGGCCATACTACGTTACGCAGTCCGGTACACGGATTACACTTCGGTAGCCTGTAACTTGCCCAACTGATCCGACCAGGAACCAATTAGGGCTGGATGACCGCTACTACTCAGAGTACGGTTAAACTTCGCCTGGTTAAAACTGATCCCCCCCCCCTGAAAGGAAGTGGAATCCTCGACCTCATGACTGTAAGCTTTAAACACAACGCGCTGACCACTGAGCCACACAGACATTTATTAAAAATAATATACTATGCAAAATTCTGTCTGTTTGTCGCGTAAGTGTTTTGATACAGTCCTCCAATTTCATCCACACTGAACTAATCATTTAATGTCTCCCATACCTACAACACTCCACATCCTCAACAAATGCCTCACAGGTATCTCTTTGCTTTTTCCTGCAGTTTACCCCCCCCCCAAATAAAATCTAGTGTTCTTGTAAAAATATATGTTTTATAAAAGAGTTAATAAAAATGTACGTACTATTTATACACTTAGTATGCCTTTTGATATAGTAGCCCTATATAGGTAAAGAGATGACTTTATTCGTTTCGTTGGGAACGATTTTTGTATAGGCCTACATATGTTGTTAACTGGTGTGTAATAGGCTACTCTTAAGTATATCAATAGGATCTGTCAAGCAACACGCTAAACAATTGTATTACATTTTTTCTAAGTAGTTACTAAGTTTGCAACAACACAGACACAGAATCTCAGGCAAAAGAAGAAATATAGATATGGCTAGTGCAAAGAAAGCATTAGGAAATCCTTAGAAAAAAGCATCGCGTCCAATGGAAATGATATTTCTTATCAGAATTGTAGCCACGTCCTCCTTTACTCCCACTTCCTCTTGTTAATGTGTGTTGTTGTTGCTTGTTGTTGAACGATTAATACTTGTTCAACATAATATATACTTGACTCTGTGCATACGGTAGGATGACAGTGTATTATTCAGTAGCTGCAGCTTATCACATTCAATGAAGTCATTGAAGGCATTTTGCTGTCAGCGTAGGCCTTTCGTTAAGTAATACAAGAATCAATCTGTTAGCAACATAGGCGGAGATAGAACGGTGATTAAAGGTGTAGCTAACGTTAATTGTTTCGGCGATTTAAAAATAAATCTATCTCTGTTTCATTATTAAACAATCACACGCGCGTAATCGTTTAACTTTAACTGAGAACTACCCTTCATTGCTTCGTGCGAATGTGTTCACAAACATTGCTGCGTGTGTGTAACATAATAGAGCGAGAGAGAGAGAGAGAGAGAGAGAGAGAGAGAGAGAGAGAGAGAGAGAGAGAGAGAGAGAGACAGACAGACAGACTGGCAGACAGACAGAGTGTGTGTATGTGAGCCGCGAGTCTCGACCACAATACAATAATGGCTTTACGTTTGTCAGCACTGTAGTCTGTAAGCGCAATGGTTTTCTCTAGCAATTAATATTTAAGGAACTTTCACTTGTGAAAAACTTACTTTTTATTATTTCCTCAAACGTCGTTTCGGAGTGGTTTTCTCCTTCCTCAGCGAGGTTTAAATGCGGAATGCGTCAAGGCGTTGGTAATGTGTAACGGTTTTTTAGGTGACTGGTTGTGTGAGAGGGTGTGGAGATGGAAGGGGGTTGGCGCGGGATTCTGAATTGTATGCGTTGTCTATTATTGTGTCGAATAGTGTGTTGGATTTAAATTGTAATTGTTCATTCAGTATGTTGTTTGGTTGTGTTTTGTTGTGTTTGTATATTTCGTATTGTTCTGCGGTGTTGAGTTTGCGACTTTTGGGTAGGAAGTGTAAAATTTCAAGATTGTTTTTTATATTGGTGTAACTGTGGTTTTCTGACTGGATGTGTGTGGCAAATGTGGATTGTAAGTTGTTATTGGATAATGCTTTTGTGTGTTCAGAAAATCTGGAGTAAAATAATCTTCCTGTCTGGCCTATATAGAATTTATTGCAATCGTTACAGTATAATTTATGTACGCCTGTTTTGTTGTATATGTCTATGTCTTTGTCTATGTCCTGTGAGAGACTCAGTACCACACGCACCACGGGTATATGCGGGGAGGGTACAAACCAGTCGAGAGGCTGAAGGACTACGATGTCTTTGTTTGTGCCGTTAATGCGTCTCTTGATGGTATTGTTAGTTCTGTATGCTATTTTGTAATTGTGTTTTCTGAATTTGTTGGCAATTTTGTGTGTGTTAGAGTTGTAGTATGTGAGTGTGATGTATTTGTTTTGTTGTTTTGTTGTTTTTGTATAGGATTTGTCTATGTAATTTGTTTATTAACTCAGGGTTGTATCCGTATTTTATTGTGTTAAGTTCTTCATTATAGTTTTGTTTATTTAGCGGTATTTTTGTGAGTCTATGTAGCATATGGTTGAAGGCTGCATGTTTATGTTGTGTTGGATGATTATTTGATGTGTTGTGTTTGCACACACTATAAATAGAATCTACTAAAATCTGGTAATAGAAATGGCCGGCGTTTCGTATTTTAATTGGTGCAGTAGAGAAGTCGTTCAAATAACGTAGCAATATTTCAGGTTTTCAGTTAATTTGATTTCAGTATTCACTTCCACTACTAATTTGTCTTATCATTTCTCTTCTAGAATTTCGTCTCTTTTCTACCCGACGTTTTTGTTTCTACCTGTCTTCATTTCTATCTGAGCGGTTCTGGGCGGTCTCTTTCCAGCGATTATGGTTATAAGACAATTTGTTATCACTTCCACTACTGATTTGTCTTATCATTTCTCTTCTAGAATTTCGTCTCTTTTCTACCCGACGTTTTTGTTTCTACCTTTCTTTTTTCTGTGTCTTTTCATTTCTATCTGAGCGGTTCTGGGCGGTCTCTTTCCAGCGATTATGGTTATAAGACAATAAAATTCCAGATGCCAATTTTCTAATTTCTACGCTTTTGATTCCACATTTTCACTCCCGTAATTGTCTGCCATAATCCTACTTGACCTACTCTCTGAAATATTTCACTATTATTCTGAAACATTGATTATAAAATATTTCATTTCTGCAGGTAAGAATTTGAACTCTTGGCTTCTGTTTAAAGAATTTGAACTGTTTAACTTCCAAACAGCAATGTGAATAGCCTACTGTCATTTTACTGTATAATAATGTTTTGTTCTTAGAATTGATTTTCCTTTCATACTGTGAATACAAATGACCCAGAATATAAGCTAAGGAAAGTAGTATTCTCTGTCTGTATTTCATATAATTTCTGTAATCAATCTTCTGCTTTCAATATTGCAAAGACTTTATTACTGGCATTAATTTCGTGTGATGCGCAATGTGTGTGTGATGGCATTTATGGCCAACTGTGTGATGCAGTAAATCCTAACTCCTAACTCGTAACATCTTTTCTTCTAGTAATCTCAGTATTTCGTTCAGAACCATTCTAACATTACTAAAACTACCAGTACATCGTGAACTATACAAATTTCCTAAAACTCTCAACTGTGTTTTATTTGTGCATGGTCTGCGTACTCAGAAATACACACTTTATCGCGGCCACGTACAACTTTCGTGGGCATGTTTACATATTTAAAAATTAAACACGTAACATAACCAGATTTTGGATAAAAAGTATTTACAACTAGATCACATAGAAAAATATATAATTGAAAGTTAGTATCTGTTATTAACCATTCTGTTAAAACTCACATTGAAACAAACTTTTAACCAAGTTAATTGCACAAAATGTATTTAATAAAATGTTGTTCGAATGTTAATTATGTACATTTATCAGTATAGCTGATAATAGAAAAGGCTATTATTTAAAAATTTCAGAAAATGTTACATACAAAAAAAAAAGTAAATGCGTGATTGAACATTTGCAGGAGAAAGACAGTGCCGATTCGGGTGCACAGTTTAGAATCCGCTTACCGCTGTCGGATCTAGGTCAGTTAAGCAAAGACATCAAAACGTTTTCTGAACTTGTGTTGCTTGCACTGGATACTTACGTTCTTCAGATGGATCCTCAAATGGTGATCAAGGTTGACGCTCGCACGCCTGTTAAAAGAATGATCCAGGTAACAATATGTTTCTTAGATTCAGAATATGTCATTACTTTAGCTCACAGTATTAACCGTAAGTGGAAGGTAGAACAAGTAATTCGTCAGCTTCTAAATGTATTCAAAATAAATTTACAAACTTTTTTTAATATATAAATATTTGGTAGGTTTCACAGTTTTTATTTAACTCTGACAGCTGTTTCAGCTTATTAAGCTATTGTCAAACAGATCAGTGAACAAATCTCTTTGACAATAACTTAATAAGCTGAAACAGCTGTCAGAGTTAAATAAAAACTGTGAAACCTACCATGTGTTTACATAATTTTTTTTAAAACTTTTGTATTAATTGTATCACCAAAATTTATATTATTGTATTGTATCACCAAGTGCCCAATGAGTCATCAATTGATATCGTGAAAATAAATTTAGTTGGTCCGTGTGTGCGCGCGCGCACGTGTGTAATAATTTTCATGTAACCGGAAGCCATTATTAGCTATAGCTATTAGAGTATATACAGCTGTTAGGTTAAAGTAGGATTACTTAGTCAGAGACTCTCTTCTTTAAATGAATCAATATTGTTTAAGTTTTTGACGTTGACCGACTCCTAGGGAAGTTTATAAACCCGGGAAACAAACGCTGTACTTTAGATTAGTGTACCGCTCGTTTAATTTAAAAATCATTTGTAGTTTAAACATAATATTATGTTAAAATAATATGTAAGAATGTATACAAATAAGGAAAACAAATGAATGTCAATAAGTGATTAGTGGCGTATCTTTGGTATCAGTTAACTACAGTGCTCAAAATAAATTAATTTGATTCAAAAAACAGCTAAACATAAAATAAATCGAGTTTTTAAAAAACTATACAATCGCAATATATAATTTATGTATTGTTACGTAATGAGGAAAATGTGTTATACTATTGCAGAACATTCTACGCGTTTCCCGGCTGTTCCAGTGGAATCCGGTTGTAATGTTTTGTGCCTACGTGATCTCAACATGCGTTAGCAAGACTTTTCTAGACTTCGACGGCCGCGCGCACTGTATCAAGGTTGTGACGATTTAAACAAAAATTTTTTGTTTAAATAGCACAAATTAAATTTTTGGTTCTTATAACAAGTAAGAGTATTATCCACCCCTTATCTGTACGTAGATTCCAGTACCAACGCGCAAATTATCCAGTACGAACACGCAAAGTACGATGTTATTAAGCAAAAAAATAATAATTCTTTTGATTAAATATAAGACGTATTAATAATAAAGAATTATACCTAACACATAACAATAGGTAGTATAAATTATTACTAGTTAATTAATGATTAATTAATACTACTAAAGGAACGAACTACTTTTCTCAGCGCGTAAACCGCGCCAGCTTACAGACTTCTTGCCGCTAAACAAACCCCATTAGCCGGAGAAACTTCGACATGTAAGGATGTCAAAAATGTGTTGTCCAGTTAAATTTAGGTGTATACCGCTGAACTACTATACAAACACTCGTCAGTTGTTATTTTGATTTGACTCAATGTAGCGTTGGAAAATAACTAAACACTTAGTAATGTAATGAGTGAAGCAAATATTAGTAAATATGAAAAAAAAAAAAGCAAAACTTAGCCGACACATCTCTTAACAAACCGTAAGTGGTAAGATATGTTCCTTACCATCCTTTAGTGCTGCTAAAATAAGAACAATTAATAAGTAAAATGTGAACAACCGACTCCAGAAGAAGAAAGTTACAACAACAACAACAGTATGAACTTCTAGTAGCAGAACCCAATCGTCATGACCTAGACTACTATTCGGAAACAATAAACCAAATGGACCATCAAGAGGAACATCATATCACAACCAAGAGGACTACTGAAGAAGACCATCACGGATGCCCTCAGCAAACTCACGTTCTATTCAGGTGATATTAAATCATAACACTTGTGCATAACTTGTTTTTAAACAAAACGAAACAAAAGAACAGTAAAGTTTATTGTAAAGACTTTTAGATAACTTAAAGATTAACATATAAATATTTGTAATCTCTGTAATGATATAGTAATAACATTACGATGTTTAGAGGTAAAGTAATTCTGAAAATTTACACCGGACTATTCTTCAAATAGTTTGGACGAAGTTGTGATATATTAGAATATTACAAAGCTGAGACCCGGATCCGTGGTACTTGAAATAATACATAGCTGAATTTTTGAGATAAGAAGAATAAAGAATATTTAATGCAGCAATTATTAGAATCTTCTTTTACAAAAAGTAAAGTTAGTAAGAAATTAAAGGATGACCATTAAAGCCATTACTTTTATACTTAGTTAAAATATAAGAATAAAGAGATGTTTTCGCTAATACCCAGAGAGTGAATAAATTTATGTAACCCTTGACTAATTCCTTGACTTTGTTATAATTTGTTGGTAAGTAGATTTTACTAATAACGGCAGCTAGTTTAATTAACAGCCAACAATTGAACTGGTTCCCGATGTTTATAATGTCTTGACAAGGGAGACGTTATAAGGTCGCAATCAATTACGCTCTAGTGTGCGCTGATGCATAGTATGGAATATTCTGGTGTCTCAGCGGAGTATAAATATAAGACTTCAGTTACTGTCGCTTAGTTCAGTTACTGTCGGGCGATTTACACAGTGCGGTTCGAAGTACTGTGACAAAGTGTTATGTGTTTTATAATTCTGCGGAAGTATTGTGACATAATTGTTTTTCTGTTAGTTGAAATTTTTATTGCGTGTGAACAATTTTTATTTTATTTGTTGTAAGAGACTATCTTGTTGATTACAAACTGTTTAATTGTGATAATTAAAGCAGGTGATTAGTAACTTGATTGGTGTCTTGTACAGTATTTTGTTTTCCACTGTACCATACGACGATCAAGGAAATGTCGTAACAGTATGCAAACAATCGACTGAAGTACGAATCAGCAGGAAAATTAAACCGATAGTGAGACTGAGTCAATAAACGGAAATAAACACGCGCAATTTGCTTTGGTTTGGTTTGCTCCGTGCATTAGGTCATGTAGGCACCAGTGGCGAAGTTACATGGAGGCAATTGAGGCAATACCTACCCTAAAAAATTCTGTAGAATAAAAATTATAAATACGTATGAACTACATAACGTAAAGATTATACATTGTTACCGCGACTGTCGAATTTATTAAGCCGAAACGTGCTTTACTGAGCGACCGCTAGATGGTGAAAGGTGAGATTCGACATAGCTCGTTTAAAGCGAATGAGGCAACCTGAACTTGCCTCAGCGTTTTTTGTATACATCGTATGTAAGCAATGTGCGGATTCGATAGGGAAGTGAAGGGAGGGGGGATTGTCCCGCGCTGTACACATAGAGCGTTGAGGCATGCCTCACTTCTGTGGTCCAAACAGTTAAGTTAAAGCGCCTGTGTTGTTTATAAGTGTGTTTATTTTATGCGGTTATTAAAAGTGTCCCTGTTATTCCGCTGAACTAACAGATGATCAAGATTGTTATTTGAATTATTTGTAACATTAAACATATATACACAATATATACATAGAAACTAATCAAGTTTAAAATTTTGGAGTTCAATCAGTTGTATTATTGTGTATGACTAATACAAGGATTGTTCAATAGAAAGACGTATAGAGCTGTAAAGCATTTTTTATTCAACGATTTTAAAAGAAGTCTCCATTAACATTAAGGCATGAGTCCCACTGTTGCACTAATCTGTAGATTCCCTGCTTGTAAAATTTTTACGGTTGTTTGTGGAACCATTCGCTTACAGCAAACGCTACCTCAGTGTCCGATTTAAACCACCGTCCTTTTACAGATTCCTTAAAACAAAATTTAAGATAAGACTTTTGCCTACCCATTCATTAACTACTAGCTTCGCCACTGGTAGGCAGATTCATTTCTTTTTCTTTAGTCATCATATGGCAGATCCATTTCTAGTGACCGAAATTTTCTTTTGTGGAATTCAAAGACTACCACAGATGTTATAAAAAAACTCCTGAGGAAATGGAAAACAATGAAACACCCGGATAGCAAAAGATATCGAATAGTAAATACCAACCTTGAAAGAATAAGAAAAAATATTTATACTATTAGATAGATATGATTTTGAACACTAACACATAATCAGATGTAATAACAATGGTGCTTTATTAAAATAACTCTTTTACAATCCCATGATTGTTACCGAGGTAGCGATCTTATGGTGGAAACTAGATATAACAGATTTAGTAAGAGGCAGTTTCATAAATGATGTTTTCAAAATCACGCATACAAAGTTTCATTAAAAAGTGTATGCACTTTTTTAAAAATTATGTTTTCCTTTATTTACGTCTAAATGACTCCTTCAAAATAATCTAATGTGACACAATTTTGACTTTTTCCATTCTTCAGGAATGCGATTTTTAGTATTCGCCTTGAGCTCAACGATTTTTCTTTGTCTCCTTAACAGTCCCAAAGCATTGCAGTTTTAATTTTTTCATTATTAGGAAATAATGTCAAATAGACTCATAACTAGCGAATATAAAGACTGTGATATTGGGACAATATTTTTTCTTAAAATTCTTGAACAAACAAGACGTGTGTACTGGTCCACACATCTTGAGTAATCCTTCTACATACTTTAGCTGTTTTTATCAAGTAGTATCAAGCAAGTAACGTAAAATTCCCATATTATTGAGTGTAGCATCGATTGATGAAAATGCAATACTGTAACAATCTTCAAATAATTCATAGGTCTCTTTTAAACTTTTGTGCCATTTTCGAATCGCTAATCTATTCTCGTAAAAGCCTTACGCAACACCTTCGCCATTTCAGAGCATATTATCTCGTTTTTAACCAAAAATTTAATATAAATTCTTCAGTCTTTCATTGCAGAATATTAAGAATCGCCTAATTTATCAGAATACATTGCTTAGCAGCCAAGTCTAACTACTCGTACAATTCGCGTAAATGGCTTCACACACTTATTACAGACGGGAGTACCAACACTAAAAATTACAGTGTTTACATCAAACACTTACAGCTTGATAAATTCAAAACTGCACAACATTTTTATAACCCTTCGTCGCAATTCCACAGTGCTTCTCCATGAGTACAATATTTCATGTCACATTTGTTTCTATAAACTATTCCGGTCTTGGTCAGTTGCGACAAAACGACGTGATCTACAAGCGCAAAACATCTGGCTGTGTCTTAGATCTGTTGGGATTTACGTAATCTCCGAGTTGCTACATTTACGGAGGTGGTCGTTACCATTGACGCGCAAATAATCTCAGAGTTACTGAAGTTTACTGAATTATTCTCTGTATAATATTTACCTTATTTCTTCCGTCGTGTGACTTCGTTTAGCGTTTTGATTTGCTTTACACGTTTCGCAACATATGTCACGTCATCAGAAATAAATAAAATAAAAATTCACTCTTAGCGAGGTCGTTACATATTAAAATACAAATATTCGAAAACGATTACACACATACCCGCTTTACTTGAGTGCGCACTCGAGTCGGACCGATCGGACACTGATTATCAATAGCTACCGCGTAGACAGGTTTATTGCGGTATCGTAGAGCGGGTTTGATTTAAAATGTAAATGATCGTTTAGCACGAAGTGATGCACACAGTTGTACACAGTCGTGACTTCGTGCTAAACGATCATTTAAATTTTAAATCAAACCCGCTCTACGATACCGCAATAAACCTGTCTACGCGGTAGCTATTGATAATCAGTGTCCGATCGGTCCGACTCGAGTGCGCACTCAAGTAAAGCGGGTATGTGTGTAATCGTTTTCGAATATTTGTATTTTAATATGTAACGACCTCGCTAAGAGTGAATTTTTATTTTATTTATTTCTGATGACGAGACATATGTTTCGAAACGTGTAAAGCAAATCAAAACGCTAAATGAAGTCACACGACGGAAGAAATAAGGTAAATATTATACAGATATTGACATGAAGTCACACGACGGACGAAATAAGGTAAATATTATACAGATTTTGTCAATAAGTGACTTGGATACCATTTCAAACATGTCTTTCAAGTTCGAATTATTCTGCAACGCGTTGCTGAACGCGATGTTTGTATTCAACGCTCACCCATTATTACTCAATCGGTTACTATATTCCAGAATGTAATCACCTTCGTCCTTTGAAAGTAACCGTTTTATTTCTTTTTCCGGTCACCTTTGCAATATCATATCGCTGACCTCAATGATTCCACATTATCACTGTAACATTAAAATGTTTTTTCTTTTTCTCATTAATAACATTTTATCTTAACTTTACTTATTTGTACATTTTTTAAACAGAAACAACACACATTCTTAAAAACAATAGGGATTTTGTTTTGAAAAACATGCGACTGTATGGAAAACAGTAGGCCTATTTTGATACTTACACAAACGACACTTATAAAATTTGCACCATATTTATTTGATAACATGGTACGCACTGTCTTCTTGTAATCGTTTTAATTATCAAGGCTACTGTCAAAACATATACAATAGTTACTATTGTTAATGTAAATTAGCAAATAAACATTGTGAAACTTTTACCAAGTGTTGCTTATGATTCAACTATTGTAACATGTTACAGGAATTACCATGTGACAAGTCTATCAGTATTAACTTATTTAATTATTTATTTTTAAGTTAATTTGTTTTTGATATTTTTAAATGTGTAAAAAAAACTAAAAAATTACAGAAATCGATTGGTACATTATTGTTTTATTTTTCCAGATTATAAAGAAGAAACTGGACACTCTGGTGGTGCAAAAACCAAACCGAGTTGTTCCACTATTTGACACAAGCGTCGTGCGCGAATACGAGAATAAAAAGCAAATGGAAGAAGAGGCCAGAAAGGAAAAAGCTTTGAAAAAGCTAACGAGAAAACATAAAAAGAAATTGGCAGACGACGAAGAAAATGAAACCGTAATGGAAGAAGAGGAGGAGGAAAACGAAGAAGAAGAAGAGGAAGAGGATGAAGAAGAAGAAGAAGATGATGATGAGGAAGTCGAAACGATGATCAAGAGTAGTAAAATCGTCAATTTCGATAAATTAAATAGATTGTCCGATGATGAGCTGCTGCTAGTGCTTCAGAAAACGAATACTCTTGCCCCAGAAGTCAGGTAATGCTTCTTTGAGATACGCGCTGAAGGCGTACGATATATTTTCAAACCTGGAAAACGTTCCGTAAATTAAACCTCAAACACTGTCTGCCAGTTGTTTATTTAAACGTATAATTTTACATAGTTAACAGTTGTCCATAACTTTATTGTTTTATGCGCATGTAGTATCATAAAATACGAATTACATGCCTGTTGAATGTTTGTTATATGGAAGTCTTAATGAACTCAAAAATTAACATGCTTAAGTTTTGCCCCTTTCTGTCACATATTTTCATCGCAATTGAAACAATAAAGTCAAAACAGTTTATTGTCCACCACAAACTGGACGTAATCATTTAGTTCCATTGTGTGTGTGTGTGTGTGTGTGTGTGTGTGTGTGTGCGCGCGCGCGTGTGTGTGGGGGACTTCACCGCCTCACCATAGACCGTTAGATAAATGATACAAATGATCGGGGGCAGTCATCCACTTGTCAAGAGCATCAAGTCACGTTAAAATGCCAAATGATTTTCTTCAACCATAAATCTTGCCAGAAACCTCCAACCTACACGTGAACACTATATATAAAATTTCTTCGTTATTGCTAAGAATTATATGCAATCTATTTGGAGTTCTTGAAAAGTTAATTTATTTTTTAGTAAATAGGTTTTGAGTTATATTTCTGGCACTGTAAACATTCTAATTTCAGTTGATGGAGTGTTCATTTTTATAGGAAAAGGTTGAAGGGACACAATTGAAATGTTACATGTTATTAGTTAATGGCACGAAGTAATAATTCAGTCAATGTTTGTCAATATTTCGATGGTCTCTTCAAGAGACGTCTCACTGCCTTGCTTATACTTGCGTGATTTCATACTATGTCAGTAGTTTTATTGAACTGTTTACTTAATCCATCAAATCATATTATTTTCTGTTTACCTAGATTTCTTACATATAACGATCAGTTGGTTTAGATTTTTTACTAAATGAAATTTAATATTTTAAATACGATAGTTTTTTTTAAATTTTTGTTTGTGTAATATTTAGCGTTATACTATATTTTGAACTATAGTTATTCTAATGTAACGTTATGTTTCTTACACCTACTTTTTATAGGCCAACATTAAAAAAATAATTAGTTTAATATGCATTTTATTGAATACTCTTAGTACAATGAAGCAGATAGTACGAGGCATATTCAGTACTAACTTCTGACTGGCTGATAAAAAAACAAATCGCTAACTTGGAGCAGAACTATCCTATGTCTAAAAACACAGCTTTCCAGGACAGCATTTGAAAGTTTAATTTGTCTGTAGTTTTCCCAAGAAACATCGTCAAATGTCTTACACCCATTTTGCATTAATGTTATACGCATCTTAATTATTGTATAAATACACTTTATAAACTCGACGAGTTACTTACAAAGGAAAATACACTTTAAGAAATTTAATTTTTATCTAAATGGACATAGGTACCAAGCTAATTTATGATGATAGATATATGCTAATTCGGTTCTATGTAAAATAAATTGTTATTTTTGAGATTGACCTTCCAACGCTTCTGCACTCAACAGGAATATAATGACAGAATGTAATGCTCGTAAAAACAATACAATTTTGAAGTTGTCTTGTTTGTTCATCATCTTCTTTCACAGCACTACACTTTATATAATATTGAAACTTTTTCATGTGAAAACTTACTTGTCTTTTTCGTTGAACGCGTTTTGGCGTCGTATTCGCCTTCGTCAGCTTAGAACAGACTGCCAGAACTTAGTAACGGTTGTTGCTTGGAAGGTATAGTGGGGGTGGTGTGTAGAGGAAGGGGATTGGCGCGGGGATCCGAATTATTGTTTGTTTTATGTATAATTGTGTCGAAAAGTGTGTGTGATTTATATTGTAATTGGTCGTTTAGTATGTTGTTTGGTTGTGTTGTGTGGTGTTTGTATTTAACAAAATACAAATACAAATAACAAAATAACAAAACACAAAATACCAACAACACACAACACAATAAATACATCACACTCACATACCATAACTCCAACACACACAAACTTCCCAACACATTCAGAAAACACAAGTACAAAATAGCATTCAGAACTAACAATACCATCAAAAAACACATCAACGATACAAACACGGACATAGACAAATACAATAGAACAGGTGTATACAAATTAAATTGTAATAACTGCAATAGTTTCTACATAGGCCAGACGGGAAGATCTTTTTCATCCCGTTACTCTGAACACTTAAAGGCCTTATCCAACAACAATATACATTCTGCGTTTGCCACACACATAACCATAGCTACACCAACATAGATACTAATCTTGAAATTTTACATTACTTACCCAAAGGTCGAAAACTCAACACAGGTGAACAGTATGACATATACAAACACCACACAACACAACCAAACAACATACTAAACGACCAATTACAATATAAATCACATACACTTTTCGACACAATTATACATAAAACAAACAATAATTCTGATCCCCGCGCCAATCCCCTTCCTCTACACACCACCCCCACTATACCTTCCAAGCAACAACCGTTACTAAGTTCTGGCAGTCTGTTCTAAGCTGACGAAGGCGAATACGATGCCGAAACGCGTTCAACGAAAAAGACAAGTAAGTTTTCACATGAGAAAGTTTCAATATTATATAAAATTTTGAATTTGGACATAGGTTAGTTCTACTCTAAGGTAGCCAAATATAGTTACAAATATTTATTAAATATCAAACTTACAGACATATCCATAAGCGATTATTTTTCCACGCAATAACCTTACAGACACTTAATTATAGATTTTGCAGCAATCTGTTTTCGCCGTGCCTAGCTGAATAACGCTATTTCCAAGGTTCCCAGCCAAGATTTGACGCATGGGCCCCACAACTTTAATGGGGCCCCTATGCCAGACCACCTTCCGGGCCCCCTTCGCCGTTCAAAAACCCCTCTTGTTTGAAAACCTTTTACTTGTATGTCTAAAAGCATTTTTCTGTAAACAGGCAAATAATAGAAATGCTAAATAGGTTAAAAGTCTTTTTATTGGATAGAAAATGGTAGACGTATCGCTTTAAAATAAACCAGAATTAACGAACTACTTAGAGTACTTAAAATCTACGTTTCAAATTTTAAGTTCCTAATCAAATCAAATAATTAACTCATTCATTACCTCAACCATCTACTAAAATTAACTTTTAAGACAAAAAATAAACACAATTTGTGTTTATCAATACAAAAGTGATAGGCCTAAAATAGTTATAAAAATAAACAACAACAATCATATATCTCAGATCATAACCAATAATAAGCGAAAGAGAGAGACTTGCTTTTAAAATGGTTTAAGCAGTGCAAAGTTTTCTAATTCATCATTTTCTATGTCCGTAAAGTTCAATACTAGTGCAAACAAGTCACGAATTGAACTAACTGCAGTGAATCTTGTTTTTATATCGCCCATTATAAAGTCTAACAGTGGGTACATGACTGAGGTTTTAAATTTATTTTCTTGATCTTCGTCTACTAAAAAATAACTATTGGATTGATCCGTACTTTTCTTCTGCCTTTTGTGAGATTCAGGAGGAACTTTTATTAGTTCTTTTGCAACTAATTTTGCCTCTTCAATTATGCTGACAGGATTATTACGCAACAATTGCAATGCTGTCAGCAAATCTTCCATTAGAGATATTTCAACATTGAGTGTGATTCCTTTGCTTTAAATAACAACTTTTTTTTGTCACTACGTGAAAGTATCTGAACCAAAAAGATGCCAACATTAAGCCCCTTGTGGAATTGAAATATTTCTTAAGCCCTAATACGATGTTGTAGGCAGAGGGAGTTAGGCTAGAAGACATCACTTCTAAAAATATATCCAACAATTTAAGTACTCCTGGGTAGTGCTTAACTATCGGTTTGACAGCTTGGATTCTTTCACTTCATCTTGTTTCGGAGAGGCTCTGTAGTGACATCGGAATGTGCTTTTTCAAAACTTTCCAACGTGGAGGACTGCTAGAGAAGAATGAGTAAAGACTTAGAACATTTCCGAAAAATGTCATCACGTCTGCAGTTTTGCAGCATTAGCACCCGCACGGTTCAAGGAATGCGCCCCACATAGCGAAAATATTGCTGATTCCTTCTTTTCAAGAATTCTATTTTGTACTCCTTTAATTGCTCCCCGCATACTTGCACCGTTATCGTAACCCTGAGAACGACAATTTTGTAATGGCATGTTAAGGCTATCTAAAGTGGAAACAATCTCGTTGGCAATCGCCTCTCCTGTTTTGCTGGTCTTAAAATACCGTACTCTTTTGTGCTTATACTAACCAATTTACTACATTTGTTGCTTTTTCATTATTCATGTGATTTATGTAGATTGCTCTTTAGTATATAAAAGAAAATAATAATAATCTCTAAAACAATTTTCGACCACAAATTTACTTAAATCGGTCACAGTCTATAAATGGATGCACTCTTCACACCTTAACTTCGAAATATTTTTTTTTACAATACAGCTACACAGTTAATACAGAATGTTATCCTTATAGTATGACCAAACGTCTTTAACCATATTCATAATTCCCTTAAAGTTTTTAATTTCTTCAATATCCCTTTCACTGAAATCTTTCTCTCCTTCTGAAAAACGCATTATTGAAGTTTGTTTAATGTAGCTAATTATCGAAGTAATCTAAACATTTACATTTGTTAGATCCTCATAAGCACAAATTTTCAGTAGAACTGTCCCAAATGTAATAATTGTAAGGTGTCAAAACAAGTGCATTACTGACTGAATGACTCGTTTAGTACACGTGTTAACTTAGCGCCAAACGCTTTATTCCCCCGATGGTGGGGGAAGCTGTACGTGCTTCGGATCGTTTTCTGCCGTTCACTTTGTCTGTCAGCACGCGATCCATGTAGTATACATCGATGGGCTGAACTGACGCGACCGCACCTTAACATGCTCGGATACGCCTGCTGAGTCAGCAGGCCTGCTCGAACTGATTTTTACATTTGGCCATGAGAACAAATGGCCTGAAATGGAATGTAAGTACGACGGATCAAATTGACCCCACAGAGGCATTAGTATGAAGGAGACGTGACAGGTCAAATGAAGTTTGCGGGATATTTTTGTCAATCGAATCAAGGCTACAACGTTACCGGCACCAAACGTCTGTTGTAAATGCTGATAACGTCGTGATCCTCAACGTCGTAGTCAGGGGCGGATCAACCATTAGGCTGACTAGGCTGTAGCCTAGGGCGCGGCACTTTGGGGGGCGCAAAATTTTAGCTAAAAAATAATAAAATTTTACAGCTAAATGTAAAACTGGTAATAAATTACAAGGATAAAAATGTGAGTTCATTTTGAACACAGGCGCCTGTTTGGCGAGAAATTATGATAAAACTGTACGTAAATAAGAAGTGCTTTCCAAACTGTTTTCCCCGGTTATGAGTCATCAGCGGCCGGCGCTCATAGAACTATGCCGCCGCCCGACTTTCGTGGAATTGCCGACCACGGAATCTTGAGACTGTTTCCAAAAACAGTGTAAGATATTTGAAATATTCCGAACTAAGAAATATATTGTAGGGTGTTTAAAGCTTCATTCAGCCCCTTGGAAATAAACGTAAGAGTTGCCTATGGGAGGTGAGGGGGCGCTAAATATAATAAGCCTAGGGCGCCAAGATACCTTAATCCGGCCCTAGTCGTAGTTGCAAAATATCCTTTGCATTTTACATAAGACTAATGTATTTGTAAGTATGTATAACGGTAATTTATTTGACAAATAAATTAAAAAATGATGGATGTGCAGGTGGACGGAAACTAATTGGGGTTGTATCTGTCCGGTATCGATGTACGATGGACTCCTTCGACGAGGCAGAGCTGAATACACTGTCACGTAAGCAACCACTCTTAACTACTTACACTAAACAATTAGAATAATAATAAATAAATAATAAAGTAATAATATTTATAAATAATATTTTTTGTTATGCTTAATATGTTTGAGTATTATATTATATTGTCAATACTATACTGTTTTATACATAAGTGATACTCAATCTGTACTTGGGGCCTTATATGGGTGGAATGCATACCAGTTGGAAAACATTTGGATTTCACATCCTTTAAAAAACGATAATTTGAAAGGGAGTATAAATCTATTGACCAATCTAGAACAGTTGATTGTAAGTTGTACCGAATCCATTTGATTTTTAAAAAAGCTGATTTTAAGTAAGTAGTCATTTTTTCCATGTGAAAATGTGGACAGTCAGTGAAATGTCACTTAAGTTTCTGTTACTTTTTACAAGTACTGAGCAATGGTGAGAACTTTCTATATTTCTACTTATACCTTTATTAACCAAAAAATAAATATTGTAATTTAGTTATTAAAGATGTAGATTTGAAATTGTATCTTGCATCATTTCGGTTGATTTCAGAAAGCTACGCTCATCAATATAAGCTGAAGAATCTCAAAACATACGCTTGCGCGTGTGTGTGTGTTTGGACTTTCCATGTTAAAAAACTTTAATTTTTAAGTTACATTTTCCAACGTAATAATTCAATTCATATTGTAATTTTTGTAATCGTTAGTAGGATATTGTATCAGAAGTGGTGTCATTATTAGTTTTATTATTTTTTTACAATAAATACCTGAAAAATACCTGAAAATAAAACACGGAAGGATACCCGAATGAAATTTTATAAAACTGTGGCTGCCCCCACGTTCCTGTATGCTAGTGAGACATGGACTCTTGGTAAGAGGGACGTGCAGAGGATTCAAGCAACTGAAATGAAATTTCTAAGAGGGACACAAGGTTGTTCTCTCTTGAATCGGAGAAGGAACGAGGATATTAGACGCGATTTAAACATTGTATCATTGCACCAAAAGATTGAAGACCACAGAAGGAGATGGTGTGAACACTTGAATCGTATGCCTGACATCCGTCTAGCTGTAGCTCCTTTGAGTTATCACCCTACTGGGAAGACAGATGTCGGTAGACAGAGGAGGAGATGGGTTCCGGACAGGCTTAGGGCCTAGTCCTTGGAGTGATGATGATGATAATAATATTACAATAAAAAATATATAACAATTACATTGCATTGTTTTCTTAAATTTTTCTCCTGCTTCTTGTTGTATTTCTTAAATACTATTAATAAGTAAGTTACCACCCTCGCAGTTTAGAGCTAGAAAAGATATGTGTAATTTACTAATACTGAACTCTTAAGTCTGCTTGATGGCGACTCTTAAAATTATCTCAGGGTATCAAAGAAATGATTACTAACACAGTTAACTTGAAGGACTGCTAATTTTAATGAGCATTTTCATTAACATGTTACAATTTGCATACAATCTTCATGGTTAACAATTATTAAATTTATACCTCTCATCAATTATTATTGAAAGTAGGTTCATAGACCAATTGAATTGCCAACAGTAATAGAGTTACAAAAAGACATGAATTAAATTGAGTTTAATGTTCAATTTGGTTTACTTGTTAAGTTGAATTCCTTTTGGTTGGTGAGTCCTTCCCTCGGAGTCTGCGATCTTGGAGATTGCGTTGTCGGCGATTCGGATGATCCTGTTGATGACACTAACCACTTGATTACTTCGGTTTCACTCTAATTATCACTGTTCACACCTACTCACTGATTCAGCATGTAACTAGTGTATACTAATCAATTTTGACACCTTAGTAACTACGTGATTAAACTGAGTGCTCGCACTATCAATAATACATCCCGAAAACACTCCGCAACTTTCAAGTGCACGCGTTCGATCATCGATACTCTGAAGTTCGGTAATTATCACCAAGTTATTCAGTCTAACAATTACTTTAATCTGGCATACTTCGTTTACCGTACTACCGGGTTTAATACTATTTAAACGCACGACATGAATACTGTACTTTTTACTTATTGCAAGTTTTAGTTATAAACTTTTAATACGTGCTAACGAGTCTGAATAGTTGTAATGTTCACCGTAGACTAGCCTGACAAAATTCCCAACTACATTTTTTATACTCCCTCAAACATTACCCATACACACTATTTACAAATCGCGTTCCCATTGGTTTCATATACCGCGATATTTGATTTCCACCAACCCAACTAGCTAATTTCGCCCGCTTAAAAGTGACGCTTTCTCTCATTCGTCAAAAAACAGCGCGTAGCAAACTTTTACCGCGAAACCTAACATGACGCTACTTCGAGTTTCCTCTCTCACCTACTCTGTCTAAATCCTAGCGGTACGGTCTTGTCCGAGCACTCAATTTTCCCTCGACTTCACTTAACTTTATTGCTTTTTTTTAACACAATACATTTTATGCTTTTACAGCCTGTACGTGACTTGCTGAATAACTTTCGCACCGACATACTGTCGCCTTGACTAGGGTGTGTGTGCTTTTGAAAAACACCGCCACGCTGGTTTACAACAGTACATCAAGTCACATTACTTGCATTTCTTATTCTAATATACATTTGATAATCATGTTTTCTATATATAACTAGCGTAAAATTTGGTAGTATTCAATTTTTACGTTATAAAGTGCAAATGGATTAATTAGGAACCTTCTCTTTAAAAAAGGAATACCGTTTGTAGAAAACGGTTATTAGGTGATATGAAGGAAAAAAAAGTTGGAAACCGCTGTTCTTTCATGGTAACATTCTTTAGTCAATAGTAAGTATAATGATAGAAGGCCGTAGTTGCCACATTGTACTCTAAGGCCGTTACTACTCCGTTCAGGACCATATATCACAGTTTAATAAAGATGTCTAGTAAAGATATACGGAAAATCTTTACATCTTCTGGCTTAGCTGTATGAACACGAAAGCTTCAGGTTGGAGATGCAGTTACGACTCTTGGAATTATGGAAACAGCCCTCAGCTTTTGATTATTATACACACGCTTAGTGGTACTGAGTCCCGAGTTCAAGCTTGATCCGCGCAGACTCCGAACTTTTCTCTGAAAGCGGTAACGAAGAGTGACTGTGAGTTTTTAGCAAGCTGTGTAAACCTGTACAGATGAACACCCCTGATGATAATCTGAATATTTCATTATACTTTGAAACAGCACAAATAATTCAAATAATCAGATAAATAATAAGATGCAAATAATAGATAGTTAGATCATCAGATGCAAATAATCCAGATAATGCAAATGACCGTTTGCATTTAAAGTTTCCATATAATTATTTCCTGGGTTTTCTTTTTAAGTCTTCTTTATATGACGTATGTCATTATTCAACGTCCATCCTCAACGACAACGTCAATCTTCACAACAACCATATAATTTATGACAACTGTATTTCTGTATATCGTAAAAATTGTTTTATTCTTCAGAGTAACTTTCAAGTTATTCTAAAATTAGAATGTAGCAACTGATTACTAATTAGTTGTGTGCTAAAAATGAACAATAGACTCCATCTATTAACAACTACTAATTTTTAAAAATCTGTATAATATTTACCGTATTTCTTCCGTCTTGTGACTTCGTGTGGCGTTCGATTGATTTACCCGTTTCGAAACATATGTTTCGTCTTCAGAAATAAAAAATCACTCTTAGCGAGGTCGTTAAATAGTAAAATTGCAAATATTGAAAACAATTCCACACATATCCGCGTTACATGAGTGCGCACTCGAGTCGGACCGATCGGACACTGACTGTTAATGGCTATTGTGTAAACAGGTTTATTGCGGTATCGTAGAGCGGGTTTGATTTGAAATTTAAACGACAGTGTCTTACCTTCAAATTTTGAAGTGTGTCAGACAACACTGTCCAACATAAAATCCACCTACGCACGTCACGTGATAAACGAAAATCATAAATATACAAGTTTTAATTCCAACTTGAAACCCATGCATTTTTGTAATAAAGGCACTTACATGAACGCGTTGGAAGAATTCGAGATATATAGAGCGTACCATGACGTACACAGTCGTGACTTCGTGCGAAACGATCATTTAAATTTCAAATCAAACCCGCTCTACGATACCGCAATAAACCTGTTTACACAATAGCTATTAACAGTCAGTGTCCGATCGGTCCGACTCGAGTGCGCACTCATGTAACGCGGATATGTGTGGAATTGTTTTCAATATTTGCAATTTTACTATTAAACGACCTCGCTAAGAGTGATTTTTTATTTCTGAAGACGAAACATACGTTTCGAAACGCGTAAATCAATCGAACGCAACACGAAGTCACAAGACGGAAGAAATACGGTAAATATTATACAGATTTTGTCAATAAGTGACTTGGATACTAATTCAAACATGTCTTTCAAATTTTTAAAAGACGTTATCATTTACTATCTATAGATTAATTTAATTTTTGTCTATAAATCCCGTACTTTTGTGTTTTTTAAATGTTTTAGATCTTTTAAAAATTATATTTTTACGAGGATCGCCCAGAGCGTAAGCTTAAAATATTAAAATAAACAGTTAAATTCCATAGAAATTGATGCATTTTTTAGGCTTCTATAAAACATTCTTATTATAAAAAATTCTTCAATCTACAGAACAATCTACAGCACAGCCCACAAACGATAATATAAAACGCCAAATTATATTATTAGAATAGTTCGCAACACATGCAAACAATTAACCACTTGTCATTAATTCACTGTCTTTAATCGCCTTTTCTAACGCTTGTACATCATTCCACAGTTTATGTGCCAGAAGTACCAAACTCAACTGATGGCTTTCCAGTTGTAGATCCAGTTTGTGGGGGCAGCATCTGCCCGTCGCCTAGTGGTCGCACTGTACAACCTGAGTATCAAACTCAACTGATGGCTTTCCAGTTGTAGATCCAGTTTGTGGGGGCAGCATCTGCCCGTCGCCTAGTGGTCGCACTGTACAACCTGAGTATCAAACTCAACTGATGGCTTTCCAGTTGTAGGTCCAGTTTGTGGGGGCAGCATCTGCCCGTCGCCTAGTGGTCGCTCTGTACAACTTGAGTACCAAACTCAACTGATGGCTTTCCAGTTCTAGATCCAGTTTGTGGGGGCAGCATCTGCCCGTCGCCTGGTGGTCGCACTGTACAACCTGAGTATCAAACTCAACTGATGGCTTTCCAGTTCTAGATCCAGTTTGTGGGGGCAGCATCTGCCCGTCGCCTAGTGGTCAGCCCAATGCCTGTCGCACTGTACAACCTGAGTAGCAAACTTGGGCATGTGTGATGTGGTGATTTAAGTGTTTGTTTCTGACTGCGATTTAACAACTGAATTATTTTACTCACCTAGTCTTCTTCATTCCCCCTGAAACATAATGCATCAACTGTGTGCCTCCATTCTGTTCAGTCTTGTGCTGTCTTCGTCATATTACCATTTCTACTTCCTTTGCTGTGTTTCTTCTTCACAATTGTATTGGTCTGTCTCGTTTTGTCTTGCTTGGTGGTTGATACTCCAGTGTTTGTTTGGTGATCCGTGTCGAATTTACAAATCCTTTGTGTTTATTTGAAACGTGGAACATGATGTTTTGGTTCAAAGCTCGAAGTTCAAAGTTTGGTTCAGCCAAAATATTTTCAAAATTTGTTTTAAGTATCTACTGATAAACAGTTGTATCTTATTTACACCTCTGCTACTTCACGCTTCAGAGTCATAGCCTACATTTCATAGACTAGTATTTTTTACATTTCTATAAAAAACTTACTACTTCCATTCTGAGCTTAGTTGATATGTAATTTATTGTCTGACCTTGTTGGCTTAATGTAATTTGTTAAGCGACATTATGAGCACATATATAATAAAGTGTGAAGTGCAAACGTATACAGATAATAATGTAGAAGTAAAATCAAACAAGATGACGCTGTTAAGCTGATCGATCGTGAGACATATATTAAACTCTCTTTTCGTCTAACGTTTCTGTTGCAGATATTTAGGAAAACTATACGTGCTTTCAAGCAGGGATGCCCTCAACAGGTTTACAAGTACTCCAAGTGAATTTGGTTTCCCCAGTCTTCCGTTCAGCAACCGTATTTTTCTTTATGGGAATGAACAAGCTGTGAACGCGATAACAAAGAATTTTGAAATGCAGGTAATGTTCTACGCTGTACTGTAATTAACATTTTTAACTATTTTAGAATGTTATTAGATGGCTACTAATGTTTACGAAACAGCAGAAATAGTAGTCATAAGCCTGTTGGATTCTTTGTATCTAAATAATATTTAATTATAAAACAAAGGTTTTGTAAAATATATAAAAAACACTTGGTAAGTTTCACAAAATTTTTAATTAACTCTGACAGCTGTTTCGACTAACTTAAGCCATTGTCAAAGAGCGAGTGAATGAAATTACTGAACACAGGATGTTAGTGGAGTGTAGGTGGTGGACATCTGTTTAGGGCGTATCTGGAACATCTGTGTTGTGATGGCAGGGGGGGAGAGTGTGTGCATGAGACAAGGGAAGGTCAGGTGTCTTTAAAAACTAAATACAATCATGAATGCAAAATATAAAAGTAACTGAACTAAATATAAACTGAATGCAAAATTTAAAATAAGGAAATATTTAGTTCAGTTACTTTTATATTTTGCATTCATGATTGTATTTAGTTTTTAAAGACACCTGCCCTTCCCTTGTCTCATGCACACACTCCTCCCCCCTCGCCATCACAACACAGATGTTCCAGATACGCCCTAAACAGATGTTTACCACCTACACTCCACTAACATCCTGTGTTCAGTAATTTCATTCACTCGCTCTTTGACAATGGCTTACGTTAGTCGAAACAGCTGTCAGAGTTAATTAAAAAATTTGTGAAACTTACCAAGTGTTTTTATATATTTTACAAAACCTTTGTATTAATATGTTTCACCAAGTGCCCAACGAGTCATCAATTAATATCGTGTTTAATTATAAACTTTTACAGCAGAATTACAGCTGTTTATTGCTCACTACTCATAAAAGCAATAATAATCATTAAGGTCGTTCAAGTTGGTTGGACTCTTTCGTTGACAGTAATTTTTATTGTTTGAGTCATACCAAGGATCTCAAAGGGAAAAGCAAGAATACACTGAAATACCGGTAATTTCAGTCAATTAGGATATCTAGGGAATACGATGTCTTACCGTGTTTGTCCACTACCTGCAAATCGAAAACACATGAGAAAGAAGACCGAGAAACTTGCATAACAATGCAGGAAAAGCGACTCGAGAATAAATGGCAAAAAGACAATGATTATGATTAGTACACCAAGAAAAATGGCAGAAGTCACACAGGATTTGTAAATTTGACACGGATCACCAAACAAGCACTGGGGTATCAACCACCAAGCAAGAGAAAACGGGACAGACCGATACAATCGTGAAGGAGAAATATAGAAAAGAAGTAGAAATGTTCGTGTGAAGTTGGCAGAAAAATTAGAGCAACAGCACAAAACTGAGTAGAATGGAGGCACATACTTGCACTATGTTACATGGGAAATGAATAGGACTCGGTAAGTAAGTAAAGTAATTCAGTTGTTAAATCGCATCAGAATCAAACACTTATTAATAGTTTACAGTTAGCAATAATTCCAACACACAACTAAATCGGTACGAGACATTAATAATTAGTAATTAACGCCGCGTTATACGTTAACTTCAAGGAGCCGCTCGTTTTACGTTTGCCGATCGGTTCATGAAGGAACTTAGAGAATTGCCGAAATATTCTTTTTATAGTCTACACAATGACCGTTATTTGAAGAGTCAGTTACGCTCGATGCCGCTAACATGGTTCTAATATGTTTTCTGCGTCATTCACCTTTAATACGTTAACGTTATGTCCCAACGTTCCTAATGTTTACGAAAAGACATCAAGAAGAAAGGAAAAGCACCTATTGTACTCATTATGCAGAACGCAAAATTATGTCCAATAAAATTTAGTGCAGGATAATTAAGTTAGTTGAGGTTGATATAACCTTGTAAAAACTGTTTAGGTAAAGCTTAGGCATTGGTCATAATCATAAGAAATTAGCCATTATTTTTGTCTTCAGCGCACTTTACCCATATCAAACCTTATTCTGACAGCAATTTTGACTATCCAAGTTTTGCACTAATCGATAAATTAAAAGGTAAATTTTTTCCAGTTTTATATTCTCAAGTTTCTTAATGGGAAGCCTCACGGGAAGGAAGCAATCGTTTTTATAATCAGTTGTTTTTGGGCAAAACATGAACTGGTTTCCAACACTACTGCAAATACGGATTGTAAAAAAAAAAACTGGTTTGCTCTCTGACAGAGAGTTTGTTTCAACATAAAATTATTACAATAAACAATATCAGCCGACTGCCTTAAGAGAACGGATCGAAGTAATTAACACGTTAAACTGGAGAAATTCGTTTTGGTTGTTGTGACATTCACTGTAAATCTCTTACAATATTTAGCCAAAAAGTTTTAATGATACAAAAAGTATGTTTAACTGAATCGGCTCGGCTCGAATCGGCTGAGGCTAAGTTTACAAGTGTAACTCCGATTATAATCTGAACGAAACCGTAAAGAGGTTAACTTCTTACAATCTGGGGGACTTTACGTAGAAGTAAAAACATCCATGCCCTGTTTCAATTCCGTCCGTCAAGAATTTAACCGCAGTTAACCTACCCGTTAAGGACTTAACGCGTGTTAACCCGTTAAAATCGTTTCTTAAATTAACGGAAAACTTTTGGCCTTTAGGGAACTGGCTATTAAAACAACGAAAGTTAACCTTAAAATTACGTTTGGGGTCACTTTTGTGTACGTAGTTTTTCATGAAGTACTCGTTCTTGTAAGTTAAACAAAATGTAGGGTTACCAGGAATATATTTGTTTGATTTCTGTGATCAGAAAATTTATTTTGTTTATGTTTTCCCTTTTTTTAGTAAAACATGGAAAAGCAGACAGAAATTACCAAAACGAAAATTAGACAAATACACTTAAGGAACAGAAAACCACGAAACTATGACGCCACAAAACAAACCAATAGACAGGCCTATACTTTTTGTTTTAACGTAATTTCTGATGACATACAGTGTAAATACAACTAAAAAAGTAAGCATCAATAAATCTACAAAGATAAGCGCAAAAAACTAACGAGGCCGTGAACAGAACTCTTTATACATATTGTGTTGTGGTCTCCAAGTTGCATATAACTAACTATATTTAATATTACCTTCTGTATCCAGGTACACTGGTGCTCCTTTTTGCAACTTCAATGTTTCTTTAAAAAACTACGCGTTTCGGGACTCATGGTCCCATCATCAGGTTGATAAAAAACAAGAATCACTCACATGGAGTACGTCAACTTAATAAGAAATAAATAAAAAGTTTCACTCGCACATACCGCGTGTATACAATTACACAACTACACGATGCGCATCGCATCGGAACTTGCAAGCGACTAACCGTTACACGTCGCACTATCTCTACCTTTATCTATGTGTTGTTCCAACACGCGTATGGCCGTGTCATACAGTCCGTTGGACTTAAAAGAAAGCTTGTCGTTCAAGAGCTGATTACCTTGGGTTTTTGAGGCCTTATAAATTTCAAATTCTTCCAGCGCGTCCATAAGCCTGCCCTTTTTACAGAAATGCAACGGCTTGAAGCTACTTTGAAAACTCGAGTAATTATGGTTCTGGTTGACTATATGCAAGGCAAAGTTTGATTTTATCTTCTGGATATCACCTCTTTTATTTATTTCTTATTAAGTTGACGTACTCCATGTGAGTGATTCTTGTTTTTTATCAACCTGATGATGGGACCATGAGTCCCGAAACGCGTAGTTTTTTAAAGAAACATTGAAGTTGCAAAGAGGAGCACCAGTGTACCTGGATACACAAGGTAATATTAAATATAGTTAGAACTCTTTAAGTCAAATCGAACAAAAAGAGCAAACAGTAAATAAAATCTCAAAGATTCGCGTAATAAGTGTAAAAGTAACCCATGAAACAGGGTCATCACCTTATAGATAATTTATATGTTGTTTTAATTTTTCCGCAAATCTGAAGCAAAAGTGACAGTTTGTCATGACATCAAGAGTGGTCGGTGAATCGGTGATAGTGCCTTGGTCCAAAGGAATGTTGGTGAAATGACAGTTATGATGACGATTGCTAGAAACTGTAACAAACTACCCCCTGAGAAGAACGTTGACAAAGTTTGTGTGTAAATAGGCACAAATTAAAAATACGAAACCGATAGAAACAAAACTGAATTCGATTCACCTGATTACATGTATACTTAAAAATAATTAGACATGATGCGCTGTGTCAAAAGATCTCATCATATTCATATTAATGCGCGGCCATATTCATTTTATAATTAATTCTTTATAAAACTGAAAGTTTAGATTACGATAAAAATATTTAAAATTAATATTTTATAATACTGTTGTTTTTAAATAGTTATTGTCCAAAATATCGAACAATATTAAGGGAAATTTAGGATACAATATATAGGTTTATGTGGATTAAAATTTCAGATTATTTACTTTAACGTTCTCAAGAATTTAGCCGGTCAACTGAAAAAGCTTTCTGGCTTGAGTAAGTATCTGCAGGAATGGAGAAAGTTCAAAATGTTTCAATTCAACGTACTGGAACAAAACAAGTTCAACATAGCTGAAGAGGTGAGAGCCCAAATGATCGCAGAGTGGCGCGACAGAATGGTCGCGTTGATAGCGGACTATGTGACCTATAACAACTGGATCCCACATGAAGGGTCGCTAAACTGCCGTAAGTATTGTCTTACTAAGGTGATAGAATCGTAATGTCTTATTTTATTAAATAAATAATTACCTTAATTTTATCCACTATGTGATCTTCTTTTAATAAATTACATCGGCTTCGATATACATAGTTACTGTATGGTCTCCAGATCACTGTATATTATTAAATAAATAATTACCTTAATTTATATAAGTAATTATTTATAAGTAATTATTTATTTAATCATATACAGCGATCTGGAGACCATACAGTAACTATGTATATCGAAGCCGAGTAATTTAGTAAAAGAAGATCACTTAGTGGATAAAATTAAGGTAATTATTTATTTAATCATATACAGTGATCTGGAGACCATACAGTAACTATGTATATCGAAGCCGAGTAATTTAGTAAAAGAAGATCACTTAGTGGATAAAATTAAGGTAATTATTTATTTAATCATATACAGTGATCTGGAGACCATACAGTAACTATGTATATCGAAGCCGAGTAATTTAGTAAAAGAAGATCACTTAGTGGATAAAATTAAGGTAATTATTTATTTAATCACATACAGTGATCTGGAGACCATACAGTAACTATCTTATTTTATTTTCAATTTATTTTTGATTCAAATTAAAAGTAACGATTTAATTTTTTTGTACAATTTCAAGTAGGCCTATTTCAACAGTAATATTTTAATACTGGTAAATCTTAATACGGGTGTCAATTGGAATCTAAGGTAACATCTCACATACGTTTTGTGTATATAGCCTGATCGAGTCATGCAGTATGTTAATAAGTTTCATTAACATAGTACTAGCAATATATTACCATGTTTCAAGACTAGCTGTATCAGAGTATTATAAGATTATTGTTTCATAAATGTTGACTGTACGGTTATTAAAACTGATAAATCACGTAAAATTTTCAACCAAGTGTAAAGTTGAAGTTGTGATACGGTTTCTCTACGTGCGAATTCCAAAAAGTGTGAAACGATTTTTCTATGTAAAAAATAAGTGCAACAAAAATTCCTAAGCAGGTTACTCAGATATGTTCAAAAATGTTGTGAGTGACAGCAAAGTGCGCAAAATGGACGTTGCGAATTCAGTAATAGACGTTAGATTGTTCGTAAGAAGACAGTAGCGGCCGTCCCATCAGTTGCCACTGACAAAATCGGGAAACTAGTCAAAATTTATGAAGTAAGGCATTTCACAATAAATAGTCTGTCAACTATTTTTTATAAAATAATAATAATAAATTTTCTTTACAACAAGAAGATTGTGCTGAGGGACTCCAAGAAACAAGACATACAATTTTCAAACATATTTCTGATGAAAATGAGACTTGCTAGTTTGTCACTCCAATTGATGCAGTATCAATGTGGCGCATCGACAAGAGTCTCATTTTAAGCAAGCCTTTTCTAAAATGCAAGTTTATGGCTGCTGTCTGTAAGTTTGCAGATGAACCTTTCTTGTACAATTCATAGAACGTGGTCCAACGATGAGCACTAACGTTTATTGTCAGACTTAATGAAGGTGAAGAGGGAGGATACAGAACGCAGCTGAGGCTTTTGACTTCTGATGTAGCGCCGCTTTAAGCGTTAAAAATGTATTGTTATGGCGCTCTACTGATCGTCGTATGGTACAGTGGAAAACAAAATACAAGACACCAATAAAGTCACTAAAAACCAGCTTTAATTATCACAACGAACAGTTTCTAATCAACAAATTATTCAACAAGATTATTCTCGTACAACGATTCAAGTTAATCTCACCACACAAATAATAACTTTATACAATAATGAAACTTTCTCTTGTGAACTTACTTGTCTTTTTCTTCTTCGAACGCGTTTCGCCGTCGTGTTCGCCTTCGTCAGCTTGGAAACAGACCGTCTGTTTCAACAACAGACAAGTAAAAAGAAAAAGACAAGTAAGTTCACAAGAGAAAGTTTCATTATTATATAAAGTGTAGTGCTGTGAAAAAAGATGATGAACAAACAAGACAACTACAAATAATAATGTCAACCATAAAGAATCCCGCACTATAATCACATTTTACTAATACACCACTTGAAACGCGCCGTGTAAATCGTCCGACAATAGCTCGAACCTCACTTGAGCCACTTAAACTGACTTAAGCGTCGCTGTGTGCTTATATTTATACCCCGCTGAGATTCCAGAATAATCCATAATTCGCGTCAACACTACTAGAAAACACTAGAGCGTAATATTGCTTGTGGCTATGAACACCGGTGCGCGCGGACCGGTGAGGTCTGGAACAGCCTCGGTGCTTTGCACGCGTGATACGTGTCACGTAATTGTCTTTCTTCTAAAAGTAGTGTGACGATTTAAATTGTAACAATAATCGTAAAATAAAAAAAAAATTTTTAAATTAAGTTTATGAGCGATTAAGCCATTTAAATCTCACTATAATACCTAAAACCCCTGTATGTACTGAGTGTGAGAGGAAGAAGTAATTAAGAAGTACGAAGATACTTTAATAAAAAAACATCTTGTAAATAGTTATTATTGTCGTATTTAACCCTTTGCTTGTTGTCAGGCGCTGACCTGTTAATTCCGGACTCTACATGTCTCCCGAGTCGTCTGTAATTTAGAATAAGATAAAAAACCCTAATGTTAATAATTAAAAAATCTGAAGACACAGATAGTCGCTAAAACAACTTATTTAAATTATGTATATTTATTTAGGTAGAGTTTGTGTAAATAAAAATGTTAACTTAAAGAGAGATAGGGACTATATTCTCGCGTAATAGTGGCCCTACTCCCCCTTGTTATGTACCAGTCGAAGCGAGCAGAAAACTCTCTCTCGCTATGTTGACTTCATGCAGTGCAGACGTACGAGCGAAAGCTCTAACACGATGTTGCTAATTCGTTTGTTTTAACTTAAATATTGTATATGAGATATTGCTACTAAAAGCGTGCGTTATGTGTCAATTAATATAAATGTGTGAGAACAAAAGGACATAATATGTAACACAAAACACTAAAATGGTGTTAAACAAGAGGACTACTCGCTTCAAGAAGTAACTACACTTTCAACATCATTCCTGAAGATGTGATCTACCAGAACTTTATACACACTCATATACCCGACAGAAGATGCAGATCAGGACAGGCGAGAATCAACATATAATTACACCGTAGAAGCTTCAGTATACTCTGTGAACACTCGACACCTTATCGACGAAGACCCGACCGAGATGATGACGGCGCTTTCAAGGATTCCCAAGACGGACACCCCAGGACGAGGTTCTACATCCCATTCTAAAGGTGACTCGATAGCCTGTCTATCGAGGGTTACTAATATTTGTTAGACAACACACTTTAAAAGAGACTTTTCAGAGACTATTAATTTTGTAAACATTAAAAGAGTAAATCTAAGAGTTTTAATGTAACTACTCAAATATCATACGTTGTAACGGTTTATATGTTAATGTATAGTAGTACAATTCCAAGTAATAATACCATTCTTCAAATGGTTAAATAAAAAGGTCTTGCAAGCTAATATCATGAATTGAGTATAACTAAAAGTCTTAACTGCTAAATACCGAAAGTTAACCCGGATCCGAGGTATAGCTAAATAGAATCAAGTTTGATCCCAATGTTTAAAGAAAGCATTGAAATAATTTTAGTTTAATTAGTGATGTCATGGGGTCTATCAGTAAATGTTTTTAAATGTTAAATAAAGAGAAGTCGTCTTGTTACACACATATAATGAGTGCGTAAATCAATAAAATACCTTCCCTTGTTTCCTTACACAGTTAGCAAGTAAATTGTTAAGTTAATTATTTGTGGATACATTTCGTTACAACGTAGGCAGCCCATATAATTGACAGAGCTCAGTTAAGATGGGTTCCCTGGATTTGTAACGCGGCAATACGTTACAGTAGCAGCAATATGTTGGCCTACGCACACAAGCACACATTACAGCTGGGCTCTGCTGGGATAGCCGACAAACACGTAGAGCGTTCTGTAATGGCTTAACAGTATGTTTTATGGTTTATCATTTATCATAAATGTGTAAGGTTAAGAGCAAACCATTTTTATATACGTCATCGTCTTCACAACTCGGTACAGACAAGGTGCTGTCTGAGAACCTCCAGCTTGGGTCTAACGACACGCCTGTGTCCCGTGTCCCGTGTTTGTATTTTCACACTTGTTTGGCCAGTCTAGAATCTGACATTCTTTCTAAGTGTTCTTTCCACCATTGTTTGTAATCCTTTAATTTTTCATTCAAGAGTTACAAAAACTTGTAACCCTTCTCTTATGGCCTCATTCTTTCTTTATAGGGTCGAGTTTAGAACACATTTTAACTCCTCTTCTTAAGAACGCCATTTCCGAGGCCTGTATTTTGCTGTCTTGTTTCATGGCTGCTGTCCATAATTTAAAATCTATAGGGCAGTACAGAGTCTGCCATAACTTTGTAAAATTTTCAATCTTGTATGTCGACGTTCCTTGTGTCTGAAAGTACAATCGATTGTCCCACAGATCGATTGGATCTTACCTAACTTAACATCAATATCATAATTCCTATCATACCTTTCTTTTTATAATATTATTATATATAAAAACTTTCACAAATGAACTTACTTTTGTTCTCACTTTCACAAACGTTTCAAGGTGTTGTGCCTCTTCCTCAGTGTGAGTAAATACTGAAAGTCATTGTTGCAGAATAACGATTATGGACTATAGGTGTGTGTGGTGGGAATTGATGATGGGAGGGAATTGGCGCTGAGGTTCAAATTTTGTGTTTGGATCAATGTATCAAATAGTGTATGTGATCTGTAATGTACTTGTTCATTTAATATGTTGTTTGGTTGTAGTGTGTGATATCTGTATATTTCAAATTGTTCAGCTGTGTTTAATTTTCTACTTTTTGATAAGTAGTGTAATATTTCCATGTTGTTTTCTATGTTTGTGTAACTATGGTTTTCATTTTGTAAATGTGTGGCAAATGTGGAATGTATGTAATTTGTGGTGAGGGCTTTTATATGTTCTGAAAATCTGGAATAAAAAGATCTTCCCGTCTGGCCGATGTAGAATTGGTTACAATCATTACAATTTAATTTATAAACTCCTGTTTTACTGTATGTGTCTGTGTCTTTGTTAAAATTTATATGTTTCTTAATGGTGTTGTTGGTTCTGTAGGCTATTTTATAATTGTGTTTTCTAAATGTGTTAGCAATTTTGTGTGTATTGGAGTTGTAGTATGTAAGTGTTATGTACTTACTGGGTTGTGTGTTGTTGGTCTGATATGTTTTATTTTTATTTTTTGTGTTTAGTATGCGTTTGTGTATTTTATTTACCAAATCGGGGTTGTATCCATTTTTAACTGCTATATATTTGATTGTGTTAAGTTCTTCTTGGTAGTCATGTGTGTTTAGGGGTACTGAAGTGAGTCTATGGAGCATGTAGTTGAATGCTGCATGTTTGTGTTGAGTTGGGTGGTTGGATGAGTTATGTATGACCATGTCTGATGTGGTGGGTTTCCTGTATATTTTGTATGTGTGTGTGTGTTGTTTGTTTTGGTGATTGTGAGGTCTAAGAAGTTTAAACTATTATTTAGTTCTATTTCAAGTGTGAATTTTAATTTATGGTGTATAGTGTTAATGTATTTATGGAAATTTTCTATTTGTCTTTTGTTGCCGTTGTATAGGAGTATAATGTCATCAACATACCTGTGCCAATATATTATTTTATCAGTACATTTGTTATTGTGTAATATGTGTTCTTGTTCTATGGTGTGTACAAATATGTTCTTTTTATAGTGCAGATTTTCCTATTGCATTGTTTGGAAATCTGATGAAGCTTAAAAACAAAATTCTGCCAATCAGATTCAGTACATTGAAGTACAAGCAAGCCGTCAACAAACAACAGCACATTCTATACGTAACCACGTTATAAAACGTCTTAGTTCTGACAACGGAAATGTTATTTACTGTAGCTGGAAGTAGTAAAACGAATCTATATATCTAAAATTTTAAAATGTTTTACGTGTATTTTGAATTTTGTGCCTGGGCTGTTTGTTCTAGCAACTTTTAAAGTACCAAACAATCTTACCTGTGACACTGAGATTTAGGAGAAAAATAGAGAGAAAGAGAGAGAGAGAGAGAGAGAGAGAGAGAGAGAGAGAGAGAGAGAGAGAGAGAGAGAGAGAGAGAGAGAGAGAGAACATGGCGTAATTTAAAAATACATAAGCTAAACGTCCCAATAAAAAGTACATAAATGATTGCACAGGTCTCTGTTTCTACGTTCCTCGTGTAGGAAAACTACATGTTAAAATTTTTTATTTAAGTATAGGAATAATAAATTTTTATAAAACTTTTAACTAAAAAATGTTTTTTTAAACAATTTACTTTTGTTTAAAAGGAGTAATTCCAAATGTTTAGTACCAAGCCACGTGTTGTTCAATCAAATATAATGCAACTCACCGTCTGCGGCTTCCAGAAACAACGTCTTCACAAAGTTGACATGTTTCGGGACACTTGTCCCATCATCAGAACTTAAAATAATCGTGTATCATTTAAGTTGATACATTTGGGTGCGCGGTGAATCTCCGTACGATGTACATCGTTAAACCTTCGCGCTCGCTTTTAGACATTTAAGTATTCATATTGTTTTAAATTATTTATTTCATGTTGGATTTTAATATTTTAATTAATTGACAAATGTATCAACTTAAATGATACACGATTATTTTAAGTTCTGATGATGGGACAAGTGTCCCGAAACATGTCAAATTTGTGAAGACGTTGTTTCTGGAAGCCGCAGACGGTGAGTTGCATTATATTTGTTTGAATTTACTTTTAATTTTTTGCATAACGTCAATAGGCTTGAGTACTTCGAATTGGCAGATAATACTTTACTCAGAAACAACTTTTAATTTATTGTTAAAAATCCTATAAATAAAAAATTTTTAATTTATTGTTATATTGGGGTGTTAGTGGTCTCAAATATTTCTACTAGTAATTTTATACAAACCACTATGTTGTCTTTCGTATTGACGAGCACTTTCGGCAGTCAAGCCATCTTCAGGTCATTTACCAACCTGATTGGTAAATCATTTGGTTGGTAAATGACCTGAAGATGGCTTGACTGCCGAAAGCGCTCGTCAATAGCAAAGACAACATAGTGGTTTGTATAAAATTACTAGTAGAAAAAATTTAATGATTAAGATAAATATTAGACTTCCACGTCACTTGACTGAAGTTAGGTGAACATACTGTAATATTGTAAATCCATAAACACAGACATAGCGCCTAAGTACACTCCTGTATTTTATATACCGGTTTGATAATACCAGTCAACAAATTTTTTGCGAATTAAATTAGACAGTGTGGTAAACTTCTCTGATATTCCTCTATCATAAGTCCCGTTATCTCTGTTACAAACTCTTTTAAAACTCAGTTTACTTCAAGCCTTCTCTTAGTGACTGATCTATGAAACTATAATTCACACATCGAACACGAAATTTAGTAACACAAACTTGATTGCATTATGTTTTGTTATACGTTAACAGTATGCTTTTCATGTTTCACAGTTGAGTGTAAATCGAGCGAATCAATAGACTGGGTAGTTATGCTGAATCTGCCAGACATTTACTTCAAAGAATACGCTATCAAAGACACTCAAAGTTCGTTCACGCTGACGGAGATATCATTGCCTTTGCTACAGATGGAGGACGACGCATCGCTCGATAGCGTGCAACAGCAAGTTATCGATTTTGTGACCAGATACGCTGAGGAGCAGGAGGCAAAGGCGAAGCCGGACGATCCAGTCGATACAACGACTCTCTGTGAGGAACCCACTAACGAATGGATACTGCCTGAAACTACGAGTTCTAAGGAAATACCGCCAAGGGTAACAGACTCCAGACTGTCCATGTACGTTGAATAAAGCACACATTCTCACGTCCAAATGTCACCTTAGGGAAAACTCTAAACATTTAAATATAGCGCACACCTTTCCTTTCCATCATTGTACTGAGCCTCTGTTTCATTCAACACAAACAAAACCACTGTTAGTTCGTCTCAACTTTTCAATATTTCTTCAATCAGCGCCCTCTACTATAATTTCCTTCTCGCTCTTAACTTTAAAGTCCATAAACATTAAATAATGGAATTACACAAAGCAAAGATTTTCATCAAATCCTTTTTGTTTATTGACATCCATCACTTACGGCTAAAAACAAAATTAAGAATAGGGGTACATAGCCTCCAGACAGACATGGGAAACTTTGACAGTCTCTTCGTACTATGGTGTGGGCACCCTAAAAATATGTTAAAAAAACTACATTTGTGTTGAAAACTACTAATTATAAACAGATTTCAGCGCTGAAATATTTTTAAAAATTCAGTCTTTTTATTAATTCATAGAAAAATTAATTCTAATTACAAAACATACTGTTTTCAAATTTTCTGATAAATAACCTATTTTTATTTAAACAAATAAATTTATATTAATTGCGTCAAAAATTATCAGCCGTAAACATAAACAAAAGGTCATTTAACTTATACGAAAGTCTTCGTTATTTAATAAAATCAACCTTATCATAGATAGCATATCTTTCAGTTTTCAACAATAAGTAAATGTACCTGTTTTGATTTGGAAACTCAATGAAAACATGTCATTCGCAGCCTATTAGAGATAGTACTTTAAGCTACAGTCAGAACGTTTCGTCTACATATTATTTTCTAAAAACATTTTTCACTGGAAATAAGTGTTTCCATAGAGGCAGAAACGCTTTCTGAATATGATGTTAATTTTAAAAACGTTGTTCTCAAATTCATTTCATGAAATTCAAAAACATGAACTTCAGAAAAGTTTACGTCATCTCCTAAATTACGTTTAAATTGAACTATGTCAATCTGAATAAACCCTACAGCAATTATTACATTTAGAAAAAAGAGTTGGTTACCAATTTAGAATTGCTTTGAATAGTGACAGAATCCCGGAATTTCTTCTTTCCGTAGGTGATATTTTCAGTAGCGTCTGTAGGAACGTATTACATCTACTGTTATTTTAGCTTAGGTTTTAAAGTATGTTAGAATTTTGTCTTTTGATTAAATTTTGAACGATTTCAGCATCACATGGATAATCTTGATACAACTGAAGAATATACAGGACGTGAAATTTGTAAAAGCTTTAAATTCATTTTATTAAACTAAAAATAATATTCTTGGATTTCGTTGTCCATGACGTGTCCGTTACTTAACTAAATATAATTAATTCACTACCGACTAAAACAACACAGACCAGTAACAAAAATAAAAGACATACACATCCCCCATAATGCCACATTAGCCTCCATTGACATTAAAACCAGTACACAAACATCCCCATCTCCGAAACAATCACCAAACAATACAAAACAAACTCAAACAGCACAACACACCAGACGAACGTATCAACGAAATAACAGAAACTCTGAACATTATCACCAAACAAAACTACTTCACATATAACAATAAATCTTACACACAGAATGACAGTCTACCCATGGGCTCACCCATATCCAGCATTCTAGCAGAAGTCTTCCTCCAACACTTAGAAAAAACAAGAATCCTCACAAACAATGACAGACACTCACATAAAATTGGCACAGATACGTTGATGACATTCTAATACTATACAGGGGAACCAAAAGACAATGTGAACAGTTAGTAACGCACATAAACAAAATACACAAACACATAACCTTCACAACCGAATACAAACACAACAATAGCATAAACTTCTTAGACCTCTCCATCATTTTTTTGTATGTCTAATGTTTCAGAGACGAACTTTACCGGTCGAGCACTCCTGAGCACAGTCAAGAACGTTTGCCCCCCATTGAGAGTGGTAAATTCAAACCTTCGAGTTCTGAAGTAGTATCTGTAGCTCAGGGATCCGTGATACTCAGAGACACGTCTAAATCCTCAAGAACGCCGCCACGAGATAAGCTACCGCCCCTCGTACTTGGAAAGACCTTCGAAGCCTTACAGACCCCAACGTCTCTCCAAGACACAAGGTAAGCAAGAGTAAGAAGGTAGAAAATTAGTGAATTCTACATAGTATTTATAAACATATAATTGACTGGTAATTCAGAAAAATTTACAGTTAAAATAATTCTACAGATAAAAATGATTAAAAAATATCATATAAACATAGGTTTGAAAATTCTGTGTTCACAGCCACATAAATACCCCCAGTGTTTATGTTTCTAAGTAAAGATAATGCAATATGAAAATTTCTGAAATTTAAAATTATGAAGCAAAGTAGTTATTTTCAAATGTAGTTTGACCGGAAATGACGTGTAAAGTAAGTTAATTTGGCAGCAATGACAACAAAACTGAATTCTGTGAATCTATTTAAACCTAAATAAATATAAATCTATTTAAACCTAAACAAAATACTTCAAATAAAGATATATATATAATAGGGTTGCTACAGCTAGTGCCGTCTCCCTTCCTTCAACCTGGCTTTCCAATTCTCCCAATTGTCCTTCCTCAAGTCCTATACGTTGCATAGATTCATCCACTTCGTCCCTCCAAGATCTTCTCGGTCTTCCCCTTTTTCTCCTTCCTAATGGACTCCATTCCGTCACTTTGCTGATCCACCTATTTTGGGCTCTCCGGGCATGACCGTACCACACCAATCTTTTTTCTTCGATGTAGTCAATTACACTTCTTTCCGTTTCCACTATTCTTTTGATCTCCTCGTTTGTTATTCGGTCTGCTCTCGTTATTCCACAGCACCTCCTCCAATATTCCATCTCCGTTGCAAGAATCTTTCTTTCATTCTTTTTGTTAATAACCCATACTTCCGCTGCATACGTCATACTGCTTTGGACTATGGTCTGATATAGCTGATATATACAAATAAAAGATTACCATCTCATTAACATGTAAAAAATATATTTTTCAATAGTCGTTTTTATTTGTATATGAAATAAATATACCTACCTCAACTACAAATAACGGCGTGCCACAGCTGTGTCATTAGTGGTTTATAGAAAAGTAGCTGAAAAGTGCAAAATATTGGAGTCAAAAACATTAGTTTAGTGTACAATAGGGTTAAATTCAGCCTCCTACTACTTTTAATAGCCGCGGACAGTAATTGTTACTCGATTTTTTGGGTCACTGAGAAACCTAAATGATGATTCATAAATATGTGTGTGTGTGTTTTAATCGAAGAAGGTAAAAATGCTGTGCTCGTTCAGGAAGCCCATATTTTTTTGTCAATGTGGGACTCCCCAAATGTTGGTCTATCCACTAAAAACTGCTTGTTAGATGTAGTGTTTAGCTAATTTTCAGTTGTAATTAATTTTCATTGTGCAAGTATCCTGTGTTTGTCTTTCCTCGTAACTTTAATTTCACGTACGATTTGGTAAGTTCAAATAGTGCGCGAGTGCGTGTCGTTTTACGCAAGACCAACCACAAATCGATCTCTCGCGCGTGCGCTGAACTCTGTTCTGTTGTTCGCTTCGTGTAGTAATACACGTGTTCGCGTCGCCTTCGCAGGCCTGCCTCTTTTCGTATGTACTTTTTTTACGCAAATACGGCAAATGATTCGAAACTCACGTAAAAGTTCGGAAAATCGCGAATGTGTGAACCGCAGTTTCGACTACAACATCGACTACAACGACAAGCAGCTTCAGCTACATGCAGTCTTACAGCCTACGAGAGTGCTTTCCATCAAACCACAGGTACTGTACTTAATTTGTATTTCCTCAGTGTAAATGGCAATTGCTGGGAGGGAATTTACAACTCCCACAACAATTCCAGCAATCGACCAAGTTCATTTGGGGTTAACAACCAATTCTACCTTTCTAAAGAACCAGCGTTTATCAGAGCCTATCATTAATCCCGACACTACTCCTTACACACAAATCATGTTCATGCTAACGCTGCGTGACTACCGTTACGTAACGTTGCGGAGGTAAACCTTAGCCAAAGCTAGCGACAGGTTCATACTTTACTCCATACTTCTTTAGATACCAGCATACTTCCCACAGTGCTCTCGGGACTCAACGGTTGTTGTAGAAACAGTGCTTGAACTTTTGTTTGCTGCTTTTTGTAGTGGATGCGATTAAGTAACACGCGTTCTACACCATCAATCACATTCCGTTAGTGCAGGTAAATTGAATCCTGTTCTTGTCGAATTTTTCGAAATAAACTCGAAAACATGATCCCAAAAAGGTTGTATAAAGCAAAGCTTAAACTTTCCGTAACTATGTTTTCTAGACACTGGAGAGAGCTCAAGCCATTCATTGCCTTAAAAAAAGCAGTTCTATCTTTCGAAGGCAAAGGCATTCCGAATGTCCACTATTCCTTCGTAGGTCTACCACCTTTCTAGCACTTATTTGGTATTGCCTTTTCTGCAGTGTTTTTCACCCTATTCATTGCATCAAATGTTGAACGACCCTTTCTGAAGTCAAACTCATGGTTCACGGCTTCTTTCAATTTGTATTGTTCTTTCAGTACAAAACACGCTCTAAGATTGTATCCAACATGTATAGTAAACCACAAGGAGATGACAAACAGAAATAACACTATTGCAGATCACTATAAAAAAAATCTCTATTAGCGCTTTCAAGCTTCACAGCTCATCATCAGAATGTAAATACAATTTATAGTGATTACATCCATTAACACAACTTTATTAATTAAACATAAGAAGATGATTCATAACGAGACTTTTCATGCGTTGTAAGTAGTCTTTTCATGCGAGTCTTTTCATGAGTAAGTAAAAACTCACTTATTTCTTGTGTATAGTTCCGGAAAGACACGGAGTGTAGTTCTCATAGTTCTCACTAAGACACGCATTGTGTGGTGCATCAATGAACATATCCAGAATACCACCAAAAGCAGTTTTGAAGGGCGCCTTGTTTGTTCCGGGTCTGCTACAAGCTACCATCAATGACTCGATGAAAATCAGCGGGGTCTCTTTTTCCTTTATAATTTGCTCCGTTGGATATTTCATTCAACTTTATCGGGGAACAACACAACGACGACGTTTTGCAGAATATTAGGAGGAGAGGACGGTGCTTTCCAACTTTGCCAGCGCTGTTTTGTATGTCCTTCTTTATCGATCGTCGTCAAACTCGATGCGCAGCTCCCTCCGGTATTTCTGTTTCCTTGTGTTAACAGAGCTTTCTTCAACAGAAATCTATTTGTATTTAATTCTAGTATTTGTAAACACTTGGTTACTAATCGTCTTGTGACTCGTTTCAACTTCCAATAACAACGCGTTTCAAGGATAAATCCTCATCATCAGGTTATAAAAACACCAGTCCTTCCGGGGAAGTCGTCAAAAAGTCCAAAACTTATTATCAAGCATCACAAAGCACCTCACGCCACGTCGCCGACCTGGTGCACACCACTACACGCGATCGACAGCATCCGATCTCGCCCGACATTATCACTGCACCGCGATTGCCCGTACGTATTTCCAATACCAGTGGCAGTTTTTTTTTTTTTTTTAAAGCGAATTGACCACTTAGGATCACGCTACAACTTTATTTCTTTTTCTTTGCCTGGAGTTTCCTCTGTCTCCAATACTCCTTCATACGCTCGCTGGCTTGTTTCCTTTGATCCTCTGTCCAAGTTCGTCCACTTCTATTAGGTCTTCCTGCATCTTGAAACAATTCCAGCTTTTTCACTGTACTCCTAAATTCACTTCTTTCTAACATTTGGGACTCTGTGATATTCGACTTTTCTAAATCTTTTCTAACTTCCTTAATCCACGTTGTAGTGGTCTTCTTCTTCCAGAGGTAGTCGAATATTTGTTTGGTTAATCGATTTTTGTCCATTCTGTATAGATGTCCGAGAAATGTCAGCCTCCTCCTCCGCATAGTCTCCGAGATTCTTTCCACGTTCTGGTAGACTTCCCTATTGCTTCGCAGCTTCCATCCATCTTCAGTCCGAACTGCACCCATGATTTTTCTTAGAATTCTCCTTTCCAGGACTTCTAGTTTGTCGAGGTTATAGTTCATCGAGAGGCATTCACTGGCGTAGAGACATTCCGTTTTTACGACGGTGTTGTAATGCCTTATTTTGGCATTCCAGGAGATGCATTTCTTGTTGTAGATATTTTTTGTTAATCCATATGCTCTTTCCATTTTTAGAATTCGATCTCCAACAGCTGCTTTTTCTAACCCATTCTCCTGTATAGTCTCACCCAGGTACTTGAACTTTTTGACTCTTTCAATTCGTCCTATCTCCGTTTCAAGGAATTTTGGTCCATGTTTGTCATTTGTCATAAATTTGGTCTTTTCAACTGAGATCCTTAGTCCTGTTTGGCTGGCTATCTTTTCCAAGAGATTGATTTATACGGTTGCTTCTTCTGGGTTTTCTGATAGTACCGCAAAGTCATCTGCAAACGCCAGGCAGTTGACTTTAATTCCTCCCGACTTTCTTCCGAGGCATATTGGGTTTATTCCTCGACTCTCCAGTTCCAAGTTCCAAATTCTCACGATCTTCTCTACGACACAGTTGAATAGGAGTGGCGATAAGCCATCGCCCTGTCTCACTCCTGTCTTAATTTCGAATGGACGAGAGAGCTCTCCCATGAAGTTCACCCTGGATGTTGTGTTTGTTAGGGTCTCTTTGACTATATTTGCTAGTTTTGTTTTGATTCCAAATTCTCTTATGAACCTTTCCAAGGTCTCTCTGTCCACTGAATCAAATGCCTTTTTGAAGTGTATAAAGGACACCACAATTTTCTTGCTGCTCAGCATTCTATGACGGATTATTGATTTTAAGTTGAAGATCTGCTCAACACAGGAACGTCCTTTTCTACCAGTGGCAGTATTATATAGACGGTTGGATTTAAAAAAGAGTTTATCGTTAAGTAGCTAGTCTGCTGACAATTTTGAGCCCTTATATACTCTACGCTCCTTTTTTACAATTATGGAGCAATTTAAAATTAGTTGTGAAATCCGTATACTTGTGATTGTATTGCATGAGGTGATGAGAAAAATTAGATTTATTCTTCGAAATGTCGCTCTTCGGTAGGTGTAGTGGTGTGCACCAGGTCGCGACGTCCCGTAAAGTGCTTTGTGATGCTTGATAATAATTTTTTGATTTTTTGACGACTTCTCCGAAAGGATTGGTGTTTTTATAACCTGATGATGACGATTTATTCTTGAAACGCGTTGTTATTGGAAGTTTAAAGACGTCACAAGACTGTGTGTAACCAAGTGTTTACAAATACTACAATTAAATACTTATACACGTGACTTGGAGACTATAATATAATGAAATCTATTTGTTCCGTCAGCCGTTTCTCCGCTTTGTTGCCATGTAAGTGTCGCGTCCTCTTCTGATACACTTCAGAGTCACACATTTGAGTTTTGTCATGAGCTGCCACACCTCTGATAACACTATCCAAGACAATAATGCAAAGTACCTGCTCATCGACGGAACATCTGAGATCCAGCAGGTTTTATTTGCTCTTGCAATGTGGGGTTTTTATATTTTGAGTCTAGTAAAATGTAAAAAATGGTAGCCTCATGGCTCTCCATTCAATTTATTCTCCTGCCAGACAACTTCCAGCAAATATAAAAATTAATATCTGAGCCAATTACTGTTTTACGAAAGCAAGCGACTTCCCGTCATCATTGAGATGTACTGTGTAGTCCAGGAAAGGAACGATTCCAGAAGCGCACGCCCTTTAGAGCGCACGCACTCCTCGCTAACACATTCAACGGTCTATGCGACTGTTTGTGTTGTCCTTTTCGAGGCATATTAAACGTGTAAGCTCGTTTTGTCACTTGTCAGGTCTGTGTCCATCATTAATCGAATGTCCGGATCTCACGGTACTGTTTCCGCAGTTCCACGCTAAGTAGTAAGTTTCCTATTTCTTTTATGAATTTGCTAACTGCTATAATTTTTATTGTTCGACTAAGCTTTTCGTCATCACTGACATCTTCAGGTCTTAAACAACGTCTATCAACTGTACGTTGTAGGCTTTTATACTTTAGGCCCCTCCCCTTATGTCATCGCCCCTCCTATTGGTTCTAGCTGCTACCGCTCTTCACGGGAACTTTGTCTACATTTTTCCGTTAGGCATTTTTCTAACGTCCGTCAAATTGTTTTAAGAATCTCCCGTTAATCTCAGGTTGTTTAAGACCTAAAGATGTCAGTGATGACGAAAAGCTTAGTCGGGTTTTAAGAATCTCCCGTTAATCTCAGGTTGTTTAAGACCTGAAGATGTCAGTGATGACGAAAAGCTTAGTCGAACAATAAAAATTATAGCAGTTAGCAAATTCATAAAAGAAATAGTAAGGATGGCTGCTAATTTAAACAATACGAAGAGTAAGTTTCCTGTTTGAGCACCACTTTTCTTTCTTACAGCCAACCGGGATCGTTCCAGCGTTAACAGCTTCCTATCCGCATCTGCGAGGAGATTTACAACGGCAGTTTTAGTGTTAAACTACGTTTTTTATGTATTCGAACGATGTGGTGCTGATGCCGTGACCCCTCAACCTTTGCATTGAAAGCCTCGTAGATCTCGTCAACAGTTGCCACTTCATGCAGGCACTTGATTTTTAAATACAGTTTGTCATCTTCACGAAGTTCTACTTCTACTTATTCACGAAACTGGACTGTTTGAGCCGCGTCCTTTTGTTTAGGTTAAGGATAAGGTTAAGATCTCCTATGCAGTTCTTTGGATCTTAGTTACCAGAATTCCACGACTCATGAGATCTATATTTTTTTTACTTTACTAATCATCTCTGCATTTGTGATACCTGCCCTTCCTTGTTTGACCAGTGTATTAGGAAGCAATATGTTTTGCTACGCAATATGTTTTGATATTGTAGCTCGAATGTTGCACGACATCATTCTGCTCTCTCGACTCTTGGTGTTGCTTACCCTCGGGCTAATTAGCTTTATTCTTTTTCTTCTTTTAAATAAGTTTATCCTCAGGTATAGGCATCAGATATTTCCTTTTAGGCGTACACATCACCAAGTACGTATGCAAATTGACGACATCTGTGTTGTGGCTAATTAAATTTCAGATATTCTGCTGGCGTGTAAGCAATCTCTGGTTGCCTTCTTCCAGCTTCCACACAGTATTGAACCACTTACAGAGTTAATCGGTATTCGGTTCTCTCTATATACACGTTTTTTGTGCCTTTAACGAATAAGAGCAACTGCCATGCCTTGAAGTTCTCCGTCTTCAGTATCACTTGTCGAATTAACGTTTTCTATTATGTTACACATTATACAGGGTAAGTCAAAAAGTAAAGGCAAATTTTATTTTCCCTGCTCCAATGGATGGCAGCACTGACTGAACAATGACATATCATAACCTCAAAGTGTTTTTGTTCTTTAGCTGTGTTGTTTCAGTGCTCAGCTCCATTCGTAGTGATTTCAGGGCATTTTATTATGAGTGCCCCGTTGTCCGTGTGCACCAAGGAAGAAATGAGGGGAGTGGTACGTTTTCTGCACTCTGAAGGGACTAAACCTGCGGAGATTATTCGCAGAATGCAGCAGCAGTACGGTGAGAGCTGTCTTAGTGAACGCAAAATTTATGAGTGGATAAATCGCTTTAAAAATGGTCGTGTATCTATCTGCGATGAAGAGCGTTCAGGTAGGCCATCCACTTCGAAGACGGACAAGAACATCGAGACAGTTGAGCGAATGATTCATGATGATCGTCGTGTCAAAATTGATGGTATTGCGCATGCGTTGAACATTAGCCACGGTTCAGCAGTTGCAATCATCCACGCTCACTAAATTATCGCAAAGTGTGTGCTCGTTGGGTACCACATCGACTGACAGACCAGCACAAACAGAAACGTTTGGAAATTTCGAAATCACATTTAAGGCGTTTAGAAGAGGAAGGAGAAGAGTTTCTCAGTCGCATAGTAATCGTTGATGAGACGTGGGTCCATCACTTCGAACCACAGAGTAAGCGGCAGAGTATGGTGTGGAAACATCCATCCTCGCCTACAGCAAAAAAGTTCAAAAGACAAGTTTCTGCAGGAAAGTTGATGATGACAGTGTTTTGGGATATGAAAGGTCCACTTCTAATTCATTACACTCCTAAAGGTCAAACAGTGAATAGTGACAGCTACTGTGAGCTACTGCGAGATCTGAAACCCAAAATCAAAACAAAGAGGCGAGGAAAACTTTCAAAAGGTGTGCTTTTGCTTCAGGACAATGCCCGTCCTCATACTGCGGAGAAAACGATCCAGTGCATTCAAGATCTTGGTTTTGAACTGCTGGAGCATCCGCCGTACAGTCCTGACCTAGCTCCAAGTGATTTTCACCTTTTTGGTCCGATGAAGGAGCACCTGCGTGAATCCAAGTTTTCGTCGGATGACGAGGTTGTGGAGGCGGTGCGCGAGTGGCTGTGCACGATGCCACAAATCTTCTTCCAGGACGGAATTACGAAGCTTGTCAAGAGATGGACCAAGTGCATAGAAGTTGAAGGAGATTATGTAGAGAAATGATGTTACTTGTCATCTTGTTTTCACAATAAAAAGGTCCTTTTAAAAATTTGCCTTTAAAAATTTGTCGTATAATATCACATTTTCCTATCCAATAATTATGAGAATTAAAGTCACAAACTTGTTTCCAACAAGCGCTAATGGCATTCATTACTAAATCATCTAAACTTATTTGAACAAAAAAATTACATTTTCATACCATTAGATAATATTTAACACATATATTGTTACACATTAATTTTTCCAGACAAAATATGAAGTAACTTACTAAATTTAAATTAGAGAAAGATGTGTAAATCGTGATTAAACTTATATGGAATTTTTTACTATTGCAGGTTACCGAATGTATCAAAAAAAGAATCTTTGGATCAGATTGTTGAAAGTAGCCAGCAGGATTCAAAATTATCGCTCCCCGCTGCGATTGGCGTCCGCGACGACAACGTAGATGAGAATCCACAGCCTCCGGTTTCAGCTAAAAGTAAAACGTACGTATGTTGAATCGTTTGTAAGTTTTATTCTTGTGCGACTAGTGATGACTGGAAAACTTGAGGAATATAAAGTGCTCTCGCAAGCGTTTTGTTAGTGAATACCCTTGTCTTTGTATGCGACTGCTATATAACCACATGGACATGATTTTAATATCTCTAGTTCGTTCACACATTCAAATATTTTCATTTTCGGATAATCAACCCACGCTATCAACAGCGAACTCGTTACATGGAACGTCACTGACGTTAAAATTATCTCACACAAAGTTTTACCGGTGAGTTATAATTTTGTTATGCATTATCTCCACATGTACGCTTTTGTACACAAGTTTCATATGTGTATTTTGTGTGTGTGTGAGTGTGTGTGTATTGCTTTACAATTGTTGCAGTACTAAAGAAGGAATAGAGTAAATGGGCTGTTCGTAATTTTTCTGATAATTTAAGAATTATTATTATATACATCCACCAAAATCAGTAAAGTTTCAATTTTTTTAATTTATTGAATAAGGCCTTTTCGAAATTATTATAATTTCATCAGTTCACACTAGAAAATGTTGTTATTTGTGTCCATTATGTCTCACTTATTATTATAGTGAGATATAATGGACACAAATAACAACATTTTCTAGTGTGAACTGATGATGAAATTATAATAATTTCTAAAAGGCCTTATTCAATAATTTAAAAAAATTGAAACTTTACTGATTTTGGTGGATGTATATAATAATATTATAACAAATCAGTGGCATAATGTTTAGCAAAATAATTTAAGAATTATCTAATCAACAATTATCTATTACAAAAGTAATAAAATGATCAACAAAACAATTCTAAAAATCAAGTCGACTTGAAGTGTATTTTTATACCTATGCGGAAATCTTCTACTTTCTGGGATTAGCACTTTTTTTAATTTTACGGTTAAGCAGTATTTTAACATGTGTTCCTAACGTCTAGGAGACCAAGCGTCTAAACTATAGTAGGCTACAGCACGTTCACACGTTTCCGATTTCACAGAGAAACTAACTGTTCAACGATAAATTAGAATTCAAAATGAAAATTTACCCTAATTCTCGTACGCTGATTGATTAATTCGTAACCCTTCCCTGCTTCTGTGACCAAGATAAAACTATACTGGCATTAGACTGTATGAAAGTAATTCGCAACCTGTCCAAAAAAAAAAGTATAATTTTGCGACCAATTTTATGAGCGATAAAACTTTCCTTGTTAAAAAAAACTCGGTTTTTAGTTTACTACAAGTAACTGTACTTGTACTAACATTTGACAGGTCTTTTCATTAGGCGCAGTCTGGTACAAGTCTCATCTCAAAATTACACACAGAACAAAAGTTATTAAATTTAATATGTTTCTTATTATTACACCGTAAAATAATTAATATTCTCTCACACGCGCACTCACCACACACGTATGCATCTTTTCACATCATTTCACAACACTAACAGTTTTTTTTTTTATGTAAAAATACTTAAAACTACCAATTTGAACATGTCTCTTATCGACTAACATGGACCACTTTTTAATACACGATATGTGCTAAAATATCGAACATATAATACACGTTTTAGCTTCTTTCAAATGTATAGCGTATCATATATTTTTTGATACATCTTGAGACATAAGCTAATACGAATTTGAAGCATGAACGTATGATAGATATGATGATATGTTTGCAAGTGTTCAAACCTGCAGTCTCTACTTACACCCTACAAATTTTCATTTTAACGTGCTATCATATGCTAAATATTATCAGTCCCAGTTATATTTTATATGCATATTCTGTTCATTGCAATATATATATATATATAAAATTCAAACCAGAAATATATAAATCTAATTTGGCCACACATGCAATAAACACTGGACATGAATTCCTAGACATAACCAATATGACACTAATAAAACATATACCACACAAAGGGACCATAATGAACATTTGGGAAAATTTACAAATATACAGACATAAAACACAAAACAAACTAATACCTGAACAAATACAAAACATGACACAATTTTCAAAGCATTCAACACAGAAAATACACAAAATACTAATATATATACACCACAATCACACACAATAATACCAATTGAAAGCACCAGAGACCAACAGGAAACCAAAGCAACAACCAGCCAAGACATAAATACCTCACAAGGCTCAAAATTCGGAAGGCTTCCCGAAACATGTTCCAAATAGGGAGAAACCATCTTGAGGTAAAGTCATTCACTCACTTTCTGCTACAGTTCGTTTCTTGATATATATAAAGTAATTTAAAATTTATGTTTATATTACCTCAAGATGTTATTTTTCCTTATTCGGAACATATTTCGAGAGCTCCCGTGTTCTCATCATCAGCCTTTGCCTATGTTGATAAGAGGATAAGCAAAGGCTGACGATGAGAGCACGGGAGCTCTAGAAACATGTTCCGAATAAGGAAAAATAACATCTTGCGGTAATATAAACATACATTTTAAATAATTAAATATATATCTGAAATAATTTCTGCAAGTAGATTGTATTATTTTTTTATCGTTTTAATTAACCTGGTGCACCTTTTACTGATTGTATCAGTATATTCAGAGGTTCCTAAACCAATTCATTTAGAACGATAAAACGATAAAAAATAATACAATCTATTTGCAGAAGTAATTACAGTTTGATACTATACAAACCCAGCATGAAACTCAACGAGTTACTTATAATGAATCACTGGAGATATATTTTTGTTCTAAATAGTGGGCGAGCTCTGCAGCTCATGCAGTTTACTGTGATTATAAAACGTTAGTGTTTTCCTTGGAATTCAATCGCCCGTAGGTATGGTTGCTTCTGTCGGTCCAGCTTCTGTTGTTAGACGTTTCTAAGTTTTTGGTGGAATGTGCGCGTGTGCTAGTACTGTATGTCTGTGTCCAAAATCAGTTAAACATAACGTTTCTTAATTAAAAAAATTTTTTTTAATAATGAGCACAGTAGGAAAAGATTGGAGTAAAAATGTGAGTAACAAGCGCTATTATCTTAAACTAATGAATAAATAGTTTTATAATACGAAAATACATAGGTTGAGCAGATCTTTCGACGTTAATAAATAAATATAATTTATCAAATGTAAAGTGTCAGACTACAGAGATATTGGTTGGTTAAAAACGCGTTATAGCTCATGTAACCTTCACCACTTTTATTAAGAGACGAGACCATTGTCTGTTCCAGTCCCGATTCTTGGCTGTTCCCATTGCCTTACGCCCCCCCCTAGTTGAGAATGTTTGTATAAACGCTTTTCTTTTCCACTCACTTTACGTGTTATCTCCACCTTTTGTTGTATTGTAACAATCTTACGGCATATAGGCTACTCATAGATTGTTTCACACGTCTCCATTCTTTATTAAATTCCTTGTAAACGTTTAACCCCCATGGTGGCTAGCCACCATGTTCTTTATAATTGTTTACATCGTTCATTATATAGTTCAGTTTTATTATGTATATTTGTACGTTACATATAACCATACTTTATATATAGTTTTTAACAGGTATATTTAGCCGGGTTACCGCAATTTAACCGGGCTTTTATTTATAGTACAACGAATATTGTATAACAGTAACGAAACAAAATGGATTGATGATAATGTGATGTATTTTATACTTACACTTATTGTTTTTTTATTAATGGTACCTATAATTCAATTCTTTTATTTTTTTATTCTTTTATATATATAAAATAATACAAAAAATAAAAAAATGGTTTGATTCCGCGCACAATGACCACTTTGGTTTTGTGTACAACAGCGCAAAGTCTTTCCTAAAGCACTTCATTAGTAAGATTGTGCAAATTCAAAACGTTTTTCAACTGGCCTAATTCACGGTGTGCACGCCAATACGGTTCGTGGCAAGGTACCGAAATCGCTCGTCAGATCGTACTATACAGTACAACTGCAACGATACGTTCTCGTGGGTGCGTCTTTGTGTGTTGGACGTGTCAATAATTCATTTACCCACCCAACCTGGCCGTGGGATTTGAGCTTACACAACGCGACGTCACGTATAAAAATTCATTTTTTAGAGAAGAAAGGTTAACCTGAAATGAAGTAATTAAGATTAATTTGAAAAAGATTAATATTGTCTTTACTCAAAACAAAACTAAAAAATTAAAAATATATGCTCCTTTTCATTATTTTGGGTGGACACATAAATAATCATCATCTAAACAACTTACATTTATAATTAACTAGCAGAATACCCGTGCTTCGCTACGGAGTTTCACGTTGTACGTAATGAAAATGTTAGTTTAATTAATAAAGTTCAATTAAAGTAGGTTTCTTAAAAATAAATAGCTGTTGCCCATGACTTCGTTCGCGTGGTCTTCAATTTAATGCGATAATATATTTAGAACAGAATCTATTCTATTGGGTTGCCATAGTAACCAGATCTAATAGTTTTTTAAGACCCCAAAGGACCCCCCAGAGGATCGTATCGAAAAAAAACCTGTCCTATGTTGGTTCTCCCGTTGCGTAAAATATTTGTGCCAAGTTTGGTTGAAATCGGTCCAGTGGTTTAGGAGGAGATGTGGAAGACCCCAAAGAACCCCCCAAAGGACCCCATCGAAAAAAATACAGAAACCTTCGCGAACGTGCGCACAACAACTCACCGAAGTTTCATCGCAATCGGATGAATGGTATAGGAACGCATACGGGACAAACAAAGAAACATTCATTTTTATAGCCTATATAAGATTACAAACCTCGTATTGATATAAATATAAAACATATTACATTAACTTGAGTAACTGATAGACATTAATCACTGAAAATTAACAATTTTAGAATTTAAAATTCTAATAATAAATTTTTTTAATAAAATCAGTTTAATAATGGTGTGCGCCCAAAGAATTATTTAAATGCTTAGGGTGCTCAATTGAATCTTCATATAGAATTTCACACTTTGTATTCTTTAACAATATTATTATATCAGTTATACTATTTACAAACTTATACTTTTTAAAAATATTGTTTATTTTAATATTATTATCTCACTTTTATGCTGTCTTATTATTTTAAATAACGATTTCATCGTCACCTGATGCTCTGACATTCTATCCTGGTGTGTGTGTGTGTGTGTGTGTCCACGGTGGTCCTCCTGAAGGGTGCGCGTGCGCGCGCGCGTGTGTGGTCCATCCTTGTCAGTCGTTACGACAACACGCGCTACCGACCCGCGAAACACATGACGTTCACCAATAACGATCTGATTTTATAAAAGAGAGTGAAGCGTCCACCAGACATGTGTGTGCAGACCAGGTATTCCATTCCTGGCAAAGATTCATGAAACATCTAAAATCCTCGCGGATTGTCGTTTTCAACAATATTAAAAATATTTTGACGGTTTTCATTGTCGGTAGAACACTCTTGCCAAATACAGCACTTGTTTTGGTTCATGACATTTGTTTGTTACTCCGTAATTATTTGGTGAACGGAAAAATAAACGAATAATTACTGTGTCAATTTTACGCACAAGGACGCGTCAAATTGAGCACAACCCGATGGCATACACCGTTCTCGTGTGTCGTCAATTAGATTTTGCTAATTTCGCGAAAAAGTAGAGTTTCTTGTAAGGTAAATTCATGTTCGAGCCAGCCCAATCCATACAGACAGCTAACCAGTATACACCCAGCTCTTACCCCCCCCCCCCCCCTCCACGACGTCACAACACATAAAGACTTGTCCCAGATTGTTAGTTTTAAAGCTGTACAGAGTGTTCCTGTTATAATTTACATATCCACCGTGTATATTATTCATCCAATTTATACCGTTTTTACACACGTGCGCTTAAACACACACACCTAGAAGGATGGAAAACTTAGTTTAATTTTTGGTATCAATTTTGCCCTTTCAAGGATCTAGTTAAAATTTATACAGTCTTACATTTCCTTAATTAAAATGTCTTCCAATAGTTTTACAACTATCTCATAAAAAGTCTAGGTCTTAATTCTTTAATACTAATGAACTATTTAGGAGAAACGGCCGAATACAAATGTCCGTGAGTCTTGAAATTACAACGTTAAACTTTACTGTCAAGAAAGTATTTTCTACATAAGAGATCGTGTTTTGAAACTTGATATCACGTGTTTTGTCTTATTACCATGTCTTTTTACATGCAGAGTGCAACCACTTTTCTTCACTAAGTCAGAAACTAAACTAAACTTTTTCCTTTCATTTCATTAACATTTAATATTATGACCGACGTTTCTGATAATGTTACAAAAAGTTTGTAACTAACAAATCCATTTGTGATTTTTGTGTAGTTTCATGTTATAAGTTTGTTGAGTTTTCAAAATTTGTACTAAAAATTAAACAAATATAAGTTGTTTTTAAAACTATAGTAAATTAAAACATGTTGTGAACTGTAAAATGTCTCAAAATTGTCATGCTATAACATGTACTCTATTTGTTCCAGATCCGTCAGGCAGTCACTCTCGTGCAGCAGCTTCTTAGGAGCAACTGACTCAGACGTGTTGCATGGACAATTGAATTACTTCAACTTTGTAGAAGTGCAAGCACATCAACTACAAAGAATACTGAAAAAGATATTGAGATACACAGTTAAACATACAGAGTAAGTACTGTTAGAACGATAGCCTATAAAGGTCTTTAATTACCAGACTCAAATTTTCATCTGTTATCCAGTAAACCTGGAAGAAACTCCACTGCACTTATGTAGAGTAAATAAAATCCGAAAGATTTCTGCTCCTATGTTTTATATAAAAAACACAATATATGACTATAGAATGATTGAACGATATCAATTTATTTAAATATAATGTGAAAGGTATTTTGTTCACGTAAACCTCACGTAATGTGAACTCGTACGGTTTAATAATTTACACCTCTGATAAGACTCGAATAACACCTCTAAGTTAATATTCAAATAATAAATTTTACGCTTACTTTTTCTTAAATTCCCCACACTGCGACGGAATCATACACTGGGGGAAGTAGGACCTTCTAGGAATAATGGATAGTAAGAATCCCAACGTTTACCTGCATTGATGAAAAGGGTAAATAGTTTAGCGACGGTCCGGGGAGGGCGAATGTGAAGATCTGGATTCTTCAGTCGGATTCTATGCGGCCATGTGTCCTATCGTGTCCGAGTCTGAACTAACTAAAACTTGCATGTGGCAGTCAATAGAGCGAGCGAGTTGATCTTCGTACGTAAATATTTCGTTAAAGAACGTTTAATACTTCGCGCACTAAAATATCGAACATATAATACACGTTTGTGTTAAAGAGATTTCAGCCTCTTTCGAACGTATAGCGTATCATATTTTTTGATAGATATTGAGATATAAGTTAATAGGAACTTGAAGTATGAAAGTACGATAGCTATGACCAGTATTATAGCACTATAATTATTGTACTACTGCAATTACTGTGTAATTACTGTAAATTGATATAATGATTCAACTTCATCCAACTAGAGATCACATAAAAACAGTAAGCGGTCGTGTAATATGGATAACAAATCTCTTCATTTACCGTGTCTGAAAATTAATAAAGTTTATTGTAACAACTCTCATATGAATTTCGTTTATTACAGTAGGAACGTACCTCCTAGCTACTTTTTTTTTAATAACCTTCAAACAGCCGTTTGAGTTACAAGTGATTTCTAAAAAAAATCTTGACCTTGATCGTCATATCCATTAAATGTAGGGAAATAAAACTATTATTTTACATAAGTGCAAATAGAAAAATAAGAAAAATAAATAAAGCTTCAACAAATTTAAATCTAATATAAATATACATATACAAATTGATCTAATATGTGTGAATTGTAGCTTATTTATTTACTTGAATTTATTTTAAGAATTTATTTAATTAACTTATAATTTTTATAAATAAGGCCTTTTCGAAATTATTATAATTTCATCATCAGTTTACACTATAAAATGTTGTTATTTGTGTTCATTATATTTCATTTCACTTCATATTGAATCTTCCATTTGAATCATTCTAATCAAGGGAAGATTCAATATGAAGTGAAGTGAAATATAATGAACACAAATAACAACATTTTATAGTGTAAACTGATGATGAAATTATAATAATTTCGAAAAGGCCTTATTTATAAAATATAAAAAAATTTACTGATTTTGGTGGATGTACTGTATATAAAATAACTTATAATTGATTATTATTTTTGTATTTCTTGTGATAACCAAAAAGTATACAGTAGGAAAAATGTTTATCTTATGCCAATTAAAATCTTAACTCTCTTAAAACATTGACTTCCGTCACATTTAAATACGTTTAGCGTTAGTACAAAAGGTACAATATTTTACACACAAAAGTTCTTATGCTCGCTTCACTGAATAAAACGTCACCTAACTAAACATTTTAATCATAAATTTACTAAAAATCTGTATTAGGCGCTCATGTATATAAACGAAACACACTCGTATTAATATGAACATAAGACTTTTAATATATTACTTTAATACCTTCCGTACACTTCTTTAATAAGGCATTTTAGATACGCTGGGGTCGTCACATGTAAGACACTAGTTTTATTATACAGTAGAACTCCATTTATCCGAACTCCGGTTATCCGAATCGCCAATTATCCGAATCGATATCAGGAAATGGCATGGAATAACATTAATGAAATTTCGACAAAACAATCAAATCCAGGAAGAAAAAGAAGAGGCAATGAACAAGTAGGAAGAGTAAAAAGGAGCAAAAAAAGTGTCGAAGAAAATATAGCTTTATCAACTGAAGATATCCAGAAAACCATTGTACAAATTCCTGGCTGTTCCGAGTGTGACGTGGACGACACGAACGAGTGGCTGCAGTGCGACCCTGGATATCAAATTTTAGACTATGATTAAATTATCCAAAGTGTAACGATAAATCTCAGCAGGTGGACGACGAAGACGATGACAACGTTGTTTCAGTTGAACCGGAAAAGGAACCTACGGCGAGTGAGGCATTCGTTTGTTTTGACACTGTCTTAAAGTGTCACCCTCAATGCGACCATGTGCAGCTTCTTTCCGTCAAGCGTTTGCGGGACCTGGCTGCACGCAAATGAGTTTCTACGTCAAAACAATTAACTTTGTTTGACATGTCCAACTGAAAAATCATACGTTTAATGAAGAAATTTGTGTTAGTGGTTGAAATCACAATCAGAATGATCACAGTTGCACACCACTATGTAAATATCGGTATGGAGAACCATACATGACTTCCATATTCTAAGATTTATATTTAAAATCATTTTCGAAATGAAATATTACCATAGAAACTACTTCTTTCTACTTACTGCTTCAGCCTTAACCACAGTACTGTGGTCACTAATGTATCACCTCACGTTATCGCACTCGATTTTCACTGATGATGGAAGTCGATGGCATTGCCGAAATGTCTGGTTTTGTAGAAAACATTGGACTACGGCCAAATATCCCGGGAAGGAATTTTAACAAAAACTACTTCTTTGTTGCCGATAACGTTGTACACATATATATCAGTGGCGAAGTTACATGGAGGCAATTGAGGCAATGCCTACCCTAACAAATTCTGTAGAATAAAAATTATAAATACGTATGAACTACATAACGTAAATATTATAAATTGTTACTGCGACTGTCAAATTTATTAAACCGAAACGTGCTTTATTGAGCGACCGCTAGATGGTGACAGGTGAGATTCGGCATAGTTCGTTTAAAGCGAATGAGGCAACCTGAACTTGCCTCAGCGTTTTTTGTATACATCGTATGTAAGCAATGTAGTGGTCTGATAGGGAAGTGTAGGGAGGGGGGATTGTCCCGCGCTGTACACATAGAGCGTTGAGGCATGCCTCACTTCTGTGGTCCAAACAGTTAAGTTAAAGCGCCTGTGTTGTTTCTAAGTGTTTATTTTATGCGGTTATTAAAAGTGTCACTGTTATTCCGCTGAACTAACAGTTATTTGAATTATTTGTAACATTAAACATATATATAGAAACTAATCAAGTTTAAAAATTTGAAGTTCAATCAGTTGTATTATTGTGTATGACTAATACAAGGATTGTTCAATAGACACACGTATAGAGCTGTAAAGCATTTTTTATTCAACGATTTTAAAAGAAGTCTCCAATAACATTAAGACATGAGTTCCACTGTTGCGCTAACCTGTAGATTCCCTGCTAGTAAAATTCTTATGGCTGTTTGTGGAACCATTCAGTTACAGCAAACTCTACCGTCCGATTTGACCCACCGTCCTTTTAGTGATTCCTTAAAAAAAATTTAAGATAAGATTTTTGCCTACCCATTCATTAACTACTAGCTTCGCCAGTAAGCAAATTGATGTCCATTTTTTCGGCTTGCACGCGTTATGTTGGTGTGGGTTTCGGCACTTTCCATTTAAAAAGCGTGCAAACGTAAGAAAATAAACATGAGTGAGGCCAGAAATAACGTGAATTGTGTGTGTGTGTGTTTGTGTCTTACCTGCCTTTTTATTGCCGTATTAAATGAAAAATATTATATTACATTAAAATGAAAAAATTTTAATTTTATTGCCTGGCAACAAAATTGTTTTATTTTTAACAATTACCATTGTTTCAAAAAGTTTAAATAAATTTTCAAGTACTTTACTCTTGTTAAAACGTAAAAGGTTGCAGGTAAACTACCCCTTCCCCTTAACCGATCTTCACCAAAATCAGAAGTCCTTGAGATCTCTACAATTAAGGGACGTATGCAAAAAATTATTTGATTCTGTTTGAATTTGCGGCTGTTATCGTTTGCCATAGAAAATACGCTTGATAAAAAAACGTTGCAGGTAAACTACCCCTTCCCCATAACCGATCTTCACCAAAAACAACAGATCTTGAGAACTCTACAGGGCTGTATGCAAAACATTATTTGATTCTGTTTGAATTTGCGGCTGTTATCGTTTGCCATAGAAAATACCCTTGTTAAAAAAACGTTGCTGGTAAACTACCCCTTTCCCTCAACCGATCTTCACCAAAAACAATAGGTCTTGAGAACTCTATAATTGAGGGCTGTATGCAAATAATCGTTTGATTCTGTTTGAATTTGCGGCTGTTATCGTTTGCCATAGGAAATACCCTTGTTAAACATAAAACGTTACAGGTAAACTACCCCTTTCCCTTAGCCGATCTTCACCAAAAACAATAGGTCTTGAAAACTCTACAATTTAGGGCTGTATACGAAACATTATTTTATTCTGTTTGTATTTGCGGCTGTTATCGTTTGCCAAAAAAAAAAATTTCCCTTGATAAAAAAAAACCGTTGCCGGTAAACTACCCCTTTCCCTCAACCGATCTTCACCAAAAACAATAGGTCGTGAATACTCTACAAATCAGGGCTGTATGCAAAAAATTATTTGATTCTGTTTGAATTTGCGGCAGTTATCGTTTGCCATAGAAAAAAAATCTACAGACACACACACAGACACTTTTCGGAAAACGACTTTTACTTCCATATTTCCTTAAGGAATGGAAGTATGGTGATGGCAAAAAAAAATCGTGTTCGAGATTATTGCAGATTCTGATTCTACTACACTCAAAACATGAAAAAAAGTCGTTTTCCGAAAAGTGTCTCTGTGTGTGTCTGTGTGTCTGTGTGTCTGTAGATTTTTTTTCTATGGCAAACGATAACTGCCGCAAATTCAAACAGAATCAAATAATTTTTTGCATACAGCCCTGATTTGTAGAGGACTCGCGACCTATTGTTTTTGGTGAAGATCGGTTGAGGGAAAGGGGTACTTTACCTGCAACGGTTTTTTTTTATCAAGGGAAATTTTTTTTTTTGGCAAACGATAACAGCCGCAAATTCAAACAGAATCAAATAATGTTTCGTATACAGCCCTGAATTGTAGAATTCTCAAGACCTTTTGTTTTTGGTGAAGATCGGTTAAGGGAAAGGGGTAGTTTACTTGTAACGTTTTATGTTTAAACAAGGGTATTTCTTATGGCAAACGATAACAGCCGCAAATTCAAACAGAATCAAAAGATTATTTGCATACAGCCCTAAATTGTAGAGTTCTCAAGACCTATTGTTTTTGGTGAAGATCGGTTAAGGGAAAGGGGTAGTTTACCTACAACGTTTTTTTAACAAGGGTATTTTTTATGGCAAACGATAACAGCCGCAAATTCAAACAGAATCAAATAATTTTCTGCATACAACCCTGATTTGTAGAGTACTCAAGACCTATTCTTTTTGGTGAGGATCAGTTGAGGGGAAGGGGTAGTTTACCAGCAACGTTTTTTATCAAGCGTATTTTATATGGCAAACGATAACTGCCGCAAATTCAAACAGAATCAAATAATTTTTTGCATACAGCCCTGATTTGTAGAGTACTCGCGACCTATTGTTTTTGGTGAAGATCGGTTGAGGGGAAGGAGTAGTTTACCGGCACGGTTTTTTTTATCAAGGGAAATTTTTTTTTTTGGCAAACGATAACAGCCGTAAATTCAAACAGACTTAAATAATGTTTCGTATACAGCCCTGAATTGTAGAGTTCTCAAGACCTTTTGTTTTTGGTGATGATCGGTTAAGGGAAAGGGGTAGTTTACTTGTAACGTTTTATGTTTTAACAAGGGTATTTCTTATGGTAAACGATAACAGCCGCAAATTCAAACAGAATCAAAAGATTATTTGCAAACAGCCCTAAATTGTAGAGTTCTCAAGACCTATTGTTTTTGGTGAAGATCGGTTAAGGGAAAGGGGTAGTTTACCAACAACGTTTTTTTAACAAGGGTATTTTCTATGGCAAACGATAACAGCCGCAAATTCAAACAGAATCAAATAATTTTCTGCATACAGCCCTGATTTGTAGAGTACTCAAGACCTATCGTTTGTGGTGAAGATCAGTTGAGGGGAAGGGGTAGTTTACCTGCAACGTTTTTTATCAAGCGTATTTTCTATGGAAAACGATAACTGCCGCAAATTCAAACAGAATCAAATAATTTTTTACCTAGAGGCCTGATTTGTAGAGTACTCGCGACCTATTGTTTTTGGTGAAGATCGGTTGAGGGGAAGGGGTAGTTTACCGGCACGGTTTTTTTTATCAAGGGAAATTTTTTTTTTTGGCAAACGATAACAGCCGCAAATTCAAACAGACTTAAATAATGTTTCGTATGCAGCCCTAAATTGTAGAGTTCTCAAGACCTATTGTTTTTGGTGAAGATCGGTTGAGGGAAAGGGGTAGTTTACTTGCAACGTTTTTTTAACAAGGGTATTTTCTATGGCAAACGATAACAGCCGCAAATTCAAACAGAATCAAATAATGTTTTGCATACAGCCCTGATTTGTAGAGTACTCAAGACCTATTGTTTTTGGTGAAGATCGGTTAAGGGGAAGGGGTAGTTTACCTGCACCGTTTTTTTATCAAGCGTATTTTATATGGCAAACGATAACAGCTGCAAATTCGAACAGAATCAAATAATTTTTTGCATACATCCCTGAATTGTAGAGGTCTCAAGGACGTTCGATTTTGGTGAAGATCGGTTGAGGGGAAGGGGTAGTTTACCTGCACGGTTTTTTTTTATCAAGGGAAATTTTTTTTTTTTGGCAAACTATAACAGCCGCAAATTCAAACAGACTTAAATAATGTTTCGTATACAGCCCTAAATTGTAGAGTTCTCAAGACCTATTCTTTTTGGTGAAGATCGGTTGAGGGAAAAGGGTAGTTTACTTGCAACTTTTTTTAACAAGGGTATTTTCTAGGGCAAACGATAACAGCCGCAAATTCAAACAGAATCAAATAATGTTTTGCATACAGCCCTGATTTGTAGAGTACTCAAGACCTATTGTTTTTGGTGAAGATCGGTTAAGGGGAAGGGGTAGTTTACCAGCAACCTTTTACGTTTTAACAAGAGTAAAGTACTTGCAAATTTATTTAAACTTTTTGAAACAATGGTAATTGTTAAAAATAAAATAATTTTGTTGCCAGGCAATAAAATTAAAATTTTTTAATTTTAATGTAATATAATATTTTTCATTTAATACGGCAATAAAAAGGCAGGTAAGACACAAACACACAATTCACGTTATTTCTGGCCTCACTCATGTTTATTTTCTTACGTTTGCACGCTTTTTAAATGGAAAGTGCCGAAACCCACACCAACATAACGCGTGCAAGCCGAAAAAATGGACATCAATTTGCTTACTGGCGAAGCTAGTAGTTAATGAATGGGTAGGCAAAAATCTTATCTTAAATTTTTTTTAAGGAATCACTAAAAGGACGGTGGGTCAAATCGGACGCTGAGGTAGAGTTTGCTGTAACCGAATGGTTCCACAAACAGCCGTAAGAATTTTACTAGCAGGGAATTTACAGGTTAGCGCAACAGTGGAACTCATGTCTTAATGTTATTGGAGACTTCTTTTAAAATCGTTGAATAAAAATTGCTTTACAGCTCTATACGTGTGTCTATTGAACAATCCTTGTATTAGTCATACACGATAATACAACTGATTAAACTTCAAATTTTTAAACTTGGTTAGTTTCTATATATATGTTTAATGTTACAAATAATTCAAATAACAATCTTGATCATCTGTTAGTTCAGCGGAATAACAGTGACACTTTTAATAACCGCATAAAATAAACACTTAGAAACAACACAGGCGCTTTAACTTAACTGTTTGGACCACAGAAGTGAGGCATGCCTCAACGCTCTATGTGTACAGCGCGGGACAATCCCCCCTCCCTACACTTCCCTATCAGACCACTACATTGCTTACATACGATGTATACAAAAAACGCTGAGGCAAGTTCAGGTTGCCTCATTCGCTTTAAACGAACTATGCCGAATCTCACCTGTCACCATCTAGCGGTCGCTCAATAAAGCACGTTTCGGTTTAATAAATTTGACAGTCACAGTAACAATGTATAATCTTTACGTTATGTAGTTCATACATATTTATAATTTTTATTCTACAGAATTTGTTAGGGTAGGCATTGCCTCAATTGCCTCCATGTAACTTCGCCACTGATATATATGTGTACAACGTTATCGGCAACAAAGAAGTAGTTTTTGTTAAAATTCCTTCCCGGGATATTTGGCCGTAGTCCAATGTTTTCTACAAAACCAGACATTTCGGCAATGCCATCGACTTCCATCATCAGTGAAAATCGAGTGCGATAACGTGAGGTGGTATACGTTAGTGACCACAGTACTGTGGTTAAGGCTGAAGCAGTAAGTAGAAAGAAGTAGTTTCTATGGTAATATTTCATTTCGAAAATGATTTTAAATATAAATCTTAGAATATGGAAGTCATGTATGGTTCTCCATACCGATATTTTTCATGTTTTGAGTGTAGTACAATCAGAATCTGCAATAATCTCGAACACGATTTTTTTTGCCATCACCATACTTCCATTCCTTAAGGAATATGGAAGTAAATATCGGTATGGAGAACCATACATGACTTCCATGTTCTAAGATTTATATAAAAAATCATTTACGAAATTAAATATTTCCATAGAAACTACTACTTTCCACTTATTGCTTAAGCCTTAACCACAGTATTGTGGTCACTAACGTTTACCACCACACGTTATCGCACACGATTTTCACTGATGATGGCAGTCGACGCCACTGATGAAACGTCTGGTTTTGCAGAAAAAATTGGACTACAGCCAAACAGCCCGGGAAGGAATTTTAACAACAAACTACTACTTTGTTGCCGATAACATGGTACACATATAAAAATTATCCCATCCGCCTTTAACTATAATAAATTTCATTTATAGAAAATTACCCCCACCCCGTTCAACTAGCCTCTTCATTTATAGATATTTCATCTACGTTTCTACAGTGGATTATTAAGATCTTCTTATCAGGATACTTTATTTATCAAAATTAAGTACTTCACTCTTGTTACAACAAAAAATGTTTCTTGTAAACTACCCTTTCCCCGTAACCGATGATCACCAAAATCAACATTCACCAATCCTCTAAAATATAGGGACATATGCAAAACATTATTAGATTATGATTGAATTTACGGCAGTTATCGTTCGTCATAGACAAAATTAACCTTGTTATCACATAAAATGGTGCAGGTTAACTACCCCTTCCTCATAACTGATCTTCACCAAAATCAACAGGTCTTGAGTCCTCTACAATTCAGGGACGCATGCAAAAGATTATTTGATTTTGTTCGAATGTGAGGCTGTTATCGTTTGCCATAAAAAAATTACCCTTGATAAAAAAGACGTTACCTGTAAACTACCCCTTTCTTTTAACCGATCTTTACCAAAAACAATAGGTCTTGAGTACTCTACAAATCAGGACTGTATGCAAATAACTATTTGATTCTGTTTGAATTTGCGGCTGTTATCGTTTGCCAAAAAAAATACCCATGTTAAAATATAAAACGTTGCTGGTAAACTACCCCTTTCCCTTAACCGATCTTCACCTAAAACAATAGGTCTTGAGAACTCTACAATTCAGGCTGTGTGCAAAACATTATTTGATTCTCTTTGAATTTACGGCAGTTATCGTTCGACATAGAAAAAATTACCCTTGTTAAAACATAAAACGTTGCAGGTAAACTACCCCTTTCCCTTAACCGATCTTCAACGAAATCTACAGACCTTGAATTCTGTATAATTCAAAAATGTATGGAAAAGAGTACTTGATTCTGTTTGAATTTACGGCAATTATCGTTTGTCATAGAAAAAATTACCCTTGTTAAAGCATAAATGTTGCTGGTAAACTACCCCTTTCTCTTAACCGATCTTCACCAAAACCAACAGTTCTTGAGAACTCTACACTTCAGTGCTGTATTCAAAATATTATTTGATTCTGTTTGAATTTGCGGCTGTTATCGTTTGCCATAAAAAAATTACCCATGATAAAAAAGACGTTACCTGTAAACTACCCCTTTGTTTTAACCGATCTTTACCAAAAACAATAGGTCTTGAGTACTCTACAAATCAGGACTGTATGCAAATAACTATTTGATTCTGTTTGAATTTGCGGCTGTTATTGTTTGCCATAGAAAATACCCTTTTAAAACATAAAACGTTGCAGGTAAACTACCCCTTTCCCTTAACCGATCTTTACCAAAAACAACAGGTCCTGAGAACTCTACAGATCAGGGCGCATGCAAAAAATTATTTTATTCTGTTTGTATTTGCGGCTGTTATCGTTTGCCATAGAATATACACTTGTTAAAACATAAAATGTTGCAGGTAAACTACCCCTTTCCCTTAACCGATCTTCACCAAACCCTATAGGTCTTGAGAACTCTTTTATTCAGGGCTGTATGCAAAATAGTAGTTGATTCTGTTTGAATTTTCGGCTTTTATCGTTTGCCATAAAAAATGCCCTTTTAAAACATAAAACGTTGCAGGTAAACTACCCCTTTCTTATAACCGATCTTTCCCAAAAACAAATGGTCATGAGAACTCTACCATTCAGCGCTGTATGCAAAAAATTATTTGATTCTGTTTACATTTGCGGATTTTATCGTTTGCCATAAAAAATACCCTTGTTAAAATATAAAAAGTTGCCGGTAAACTACCCCTTTCCCTTATCCAATCTTCACCAAAACCAAAAGGTCTTTAGAACTCTATAATTCAGGGCTGTATGCAAAAGAGTAGTTGATTCTGTTTGCATTTGCGGTTGTTATCGTTTGCCATAAAAAAAATTACCCTAGATTAAAAAAAACCGTTGCTGGTAAACTAAACAAGAAACCCCATAGTAAAGAACAGAGTAATAATGAAGCCTAAAGTACTAATATAATTACCTATGCTGACAAAGAAAGCTTATAAAGTGATTAAATGAGATAATGAATAAAAATCAGGAGAGTGAAGTAAAGGTAGTCAAAGTATGAATTAACTGTGTATCTGGAAGAATAACAAAAATGAATCAAATAGACCAGCCTTGTAACTAGAGCAAATGTAGCGATATAACTTATAGAATGATGTTGATGAATACTGTTTAAGAATGGGTAATAGAGACAGAAAAGTGTCTAATAAACCTGTTCTAATAAATAACATTAGTAATACTACAATAATGTGAAATAAAAGACATTGAAATCACCATAAAATAAACACATTGTTGTCAAACCAAGATAGGACACATAACCTCACTCCATGTGAATAAGGCACCTCAAATATGAGAATTAAATGACTACATGATAAGTAATCCAATTTCTGTTGGAGGGTAATGAACCTAAATGTTAAAAGGGTAGTACCAAAACTTAATGTATAGAAGAAGTAGCATTGTATTGTAATTAGAATAAATTCAAACAATAAATCAGACATTCTGAAGTTACATAACAAATCTTGCAAAAACTTTAACAATAAGGTATAAAAGAGGTGAGACATTAGTGTCAATAGAACCAGCAAGGTTCACAGTCACTTATATAATGTAAAACAATTGTAATTAGATTAAAAATATAACAAAATAATAGAAAATAGACATACTTGTATCTTGAGACCAGATGCAAGAAGTTTTATTGTATTAACAGAGAAAGGTGATATATTATTACCAATCAAATGATGGTAACACCTTAATATAATTTCTATCACTATTTTGGTGAACACAAAGGGTATAATTCAGGGAATAATTGTGTCAAAACTAAAGGTAACAACTAGAAGTTGTAATAGTTAATTTAGAGAAACAAGTAACAATATTCAAAGGTAATCCAATAGTACGGAACAGACCATTGTTAAACCTAACTTGGGTGGTAATAGGCCTAAGGGAGCCCAGAGACTGATACTAAATATTAAGTTATACAGAGTCTCAGACTCAACCCAACAGGAGTAAACTCATAAGATAGACAAGACACCAAGTAGTGATTAAAATGTAACCAATATAAACAATGTATTATAAGATTAAATCAGAATAAAAATTATGGCCTAGGTGTGCCAATAACTAAATATGTCATTCAAACAAATACACAAAAAAGGGTATTAATTAAGTCAAACAATGATAACCAGAAGTTGAAGGGAGACTTTAAGAATAAGTGTGAAATGTAACTAACTCTTAAAATACTTTCAATGAATAATATGATCTAAATCTTAACCATAATGCTATCTATTAACCATATGTTCTTAATCTAAAACAATAAATTTCGGCTGAAAATGTTCGACATTTTAAGGTTACCATGTTACGAAAAAGTAACATCTTTAACCTATGCTTATATTTTTTAATTTACAATTTAACAATAATAGTGATTATTTGAATAATGGGTAATGTCTTGGTGATGGTGTAATTATTGACAAATGTGTAATTATTTCAAAGTGCTTTGCTGGATATTATATTAACATAAGTAATTAATATTGAACTATACTTGCCTTAAATTCACTGAATTGCTAATTATTATACACCTTGCAATTTTATGATACTATTAACCCTGGAATAAACTTTTAATTAACGAATAATTTGATCGGCAGATTTTAACAACCTTATCCGTTCAGAACTTTGAAAAAAGTCAGTTATTTTAACGGTAACAGATTTACGGCGTACCTCGTGTTTGGAAATCTGGGGGTAAGATTATTCAAATATAGATGCGTGATTGGCTGAAATATGGACACCTGAATACGTTTCACAAAGCCGATTATTCGATACAATATGTTGATAAACTTATGCCTTATAACTAATTACTGATTGAATGATTGTTATTTACATTAACTAGGATACGTATAAAGTTCTTTTATAACAATACTTAACATAATAAACATCTTAAATTGACAAAAATACAATGTTTAATTATAGGCTTCAGTTGGCTTATCACATCCTAAGTTACATTTACCAGTACTTATCATAAAACGTTGCAGGTAAACTACACCTTTCTCTTACCCGATCTTCACCAAAATCAATAGGCCT